>CAWTZC010000453.1:2441666-3662500 GCA_963919715.1 Microtus obscurus | reverse complement strand
TATATTTGAAACTTTGTCTTTTTAACTTGATAAAGGTCAGTTGTATATGTAGGCATGTCCTGGGTATTTGGTTACCTATGGATGAGTGGAGGTGTGGAGACCTTGATTACGGAAGCTGGGAAACAAAGACAACTGAAGAACCTGAAAAAGAAAACATTTAAAATGGCAACAATTTAGCAATTACATGCCATCTTTTGACTTCAGAATTGGTAAAAAAGTAAGAGTTTAAAAAAATAAAGGCTCCAGAGTAGTGAGACATCTAAGAGGTAGAAAGTCTTAGGAGTGGTAAGATTGACAGAGTATGTAAAACAGATCAATGAAGAAGCAAATTATATTCATTTGTGACCTTGTCTTCATGATACTGAAAATTCACTCATTATTCACGTTAGTTGTTCATCCACTGTGAAAGCAATGGAATGCACAAATTAACCAGACTGGCAGCCTCAGAGGACTGTCTCAAACACTCGACTTGTGATGGTAATAGCCATTTGTCGAATCTGTACTAGGCACCAGGCACCATGTTCAATGCTTCGAGCACTTCGTTATTCAAGCCTTAGATAAGTCGAAGGTACATACACGTTAAGTCCCTGGTATGTATATTAGTAACAGAGACTTAGAGAGGTTGTCCAAGGTCAGGCAGCTGAAAGAGGAACATTGTGGGGCTGGTATTGATTGAAAGTCAGGTCTGTCTTGCTTAGAAACATATATCCTTTCCTTGGGTTCTGATGCCTGCCACACTCAAGACCTTCATTGAGGTACGCGTCGCTGCCCTGACTTAAATACATTCACAACATGTTGGTGGTCATTTCAACTACTGTGTCACATTGCTCATTTGTCTGTATGTTTGGCAGTCTTTTACAAGGACTTATTGTGTGCCAGTTGTGAGCAAATCTGGAAGAAGAGAAGTATCATTTTTTTCTTCTAAATATGTGCGTTGTTAGAACTCTCCAATTGCCACATGCATGTAGAGGCACACAAAAGCACACACACAATGTATGTATCATGCAAATAATGCATATCCAGGAACAAGAAAGGAAAATTTAGGAGGATTTTGTAGAAAAGGTAACATTTGAATTGAACCCTGATAAATGATTTCTCCATTACCAGGCAAGAGGTCTTCAGAACAGTGGCTCCGGGAACATTTGGTCTTGAATGAAAGGATCTTAAGGAAGAATGTTCAGAAACTGTGATGGAAATGAAACAAAGAGTAATATATAATGAAGGACCTTATATGCTGCCCAATTGGAGGCTCTTCCTGGTCCTTACAGCCATGTTAAATATTTAAGGACATTGACAGGAGGGTTTTCTAAATAGTTTCTTCTCTCTCTCTCTCTCTCTCTCTCTCTCTCTCTCTCTCTCTCTCTCTCTCTCTCGATTTTCCAAGAACAGGTTTCTTTGCAAAACAGTCCTGGCTGTCCTGGAACTTGTTTTGTAGATCAGGCTAACCTCGAACTCACAGTGATTCACCTGCCTCAGCCTCCTGAGTGCTGGGTTTAAAGGCATGTACCACCACCGCCTGATTATTTATAAAATACATTATTTTCTTTTTTTAATTTATTTATTTATTTATTTATTTAAGATTTCTGTCTTTTCCCCACCGCTGCCTCCCATTTCCCTCCCCCTCCCCCAGTCAAGTCCCCCTCCCTCTTCAGCCCAAAGAGCTATCAGGGTTCCCTGCCCTGTGGGAAGTCCATGGACCACCCACCTCCATCCAGGTCTAGTAAGGTGAGCATCCAAACTGCCTAGGCTTTCACAAAGCCAATACGTGCAGTAGGATTAAAAACCCATTGCCATTGTTCTAGAGATCTCAGTAGTCCTCATTGTCTCTATGTTTTTTCCCAAGACGGTTTTAATAAACAAAGCACATTGAGCCTCTAATACGTGATCTTAGAGAAGCTAAATAAGAAGGAGAACCCAAAGAAAAACATATAGGCATCCTCCTGAATATTAACCTTCATCAGGTGATGAAAGGAGACAGAGACAGAGACCCACATTGGAGCACCAGACTGAAATCTCAAGGTCCAAGTCAGGAGCAGAAGGAGAGAGAGCATGAGCAGGGAGCTCAGGACCGCGAGGGGTGCACCCTCACACTGTGACAGTGGGGATGTTCTGTCGGGAACTCACCAAGGCCAGCTGGCCTGGGTCCGAAAATACATTATTTTCTAAATAGACTATGGTTTTAAGAATTAGAAGAATAAACTGTTGAAACAAGATACAAAATAAGAGACCTCAAATGGTGAATACTGAAATATCAAAGCAGAAAAGAGGTATTTAAGAGACATACTTAATAAGATGGCAGGCAAACCTCTTCTAGATAATTCTGAACTTTCTAACTAGGGGTTAGCTAAATGGTAGAGGGAGGCAGAAACTACAAAGGGAAGAGTGGTTAGGGAAAGATAGAGTTATTTCACTCATTGAGGAAGCACATTGTGGAGGAGGCTTAACAGGCAGTCCACTTGAGGCATGGCCTATTAAATTTTGGTAGAACAGGAGTCAGAGAGCTCAAACAAGAACCAGAAGTATATACCACCTTCCATCATCTACCCCATGATCCACTTCTGCTAGTTGGATCGCAGTTGAGGAGCTTCCACACACAGACACATGGTCTCCCCACAGACAGTGCTATCACCTTGAAAACATATGCAATCATAAAGCATGGGGGGCACCATATAGAATAGAATGGGCCTGGAATACATTTTTATGGAAGAAGCATAATGAGCCTTAGTGACCAGGAAGAATATGTTTCTAGAAATGGAACTTTTAAGATACGATATGAACAGACAGAAAGTTTAAGCAGTGGGTATAGAGAACAAGAAAATACACACCAGAAAGGAAAGGCAGCATTTGCCAAGTGTCTCTGGTGGAAACAACTTCAGTTATTTTGAAGAGTTAGGAAAACAAACAAAAATGTGAAGGCGATTCACTGTGAGTGATGGTGTGGGTGGAGAGGACACTGATGTCACAGGACCTTGTAAGCTATTATAAGAAATTCATTTTTTATTCAAAAAGTAAGGCAAGAACATTGAAAAGTGGTAAATCAGATCTCTGTTTAACTGTTATTTTTGTTATCATCTAGTAGGAATCAGTACAAAGAGGAATACATAATAGAGGGTTATAGGGTATTCTGGATGAGAGAGGAAATGTTTGTGTTTAAGCAGAAGTTAGTGTCAGTTTTAAAGACAGAAATGAAGTCCTGGGCTTAGGAACTGAAGGATATCCCTGACAACCTAACGGAAAAACGATGGAGATAGAGGGAACTGATGTTAACCCCTGGATTTGGGGAATTTATTAGGGTAAGGACCATTTAATGGGGCATGGGATACATTGGAGTAGAAATCAGGGTTGGGTTGGTTATGGCTAAATGCAAAGGAGAAGCTGGCTAACGAGATGGGTCTGTGCTCTCCCTGTGGGGCAGAAAGCAAAGCCCCCTTCCAATGATGTAGTGAGAAGGGCAGGTTTCTACTGTAACTCACAAATAAACAGTAGAGAGAGAAGTAAGAATGATAGTTGTGAATGCATAAAAATATGAGCAGGTCAGTATTAAACTTTACAGATGCATAGATGCTTTCCAGTATTGGTCCATTTGATTAAATCCCCCAAGCATACCTCAAGTGCAGTGAGGTCTTCAGGAGAAAAGGAAGAGAGACTGATTTTGGATAAGGAGGTAGGATGGCAATTAAAAAATGAGGGGAGGTGTCCTGAGCCACGGACGAAAAAAAAATTGGGAAAAAGGAAAGACTGAGGAAAATGAGAGTGTTTTAGGGCAGTCAACCTAAAGAAATGTTTCTATCGTTGTCACTATCTTCATGTCCAAGGGACTGGGGACACTAAACTGTTGAGATGGAAAAGACAAAGCAATGCAGGCACTCAGATTCTCATTGTGGGTGATGGGAGATGAGCTCTCTAAGACCTCGTCAATGGGGCATAAGAAAACAGTTACTTTTCTCTCTGCCCAAGTCCTGCGTTATATGCATGACCTTCAGCTACTTCTTAGACTCTGCATGGAGTTTCCCCAATACCCGAAAGAAGAGCTCTGGATTAAGGTCTAGGTTGGAGCTTGAGGATTTTGACAATAAACTGAAGGAATAGGTAAACGTCTCACATATCCAAACTCAAAGATGCACTGTCATTTCTGGGAGAATTTATTGGCTTGGCTCTCACATTTATCTTCCTTCCATCCTCAGCTGAAAGCCTCTGCTATTGAAAAGCAACTGGCTGTGCTGGTAGATCTTCCAGCTGAAACAGGTTTTGTTATTTGCCTAGAAAAAAAATTGCAATGGTGTGTACACAAACATAGAGCCTTACCCTCTGTGTTTCTATGCAGGCAGAGTCTACGCCCTTTCAACCTTGAAGAGGTAACTTCTGTCAACTGAGCAGGATTCATTTTAACTACTGACCAATTTGATGAACTCATGAATGCTAGGGCAAAACATTGGACCGACAGACCATTCAGCTGACCATCAAACACTGTAATTAACAAGCCTTGCGTAAAGCGTCCATCAATATAAACAAAGCACAGTTAACATTGATGGTGTAGTTTATACATTTTATTTAGGAGATGGAACTCTGACATCCTGGATGTCTCCTAAAAGCAAGTTTAAATGTCATGGCTCTACCATGGAGGGAATGTTGTGATTGGATCCTGGAAAATAGACACCAGGATGGGGGAAGGCTGCATTTCTAAGCCTCCTTTGCAGGAAGCTTGGTTTTCATGTTTAGGATATTACGTAATCTTCATGTTTAGGGTATCATGTAAAAGTAACATTGTAGAGCGTCCCACATAGTGGGCACTTAGGAAATACCCTCTAACCTCCTCCTCTTTCCCCACTCTGTGTCATATATTCATACACACTGAAATTGCTAATGTCTCAGCCCATTTCTTCGTATTAGCATGTTTCAGAAATGTGTTATGGTTTACATAGTATGTTGCTAACTAGTATCTATATTATAGTGATGAATGGTAGCATACATATGTATGTACACATGCATAAGCACACAAGTGTGGGCTAAGCAGAGCTCATATTTCTTCATTACAGTTCTGAGCTCTGAGATGGTGAAGTGCTGTGGAAATCTAAGGCAGTAATCTAAGAGAGATCCCTACTTGTCTTCTCATGGTTTTCTTGTTTGTTTGTATCATATGACTTAGATTTGTGGCTGTTTTCTGTCGTTATCTGCCTTTTATGAAAAGCTTCCGGCTAAAAATATCTTTAACGGAACCATAATACCACTATTGATTTTAGGTGAATCTGAGTTCAGAGTTTATCTGCAAACAAACTCCTCTCTCTTAAGCTATGCTCTGTTTATGAACCTGCATGTCAATTTCTTTAATTTGGATTTTTATCCTAAATATGTGAAAATTGGTCCTCAAACACATCTTTCTAAATTTCTGGTTTGTAAAATTGATAATTTCTCAGGTATTTAAAAGTGGTGAAGGCTGTGGTGTTGTCAGAAGGATAGAAGTTAGTGTTACCTGGGAGATAGGTATCTGGATATGTCTGAGGGTATTATTATCCTATGTTAGTTGAGATGATCCAACCAACTGATCATGGATGGCACCGTTGCCTAGTCAGGGAATCCTGGAGAAAGCTACATTGTGTTCTGCTTCTTGACTAAGGATTGAAGATGACCAACTCTCTCAAACTCTTGCCACTGTGGTTTCTACACTAGAGTGAACTATAACATGAAATTGAGGGATAAACAAATCCATTCTTCCTTAAGTTGCTTTGTAAAGATATTTTATCAATGAAGGAAGAAGTGGAACTAAGAAAGTGATGGATAAAATAAGCATGGAGAATCCTGAAAGATATTTGAATACTGATTAAAAATATGGACCCAAACAGCTTGGCTAGATAAGAGCTACTTAGTGAATAATGTTTTATTTTAATGATGTCTTCATTGATTAGCTCAAAAATTTTAAAATAGGTCAATGGTCAGTAATTATTGTAGTTGCATTTCATTTGAGTATATTCCAAGAGTTCAGTGGGTTCCAGGAATCATGGATAATAATGAATTTTTTATATGACATACAGAAAAATTTTCCAATGCGTACAGGCATATGATAAAGGTTAATTCATAGACTGTATATGTTTAGATTTTCAGCATTGCTTAGCGAGTGAACTTCTCTGTACCTTTATTAGCCAGGAAAATCCTATAATTGTGTGTGTTTTGAGAACTACACATTGCCATCTGTTGCTATGTAACTAGACTTTTTGCCAAGTGCATACATTAAAAATGACTTTAAGAATCTTACTCTAAAGTTACTCCATCTGCAGTTTTACTGTCTCCATGTTAAGTCAACTGCAGCTAACTATGGTCTGAAATATGGATGGAAAAAATCTCAGAATAGACAATTCTTAACTCTTTTGTAACATTTTGAGTGGCAGGATGAACACGGGTGCATCCTGCTTCAGATGCAGACACAAATATTTGTCCAGGCATCCACTTTGCATATATGACCCACCCATCAGACTTTTCCCATTATCATGGCATTGTCTTACTTTACTTACTAACAGTTCAGATACTCAAGGGGAAGCAACAGACTGTTCTTTAACTGAAAAGGTAAAAACTCTTGACTCGATAAAGAACAAAAATTGTTGTGTGCTACGGCTGTGATTCATGGCAATAAGGAAACAAATCCCAAATATTTGAGAGAATTAATAATGCACTTTTATTAAAAGACTTAATTTTAACACAGTCTGCAAATAATATGTATCTCCCAGCACATAAATTGTTGACACTTGTACCTGTAGTGCCCTTCTTCCTTTCTTCCTTCTTTCTTTCCTTCCTTCCTTCCTTCCTTCCTTCCTTCCTTCCTTCCTTCCTTCCTTCCTTCCTTCCTTCCTTCCTTCTTTCCCTCCTTTCTCTTTATCTCTCCTTCCTGTTTTCCATTTTTGTCCCTCCTGTCGCTCCTTCATCCCTCTCTTCTCTCTACCCTTTCTTCACTCCTTTTGTTTCATTCTTCTAGATACATCCATTGTATGTCTGTTTTGTTCAGGTTCCTTAGTGTACAAAAACTTCAGGATTTAATGCGGTAGAAAAAGAATATATTCAGTCATTAATATTTCTATGGTATTTAGGAGCCTAGGTAGTCTAAAATACAAATAAATGATAAAATGAGATAATTGCAGGTTTTGATAAGAGCCATGAATAAAACAAGGTATGGTGGATTATGTTTATAATGCCAACACTTATGAGACCAAGGCAGGAAAATTGTTATAAATTTGAGGCCAGCCTGGGCTACATAATGGGTTCAGGGCACCTGATCTATAGTGTAAGACCCAATCTCAATAAACAAGCAAACCCACAAAGGGTTTTGGATAGGGGTACATGCAGCTATAGCAGAGGGGGGCATGTTCCCTCTGCTATGACAGAGAGGGTCATGCTCCCTAACCTAAGGAGAGGGACAACTACTGCCCTGCAGAAGCTGACGGATATGGGACATGAACTGAGCTTTACAGGCAGAAAACAGCAAAGAAGAAGCTAGTGAATTTGGATGATGATGTTTTCATATTACTTTCATATGTGTAATTTACAGAAAGATATACTTTTATATATAATGTAATTAGATGTAAATTTTATACTATAAAATGATGATACACTTCTACATCATACCAGCAATGTGATAGTTTTTAGAAGAATCAGTAAAAAGCACCTGAGTTTGAGGCAGGATAATTGTGTCTGTGTCTCTATTGTTCTTTTTTTGTTTTCCCTTTTGCCTTTCCATCCTCTTCCTTTTGTGGCTTTTGGTGAGCACTTACCACGTCAGGCACAAGGCCATATTTTGAAGAGAGAAATTTGAGTAAGATGTTTTTCCTGGTGTCAAGGAGTTCAGAATCTGTAGAATCCATGTACAGTGGCATATACCTGATTTTAGGTCTTTTGACAGAGGCCAGTGAACTAAAGATTACTGTGGGTGAAGTAACTTTGACCATTGTATAACTTAAGTATAAATAAATAAATAAGCCCTGCCTGGATTGCTCTTCCTCTAGGATTAAATATTTGGTCAGGTCTCTATTCAAATATCTTCCTCTCACTGCGGGTGTCCTTTACCAGTTAGGCCAGGCTCTCTCGTTCTTGCTCATTGTGGTTCTTGTCTGTCTCCTTTCCCCGCATTAAGGATCTTTCTAAATGCCCTGTTTTTTTTTTTTTTACTTACTTCAGCAATATGTATGGACCTTTCTTTTCTACAAAAAACAGCTCCAGAAGGTTAGAAGTTTTGGCCTGTTGGGTTTGCTGAGATGTTTCATGGGCCTCAGAAAGTAGATTTCCCACATCACATGCTCTGTGTATATTTAGTAAATAATTGAATATTAGCATAATGTAGACATGAAGTGTTCATTATTTTTGGATCATTTAGCAAAAAGAAGCAGCCAAACTTGTTATAATTAAAATACTTTCAAGCTACATATGCTTGTCCAGACATCTGTGGTTGTTCCTTTTATCCTAAGTCTAGGTAACTTATTTTCTATTTTAAAATAGTAAAGTAAAAATAACAAATAAAGGGTAATTACTCAGCTACAGGCCAAAGTCTACACAGATATATCTTTTGCAATTTTTTTATGTTCTAGAGGATAACAAAGCAGCTTTCCTTAAAAACTGATGAAGACTTAAGATAAGTATACTATTCAGAATTCACCAATTAATAATTTTTCTTTCCCTTTAGCTTTAAGAAAAGCATGTAGCAGCTGTCTTATGAAAGAAGCTTCAGGTTTGGTAATAATAAATTCTTCTTTTAAGAATAACCAAATTACTAGGTTTTCAATTTTATAAAAAGAAAGTTTTTCTGGTGTTTGAAACCCAAAGGGAAGTTGTATTAAAGTACAGCCAGTTGCTTACCATGTTTTGTATCCTGAAATTAATATTAGAGTTTGAGAGTTTGATCTTTTTCACAGGCTAGAGCAACATGTGTATCAGTAATAGTAATAGAACTGACAGTTACTTCCATGCAGAAGCTTCACGCATGATAATGGGAGTTTAAAAGAGGTAAAATTTCTACCCTCAGGGCAGACATATTCACATGGAACGATTATGCACAAATCTGAAGTGATGAGGCTGGTTGATGTCAAGCTGAACGCAGTGACCACAGACAGTGGAATAGAACCTTGAGCCAAAATTAGGGGGTGGTATTTTATAACAAACCCTCAGACCCCAAAGACATTGACTCATCATTTGGTAATGATAATCAAGTGTACTTTGCATTCCATAAACAACAAGAACAACAACAAAATGCAACGTGTTTCCATTTCCAAAGCTTTAACAATTGGAGCTTCAGGGAAGATGTGTGATTAGAAACTTGCAGTACACATTTTTCCTCTTTGTTTGATTGTCAAAAATCATTTGATAAAATTATAATTGGTAGAAAAGTATTCAACTCATTTATATGGTAAACCCATTTTGTGGAAATTACAGTAGGTGAAACTGTTGGCCCTCACAGTGGACCCCTGAGGCAGCAATTCCAAGTCTACCATTTTATGCTTGTGTGATTTGGGAGAAAATTAATTTCCATAAATCCCAACCCCCCTCTCCTTTTTAAATGAGCATAGTAGTTATAATTTATAAAAGTATTTCATTCAAAGTATATAACCTACTTACATTCCTTAATATAATCTGTGGTATCTATTAAAAAATCAATGCCCATTATCTGCTATCTTCTGTTTTAATATTTTAGCCATATTTGCCTTAAAAATAAAATTTCACATAATGCTGTAATATTAGAGGTTGAAATATTTTGAATTTTCCTATCTGCTATTATAAGATTTTTAATGCGAGAACAATCTTCCAAAAGGGTCCTGTTTTGTTATTATAAGGGTTATTAATGTTTGGAAGAAGCCCTGGAATGCAGCGTTAGATTTTTTGCTTTGTATAACTTTGGTGGGAATCAGTTACTATGATGCGGATGGTCTGATGTAGCTGGCCATGCATTCTAAACCTCCTGGTTATGTTTAGAACTAAACAGAAAAAAAAATGAAATAGTGTCGGTGTATTCAGTCGGTACGATAAATAACAGAAAGATGTTAGGAACTTAGTTTTGGTTTTGTGCAGGATGTGGGAGTGTCATATATCAATCTGTTTATCAATCTGTTGATTTCATTGGTTAAAATAAAGACACTGCTTGGCTCTTTCATAGTTAACAGAATTGCTCAGGAAAAAGTACTCAGAACGCACTAGCTCCCTGGAGAAGCCAGCCTCCCTCGGGCCAGAGGGGATTGCTCCTCTCTGAGCATGCTCACGATGAAGCTCCGACCACCCAAGATGGACTACGAATCTCCCTGGTCGCACCTTCGTGCACCTTGTGTTAGACCAGGTGCAGTTTCTCGTAAGAGGCTAGAGTTAGTGGGCCAAGCATTTTAAATGAATACATTTTGTTTTTTTGCTAGCCGGCGACCGGGTTGGGGACCCCCGACGCCCATTGCCCGTGGCCGGAGTTGTGTGTTCATGCTGCACTGAGGTGCTTGTCCCGAAGGCTGGATTTCATAACAACCTTCCCCTTCTACTTCCTCTTTCATGATGTCCCCGGGGCTTTGAAGTGATGTCTGGGTTATGGCTGAGCATCTGAATGCACTTCTAACTTTTCATTACTCTTCCTCAGCCTGTCCTAGGACAAGGATGCAGATGCAACCTACCCTTAGTATAACAAAGGGGCAAGAAGTTGTGAGGGAGATGTAGTGTACTGTTTATGCTATTTACTTCTGTGTTTCTCTTATAGGATCATGTATTAAATAACACTGACTATAACGTTTTTGCCTATATTAGTTATTTTCTAGACCAAGTTATTCTCCTTCTTGCTGATTATTTTTGTGATGATTTTATTTAAAAAACAGGAAAAAATGTATTTCCAAGTAGAATGTCAGTTAAAGTTAATTTGCGGATCTTATGGGATTGATCCTACACACACACACACACACACACACACACACACACACAGACAACTTTTGGATATTAGAGTCCAAAATCTATTGTGGATTAATCCCACAACAAATTGTCTTTTTGACTAGACTTATTTTAAGTCACTGATGATGGAGGTGGGTCTTGTATCTTATCTGTTGCTTTCATTGGCTAACTAATAAAGAAACTGCCTGGGCCCTCATAGGACAGAAAATTAGGTAGGCGGAGTAGACAGAAGAGGATTCTGGGAAAGAGAAGCTGAGTCAAGGAGTCGCCATGATGTTCCCACTCCAGAGAGACGCAGGCTAGAATCTCCCCGGTAAGCACACCTTGGGGTGCTGCACACCTTATAAGAAATGGGCTAGTCCAGGTGCGAGAGTTAGCTAAGAAGAGCTAGCCAATAATGGACCAGGCAGTGATTATATGTATACAGTTTGTGTGTAATTATTTTGGGGACTAAGCTAAGCCATGCGGGAGGCCGGGTGAGGGAACACAGCCGCGCCGCTCCCTATTACAACAGATTGGCGCCCACGTGCTAATGAACTCCACATAAAACCTGAGAGGGCTTAAAAAAGAGAGAATTTAAGACAGCTTTTTGCTGTTTCTGGGTTGCGTGCCGCAAAGAAATTGTCCTGACTCAGCAACAGGAAAAAAACTGGCTGTTTTAAAGTGCGGCTTTCTGGGCTCTGCCGCCATTACGATTTCTGTTTGGACTAAAGCTCTAGGGCTTGCTTGATTGCAATGTGGACTGCTGTATGCCTGGAATTGTGTGCAGCTCAGGCGCACCAAATGGCTCTGAGGCAGGAGTGGCTCAGTACCGCCATGCTGAACTGAGCTGGTCTCAAGCAGGAACTACCGTAATTACTGTGATAACAGCCGACTTAAGGTTTAGACTTTACAGGACACAGGCAGTACCGTATTACCCCTACATGGTGCAACTTAAGTTTTTAAGAAGTGCTTAACACTTTAAGAAATGCTCCTGGATAATAAAAAAATTACAGATTCACACTAAAACAGATTCAGACAGACCACTAAATGAGTCACAATGTTGGATAAATGTACGTGGGCTTGAGAGAGAAAAAAATATATATAGAGAGAAAATAAAGTTAATGCCTTTAAAACTAAAAAGGTAAAGTCTTTAAAGAGACAGAGTACAGATAGTTAAGAGAGTAAAAGAAATAAAGAAAAATAAGCCACGTAAAAATGGAAAATTCACAGAGGGTCTGGATTATGTACATTGTGTTTTCTTTAAAATTTTTGACTGTAAAGGAGCTAAGTACAGAGAGTCATTTCATTACATGGGCTGCCAAGCTAAACCAGAATGGATATAAAGGTATGATTTCAAAATTTGGGTCTAAGAATATGATGCTTCGGAGAGGGTCTTCTTTTTGTTTTTACAGAGGACCAGACCCTATGGATTGCATCTATTCCGATATGGTATGATAGACCACACCCTCCTGAAAGGTTGCTGTGAACACCCTCAAAAAATTACTTCACTCAACTGCCAACTGAGATGACCCTGACACACAGGTTACACCACGAAAGAAAGATCTAATTAACAACGCCCCCATTCAGCAGGAAGCAGTTTGGAGAGAGAAACTGCGCCCATGTGCCCAAATATTGATTATATATGTTCTTTTACATTTAAAGGGGGATATGATATAGATATAAATAATTTGCATTGGTGTGGATTTTAAGGTCAATTTTGTTATTTGTATATATATTTCTGATCTTGATCAAGGTATTGTGATTGTGTAGTTCATTTTGAAAATGTAATGTATAATTAGGAAATATAGGTTGTTGTTGAATAATCGTAAATAATAGTCAAGCTTGTAGTCATGTTAGATTTTCTAGATATATGGAGATATATTTCAATTAGATAGGCATTCTTCATATCTTTCTGCAGAATATGGCATTTAATGTTTTAATAATTTAGGGCTTTTCATGACAATGAGACACGTCTGCTCCTGGCAGCACCAATCTACTTCGAGAGGAAGATGGGCATCGAAGAGGATCCTTATGGAGTTTGATAGCAAGCCATTGGGCAAGAGACTGTTCTTGCCTGGACTATTGCATAAACTGGACACAAAGAACCCGCAGAGAGAGGACTGCTGAACTTGCCTAAAGTTGAGATGATCTTTCTGGGTTCCTGACTCATGAAGGAGTCTACGAGACATTCTGTAGGACACAGCAGAAAGTGACTGAACTGTCTTTAAAATTTCCTGCTTCATGGAAATGTCTGCTGGATACTGTGGGCCTGAAGGCTGAAGATGGATGCCCCAACGGTACAAAAGAACTTTGGGTGACTGTCCAGGCAGCGAGATGTCTCTGTCATTTCTAGAGCATTTGATTTCTTATATACTTAGGTAGTTTTATATCCTTCTGGAGTCTTTGATGGAGTTGAAGAATGGATAGATAGTTATAGTTTTCCTTAGTTATGATAAAAGATAAAGTAGATATAAATATTGTAACTGTAATTCTTACTTGATAACTGTTTTGTTATATGTAATTTTACTATGTTAAAGTTAAAGCCTTTCTTTTTTGTTTAAACAGAAAAGGGGAAATGATGGAGGTGGGTCTTGTATCTTATCTGTTGCTTTCATTGGCTAACTAATAAAGAAACTGCCTGGGCCCTCATAGGACAGAAAATTAGGTAGGCGGAGTAGACAGAAGAGGATTCTGGGAAAGAGAAGCTGAGTCAAGGAGTCGCCATGATGTTCCCACTCCAGAGAGACGCAGGCTAGAATCTCCCCGGTAAGCACACCTTGGGGTGCTGCACACCTTATAAGAAATGGGCTAGTCCAGGTGCGAGAGTTAGCTAAGAAGAGCTAGCCAATAATGGACCAGGCAGTGATTAAATGTATACAGTTTGTGTGTAATTATTTTGGGGACTAAGCTAAGCCATGCGGGAGGCCGGGTGAGGGAACACAGCCGCGCCACTCCCTATTACAACACACTGATGTCTGAAAAAGATTTCTCCTAAACAGGATGGTTACTTTTTCAGAATAGTTCTAACCATATATTGCATCTTCTTAAGTTAATATGAACTTTGACAGAATTAATTGCAGTTTCAAGTTCTGTATCTACCTATCAATGTTTGTCTAGGAGATTATGATGTTAGAACTTTGAGAAGAAAAAGAAAATCCACACCAACAATAGTGACATCTTCTAGAACCAACAGAGATAACAAAAGGGACAACTGAACATCAACTTAAAATGGGAGTCTAGTTGTGTGTTTCAAAGCAAGTACAGAGTTCCAGTCTGAGAAAGCTGAATTTAATCATAACTTCATAATCTTGGGGGATCCTTTCAAGTTATCTCTTTCAGAACATTAGTATCTTCATCTACAGAGAGACCAACCCTGCTACCCAGTAGAGAATGTCAAAGACATGAAGGTATTTTGTTAATTTTCATGGTTTGACATAAAGATAACCACTCCTAGATTAAAGTTTTGTTCTCAAGTTATTTTGTTTTTTATTATTTAGTTTTTTTAAAGTCAAAGCATATAAGCATTATCATTCTATGGAAGAGGAGAGAGAGAGAGATTTCCTAACACTCTCAAGTAAATGTTTTAGTCGTGTAATATGCAAAAGCATGCACTCTAACTTTATAATGCATAAAATTTTTCTGGAAACAAAAAAAACTTCATAAATCCTATCTGTACAAAATCTGATCTCTTTGCAGTTGTCTGTCTTCTGAAAGATCAAGATACATGGAAACATTGTACAATCTGGTCAAATTCAATGCATTTTTCAGAAAGACCCAGTATTGAGAAGATGATAGTATTAATATTAATACCAGGAAAGGCATGTGACCATCCAAAATGTAATCTTCTGTTTGCAAAGTACCAGTAATCTCTTATAGTGAAACACATTTGCACACATGCACACATACATGCATACACACAAACATAAGCATGTGCATATGCACACATGCACACTCACAAAGAGACAGTGAATAGTGGTTTAGAATTTACTCTTTTCAAGTGTATCTTTTAAATATAAGATGTAAACATTTAAGTGAATATGTTCATCTTCAGATCCCATTGATAAATGAGCTTATCAAAAATTATGAGTGCATGAGGAGATGCTGGAACCCACAGTGGGAGAGCAGTAGGAACTCAGCCAAAGAAACATCCTCATGAACACCATGGCCCATAAGCACTTGCTCTCTTATGTAGATATTGTTCACACACAATAATAAATTAAATAAAAATAAATTATGAATATCACATTTGTTAAAACCACACATGGCTTAATTATGCCATCAAACTGGGCCTTAAAGGTTGGAGTCTGGTAGCTACAGAAAAGATAAAGTTTCATATTTGTGAGGAGTGAAAGAAGATGAAGCTTTGCGTGTACACATACAAACAACAGCCAAGGCAAAATTTAGTTTAACTGGATTGCAAGCGGTTCTTTTTGCTTTACATATACAAGTAACTTGTCATGTTGCCATTCGTATTATAAGACTTCTTTCACATTTGAAAAAAAACAAACCCTCCTTCCTGTGTGGGTCTTTTTCTCAGCTGCTAATGAGGAAAACATTTTTCCTTCTTTGATGTATTGGGAGGCACCACCTGTATTTAAAAAAAAAAAACCTATAATTCATGTGGTAGATCTGTAATGGGGTGTGCACAGGGCAAAAGAGAACTGATAAGAAATGATGGATCGGATTTCCTGACGCTGGAGCTGAGAGTTGAGCAGGAGTTGGCTGGGCAAATACAGTAGTATTTGTGTAGGCAGATGGGATCTTTCCAGGCAGGGAGATCATCAAGGGCAACCTTTACTTAGTGACTCTCTTCTGACATCTCTGTAAGTCCCTAACTCAGTGAATAACTAGCCTCATCTTTATATCTCATCCATATAGATTTGTTCTTTTTGAACACAGACTACACATTTATATCCCCAGTGCCTTTGTTCAGGGTTTTGCTTAAAATATGTATGAAAAGGTATTCTGAGACAGTAGAAAGAATAGTGAGTTTAGGATAAAATCTGAGTTTGAATTCTACTCCTAACCCTGGCTGAGTTACAGGCTGAATTACACGAAGTAGTTTCAAAACTCTCTTCTTCCACAGCAAGTGGGCTAGCTACTTCTCTCATTTCTGTAGTGAAATACCCAATGGAAACAACACAATGGAAGGCAGTTTGATTTTAGCTCATGACTTCCGATTTTTTTGTCCATCAGTGGGAAAAGCATATTGGAGTAAAGTGGTCCATTTGACGACATCCAGGAAGCAACTGGGCAGGATGGACCTGTTTCAGAAAAACTGTGTGTGAACCCTGCCCACTTTGGCTAACCATGGGAACCCTGAAATATTTGCTTCTGAACTTTTTATGAAAAAAAAATAAAGCTGTGTTGGCTTGCTTTACTGATACTTCCAAAATAATAGTAGCAGTAGCAACTATAGTTGCAGACTGGAATTTCAGCTCAAATCCATAGTTTTTGGAGACTGTGGTGTATCTATGTTAGAGTGAGATGAGTGGGAGAAGAATACAGATTAGTGGCACAGGGAAGGACTAACTCACTTGTACTAGAAGTGTAAAAAGATAAGATTCCGTTTCAGTTTTCTCATTCTGCCTGAGGATGAGAACAACAGTGATCTGTCCTACTTTGGCATTAAGAAGCTGGAGACAAGTAGCCCAGCAAGAAGTTTCACACAGACATCCACAAGTGTCCTGCTAATGGTCCACACAGAGACCATGGGGTGCAGACATAAGTGCTGGAAATCTGATCTATGACGAGTGTAAGAAAGACAGCACACAGGCCTGGCTAGGTGGATCTCAGTGAGGATTTAAATGGATGAGGGAAAAAATTGTCAGCATCTCAGTGTGAGATCCGCAGTTTCTATTTGGGACCAAAGTTGATTTTCTCTTTGGAGACATCAAGAGTAGAGTCTAGGGAACTCATTTTTAAGATTTCTAGTCTTCATATAAACACACATCACCAGTGTCTTCATTACCATCTCCATCATCAAGGCCAAATCAAATAAGTCTGCAATATTTTTATTACAATAAATGTAACAAATAGAGCTGTTTTCTTGAGGAATGTGATGCCAGTGTTCCTTACAAAATGACTTTATTAGCCTGATTCATTTTGAAAGAATGGGATGCAATCATGACACTTTGTGTTCTGTAATCAACATGCCTTAATTAACACGCCTATCTTTAATTAATTTATACAGTTTTAGTTGCTATAAAAGAGAGTTCCATGTTTTCATTTTATATATTTGTGACTTAACCTTGGAAAAATACCATTTCTCCATGTGGGAGGGTATTTATGACTAGTTGGAGAAAAATCAGTAAAAATGGCTGAAATGTTTCAAAAAGTCTATATAACTCGAATGCATTTATGACATAATCTTTGCTGTATAATATAAAAATTATTTATTATATTTTAAAACTTTTGTTCTTTGTACTTTACTGTTTTAGTACCTGATGAAATCTAAGACTCTATGACTTTCTAATTTAATATTGTAACATGTTAACACTCATTCTGTGATGTAAGAAAGTGTTACTTTTGTGACTGATGTGATAAAATACTTGTCATAAACAGCTAAAGAAGGATTTGTTTATTACTGTTTCACGGTATCAGAAGTATCAGTCTTTATGGTGTGTGGCACAGCAGACATATTCACATTATATTGAGCGTATGGAGAAGCACAGCAAACTGCTAGAACAGTGACTTGCCTCAGCAGACTTATGTCCTCCATCAGATAGGAAGTTTCAACACCTCTAAAAAATTCTATTCAGATTTTGAATTCACAAATGAATGAAATCCTTAATCAAATCAGAGTCTTCTTAGTGTACATATTCCAGAAACACCCTCCAGACACACCCGGAGGAGTGCATCATAAACCCACTCAAGTTGATGGTCAACATTAACCACCACACTGTTACTGTATTTGCTGAAGTATTCTACATTGCAGGAAACAATAATTGGGTATTTAAAATAAAAATGAATTTAATAAAATGACATCTGTGCTTGATTCAGAAGACAGGGTCTATGTAGAAAAGAACGAGCGCTCTTTCCCACATTCCTCTACTTGTGAAAGCCATGTTCCATCTAAGTCTACTTGCCTCTGTATATCTTTCAGCTATTTCCACATTTAGGGTTAAAGTTTCTCTATTTATTCCTTGCTTTTATTTCTGCATAATTTAATTTTTCAAGTAGATTTTGACTTCCCATCACCTCACCTCAGCTGCTGGCTGTTATCATTGTCTTATATTGACCAAGCGTCACACACAATGTGACACCTGTTTTCAGTATAGCCGTGGAAGATGAGTATGTTGCAGACATGTCACATGGATGTGAGAGGTGGAAATTGTTTACATGATTTTTGTCATCAAAATCATTTCAGAGTTAAAAAGAATGAGGAAGTTAAGGAGATGAATTTATCTAACCTTCACCTGTTTTGTACAATGAGTATAGACCCGAGCTTATTTTTAAAATCAAAGTCTAATATTACCTTAATCAGAGAGCAAAATGTAGACAAAATGTAGGAGGAAAATGAAAATACATAATAATAAGTGAATTAAGCATAGGCATAAGGAATATGGGTAAGCAAAATCAGTTCTAAGTAGAATATTATAAAATAATATTCATTTGAATAATAATTTTAAAATTAATAAAATGGTAAAATATCCCACAAAATAGTAGCCTATAAAATATACTCAAGGGAATCTTAATTCCACCATCACTGGTACTAGAAGTTCAAACTAAGCTGTGTGAAGTTTGATTGTTTAGTCTGTGTAGTGTCCTCAGAACTAGCACTACTTCTACGAGAACATATCAAAGACAACATAGTCGATTTATTGATACATAGAAATCATGTACAACTATATTTCATTTGATTTTCATTCCATCTTTCTTAAAATATTTTTAGTAAGTAACTAAGTGATAATTTATTTTAGTAACCCAGAAAGAATTTCCACAAAATTAATCTATTTCACTGACTCTTTGAGTTTTGGGGGATTGAAAATAGAAAGAAAATATATTTTTATGTATTTTACATCATTTGTCTACAATATTACAAATAACCTACTAGACACTAACATCAGTTAAATTGATCTCTTAGCAATATGATATTTAGCCTTGAAATCATCCTTCACTTAGTACAGATTTCTTAAGATATAACGTCAAGTAGATATGAAAGATAAAAAAAAGTAGATTTAAGGAACCATCAGCAAACACAAGGTACAATCAGTTAAATTTCTGCCATGCTAATAAAGTGAAAGTATAAAAATAAGAAAGAATCTATAATTTCAATTTTATCTTGATGAAACTTAAGCTTCCAGAGGACAAGAATATTGTCTGATGTGTATAAAGCTTTGTCTACTGTTGTCACCTTGGTATTAAAATTCAATATTTACAAGTGAAACATATTTTATGGAGCTGTTCCAGTGCACAGGCAAATGGAATGTATTGAGCACCTTGGGATTGCTAGAACACACTTTGATTTTATGCAACATCTTGTTAACTTTATGTGCTTTCCATAAGTCTTTTCCACTAGAGGGAGGAAAGAGAAAATTGGATCAAGGTCTTGGTTTTTTTTTTTAATTCTAGGCATCAACACTATGAAAGAAATCAAAGAGACATTAACAAACAAAATATTACCTGATAATGTCCACGCTGTCTACCAGACACACAGGGTTCTTTTTACTGAGACCCAAGAAGGCCTTTCAATGAAGTAAACCAAGTCTGCCTTTGCTCTTGCTGCCAGGAAGTCATAAACTAAGTACCAATTGCTGTTTGTTTCAATCCACTGGAGATATCAGATTAACATTGTTTATTTACAATATTTTGAAAAATCATTAAATTGGTGTGTGTATGCATTCATGTGCATGCATGCACATACATGAGTACATCTTGGATTTTCTAATTTTTTCTTTTGATAACATACCCCCAAAAAATAAATTAAGAGAAAATGCTTATTTTGCTTGTGGGTCCATTGTAGATATAATACATTATGGTGAAAATGAAAAGATAGAATGACAGCTTACGGCATGAGGCTGTCCCATCACATTCCTGCTTTGGACAAGAAAGGAGAGGTGAGCCCAGATTGTACAAATTCTAAGCCAACTCCTAGTGAGGTATTTCTTTCAGTAACGGTCTATCTCCTAAATGTTTTAAAATCTTCTCTAATAGTGCCGCTATCTGGAAAGCAAAATTTCCACCATGTGAATCTATGGCGAACATTTCATATCACAATTAGTAACATGATATTTAAAAGGTTGAGTCTTCATGTCTAATACACATTTAAGACAAGGCTAGTGATTAGTATTAGTAAAAACAAAATAACAAAGTAAGCTTTCTGTAACTAACAGGAACAAAGTGTTCATTAAAATTTTGTCAGCACCTTGTTAGTATTTTAAAATCTTGACTGCTTTCAAAATCAACACACTTGTTTTCCTAAAAGCATAAAAGGGGAAAAACATCAAGCTTTTGTTTTACCACTGGGGATATGCTACTTTTTAACCTTGTAGGGGAGACTGCTCTTTTGTTCCCAGCTGCCCAGACCCAAATAATCACACAGAAACTATATTAATTACAACACTGTTAGGCCTATTACCTTGGGCTTCTTTTTAACTAACTCTTACATCTTAAATTAACCTATTTCTATTAATCTGTGTATCACCACGAGGTTGTGGCCTCCTGGTAAGGTTCCATTGTGTCCTTCTCCTTCTGTGGCTACATGGACTCTGCCTCCTTCGGCAGCTACATGGCATCTTCTTGACTCTACTTACTCTCTCTATATGTTTCTTCTGTCCTACCAAGGGAAAAGCAGCTTTATTCATTAACCAATATGAGCAACATATATACATAAGGACATCCTACATTAAAACCTTACTAGAATCCCTGGACTTTTTGGAGATTTTTGTTCATATTTTAACCATAAAAAATAAAACCAATATACAGATGAAAATGAAAAAAAAATGATGATGATTTGTGTTTGTAATGCAGCAATGGGGAAGCAGAGACAGTTTTTAAAAACTGCTTTGGCTCACTAGCCAGACAACACAGCTGATTTGTGAGTTCTGGCCTCTACACACACGCATATGCGCACGTGCACACACACACACACTCACACATAAACACATTTGTTGTTGATTACTATGGTAATGGAGAAACTAGCATTGCACAAATCTTTGTTCATATATTTTATCTTTCAATCCCAGTTATGTGTTTTGAATACTGACTCTGAAGCTGTTGATTCTTGCCAAACCTCCATCACAAACACACACACACACACACACACACCATAATACTCATGAACACACACATATGCACACACAGAAATAGAGTTGTTCAGTTAACTTAGTTGGGTAGCTAAACTACAACACCTCTGCTACCCCAACCTAGGGCTAATTTCTGAAGCACAAGGGAATTATCTTCTTCGACTTTCATTTCTGTGTTTTGAAGTTTATGAAAATTTCCTTTGAACCCACTGTTTTTTTTTATTATATATATTCTTATATTTTTGCCTTTAACTCAGGGAACTCTGGCATAGAAGAGTCAGTGCTGTGATTGGACAGAGGAGTCCTGGAGTCTGGAAAAGACTCAGCTTCCTGGAAGTGAACAGAGAAGTACATGAGGTCTTGTCCGACAGAACTCAGCTTTTCCAGGAGTACACCTTCCATGGGACTGTGAGAGGAGAAGCAAAAGGCCCCTTTCACTGATTATTAGATGAAAATAGAGCTGCTGGTTCAAAGTTTTAAAATATCTAGGTGGACCCTGGTTAAACCCTTTTTCAAAGAGCACCAAAGTGTAAACTTTGTTTATGTCATTGGACACGTAGAACTGCTATCTTATTCTTAACCGAAGATTGCCAGAGATGTGCCCCAACCTCCTTCTTGCCATGGTCTTTCCTTCTAAATATCTCTACTTCCTTTTCTAGTGGTGAGCAGGCTCTGCCTAGAAAACAGGCTCCACCCTTCCACCATTGTGGCATGTGCAGAATTCAGATTATTGCTCTAGTCCTCCATTACTCCTTTAGTCTTCCCATGACATATTATTTCCCTCCTTACTAATTTTATTTGATTGTATTTTGATGGATACTCAAAATACATTTTTTTCCCAATGGTGTAATACAAGTTCAGATCTTTAAAATTTCTAGTCATGGCCAGCAGAGCAGTCTTTATTTGCTTATTTTTAGTCCTTTTATAATACGAATTTCCATATGCCAAAGATAACCTTTTAAAAGCTTTGAAAAGTGGCTGTCCTCTTTAGAAATATAGCCCTATCTATGGAATTTACCATTTTTATAGCCTATCGAATTTAACTTGAACTGAAAGTCTATTTCATATTTTAATGTAAAAAAGTGGGAAATGAAAATTTAAGTGGAATTTCTTTACAAAGGGATATTCCTATAAGTTTAGAGGAATTGCGGTGCAAATAATGCACATAGAAAAGACTCCGATCACAGTGCTCATCAGGATTTATAAATAAAAGCTTTCAAAGTAGGATAATATTTAGTCATAGAAGGCAACTAGTTTATTTTAAATTCATAAATTAGCCGTGTGTGTGTAAAACTTATCAATAGATTTTTTATAGGTCACCAAAAATAGTTTAAAAGATCATTTTGGAGGAAGAGCTTTTTAAAAAAGACAGACTCTTTCATTCTGTGGAGACCTGGTCTCATGTGGCTGCAGAATTCACTGTTCTTATGTCTTCGGCTATATCCATCGGATAAAAGGATGTCTTCTACATCTTATGAGATAGGCTCCATTAAATGCTTACTGCCTCACACAGGGACCAATTGTACGAGGCAGGGTGGTAACATAATCTTTGGAAGATTGGGCCTTGTTATCTATTTTACAAAGGCCTTTTTGAAAATTATTTTGGTCAATTCTTTGTCCTTATTAAATCTCTGAGTGAAAGGATAAATTCACCCTGCTTTGAAAGCTTTTCTTTTTAAATGAAAGATTTATATAGATAATTATTTTATTGCTAGAATATGTTACAACATGTTCTTAAACTGATCGATAAATTATTTTTAACCGGTAAAAAAATTAACAGTCTTAATTCTTTTTTTCTTTTTCCCAGTATATCTTCATGAGAAAGACAATGATAAGAAAAATAAAAAATTGAGATAGCCATATCATGTCAGATAAACTTCTTCTGCTAGACGCCTAGCAACAACATGCCTTGCTAATATGTACAAGGTAAAAAGAATCAACTGAAATCAGAAAAGAAAGAGTCAATTGGAGAGTTGCTTTTGAATCTTTGAAAATATGAATTATGGAATATTATCAAAGATCAGCAAAGCATTGAAATCGTGGTGGGTTCATGAGAGGAAAATAGATATTTGCATGTGATTTTATCAGGGACACTAGGCACATCATAGCTGGCAATAAATATTGCATCTATGTAGATTTCTGCACTGAAAAGCTAGCATAGGCTTTATATAAAAGTTCAGTTTCCCCATTTTTTCTATTTCTGTTAATTTTCTAGCTGTTTCTATATTATATTATGTACTACTGGCAAATACTATCAAAATTAAATTTGTATATGGAAATCATAAAAAATGTATTAAAAGTTCTTTTCTGATTGTTCGAAAACTGACGCTGGGAACTTTACTCGGTAAGCCACAGCCACGTGGCAATATACAAATTAATAGAAAAGGGTTAAATTAATATAAGAGTTAGCCAATGGGAAGCTGGAACTAATGGACTAAGCAGTTTGATTTAAATAATACAGTTTCTGTGTGATTATTTTGGGTCTAAGCTAGCTGGGCAGTTAGGAACCAACAAGCAGTCCTCCTCCAACAGAAAAGCAATTTTTTAACTTTGTCTTTCATGTATTAACTTTAATTTAGTTCTTAGGAAATTAGTATCTCATGCCAGACTTAAAACAATTAGGACAATAACTCCTTTAGTGATACAAAATTTAAAAGTTGTAGATGAAGAAGTAGGGACTGTGCTAAGAACCAGTGGTACTTTTTCCCGAATGGCAATGCTTTCCCCCTTGTAATAGTGTAGTCAGATTTCATTTTTACTGGCAACATGGACATTTGTATTATTTTCTTTCAATTAGGTAAACTGAGTTAAATATGTAAACTGAGTCCACATACCAAGAGAATGAAAGCAATTTGGAGAGATTTTGAAGCTTAATGAATGTGAAAGGCTATATATTTGATGGGATAAGATCAATTCACAGAGCTTCCACTGGTAGAATTGAATCTTAAATCGTTATCTACACACAATAAAAGTGAGAATCCCTAGGAATTCCAAAATGCCTGTGTAAAAATTTTTAAAGAAGATTTTCCTAATTGTAATCTACCCAAAAAATCCTGGAAACCTGATGGCATCATTAAAGAAAAGTCAGCTTCCAGGTCTGAAATTCTTGTAAGTTACTTTGTGTTTGAGTTGCAAGTGAACATTTCACCATAAAGTCCTAGATTAGAATCTGAGATTGTTGCTATCTTCTTAACTTGGAATCATGGAAAGGAAATTTTGTAGATTATCCCTGCACTTTGCTTTAGATATTTCCTGTACAAATGATGCTTTATAAGGCAGGCAGACAGTGAAACATGAAATATTGGATACACTCCTATTAGTCTTGTAATTCAATTGCATGGAAGGAGGTAAAAGCTTCCTTGGTGGCTGAACACATGGCTCAATTAAGCTTCTGTCTTGCAGTCAGTAAGAGGACCTGAGTTTGGATACCTAGAATCCGCATTTGGGCTTAGTCACAAATGTCTGTAACCCCAATGTAGCAAGGGCAAAAACAAATTTCCCCCTGGGGCATATTGCCTAGGAAGTCTATCCAACTGGTAAACACTGGAGTTCAGTGAATGATCCTATCTCAAAAGAGAAAATGAATATCTATTAATGAAAATACTGAATATGAACTTCTAGTACTCACACAATTGCACTGACAAATAGACAAACACACACATTCATGTGCTATACTCATATACACCCCCCTACAACCTTTCTTAACATTATTCTTTAACCCGTGTGCTCATTGAAAAGCAAATCACTTGCACCCATTTACTTATCTCCTCTTTGACAACTGATTTCTAATGGTTTCTCTCCAGGAAGCAGTATTTGTGGACCACTGACTCTCGTGTTAAACACAAGACATGAAGATTAGAACAGTGAGAGACTTCGTTCAGTGAAAGAGAGGAGGCAACGATCTGCAGGATGGAGCTAATTTTGAGGTACCTCTTAA
The DNA here is from genome assembly GCA_963919715.1 of Microtus obscurus. Lineage (NCBI taxonomy): Eukaryota > Metazoa > Chordata > Mammalia > Rodentia > Cricetidae > Microtus > Microtus obscurus. The sequence goes on along the minus strand of CAWTZC010000453.1, from coordinate 3,637,444 downwards.
AGACAGAGAGATTGGGATGCATTTGAGTAAGAAGACAGGTGGAATTCTATTAGAAGGAGATCAGAAAGTTGAAAATAGAGATATAGGCAGGGCACAAACAATTTACTTGTAGCTTGAATGATGTGTGGAGAATAATAAGGGGAAAGAGGCCATAAAGTAATTTTGTGATAAAAAAAACAGCTGGAAATAAAAGACGCTGTGTTAAAATGTTTAAATCTTATTTAGGAGGTGAGCAAACAATACTCAAACAATTATACTGTTCTACTTACAACATAATCTCTTGTCATAAATATTTTTATGTGATCATATGAAAGATAGCAGCATGGTGCCAACAACACACTGACAATTGCAATGCAGAACCTGGGAGTATTCAACCAAATGGCTTGAAAGACTATAACTTCAAGGAGGAATTAACCAATTACACACTACTAATTTTCTTAAGTTCCTATTTATACCATTTCATACTTTGAGAATAAGATAATGAGAACATAGCCTACTCCCTTCCCCCACTTTATTTTTAGAAAGGATTTTTTGTAGCCCAGGTTGTTGATGAACTCAATATAACTGGGGCTGACATTGAATGAATTCTTCTACTTCTGTCTATTGCTGTCTTATTAGTGGTGTACTCCAATGTGACTGACTAGGAAAGATACTTTATAGAGGTAGGGTAAGTTTCATAACAATGAACCAAGTTTTTAATGGATGAATAAGTACAACTGGGTGGTGTTTGCATCAGTAAGGGTTTCTGTTTCTGCACTTAAACATCATAACCAAAAGCAACAGGGGAAGAAATATTTCTTCTTAAATTTGCAACCATAGTTCATTATAAAAGGAACTCTGGTCAAAAAATGAAAGCAGGAATCCAGAGGAAAGAACAGGCCCTCTCACCTCAACCATCAATCAAGAAAATACACTACTTGCTTGGCCATAGTCTAATTAGATGGGTCATTGTCTCAGTTGAGGTTTGATGTGGGATTCCCATCTGTATGCTGTGAATACCACTGGTTAATAAAGAAACAGTCTTGAGCCCGTGGTAGGGTAGAATACAGTTAGCCAGGGGTGGGGGGGTGGGGGGGAGGGACTAAACTGAATGCTGGGAGAAAGGAGGTAGAGTAAAAGAGAAGCCATGGAGCTGCTGCCAGAGACAGAGACAATGGAGTCTTGCTAGTAGGCCACAAACCTTGTGGTAAAACATAAAATAATGAAAATGAGTTAAATTAAGATATAAAAACTAGACAATAGGAAGTTAGAGCTAATAGGACAAGCAGCAATTTAATTAATACAGTTTCTGTGTGGTTATTTCGGGAGTCTCGGCAGTTGGGAAATGAACAAGTGGAATCATACTATAGAGGTTCCTTCTTCTTCTTCTTCTTCTTCTTCTTCTTCTTCTTCTTCTTCTTCTTCTTCTTCTTCTTCTTCTTCTTTCAGTTTTTTGAGACATGATTTCTCTTTAGCTTTGGAGCCTGTCCTAGAACTAGCTCTTGTAGACCAGGTTGACCTCGAACTCACATAGATCTGCCTGCCTCTGCCACCCAAATGCTGGGATTGAAGGCATGCACCTCCACTCACCAGCTGATGTTCCCTCTTCTAAAATGACAATAACTTGTATCAAGCTGACATAAAACTAGCTAGCACAATGTTAAAACCTAAATCTATAACCTCTCACCAGGACAATTCAGGGCAATCCAAACATCTTCTAGAAAGTGACAGAATGTGTAATGTCTGAGTTTCAATACAAAAATATTGAAACTTTGGGAAAACATGAAACCTTTGTCTTTATTCCTTTGTATGAAAATATGTACATATATGATCTTTAGATAGGTTTCAATTCAGTATAAATTTAGAATCTTTCTCTCTCACTCTGTTTCTCCCTCACTGTGTGCACATGTCTACATATGTGTGTGAGCATGTGTGTTATGTGAATATCCCCCACACTGTTTCTCACCCACTTTTTCTGTGCACATGTCTACATATGTGTGTGTGTGTGAGAGAGAGAGAGAGAGTGAGTGAGTTAGAGAGAGAAAGAGAGAGAGAGAGAAAGAGAGAGTGTATGTGTACCTTCCCATCTCATATACTGTTTCTCTGCGACTCTTTCTGTGTTCATTTCTATGCCTGTGTATACTTCCCTCAACCCTGCCATTTACTCTGGCTGCTATGTAGCTGAGTCTGGCCTGGAGCTCACTATATAGACCAAGCTACTGATCCTTCTGTCTGCACCTCCTGAGAGACAAGGACCGAATAATAGCTATTAACTGAAATAAAAGTATGCAAAGCACTAACAATAATTTGAAAGAAAATCCTAATACATGATTTCCATATGGTCTTTTGTCACCCTTTAAAAAAACAGTTACAGATAATTAAAATACAATATCAAAACTTGAGCTATGTGGGGAATTTACAAGGTGTAAAGTAGTTACTGAAATACATATCCACCAATCCTGCAATGCTGAGAATCATTCTATTGCAACAACACCTCAGAAAAAGGCATCATCCACAGTTTCTCCAGATCAACAAATGCAGAGTCAGATTTAAAGATGATCAGCTCAATCTTGAAGTCTTCATTTTGTTATTAAATGTTACTCACAACTGAAACAGTCTCACTTAGTTTATCTTACTCCAGCTTCATCTTTCATTGACCTCAATGAAATAATTATTGACTATACTTCCTATCTTGATTCTTAATAATACCTAATGTTAGATTGCTAATTATTTATTCGATATTTTTTTTAGTTTTTCTTTCTAATAAAAATGAGTGATCTATGAAGATAAACAATACATTGAAAAATATTTTTCTTTCTCTATACTGTGCGAATTGGAATCAGGAGTTAAGTAAGAGTCTCATGACAACACCAGATTGCCTCAAGTGCAATTCAACAAGGTCATATTGTCTTTGGCATAGAAAGCAAAATTTAACATAAAAACATAAAATTTCAAGATTACTCAGCACTAGAAAAATTATATTTGGTGCACACACATATATCAAATTAATATACATATATGTATATTAACCCAAGCTATGCATTTTTAAAATTTATTTTATATTATATGTAACAGTGCTTTGTCTACATGCATGCTTGTGTGCATAGATCCTGATAAGGTCAGAAGAGGGAGCTGTTTCCTGTAGTACTGGAATTATAGGTAGTTGTAAGCTGCCTTGTAGGTGCTTGGAACTGAACCCGGGTCTTCTTCCAGAGAAGCAAATGTTTTAACTTTTGAGACACTTCTCTGATCCCTTATTTTTTAGTTTTTAAGGTGAACATCCTTATAGGAGACTAAGGGCACTGTCAGGAGGAAAATAAGATGTAATTCTATCTCAAGAAAAAATATGATATACAATAAGAACAATCAGTGATCAATTTAAAGCTTCTGAATTTTATATACAATTATAAAAAATAATTGAAGAACTTTTGTGTTGAAAGCAGAGCACATAACTTTTGGTCAACTATGTTTGAGAAAAAAAATTAAGTCAGATGACACAAACTAATAATTTTATTATAAATTGTGAAGGTCAGCTTATATGAACTTAAACTTGCTGATTGTTCATAATTCAGTTTCAAAACTAACGGCAACCATGGGCAGTGAGAAACACAACAACTGTTTGAATAAAGGGGGATTATACTAAATGGATTAGAGGATTCTGAGTAGGTATACTTGCTAAGAGAGTACAGGCTGATATTGCACCACTGTCCCATTTACTAGTTTGTTAGATTACATTCTCTCCTCTTCTGTTAGTTATTTGACTTTTTTACTAATTTTTTTTTGCTGATTTCTTTATTGTTATATTTTTTCAGCAAGACTCCATATGCTAAACATTTCATAGTGACCTAAAAGAGCACCACCAACTGGAAACCAAGTGATCAAATACATGAGCTTATGGGGGAATTTCTTATTCAAATCATAACACAGAGTGAGTTTAAGGCCAGCGTCATGGCAAAATATAGAAATACCCGAGTCAGGACTCAACCATAATTCCGAATTTTCTCAGAATCCCCATAAGATAATCAGTACCCTCAATCAGCAGGAAATAGTGTAGAAAATTACACTTAAATTCTCAAAATACTGTTTATAAATATTTGTTTGCAGTTAAAGGGAATTGGTTATAAATGGTTAATGGTCATAGTCTAGCTCTTTTCAAATAAAAAGGGGGATATAATATGGAAATGATTAAAACCAGATTATTTAATCTACATTAATCCAAAAAGCAACTGTTAATCTCAAAATACTTCACATTGGTATGGATTTTGATTTATTGCTCCAAATAAAAGGTCACTTTTGTTATACTATATGTATATCTCTACTCTTATTTAAGGAATTATATCTATTCAGCTCATTTAAAATGTGATGTATAGTTAAGAAATGCAAATTATTAGTCACCTTATAGTCAAACTTATAGTCATGTAAGTTAGATTTTTTAGATATTAAGAAAGATATATATTTCAAATGGATTGGTAGATCTTCAAATACTTTGAAGACCTACAGAATATGACATTTAAAATGTTTTAAAAGCTTAGACTTTTCTCATCAGTGGGACATGTCTACTCCTAGCAGCACCAATTATTTTAAAAGGATGATGGACATCGAGAAAGTTCCTTATGGAGTTAGATTTCAATGTAGCAAGGGAAGCCATTTGGGCAAGAAACTCTTGCCTTGACTGATGACAGTATGCTCTATAAACTATATATACAAGACCCACAGAAATATGACTGCTGAACTTGTTAAAAAAAGATCAAACAGTCCCTCAGGATTCCTGTTTTAAGAAAGGTCAGCTAGAAATTCTGTAGGATAGACACACACACAAAAATGCTTACAAAGTACTTCCTGTTTACTTCAGTAATATTATATCCTTCTTGGGTGTTTGATAAAGTTGAAGACTAAAATGTTATAATTATAGTTTTCCTTATTTATGATAAAAGATAAATTAGGTATAAAACTTTAAACTCACAAAGATAAAATAGATGATAAAATACTTTCTTTAATTTTGTCAAATACAAATAGACTAAATAGTATAACTATAATTCTTGCTTCATACCTGTTTTGTTATATGTAATATTACAATGTTAAAGATGAAACCTTCCTTTTTTATTATACAGAAAAGGGGAGATGATGTGGCATGCCCTTTTGTATGCTGTGAATATATTTTATTATCATTGATTAATAAAAACCTGATTTGGCCAATAGCTAAGCAGAATAGAGCCAGGTGGGAAATTCAAGTAAAGATAAAGGAAAAAGAAGGCAAAGGCTGGGAGATGCCAGCAGCTGCTGGAGAAGCAAGATGTGAGGCAACAAGCTAGAAGCATAGTGATAAAATATAGAATAATATAAATGGGTTAAGTTGTAAGAACCAGTTATTAATAAGCCTGATCCATCGGCTAAACAGTTTGTAATTAATACTAAGCCTCAGAGTAGTTCTTTGGGAACTGGTGGGTGGGCGATAAGCCTCCAGTTACTGTAATGCCACTTCATTTTTATTTTAATAAATAAAGCTTGCCTGAATTTCAGAGAGTAAAACAGTCCTACTGGTCAGCCTAACAGACCAGACCACAATAACATACCCCTTTAATCCCAGTAGCCTCACTAGTTTGCCATAGAAAGTGGGCAGTGCATGTCTTTAATCCCACTGGTGCACGCCTTTAATTCCAGAATTAGGGAGGATTATAAAACAGGAGGAGATAGCTCTCAGACTCGGTTCCCTTCTGAGATTCCTGGAGGCTGGATCACCATTTCAGACTGAGGTCAAGGAGAGAGCCAGTGGCTGGCTGCTTTGCTTTTTGGATCTTCAGGTTGAACCCCTATATCAGTCTCTGAGCTTTTATTAATTGTGCTTCAAGTTACAGGTTCCGTTTCACATACATTTCTATGGTTATTTAAGTATGTGTGTAAAACTGTGGTACATGTTCATGTGTGTAGCTGAGGTTTAGATATAATTTTATTGAACAAAAATTACACACAATTCTTCTAAATGTAGTGTTGAAGGGAGCTGCAGCACACATTGTTACCTCCATCATTAGGAAGAATTTAGGATTGGAGCTGAATACTTCCTTGTAATGTTACATTTCTCTTCTAAAACTTCAATGTTCTATGAAAAGACAAAACATCCTCATATTTGCATTTGTGAGTGGAGTAGACTTTCTGTATAGGAGATTGCAAAACATTGCAGTCATATAGCAAACAATAAATGTGCAATGAATAAATAAATTGTTCGACTTGGATAATTTATAGTATATCAAATGTTGAAAGATTGGAAATGGGCTAAAATATGCTGAAAAGCATATGTTTCTGGTCTTGGACACAAATAAAATCTATAGTTTGCCTTTGTGTGGGTTGAGGCAGGATTTCTCTATGTATCCCAGGCTGGTTTGAGACTCAATAGCTTCCTGCCTCAATGTCCACAGTGCTGGGGTATCAGGAATGTATGATTTCACCTCTGTGTTCTTCAAAAAGGAATCTTCTTTTCCCAAATAGGTGTCTCAAAATTCTACAAGACCTTTTTATTACTTAGACTAAATATGTAGGACATGTACTCTAAAAGTGTTAACATTTCATTTTCAAGACTTCAAAAATTATAATGTTTGAATAACTAAGAAGTAGTTTCAAGTAAGCTGTTCCGGTTATGGCCTGATAGTTTAAATAAATACATGAATGTTTCTATTTTCTATGTCCTTTGTTTTTGCCTAATTCTGGTTTAGATACAGGACAATTTAATGAAAACAAATGAGCATTGCCCATTTTAGTTAAATTCATTGATTAATCTAGTAACATGCACTGAGCTGTTTTGTGTAGCAGCTGTTTTAGTGTATTTTACTGAAAGAGAAGCTTCAAATGTCACAGCAACTTTATGGTTGTTCAGCCCATTTCTCTGTCAAAGAGGCCGGATGTGGTGAACTTCCTTCACTACGTTACTTTACCTTAATCCAGTCTTGATATTCTCACCGTCGGCACAGGGCTCCAGATTATCACTGAGACCTGAATGCTTCAAATTATTCCCCATGCCTTACACAAAATTTCAGTGCTTCTTCTGATTTTGCACAATTTGTGCTGGATTTTGAGGCTAAAATACCAATTTTGAAATAGCAACCCTTGGACAGAAAACCCAGGGTCCTCTTTGTGTGCCAGGCTCTATGTGCCCTACTAGCAGTCAGAAGCAGCATGCAGGTTGAAAGGGAATATCCTGTGTGTCTCTCTTCCATCCCTGGCTTGCTTGGGAGAACAAAACCGGCAGGTAATGTGCGTCAGTTATCTTACTGTGCACATCCAAGCTTCCAGACAAAGCCTTAGGTCTGATTTCAGCTTTTCCAGCGTTGGTCCTGTCTCTTTAAGTTTACTAAGTCGGATATCCCTGTAAGCAAGCAGTCTAACATCTCTGCAATTGTGCTGCTGTGAAAGTATTTAATAATAAGCCTCAGAAGTTGGGAGGTTAGATGGAAATCCACGGTATCTAATGCCAAGGTGGTGTTCACTGTTCACTGTGTTGAACGTTGATTAAATTTCCTTTTAACATCTCTTGAAACTGACATTTTGCTACCGTTTAGACTTTTTCCTCCTCCAAACTATATTTTATACCCATGATTTAGAGTGATATACACTGAGGCAGCGGCTCTGAATTGGCTCAAAAATGATTTGGGGGGTAGTGAGCAGGGATTGAAAACCTCTGCTTCTGTTGCATTTAAGAGAAGTAAAGCTAACTTTATCCTGGAGCTCCATGCCGAGCTAGGTCAAAGATTTGAGACTGCTCAAATAGCGCCATCCAAATTTTATCAGGTGGAAATGACAGCTATGTTCCAGAATCCCACAGGTTGATAAAAGAAAAGCATATTTGAGTACAGCACAAGTGATCAGACACAGGATTGCTAGAGGCAGTTGTCACACACGTGTTGAAAATTAAGAAACTGGGTTTTGAAAGATGATTGCTGTTTCCACATGGAAACTGATCAGAAAAATGGGAACTCTGAACCTGAATCTTAGGAAATGCAACCAATGGTGTTCTGCTGTCAGTATAAAACGGCCCCCACCACAGAGCTCCATGGCCTGAAAACTCGTCCCCAGCATGATTTTCAAAGGTGAGATTTTTATTGTAAGGACAAGGTAATCAAAATACCTTTTATGAGATTGTGTCTTCTATATATGAAACAGAATCTGCACTGATAAAATCTCAACATGGTTGCCTAAAAGAGACAGGAAGAGTTGCATTTCCAGTTGACATGCCAATGTGGACTAAAAAAACCTCATGAGGCTTCAGTCTTGGATGAAGAGCTATAGGTAATTGGTGACTGCTGAGGGAGGGAGAAAAAGTCTTCCCTGTGGATGAACCCCTACTTGGTTTCTAATAGCAAGTGCTCAGCCCTAAAAACATATATATGTATATGTATATATATATATGTACATTTATAAGATATATGATACCAAGTAGACTCAGTAGGTTTTTAATATATTTATTCAATAAGTATATATGCAAAAATTTTATATACATATATATTTGTGTTTATATCCCCTTCTCAAATCATGGACTCTTTTTCTTTAAATAAATATTTATATTTATTTAACATATGTTATTAACTAAGTATAACATGTTTTTTAAAAAATAGAAACAGTCCATGATTTGAGAAAGAAGTGAGAGTTTACACAGGAGAGAGTGGGGGAAGGAGAGGAATGGTAGATGATGTAAATGAGAACATACATATGAAATTTAAAACATAAAGGTAGGATTTTTGTGGAGTAATAGATCATGAGTTTTCTGGCCTAAAAAACAAAGTATTTATTGATGAACTCACAGCTGAATTGAAAAGTGGTGGAATACAGGAGGTATCATGTGTCATGGGTTTGGACTTTAGAAAGTGTCTCTTATCCCTGACCATTCTCTCCCCGTTCCCTGTGGTTTTCCATGAGGTAGCTGATGAAACTGACTCTGTTCTGACCTTCTAAGATGATGTTCTGCTCACCCATCAACAGTAGATTGAAGCGAACACAGATTGAATTTGTCTTGTAGTGAAACAAATTGCAACCTGTGGTTCCTTGAACTGCTTTCTCAGGTATTTTGTCACAGCAATGAAAAAGGGTCAGATCCAAAAGAAAGATTTTTGGCATGTATTGTCATAACTTGCAAATATTATCTGAGTGCTCAGTTGTAGAAAGCAGAATGCTTTCCAAATGCAGTGCTGTGGGACAATGGTCTGTATCCTGTCAATTGTATTTTAATAAAATACTGATTGGTCATAAGCCAAGCAAGAAGTATAGGTGGGGTGACCAGGCAGGAAGTAGAGGTGGGGCAATAAGAACAGAAGAATTCTGGGAAGAGGAAAGGCTCAGTCTGCAGTTGTCAACCAGACACAGAGGACATAAGATATTATTGCCTTGCCAAAAAAAAAAAAAAATGTACCAAGCCATGTGGCTAACACAGACAAGAATAATGGGTTAATGTAAGAAGTAAGAATTAATTAATAAGAAGCCTGAGTTACTAGGCCAACCAGTTTATGATTAATGTAGACCTCTGTGTGTTTATTTGGGACTAAATGGCTGTGGGACCTGGTGGGACAGAAACATCAGTCAACAGCCTCCCAAATGAAGTGATGCTGTGCCCCTCATGTAACTCGCCCTCAACGCTGGTGTTTCTTTAGTACCAAATGTATAATTTATTTCTTTACATCATTCCTATTTTCTCCACTACAGAAGTTAAAACAAAGAAATCTGGGAAGTCAATCTTATAACATAAATCTAAAATTTAATTATTTGCTCTTTCATTTGAGTTTAATTCCTTTGTCCTGACACATTCATCCCAAAATTTTTCTAATTGAAAAATAATTTCAGGTGCCATTTAGGACAAAAGACATATCAAAATGAAAGAGCCAAAAATTATGATTACCATAAACTCAAATAAATTATAGTGAGTGCTAATAAGCAAGATTTATTAATACAAGAGAAAATAAGAAACTTTCCAGAATTTATGAAAGTATGCCCTTTATCCCCAATCAGAGAAGCACAATTCTCCTGTAAACCCAGGCCTCAAATTAAGTTATTTGATGGATTAATGTCAGAGAATCATGTAAAACAGTTAACATGCTTTAACTCTGCACCTTGTATCAAAGTACATAATGAGACATAGTTCTGACTTAAGAGCTGAGTTCTTAACTGTGGTGGGGATAGAGGATAACTGGACCAAAAGAGAGTAACTGTAAAACATAGAGCTGAGTATTATACCTCTAAGGACAGTATCAGAATAAGAGTATGGCCCTCTGCAAACAATAAGTTAGTACATCTGATACATAATCATCATAATACATAACTGTCACTAAACATAGAATAAATAAGTAATCTAATTCACAATCTTCACATTGCATAGCTGCTAAAACATGGAACTGAAGTAAGAATATTAACCAAACCTACTTATGAGCCTTATGAATACCACTAAATTTTATGTCTTGGCTGTTAAATAATATTCTCTAATACTCTTCAAGGGAACTTCAAATGTCCTTGACATTAAGACAACTACAAAGAGTGATAATAAATAAATGCTAGTGATTCAAATGTCATGATCATGATCAGTATTGCTATGGGAATCATGCTATTCAAAAGTGGTAAATGACACCTGACAAAATTTCCAATTAAAAAAGTAAGATCTGCTATAGATTTCACCATTTTTACCTAGAAAATTCTGTCTGTGTAAGAAACATGAACACATCGTATAGAAATACTTGATATACTCTAGTCTCAGATGAATATAGTTATTTTCACTATATGAATTTCATGGGTCTATTTCAAACCTGTGGGAAATACAGGGCAATATATTGCACCATGTGGGGCTATCCTGCTCATCATAGTACATCCTGTCGAGACTCTTAAATGGCTTCTTTCTTCACACTGGGTTAAAGTGGACCTTGTAAATTTCTAAAATGCTTCCTACAGGGAGCTACCATCTCCACCAGGGAGATTGGAGTTCTATTCTATGTCTGTTAGAAGTTTTGTGGTGAACAGTATTCTTCCTCTCAAATGGGGGCATTATTTTTAAACAAATTATAATTTCTTCCTGCAATTTAGTATGAGATTTCTTCATTGATGTAACCCCATTACTACTAATGGCCTAACACAATCTATGTTAAAAATCCTAATATGAAGTTATGATACTTTTAGTTAAACAGTGCAGCTCAAGTTAGAGAGGATTGGTTCCAATCTGGCTCATGCTGTTTTTATTTGTTTTTGGATTAGTGCAATGTGCGTCACCTTCTCAACCATGCCACTTCATCTGTAATGAGCAAATGCAGAGTATCTTACATCTGTCTGGTTTCCAACAAGGCCCTTACCCAGTAACACATGCACAAGAGCTGTTGCTAATGATGCTCTGATGGATAAGTTTAAGATTTGCACCAAATATTTCTTGACTTCAGGTTAATTTATAAAAAGCAAATGTCAAAGAATAACAAGAGTATAATTCTTTATTTTTATCAAAGCAAGAGATTCAAAAACACCATGGATGTAGATTTGAAAAGATACAATAGGATTTGTTTGGTATATGAACTATTTTTTTAAAGTGTGCAAATAATTCCCTAGTTCTTAAAATTTTATATAGTAAATAGCTTTTCCTTTGAGTATCATGAATGACTTCAAATTTGGATGGCAGTGTGGACTGAGAAATGCCTTGACGAGACTCCATTTCCTTTTTCATCACATTCATCAGTCACTGTGCTTGTTACTGATGACATGCTTTTCAAGGTTAAGGAAGTTGTCTTAACTTCAGTATCATGAAGTGGGATCCCCCTCTGTTTGCAGTAACTACCACTGGTTAATAAAGAAACTGTCTTGAGAATAGCTAGGAGGGGAAAACTAAACTGAATGCTGGGAGAAAGGACAGAGTCAGAGAGAAGTCATGGAGCCACTGCCAAAGACAGACATGCTGAAATTTTGCTGGTAGGCTGCGACCTTGTGGTGATGCACAGATTAATGGAGATGGATTTAATTAAAATGGAAGAGTTAGCCAATAACAAGCTGGAGCTAATAGGCCAAGAAATTATTTAAATAATATAGGTTCTGCGTGATTATTTCTAAGCTACATGGCCAGGAACTAACTAGCGGCCTCCTTACTACAGTACCATTTTAAAAAGTTTTCAGTTAGATTGAGGATATTTTTTCTAGTTTTTATTAGTTTTCTCAGTGACTGACTTTATTTATTTATCTATCTGCTTATCTATCATCTATCTATCCATTTATCCATTTCTCTACCTATCAACATATCATCTATCTATCCATTTATCCATCTATCTACCTATCAACCTATCATCTGTCTACCTATCTATCCATCTACCTGTCCACCTATCGTCTATCTTACTATATATCTATCTACCTATTATCTATCTATCTATCTATCTATCTATCTATCTATCTATCTATCTATCTATTATCTATCATCTATTGAGATATGTTCTCACGGAGCCCAGGCTGACTTCAAATCCAGGAACTGAGGATGCTCTTAATCTAATCATTCTTGTACCTTTGTATCCCTAGTGCTAGGATTATGGATGGCCACACAAAGCTTTTTTCTCTTCTTTAAATATCCCAAGCTGTGAAATCATCATCATACCAGTTTATAAATGTTGCCAATATAAAGGTGCAGCGTGCAATTCAAGGGTGAGTCCAGACATGTGTCCTTTTATCCAAAAGACCTGGAGACTTCATTTCATAATGCAGTATTCTGAACTTGGAAACAAGAGGACAAGGTAAGTTCCATAGTCAGAGAAGTCACTTAAAGGTAGGCCTTCTCCCTACCCCTGTTTTGTCAACTTTTATGTCCTTAAATCACTACCAGACTGGCCTTCAGGTTGTTTGATATTTAAATCTTACAAATTTTTAATATGGTCAGCAATATGTTCTTTTAAACAAACTCTATAACACAGTACTATGCCAGTTTTTTTTTTTGTAATCTTCAAACACTGAGGGATTCTTTTTTTGATGTACTAACATGCTTCATAAACATCCTGAGTTTATGAGATTAGTGATCAGATTGGCAACAATGTAACTCAATTTAACTGGTTGGAATATTGACTTAACAATGCTGTTCTTACATTAATAGGTGTGTTAGCAGGTTTGGGATCATATGAAAAATAGGATTATTGAAACCATACTGTGGATAGATTGTTTTCAATTCATTTGTGACTAGTGTATCTACTAAAGCAAATGGATAATATTCTCATGGTAATAATGCCACAGCTGTAAGGGTCATAGCCCTCAGTGTTGTCTGGATTAGTCACAGACTTTGCCACCTTCTGATCCTACTTGGTATTTTCCCTTCCTTTTTTCTTTCTTTCCTTCTTCCTTCCTCTCTCTCTGTCCCTCCCTCCTTCCCTTCTTTTTTCCTTTTCTCCCTCCCCCTCTCTTCCTTCCTCCCTTCTCTCCTTCCTCCCTTCCTTTTTTTCCTTCTCCACCTTTTTATTTGTTTATTTCATAGATCACTTTACCACTTGAGAAGATGTACTAACTTAGGCATCTGGGTTGTTATTCGTCTTTGTAGGAAAACTAAAGATCCTTTGGGCAAGAGGATTTGTTTTGTTCTAATCAATGTCTAGAAAATAGAAAGCAATAAATACTCATTGGTGTAATAAACAAAGAAAAGGTTTTACTTGGATCTATTCCTTAATTGATTTGTAAGGTTCTCTGGTTTTTGTGGATTCAGTGGGTGAGACTAAGATTATATTTAAATATAAAGGATTAGATCAAGCTACTGATTAACTAGGGTGCAGCAATCATCATCTTCTATCAACTTATTTGGAAATCTGGGAACTAAGAAATGTTAGGAGTCAAAATAATGATAATCCTTATGAGTTTTCAAAATTCTGCTTCTCACGTAACAAGACCTAAAACTTCACAAAAACAAAGTATTCACATTTGCGATTAACAGGTAACTTTCTTAAATAGCAGTGTTATCACTACTTGTCATTAAAGGTACCTTCCTTATGGAATTTCACCCCTCACATGCGAGGCCTAATTAAAAAGAGTCACTCCACCTGTAACTAGCCAGACAAGGTATGAAATACATGGATGTTCTGATTTCATCTTAACTGTATTAAAATTGTCTGTGAATAGCCAAGTTGTGAATATTAGCTTCCTTCTGCACACTTGGAAAGTGAATAAATGGCATAGAACAACAGTCTTGTACCTTGAACATTCAACATACCCAGTCTATTATGACTCACACTGTTACAACCAACTGGTAGATGTACTCAATACAGTTCTTCTAGCAAAATCCATATACCATCCATATGTTTGCCTACCATGTTGACAACTGTGCAGTCATGTGCATAAGAACAAAATATCTCATGGAATCTTACAGTACTTGGAGTCAGGCCGAAGGTTTGGAAATTCTGGGCGTGGTTACAGGGTGGAATGGGCAATGGCACAAACTTCAATCTTCCTGATTTTGTCCCTCAGATCAGGGACTGTCCTGGAGTGACACCAAGCTCCTACCTAGAAAAAAAAAAAAGAGGCAAGAATAAGACTACCCCTGAGAATCATTATATCTGCTAATGCCAATATATTGAACATTTAATCATTTTAAGGCACAAGCTAACTCTTTCAGAAATTCTTTTGAGATGTTAGGTGCCACTTGACACTGAACTTGACACAAATTCACTCCCTTCTCTTATTTTTATTAATTTTTACTATTACAGTCTCTCTTCCAAATACGAACAGCATATATAAGTAATTCAGAAAAGCATGCTCCTATTATAAAGTTTCTATTATAGTAAAAGCTTAGAAAAATTTACTAGTATATGATTCTGAGGTTCAACTTTTCTCTTTAAGTAAGCTGTAAGTTAATGTGTAAAAGCCCCTGTGGATTTTCTTCTTTGTTTAAATAATATCCTGTAATTCAAGCTGATATACTTTACAATAGCATGTTAAATGCAAATAGGAATGCAGCTGAGCTCCACATTAAGGCTCCACCATCAGCATTTCTACTTGTTGGATATTTTCTGATACAAAGCTTGGGGCTCGCCTTTCATGGTTTTATTCTGCAGCAATAAAGCAAGTAACCACAGCTTCATAATGCTAAGCACTCCAGTGGGAAACACAAACAGAGTGTATAAACCAAAGTATTCATTTCATGAGGTTTTATTAAAAGGCCTCACCTCTAAATTGAGCTGTCATATACTGTTGGGAAACTTTTTACCACAGTTTATTTTAACTATGTAAAACGATAAAGGACTGGCATTTCTTCAGCCTTGCGCATAGACTGGGCATGACCTCTCTTACACAACACAAACAATCTATACCAGGTTTAATCAAATTGGCTGGAGAGCAGAATCAGGCCATATGTTTCCCAGTTTCCCCAGTTTTCAGATGTGACCCGAACCTTGTTAACATGCTGTAAGGTTTCACATATGCCCAGCAAGCTCTTCAGCATTCTCGCAGAGAAATTATGTGGTGTGATTAAAGGACGCCCTTCAGAAAAGAAGGACATCGGCTGGCTTATATATCGTTCATTCGCAACACAGCTCAGAGAGTATTTCAAGGAACTGTAGAGGCTGCTTTTGCAACCCCTTCAAATGTTGCTTTTCACCGACGGTGTCATAGGTCGTTACTGATTTTTTTCCTTATGTAAGCAATACCAACTTTCCATTAAAAATACTAATTTCCACATTCTACAGTGTCTTCTGAAGTAGCAAGTATATTAAAAAATCAAATTGCTTTGAAATATTAAAGGAATATATTTAACTGAACGGTTTCAGACAGGTTGTTTTTCTGTATTCCTGATGACAGAAAGATTTTAGCCTACAAAGTCAATAGTAAATTTTATTAAAGTCATTATTTTCCTGTTAGAGGCCCCCTGCTTTAAATAAACTGCAGCTGACAATGCTGTCTTACATACTGTCATACTGTAAAATGTCCCCTCTTTATTACCGCAGGGACAACTCATTTAGAACCTTGAAAGTGTTTTCACATTAGAGTGGCTCGTTTGCAGAGCTGGCCTATGGCTGTGTTTAAAGAATGTGGGAGTTGATGCTTCCCCTTTCCTCTAAATATTCTAGGGAAAAATATAAACTTGCCAACACAACATTTTTTTTAGATAAAGATTAATGTCCCTTCTCTTTAGATACAATCTATCTCAATTCTCATACATTAGGATGCCTTGACAACTTTTGACATTGTTTGTGCCCCTACCCTGACCCGCTGAGTGTTTGTAAGAGCAAAGAATTTGACATATATATGACACATTTTCTTTCAAGGTTTAGGAACAAACATTCTTACAAATTTCATTCTTTAATAAATAATTAACTCCATCTTTTGTACCATTTGTTTGGTCAATATAATCTTTGTTATAAGAATGCATGATGGCTAGAAATTGAATAGTCATCCCCAAAATACTTGCATCAAACCTGACAGGAATATGTCTATTGCTTTGAAGCTACTGCATAGTCTTTTGGGGTGTGTTTTGTAATAATCTATATAATGTATATCATGTCGGTCACCCTGTTCTTCCTTCAGGTCACAGTGCTTAGATTTTAAATAGCTTTCTTTTTCTCTATAAGTGCACCCAAGCATCTCCATCCTCACTCTGACAATTATGATGAAAACAGAATCCAGGGCGGGAGGTGGTGGGGGACAAAAACAGTATGCCTTCCATTGCTTCACAGGTCTTCTCTGCCCCAGATCTTCTAGTGTCACTAACTTCTGTTGGCTTCATTTAAAGATATTTGTTACAGGTTAGAAGTGCTACACTCCTCAGGACAATGAAACCAGAAAGTCTTGAAGCTCACATGATTACAATTTCCCTTTCTTACTCTTGAAGAGAAGAGTAGGGTGGGAAAACGGTGTATGGCCAGTTCGGGGTCAGAATGAGTAGGTCGTCTTTCCCACTCACTTCATCCCCATGATTCCTCTCAGGCCTGCTATACCCAGAGCCATGGGAGAAATGAGACGTCTATAAGCCCTTGTTTCAGAGCAACAAAGATTTGATCAATGACAGGTCTTTGATTTCAAAGCCAGTTCTCTCCTGCTCGATCTTCAGACAGTTATCTTTTTTGGTTGTTTACTGTTTTTCAAAGGTAGTTGGTATCAATTCCCATGGAGCTTCAAACAAAACAAGATAGACTGGGTATTATAAAATAATCTCAACAAAATAATTTATTCAATAATATGTCATACCTAAACAGTTAAAGTGTTATTCCTTTGAACAGAGATATACAACTAACATATACTTGTGATGAATTTATAGAATATTTAATAACTAAATTAATATAGCAACTATGTTATATTCATTATTTTTATTTACAGCATCTTATAGCTAACACACAGACAGGAAGGAGCATCACACACATACACACACACACATACACAGACACACAGAAAGACATGCCCATTTAATATAACTCATACAGCAACTACAACAATCCTGAATTTTCCTTACATTTCTTCTGCTTTTCTTGGAATCTCAGCTAAGTCACAATTACCAGAGTTCTTCATATCACATGGGGTGAACTTAGATGGTATCAAAATGCCTGATTTGTGATGTGTGTGCTACTGTTAACTTAAAAGTGTTTTTACCACCTTTTCTTATCAATGAAGAACTTTCAAGATATTTAAAAGCAATGCCTTTCAACCTTCTGGCAGCAATAAAGCAAAAATGCCAGGTAGCTGCGTGAAAGCAGGAAAATACATTTAAAGAAATAACTCAGAAGGAAAAAGCAACATTGCTTCAACTCCATTTATTCACTTTCTATGGGGAAAAATTTGTTTTGGGGTGAGGGGAGATTCTTTCCATTTGCTCAGTGATGACATTAGATTCTTTACAGAGAAATGTTTTTACTTTTAAGAAATATGGGAAAGGGAAACATTAAAACTTTCCTTGCAACCAGAAGAGCTGAGTTCAGCAATAATGAAGAGGCCAGGAGGCTAAACTTAAAACTACAAACTCCTAAAGAGAAAAGATTAGTATTCTCCACCATTAAGCAACCATTTTGGGGAGCAGAAGAGGGGCCACTTAATGCTTATGAAGCAAGACTCCTGGCTAAGTAAGGAAAGGGTACAGATCGGGCTCATTGCCCTGAATAAGTTGTCTGTTGTCACTAATGCTTTTGCAAGGACAGTGAAGTGACACTGTGACATTTAGAGAAAGAAAAGATGAATATCCTTAATACAATTCATGGAGACAAATGTAAAACTGTTTCAGTGAGAAGTTGCTCTGATCTAGAATTAAACATATAATTAAATTTGCCTACTTTTAAACATAAGTTCTCCATCACACGTTCTTTATGGCCTCAGAGATTACAGTGCCTTGCTTTCTGTCATTTGCATTCATGGTGTTTCAGAAGCCCACAACACATTAAGCACAAGTATTTATACTCATACCCAGTTAAATATTAGATTGTTCAAGACATCCACTTTTAAAAACAAAAATTATGACTTTCTAAAACTAATTATGATAGGGGTGATATTTATGATACTGAAGTTGGCAAAAGATTTTGAAATGATTGACATCTGCCATGTGACCTGTGCTTCTGCCTGAAAGAATAATAAAACTTTGGACCACAAAGCAATTGAATCACCATTTATTATGTCATAGATATCATGACAAATGTTCCCAGAGGGGCTTTTGTTCCTGCCTGTGGAGATTCTGGTTCTTGCCTAGAGGATGTGTCTTAAGACTTGATACCCACCTGCCCTGAATGGGGAGGTTTATAGACATATTAGAATCTTGCTTCAAATGCTGGGTTGTAGGAATCCATCCAATCTTCTACATCAGTATTGGCTCAATTTAAGTGCATCCTGGATAAGGATGTCCGTATGAAACCAAGAATAAGGAAAAAGCAATGGGAAAGTTTCTAGGTACCTTTAAGAAAAGTAAGTGTTGAATGCTAGTGTCTAGAAGTAAATGTTATCTTCTCCCAATGAGGAGCAGAAGGAGGGAGAACATGAGCAAGGATGCCAGGACCACGAGGGGTGCACCCACCCACTGAGACAGTGGGGCTGATCTATTGGGAGCTCACCAAGGCCAGCTGGACTGTGACTGAAAAAGCATGGGATAAAACCAGACTCTCTGAGCATGGCGAACAATGAAGGCTGATGAGAAGCCAAGGACAACGGCACGGGGTTTTGGTCCTACTTCATGTTCTGGCTTTGTGGGAGCCTAGCCAGTTTGGATGTTCACATTCCTAGACATGGACGGAGGGGGAGGACCTTGGACTTTCCATAGGGCAGGGAATCCTGACTGCTCATTGGACTGGAGAGGGAGGGAGAGAAGAGTGGGGGGAGGGGGAGAGGAGTGGGGGGAGGGGGGGAAAGGGTGGGAAGAGGGGGAGGGAAATGGGAGCATGGGAGGAGGCGGAAATTTTCTTTTTACTTTTCTCAATAAAAAAAATTATATACAAAAAAATATATATACTTTTATTTTATTTTCATTATTTGCTATGTGTGTGTGTGTTTCTGTGTTGGTATGTGCACACAACTTCAGGTGCCGTCAGGACCAAGAGGGGTCATATTCTTTGGAGCAGGAATTTCAGATCATTATGGACTATCCAACCTTGGTTTTGGGAACTGAATATATGTTGTCTGAAAGAGTGAATGTGCTCCTAAGTGAGACAATTAAGCCTTCTTAGCCCTGAACTTGTTCTACTGTATCAAATAATCATTGTTTACTACTGTCTACCTTTCTTGGTCATGGAAAACAATGAGTCAATATTAGTTTCTGATCATGGACATCTCTTCCATGTTCCATCTCTGACATACCTGGGAAGTGAAAAGAAAGGTATTGGATTGGCTCTACAGATGATCAGATAGCTGATAGGATATATTTAATAGAGGAAGAATAAAAAAAAAGATAATTCAGAGTTTATAGAACTTCTAATTTTCAAAACCACAGCTGAAGCATGATTAATTAAAAACTCAGAGAGATAAATTGGGGTTTAACTAGAAGGTCAGAAAAGCAGAACTGCTGGCCACTGACTCTTATTCTACCTCAGTCCAAAATGGTGATCCTGTCTCCAGGAATTTCATTATGAGACTGAGTCTGTGAGCTGTCTCCTTCTGTCTTATATTTCTCTCTAGGGATGGGACTAAAGGTATGCACCACTGGGATTAAAGACATATCCTGTCCAATTTTTATGTCAAACTAATGTGGCTACTGGGATTAAAGGTGTGTGTTACCACTTCCTGGTCTATAAGGCTGACCATTGGGCTGTTTTGCTCTCTGACCTTCATCCAAGATTTATTTATTGAAATAAAAATGAAATGCCACTACATCATTTCCTCTTTTTATCTAAAATAAAAATCAAGGCTATAACTAATATAAGAAAAAAATATATATAATAAGTACAATAACTATATGCAATATATATATGCAATGAATACATCAGCACTGTCTAGCCTATTTTCAATTGACAAATTCAGAGAAAATACTCCATATCTATCCTATCTTGATGAGTCCAAAGTCTTATATGTAATTTACTTTCTATCATAACATACTTTTTGGATTAGGTAAATAAGGAAAACTCTAAGTATAACAATAACTACAACTAAAAATATATAGACTTTAACTCCCTCATAGACCCAAGAAGAAAATAATACTAACTGGGTAAGCAGGAAGTACAAGCAAGTGACTTCCAAAATATGTGAGTAATGACAGAAACAGCTTGCTGTCTGGACAAGGTCCTCAGAAATGTTGTGGCATCCATCTTCAGCCTGTAGGCCTAGCACATCTGACAGACTTTTCTGTGAAGCAGATATGCTGAAGGGTTATCCCTCTTTGTCTTTAAAATGTTTGGTAGTTACTTTCTTTTGTGTCCTGCTTGATTAATTAGGACAACATACTGTAAGTAGTCAAGGCAAGAACATTTTCTTGCCCAGTTACTGACTTTTGCTGCAAAGAAAGTAAACTTCATGTGTGATTTTTTTGATGCCTACAATTTCTCTGAAGTATATGGGTGCTACCAAAAGCAGACATGACTCAATCTCTAAAAAGAAAAACCTAGGTTATTAAAACATCTTAAGACCATGTTCTGTAGATCTCTAAAGCGTTTGAAGATGACCTGGCTATCTAAAATATATCTTGGTTTGGCCTTGAAAACATGACTTACGTGTCTACAAGTTTGGTTATACTAGGTGATTAACTACTAACCTGTATTTCCTTATTATTCTAAACAGTTGGTAATAATATTTTTCAAGAACTAGAAATTTGCATTGCATTGTTAAAAAAAGCTATTTAGGTACAATATAGTGAACAAGATTAGGAATGTATGTACAGTATGTTTTAACAAAATTAATCTAAAGTTTGTATCAATACACAAAATTTGTATATAATAGTCAAAAGTCTAATTCAATATAAAAACATTTAAAGCTAATAGTTGCTTTTAAAAAGTAGATTCAATAATATACCTTTTTACCTTATCATATCTTTATAATCCCCTTTTTCTTTTCAGAGTAGATTCAATAATCTAGTCTTTTATACTATCATATCTATATCCCCACTTTTTTTTCAAAGCAAGATGATAATCTTCTTTTTTTCTTTTCAGAGTAGATTCAATAATCTATTCTTTTATCCTATTATGTCTTTATCCCCTATTTTTCATTTCAAAACAAGAACCTTGAATCTAATTTCCTTTGTTTGGCTTTCTTCTGACCATTATCTGTAATAACTTGTAACCAATATACTAAACAAAGACAAACAATTATGATCTATTTTTTGGGAATGTGGGCATGTTTCTTTAGGATACTTTCTCATGATTGGGTATTGATAGTATTATGGGGACCCAATGAAAATTTAGAATTATGGTCAAGTCTTGACTGGAGTGTTCTATGAGGCTGGATTATCTCAGCCAGTAGTGTTCAAGCTGTTCTAAATATCGAACTTGGAGGAAATTGCAATAAAGGGGCTCTAAAATGTTAGATATTTGGGCCATCCATTCCTGTTACAGACTTTTCAGGGAGTCTTCCTCAATTAAACCTTATTTTTTCTTAGCCAAGAATAATCCACAGTCAAATAAATCTTTTTTTTTTTTTTTTTTTTTTTTTTTTTTTTTTGGTTTTTCAAGACAGGGTTTCTCTGTGGTTTTGGAGCCTGTCCTGGAACTAGCTCTTGTAGACCAGGCTGGTCTCGAACTCACAGAGATCCGCCTGCCTCTGCCTCCCGAGTGCTGGGATTAAAGGCGTGCGCCACCACCGCCCGGCTCAAATCTTATTTTTCTTAACCACGGATAAATCTAAAGACTCTCATTTCCTGTGGAACAAAAGCAAAAGTAACATATCTTTTGACTTAAATTTTGAAGTCAAGCATTTTCAAAATATATATGTTGGATTAATCCAGCAACATTTATAATCAAATATCTTTTAGCAGATGCTGCTCCATCTTCAACAGTCAAATAATTCAAAGATAATACAATAACATACAGTATCCAGACTCTGTGTATTTTCTAACTTTGCATGGAAGCTTATCAGGAGCAGATGGGAGCTGGGAGTGCTAGATTTTCTCCTGAACCAAGCTTGTTAGGTTTGGGTCTAGTTCTGGCCTATGCCGGTGGCTAAAAAACCCCAGGCAAATAGCTTTTATTGTAAATTTGTACCCCAAAAGGTGGGTGCCAAATGAAACATGATTGCTAAATTAGAGTTCAGCCCAAATGTCAGAAAAACAAAACAGCAAGCTTTGGGATCTTCTACCTCAGTCCAAAATGGTGTTTCTACTTCCAGGAGTCTCAGAATGAGACTGAGTCTGTGAATTGTCTCCTCCAGTCTTGTGTTCCTCTCTAGGGTTGAATAAAAGGCATGCACCACTGGGATTCATGGCTTGCCCCTCTCAATTTCTATGGCAAACAAATGTGGCTACTGGGATTAAAAGGTGTATATTACCTCTACATGATTTGTAAGGCTGACCAGTGTAGCTGTTTTACTCTCTGATGTGTAGGCAACCTTTATTTATTAAAATACAAATGAAATGCCACTACACACAACTGAAAACATTTGTCATGTAAGATGGTATGAACAAACCGGAAACACAAAGAATTTCTTCTACAGGACAAAACTAATCTAGAGAACCTTACTGGTCACGTCTCTACTTTTTCCATTCCCGCAGTCCCAATCCATGGGGTTCAACAGAACACCAGCTGCAGCCTTCCCTCCCCCATCCACACCTACAGTGGATTCCACAGATAATCCTTAGCATGGCCTCCCCTTCTCCCAGCCTCCAACACCAGCTAGTACTCCCTATGAACACATCCCCCAAACAGGCCAGTAAAATAACCAACACACTCTGAAAATCCAGACAGAAAACAGAAACAAAGGAACAAAACACCCACACCTACACCTATAGTCACCACAAACCCAGATGTCTAGACACCCCATAAGAACACAATCAATAACAGTCAGAGCAACATATTTTCACCAAAGCGTAACTATTCTACCATAGCACACCCTGAATATTCCAACATAACTGAAGTACAAGAAAATTACCTTAAAATCAACTTTATGGCTGGGTGGTGGTGATTCACCCATTAAATTCCAGCACTCAGGAAACAGAGGCAGGCAGATCTCTGTGAGTTTAAAGCCAGCCTGGTCTACAAGAGATAGTTGCAGGAAGGCTCCAAAGCTATAGAGAAATCCTGTCTTGAAAAACCAAAAATATGTTTCTTGTAACATTTTTTTTTTTTAAAAACGGACTCCCTGAACATGGTGGGAAATGAAGGCTGATGAGAAGCCAAGGACAATGGCACTAGGTTTTGATCCTACTGCATGAACTGGCTTTGTGGGAGCCTAGCCTGTTTGGATGCTCACCTTCCTGGACCTGGATGGAGGGGGGAGGACATTGGACTTCCCACAGGGCAGGGAATCTGGACTGCTCTTCAGACTCCAGAGGAAGGGGGAATGGAGTAGGGGGAGGGGAATAGGAGTGGGGAGAGAGGGAGAGGAGTGGAGGGTGGGGGAAAGGAGTGGGAGGAGGCAGAATTTTTTTTCCAAAAAAAAAATTAATTAAAAAAAAGAAAAACCAAAAAAAAAATCAACTTTATGAAGATGATACCATTCCTAGAAGAGGAAATAAATAAATACCTTAAAGAAAGTTAAGAAATAACAGTTGAATGAAATGAGCAAAACTGTTCAAGACCTGAAAATGGAAATAGAAGCAATAAAGAAAACACAAACGAAAGGAATTTTGGAAATGAAAAATTTAGAAATATGAACAAGAACTACAGAGAAAAGCTTCACCAAGAGAATATAAGACACGGAAGGTATAATCTTAGGCATTGAAGATAAAAATCAAATAAATGGATACATAAATGAAAAAAGGTGTTAAATCTAAAAAATTACTGAAACAAAACATCCAAGAAATCAGAGACACTATGAAAAGATCAAATGTAAAAATAATAGGAATGGAGGAAGGGAAAGAATTTCAACTCAAAGGCCCAGAAAATATATTCAACAAAATCTTAGAAGAAAAATTTCCTAACCTAAAAATGCAGATACCTGTAAAATAAATAAGAAACATACAGAATACCATATAGATTAGACCAGAAAAGACAGTTTCTTCAACACATTGCAATGAAGCCAGTAAATATAGAGAACCGATAAAGTATATTAAAAGTTGCAAGGATGAAAGATCAAGTAACACTTGAGTCAGAAGGTCTTGAGGTGATGTGTTGCAGACTCTAAGAGACCACAGATGCCAGGCCAGACAACTATACCCAGCAAAACTTTCAATCGCTTATAGACGGAGAAAATAAGATATTCCATGATAAAGTCAAAATTAAATAATACCTGTCTACAAATCCAGCCTTATAGAAGGAGCTTAAATGAAAACTCCAATGCAAGCAGAAAGTCAATTACACCCCCACACACATCACCACCACCACCACCAACAAAGTAACAGAAATTAACAATCATTGTTAATACCTATCAATATAAATTGTTTCCATTCCCCAATAAAAAGATACAGACTAACATAATGAATAAAAACGGAACAAAAGACTGAAACAGGATCCATCCTTCTGTTGCATACAAGAAACAATGGATGAAAACAATTGAAATATCTCCCTTCATTCTATCAGACCTCCACGAATGAAAGTTGGAAGTCAACAACAGAAACAACAGAAAGCTTGCACAATGAATAACTCTCTACTCTTGGAAACAACCTAGATGTCCTTCAATGGAAGAATGGATGAAGAAAGTGGAATATATACACATTAGAGTACTACACTGCGGTAAAAAACAATGACTTCTCGAATTTTGCATGCAAATGTATGGAAATAGAAAACACTATCCTGAGTGAGGTAACCCAGACCCAAAAAGATAAACATGACATGTACTCACTCATAATTGGTTTCTAGCCATGAATAAAGGTCACGGAGTCTATAATTGGTGATCCTAAAGAAGCTAAATAAGAAGGTGAACCCAAAGAAAAACATATAGTTATCCTCCTGGCTATGTGAAGTACACAAAATTGCCGGGGGAAAAAATTGGGATCTTGGGGGTGGGGTGGGATGGGGGTAAGGGGAGATGGGGAGAGAAAAGTGAGAAGGGGAGGATGGGGGGAACTTGGGGAAACAGGATGATTGGGATAAAGGAAGGTTGGATAGGGGAGCACGGAAGCACAAATCTTAGTTAAGGGAGCCACCTTAGGGTTGGCAAGAGACTTGAACCTAGAGTGGCTCCCGGGAACCCAAGGCGATGTCCCCAGTTAGTTCCTTGGGCAGCTGAGGATAGGGAACCTGAAATGACCCTATCCTATAGCAATACTGACGAATATCTTGCATATCACCATAGAGCCTTCATCTGGTGATGGATGGAGATAGAGACAGAGACCCACACTGGAGCACCGGACTGAGCTCCCAAGGTCCCAATGAGGAGCAGAAGGAGGGAGAACATGAGCAAGGAAGTCAGGTCTATGAGGGGTGCACCCACCCACTGAGACAGTGGGGCTGATCTATTGGGAGCTCACCAAGGCCAGCTGGACTGTGACTGAAAAATCATGGGATAAAACTGGACTCTCTGAACATGGCGAACAATGAAGGCTGATGAGAAGCCAAGGACAATGGCACTGGGTTTTGTTCCTACTTTATGTTCTGTCTTTGTGGGAGCCTAGCCAGTTTGGATGTTCACCTTCCTAGACATGGACGGAGTGGGGAGGACCTTGGACTTTCCACAGGGCAGGGAACCCTGCCTGCTCTTTGGACTAGAGAGGGAGTAGGACAGGAGTGGGGGGAGGGAAGAAGGGTGGGAGGAGGGGGAGGGAAATGGGAGGCTGGGAAGAGACGGAAACTTTTTTTTCTTTTTCTCAATAAAAAATAAAAATGAATAAATAAATAAATAATAAAAAAAAATTGGGTAACAAAGAAAGAAATCAAAGAATTTTAAAATTCAATGAAATTGAGCACACACACATACCTGAATTTATGGGACACAATGAGAGTGGTACTAAGGAGGAAGTTCACAGCACAGGTGCCTACATACTACATACCCACAACTAAACAGCATACCTGGAAGCTCAGAAACTAAAAAAGTAAGCACCCCTAGGAGGAGTATATGGCAGAAAATAATCAAACTGAAGGCTGAAATCAATGAAATAGAAGCATAATAATACAGAAGAGTCAGTGAAACAAACAGTTGACTCTTTTAGAAAATCAACAAAATAGAGAGACCCTTATTCAAATTAACAAAAACACACACAGAGACTATCCAAATTAACAAAATCAGAAGTGTAAAAGGGGTATAATAATAGATACCTCAGAGGAAATCTAGAGAATAATAAGGACATAATTTAAAACCCTGTATTCCACCAAACTGGAAAATTGAAAGAAATTGATAACTTTTTGATAAGTATCACTTGGTAAAGTTGAACGAAGATCAGTTAAACAATTTAAATAGACCATAACTCCTAGTGGAATAGAAGCAGTCTTTAGAAGTTTCCAATTTAAAAAAAACAAAACAAAAAAGGCCAGGTGATTTTAGTGAATAATTCAACCAGATGTTCAAAGAAGATTTAAGACCAATACTCCTCAAATTAGTCCACAAAATAAAAGTAGGAGGAAAATTACAGAATTTATTTTATGATACCACATCTGCCCTTTTACCTAAAGCACATAAACATTTAACAAAGAAATGGAAATACTATTTGATTCCCTTATGAACATAGACGCAAAAATACTCAATAAAATACTTGCAAACTGAATCCAAGAGCATATCAAAAATATCATCCACCATGATCAAGTAAGCTTTGTCCCAGAGATGCAAGGATGGTTCAATATATGAATAGCTGTCAATACAATCTACCATATAAATAAACTGAAAGAAAAAAATGATTATCCCATTAGATGTCAAAAAATCCTTTGACAAAATCCAACACTAGCTTATGATAAAAAGTCTTAACAATAGCCGGGCAGTGGTGGCGCACGCCTTTAATCCCAGCACTCGGGAGGCAGAGGCAGGCGGATCTCTGTGAGTTCGAGACCAACCTGGTCTACAAGAGCTAGTTCCAGGACAGGCTCCAAAACCACAGAGAAACCCTGTCTTGAAAAACAAACAAACAAAAAAAAGTCTTAACAAGACTAGGGATACCACAGACATATTTAACACAATAAAGGTGATTTGTAGGCCTCTAGGCAACACCAAATTAAATGGAGAGAAATTCAAAGCGATTCCACTAAAGTCAGGACAAGGTTGTTTATTTTCTCTAAATATATTTAATATAGTACTTGACATTTTAACTACAGCAATAAGAAGGGGATAAAGGGATAAAAATTAGATAGGAAAAAGCAAAGTATGGCTATTTGCAGATGCTATGATATTATACATAATGACTCAAAAAATTCCACCAGGAAACTCCTACAAGTGATAAACACTTTCTGCAAAGTGGCTGGATAAATGATTACCAAAAAAACAAACAAACAGAAAACTAAAATCAGTAACCTTCTGACAAGTAAATAACAAACAGACTAAGAAAGAAATGAGGAGAACAAAACCCTTCATAAGAGCTTCAAATGATATAACGTACCTTGAAGTAAATCTAACTAAGCAACTGAGAGATTCTTAAGATAAAACTTGAAGTCTTGTGATATGGGAAGTCCTTCTGCATATGTTTTATTTTTATTGGTTAATTAATAAAGAAATTGCTTTGAGCCTATAGCAGGGCAGAACAGAGCTAGGTGAGGAAAACTAAACTGAATTCTGGGAGAAAAAAAGGCAAAGTTAGAGAGATACCAGGTACCCACCACCAGGAACAGATGAGCTGAAATCTTCCTGGTAAGCCTCAACCATGTGGCAATACACAGATTAATATAAATGGGTTAAAGTAAGATGTAAGAGCTAGCCAATAGGAGGCTACAGCTAATAGGCTAAGCAGTGATTTAATTAGTACAGTTTCTGTGTGGTTATTTTGGGGCTGAGCAGCTGAGAACAAACAAGCCACCTTGTACTATAGTCTTGGAAGAAAAAAGTAAAAGAAGAGAAGATGATAAGATCTTCCTTGCTCATGGATGGACAGGATTAACATAGTAAAAATGTCATCTTACCAAAATAATGTAGAAATTCAGTTGCAATCCCAATCAAAATCCCAACACAATTCTTTACACACTTTCAAGAACAATTATCAACTTCATATGGAAAAATTAAAAAAACCCAGGATAGGTAAAACAATCCTGAACAATAAAAGAACTTCTGGGAGTATTTATCACCATCTTTGCTTTTAAGTTCAGTCTCATGTGGAACAGACTCACAGACACACAGACACAAAGACACACACAAACACACACCCAAAACAGAATTGCTAAGACAATCCTGAATAAGATGCACTTCTGAAAGCAGCATTGTCCTTGTTTTTGAGTTGTAATACAGAAATATAATAAGAAAAAGGGCATTATACTAGCACAAAAATACACATGTTGATCAGTGGACATAAATTCACATGCCTATACACTTACACACATCTAATTTTTGATAAAGAAGCCAGAAATTCCCACTGGAATAAAGAAAAGATCTTTAACAAATGGTGTTAATCAAATTGGGTGTTGACATGTTAAAGAATGTGAATAGATCCATATTTATCACCCTGAGCAAAACTCAAGTCCAAATAAATGAAAGACCTCAATATAAAACTGGACACACTGAACCTGACAGAAGAGAAGTGGGAAACACCCTTCAACTTATTGGTACCGAAGACTGACTTTTATGATATTCCTCTCCCTACAATGTATCTGATGTGCTAAACGGAACTGCAGCAACTGCTTCATCATTCTGAGAGTAGGCAATAATATGGACATTAAAACTCCAGTGGGTAAAGATGCTCGAGTTGGACAATGGAAGATCCTGGGTCTCTGATGGGTTTATTGATAAAAAAAAAAATGCACCACAGTAGACTAAGTTTCTTTCAATGAGAGATAATTCACCATCCTTATGTGAGCTTTTCTCAAATAATATGTTCTGATGCCTTAAAGCAAAAATATACCTAGTTGGTAGGGTGCTCTTACTTTTGCTGAATAAAAAAATACTGTGTGCATATTCTGGCTTTGTGGGAGCCTAGGCAGATTGGATGCTCACCTTACTAGACCTGGATGGAGGAGGGAGGTCCTTGGACTTCCCACAGGGCAGGGAACCCTGATTGCTCTTTGGGCTGAAGAGGGAGGGGGACTTGACTGGGGTAGGGGGAGGGAAATGGGAGGCGATGGCGGGGAAGAGACAGAAATCTTTAATAAATAAATAAATATTAAATAAGTAAATAAATAATTCCGGCTCACAAAACTCCACAAGGTAAATACCATAATCATTTACCCTATGGTTACAAATTGGAAAAGGAGGTAAACAAGACCCAGGCTAATGGCATTAGATTGACCAGAGAACCATTAGCAGGGTAGAGCGTCCTTACAGTGGGTCACACATCACAAACCAAAGTAGAAGGGATCCAAGCTACAGGGAGGACATATCTACCTGTCATGTGTTCAGAAGGCTACCGGCAAGTGTTAGAGAAGTTTTGTTGTTGTTGTTTGTTGTTGTTGTTGTTGCTATTGTTACTCAGGAGTGATAGCTCTGCCGGTAAATTGCCTGCCACCCAAACATTAAGGACCTGGGTTCAATTCTCCAGAACCCACAACATTAAAAGCTACATGTGGTGTCCTGAGCATTCGAAGCCATGTGTGGTGGCCCATGCATTAGAAGCCCTGTGTGGCGACCTATGCATTAAAAGGCTTCAGCAAACAGGTGTCACTGGCCAGCCTAGACTGCTTGGCAAGCTTCAGGCCAATGATATATCTTGTCTCACAAAACAAAATAAAATAAAGCAAATCAAAAACTCAAAAACCAAAAAAAAACAAAACAACAACAAAAAAAACAAAACAAAAAAACAACCAAACAAAAAAACAACGAAGTGTCCAGTAACTAAGGAATGACATCCGAGGTTGTATTCTGGCCTTCACATTACATATACCTGCACACAGCTGCACACACATGTCATGTGTATCCAGAGAAACATGTACATACATGGATAAGTGATCTTAACTAAGCAGAGTGGAGCTGGTTCTTTCTTAACAACTGTACCCCGTGGGCTCAGTTGTGATGTGTGGGGGCCCAGAATCATCCTCATATCCCATGTGCTAATGAAAAGATGGTCGGTGTGAGGGGCACGTAAGGTCACCTGGACACAAGCCTACCCTAGTGTCGGATTTGCTTAGATTGATTAGTTTGTTATAATAATAATAATAATAAACTTAGATTGATTAGTTTACTTGGTGCTTTCTTTTAGAAGCTGAGCATGCCACTTTATGTCACATGTGCATTTTAATTCAATTTTAAATGGGACAAGACTCATAGGTTGTGTAATGTGGAAGACACAGGGCTGAATAAGGTTAAATGGATTTTGCAGCTTGAGTCTACGACTTGTGGAACCCTCTCTCTTGCTAGTGTGAGCATATATGTATATATGTATATAGGTGTGTATAAAGTTATGTCTATGAGTGCATGGACTATATGTATTATTATGTGCATCATGCATCTGCCTCGTGTTTACAGAGGCCAGAGATGATATCTGCTCCCCTGAAGCTGGAGTAATAGGTGATCTTGACTTACCATGTGGATGCAGGGAAACAAACCAAGGTCCTCAGCAAGAGCAGTAAGTGCTCTTAAACCTTGAACTATTTCTCCAGCCCCTATGTATACTCTTTATTTAACATGTAATCCACTGTACAAATATTGTACAAGTCTATGTTAACTAATTCAAAAAACCCATAGCTTGGGATAAAGCAAAATGACGTAACACTTCTCCAAACACGAGGAAGCAACCAGCCTTAGCCAGGGCACCTTCAAGAGAGTACCATGTGTGTAAATTTCCAGAATATCCTAGCAACGTCACCTTGTTTCTGATGTAGTGGAGATGCTATCTAGGTTTCCTCTAGCCACAGCAGTCCCATCCACTATCCCATAGAGCAACAGTGTGGCACTAAGTGTCATTTCCTTGTGCTTTGGGGACCTGTGCTCTAGGGGTGCTATACTCCTCTCAGTCTTCCATCCTAGCTACCCACTATGTTCCTTAAGCATTGATGTTCACTGCTGTGGTAGTTGGAAAGAGAAGAGCCCCAAAGGGAGTGGCATTATTAGGAGGTTTGCCCTTGTCAGAGGAAGTGTGTCATTGTGAAGGCGGGCTTTAAGGTCTCACATGTGCTCAAGATACTGCCCAGTGTTTTAGTCTCCTTCCTGTTGCCTACAAGGTATAGAACTCTCAGCTACCTCTCCAGCATCATGTCTGCCTGCATACCGCCATGTCCTACCACGATGATAATGAACTGAACCTCTGTAGCTGTGAACCACCACCTCCATTAAATGTTTTCCTTTATATTAAAAAAAAAATCCTCCCCCCTTGAAAACTCTAGGATTTAATGAACAAGGTAACCATTTATGGATGTAGTGAGCAAAGACTTGTTTACTCCATGAATACAGGAGTCTTCATCATAAAGGGGACATGTCCGCAGAGTTTGGAATTAGTCAGGAATATGCTTTTCTGTGTGTTTGTACTAGTCTTGAAATAAATCCCATTTGAAAAGTGAAAAGGTGAGTTAATTCGAGTACTAGTTTAGAAGGCACATCAGTACAAGGAAGAAAAAACAGTTAAAATAGCAGCTTTATTCAGAACCATAAAATGAGTGACAGATGTTTACCTTATGAGTCTAAAGACAAAATCATGTCAATTAAAATTCAAAAATGTAGTAAATACAAGAGCAAAGGTTTTTCTAAAGTGTTTAGAATCTTATGTTCCATGCCTCTCTTCTCCACTAAACTCCTTTCCTTTCCTTTCCATTTCATTTTATTCCATTCCATCAAAGTCAGGAATAAGTTTGATGTCAGTAGGAAAGTTTTCAAAAGTTATTTCTAAAGGTTCATTCCAAGCTGTGGGCGAGGCCATAAAACACTTATTTTAATCTCAATCAAGTCAAAACCAAATAGATAGGGTTGCTCTGAACTAGCTTTTTTCAGTTTTGTTGCAGATATAAAGATGTTATAAAGCACGGGAGGACTTCAATTCATTAGTCTCAGAGTCTTTCTTCCTTTATATCAGGACCCTTGTTCCTGCAACTGGGAGCTCAGATCTAAGCAGGTCTTTGTGTTCCAGCCTGCCTGGCACACATGTCGTATTATCATCTGTGGAAAATGTGCTTACTGAGGTCCCTTTAAATGATAAAAGACAGTGGATGTGCAAATTTACCTTTCTCCATCCTACTTCATATGGCAGCTACCGCAACATCAGGAATTCTTGCAGTCACATTGGATGCAATATAGAGTCATCTTTGACTCTCCTTTTCTCCCCCCGCTTCCTAAGCCCTTTTCTCTCTGTCAGTCTGGTGTGGTCTGTCTCTCTTCTCTCTCCTTCTCTCTGACTCTGTATCTCTCTACCTCCATTTTCCCCAATTTGAAATGAGGATAATGCCTCAGAGATTATTTACTGATTAAGTGGACAGTAGGACAATAATTCCCTGTGGCTTTATCACAATACACTGATTTTTTGGAACCATGTGAGTTTCAGTGGGTCTAATTGCCTACTATTGGTATTATCATGTTTAGTCGCATCCCTGCTAACTGAAGATTGACTGATGTTTCACATTCATGTCTGTCAGTGAAAGAATAAGTATTTCTGAATGTCTGCCCCAGTAGGAGAGGGATCAGAGGCAAGGACAACATGGGAACACATTTTTGCATTTTTTTGCACACAGTGATCGTGGTGTAGGAATAAATTGAGTCTATTGTACCAGTAACACAATAATACATTCCAGATTTTCACAAGGAAATCATTATATCTGAACATGTAAGCCTCTTCAGTGTACCCTGGGCATTTGCCCAGCCAACAGGATACAACTGAAAGGGAAGAAGTGTTCAAATTTGTCCCTAAGATTCCTGTGATAAATTTTTGGGTGGTGAACTGTACTTATTCTTTTGTTTGCATCGCTTCTTATAATCCATCCAAAATATTTCCTTTAGTCACGTTAGAATCATTGGAAGACCATTGCTCAATAACCTGTCCAAAATCCTGTGGTACTTAGGCCTAATTAGTATCCATAAAAACAATACACTGAAGAATTTTTGTTGCTATAGCTATAATTCTTGATTTATAAGCATTATCTCTCAGCAAAGGTGGCATTTGTGTGTGCATGTGTGTGTACGTGTGCATGTGTGCAGGTGTGTGTGTGTGCATGTGTGTACATGTATGTGTGCATGTATGCGTGTGAGTGTGTATGTGTGGTTTTAATAGAGGAGAGAGAGAACACTGAGGAATCAAGAATTTCAGAATGAAGTGCTTCTGCCTCTGGAACTAGAGGAGGTCACAGGAATCTGAACTTCCACTTTTGATATCAAGAATTATTAAATACTGGATGAAGATCAACATAGAAAAATATCTTCTTTCATAAATATGATCTCAAATGTAGCACTTTTTGGTGAAATTGAAATAGACAGAATGAGATTCTAAAATGAATTACACGATTGAATGGAAGAAATTTCAAATTGATTAGTCTGTATTCATTAACATTTAAAATATACAGGATGGTAATGGTATATTGCTCAGTGGGTAGAGTGCTTGCCTAACATGCACAGTGACATAGGTTCAATCCCCCAGTACCATATAAAAATTGGGCATAGTAACTTAGTCCTTTGATCCCCATGGATGCATAAACATCAGGGCCTAATTGTCATCATCAGCTACATTATGAGTTAAAAGTCAAACTAGGCTATGTGAAACCTTGTCCCCCCCCAAAAAAATATATAAACTGGTGTTCGATGGTTCATGGGCTCTTTATATATGGTGCCTTCTTTAATAAACTATATTAGCATAGTAGTTAATATAAACTTGCATTTGTGTTTTCTCCTCCCCTTGTGTGTGTATGTGTGTGTGCGCGTGTGTGTTAATGATTTATGTGTGTGTGATTTTTATGCCCATATATTGAGGGAGTGCATGTATCTGTAACACAGACTTGGAATCCACAGGACAACTTTGTATTTCTTGTTTTATCACTCTCAACCTTTCTCTCTTAGACAAGGTTTCTCACTGAGTTAGGGTCGCCGGCATCAAGCCCCAGAGATTGTCCTGTTTTAATACCTCACAGTCTGATG
This sequence comes from Microtus obscurus, assembly GCA_963919715.1. Taxonomy (NCBI): domain Eukaryota; kingdom Metazoa; phylum Chordata; class Mammalia; order Rodentia; family Cricetidae; genus Microtus; species Microtus obscurus. The sequence goes on along the minus strand of CAWTZC010000453.1, from coordinate 3,602,908 downwards.
GCTACAGGCATGAGTGGTCACCTTAAGTTTTTATCTGGGTACTGGACACCCGAGTTTACAACCTCATACTTTAACAACTGAGCCATCCCTGAGTTTGCATTTTAAAAACCCAGGTTTCTGTAGACATATTTTAGATCTTTAGCTGCGTCTTTATTTGATTAACTGCATTTCACTTTACTTATTTTGTGTGAGTGTGAGGGTTCATTCTGTTGCACAGATGTGGAAGGCAGAGCACCATTTATAGAAGTTGCATTTTTTCTTCCACCACTTGGGTCCCAGGGACCAAACTCAGGATTTTAGACTTGATGGCAGGTGCTTCACACAAAGAACCATCATGTTGATCCGAGCTTTAGACTTTTACAAGCACCGTTTTCCCAAAGGATATCAAAATCATCATTTGCAAGACTTTTCTGGTCAAGTTTGTCAGAACCTCAATTCCTGTGGATGGGAAGGAACTGATGGCTCCCACTTTGGAAAGTCACAGGCCATATATGAAACCCACTTCTTTGCTAACAAATTAAGTCCTAGGAAACACGGCAATGCACGCACCATTCTTTCATCGTTTTTCACCCTGGATTACCCAACATTTCTTTAACTAGTTCTGAAATAGGAATGCTGAAGAAGCCGAGGCTGACCCCTCTCTGACACTTACCATTAAGATTTTGGTCTGTGCTCCCTTTCAGAACAAAACCACCTCCACTTAAGACTCCTAAGACAGACTACTTAAACTCAAACCTGTTTGCTTAATCAGTAGATAAAGCTTTAAGTGGCATTAAGAAAGAGCCAGATTTTGTTTTGGTGGAGAGGATGGGGTGAAAGAAGAGGACCTTAATTAACCAGACTGACAGGCCCCATAGATCTCACAAGTGTTTAAATTAAGAATTGCGAGTGCTTGAAACTTGACAAGCCAGGCAGGATTGTCAGTGCTGCCATCTGCAGAAGAGGTAAGTGCAGACGAAGCTTGTCCTGTCTCTATCGTAAGCATTTTGCCGGGATCTAAGAACTTCACACTGTGAGCAGACTTGAAGGTCTTCTTTATTACCAGAGAATTAGAGCGGTAATTAAATTCTCACATATTTCAAAGAACACTGCTCTTTTCGAGGTACATATTTGGTATTAGATAGATTAGCTTCACTGGGGTGTTAAATGAGCACACACAGATCTATCTCTTGATTAAAAGAAATCCTCGTTTGTACAGGACAGAAGAGCTCAGGCTTAGTGCGCTCATATCAAATGCAGATCGACGTGCCTCAAATGGCTGGACACAGCGCTTAGGGAAAGAGAAGGTGAGCACTTACCCTCCCTGGTCAGAGCTTTCCTGTCAACTGAGATGTATCCTGCAAGTTATTTATTTGCTCTCTGTGTGGATATTCACAAGTATAGATATGTACATATGTTCAGAACATGTTCTGTGATATTTGACATCTGGTAAGTCCCCATTATGAGACTCTCAAAGCTTCCAATGAGTAATAAATAGGGATTGAAAGAGAGAGCTGCAGATGGGGAGCCCTCAATTCTCCCCTCCTTTTTAAAAAAATTTAGGCAAATATGAAAGGTCTATCTTCCACTAAACACCTAATTCTTACTTATAGCCAGCTCCTGATTGCATGTGGATGTCTAGGGTGTCCAAGCCATTTGGTAATTAGAAATATAGCTTTTGGCTTTCTGAAGTATGCTATGACTTCCTTACAAAACCAGCTTCTTTGCCAAGCTTTGATTAAACAACAGCCCAAGTACAATAAGTGTGTTTGAGGTGTTTGTAGATTATAAAACACTTTATTCTTAAAAAGGGAGACATTCTCTACTTGCAAAATAAAAAAAAAAGGTAGAAGAAGAAAGAAACATTTGAACATTTGGCTCCTCTCTCTCTCTCTCTCTCTCTCTCTCTCTCTCTCTCTCTCTCTCTCTCTCTCTCTTCCTCTGTCACCTGGCTGAAGAATATAAAAAAAGCAACAAGAAAAAAAAGTTACTGTGTGCAGTTAATATCGAACAGCAGCCATCTCCAGATGATCCCTGCTGCATCCAATTTCTGCCAAAATGCTTTCTGTTAAACCTCCATCAAACAGACACACGGCGCACAAAAGAAAACCTCATCACCAAGGGAAACTAATCCACCGGTGCGCAATGTAAGCCTGTCAACTTTTTATTATAAGAAGTCATCAGTCATTTCAGTGAAGATTAAAAGTATGACTAAATTGAGAAAATCCTCTTAGCCATTCGGAATTTTAATAGAGGAGAAAAGGGGGTGAGTAAAATTTAGACTCTGTGTGTGAGCATTTGTATGTACAGCTTATAAGTTTATTTATCCAGATCATCTGTGTACTGTATACATATACATATATAAATTTATACACAGTATGGGCATTTCTGCATGTGTCCAGTGCACCAGTCCTTCAACACTTATTTATACATGTTGTTTGGGTGAACGTTGGTAATTATGTCCATTTCCTCAGCACCCCCCAAAAGGAGAAGCTACCAAACATTCATACATAAACATATAGCCTTGTAGTAGGTTCGCTCAGTTACCACAGACAAACAGTTTCTGATTCAAAGGAGCTTAAGAGATAAGAATGGAAAATGAGTCCTCACAGCTTTAATTACATTGCCACCGGCAACAAGGTGTTACAGTGGCAGAATGACAATTGCTATGACTGGGAGTACAGATGCAGGGTCAATATGCTATTTCATGCCCGCGCACCCCAGCAGATGAGCACCATGTTGTGGCTATATTGGTCTCCCAGTGTTTGATCCCCGCAGCTAAAGTTAGTCCAATGTGCAATAGGAATTACAGGATGATGTGTGTGCCTGGAGAGAACTGGACCATCCTTCACTGATTATATGGATGGGAATGTGCTTCTCTTAAGCTGAAATGGAAAATGTGGGTAATTACCTACATTTAAAGACCATCGTTGTTCTCCCATTCCCAAGATTTCACCTGTGCGAGCACACAGCTATTGAGGGGGTCAGTTTGAAGCTTGAAAACCATCAGCTGCCGTCCCTGGGGTCCAACATTTCCTTTCCAAGCATTCTCAGGGAACTTGACAGCAGCCGCCCTCCCTCCCACGCCTTGGTTTGCTCATCTCCCTCTCTTTTCTCAGTACAGGAACCGGGCTGTAGGAGAACGCATTTGGCTACTCACTTCCAGCAGGCACCCTCCACGGGGTCGCCGGAAAACAATCAGGTCAGTCCTGTCACTGTCGAAGAAGACAAACTGCATCTGTGTCTTACCTTTATGCGGTCACACGGGCGCACCAACTGGCAGGGAAGTGAGTTGAATTCTTTCTTGCAATCACTAAGGACCATGTATGACCGAGAATCCTGCCTCCCTGTGCATAACAGAACAGCAGTGCTGACACCTCTGTGAGAGTCAGGGGAACCTGGCAGCCGTTTCAGCGTCTTCTGGTCCTCTGATTAAAGTCTTCTTACTCCGGCCCCCACTCCCAAACCAACTGGACCCTTTTACTAGTCCAGCGGTGGTAGTGGACCACTGTAATGTTCGGCTCTAAGAGCCCTACTTTACTTTCTGTAACCTTCCCTTCCATCCAATGAAAAGCAACTGTGGCCTTTTACTAAGTAAATGAGCAAATATTTTCCCAGTGTTCACCAGGTTAGATCCCCATTTAATTAAACTGGCTCATTATGTCCCTATCTGATTAGCAGAGTAGAATCAATTATTCAATGCACAAACATGGCTGCAGGAGCTTGAGGTGTATACAGAGCTGTTCATTTAATTCCAAGGACACTAATTAGGTACAAAGCAAGCAATAACTTTAACAATTGCAGGCACAAGCATACATGCAGTACAGGACAAGGGGAAGGGAGGGGGGGAGAAAAGCAGGCCTTCATTTTCTTAATAAGCTGGATTCTCTTCCCCCTAACAGGGTCAAGAAAAAAACAGAAAGCAAGAGAGGATGAAATGTAGATCAAGAAAGCTAAGCATCCAGGAAATAACCCCCCGGGATTTGCATATGTAATGGTGTTCTGCTACTTTTGTACTTTATAATCAAACAGTAGGCAATTATCCAAATTATTGACAGCAGATTTCTCATTTCAACTGCAAATTAAGGCCATTAATAAAGCTTTCTAATGCAAAAGTGACTAATTAACTAATGGAATGGAACTCGGAAGCTGTGATATCAAAACCAGTCCACCACATATTGTGGAAACACAGGGGAACTAATTAGTTTAATTATCAAAACAGCTAATTAAAATTACACAGTTGCCTAATTAGTTCTTTGCGTTTTTTCTCTGGTTTAATTGACAGGATGGAGTTAAATAGGTAACTGGTCTCAAAGAGGGAAAGGGGAAAAAAATACGGAACCGTCTAACGGCTCCGGCTGAATATTTTAGCTGATGTTATCTCATACATGTGGCAGACCAGAAGCAGGAAAATAAATGACTCACATCCTTTTGGTAAGCAACTCCAAATTTTCTGGACATAAATCTGCCCTGGGAGTAAGCTCTCAAGAAAGATTTTCATGAAGTTAAAAGGCTGGGATGTGTCGATGCCTCCGAAAGGTCAGGGTGAACACATATTTCGGAGGAGGACAGCATGTGGTTTTTCTTCAGGAAGTTAATTTTTCACTTAGTTTAATTTATACGGTTCTGTATGTGCGGTTCCCTAATCACTGCCAAGGGACAAGTAAAAGTGGCTTAGATAGCAGAGTCGCTTCTGAGTCAGAGCAGCCTGAGAGATAGCAACAAAATGGAGAGGGGAAGCGTGAGTGTTCCCCCTCCCAGGTCTGAGGAATCTCTTCCTGAGTACTGCCTACATGTTGAGAAATGGGACTCCAGAGAACACTACTAGAGGATGCGGGTGCAGCTTCTGGAGGAATGCAGCCAAGTCTGGCTTTCCCTGTCCTTTCAGCACTTGCCGGTCTGGTCAGCACCTCCGGGACCTCCTGTCAGCCACTGTACTTCTGTGGAGGTTGCAGGCTCCATACACAGCAGATGGTTTCAAATGCCAGTTAAAACACTGAGTCTCTTTTAGCTTTGCCTCAATGAAGGGCAACAAATGAGCTGGCGACTGAAACTGTTCAATGTCTTCTGTAAAAGTTGTATTCTATGGAAGATCGCCTATTATGATCCTTTTAGTAAATCTGTATTTTGGCCTATATGTGAGGTGAAGTTTGGTGACCTGGTCTCTTTCCTTCCCCCAACATCTCTGTTTTCCATTCATTTTTCATTACTTTTGTTTTTTTTTATTTATGCCAATTGATATTTTGCTAAGAGAAGAAATGACAAACCAAACCTTAATGGATTAGGATCACATATGCTCAGTAGTCAGATATTATATGCTTAAAATATGTTTTGTGCATATAAAAAGAGGCATATAACACACATATCCATGTAAACCATGAAATATGAAAGAGAGCAGATCTTTATAAAGCCATCACATAGCTGAAGGGCATAGTTTTGAAGACATTCATGAGAGTCTCAATGGCATTCCCACACATAGACAAAATGCACCAACTTTATGACTTACCAGTGTGAGAAGAAAATTCACTTATTCATTTCTCTTTTGAAGACTTCGGAATACAATTTGTCATTACCTCAAAGACCATGCACATATTCCATATCCCTGCAGTTCTATATCTGGGCAAATTTCTTATATGATTATGCCAGAAATATAGTAAAATACATTCATAGTAGATGGTTGTAAAAAACTATTCTTAAATAATTTTTTTTGAAGTTAATCTCTTCTAATTACATATTATTTTTTTAAGCATCACAATCAAAAGTATGATTAAAGAGGGCTTCACAGGGTTTGGAGATGGCTTATAGTATATTGACTTCAAAATTATTTAATATTCAACATTTGGTGAATTCTCCCATGTATCACACTTCATCCCATTGATTGGGAATATACCAGTGAATAAAACAGAAGTCTCTGCTTCCATGGTTACTCTGTCCTATTGTGGCTTATAGGTATTACGTAGGTAGATAAGAACTATAGTATTACCTAATGGTTCTATTGCAGATAAACAAGGTCAAGTAAGTGGGAAGAGACATATAGGCTTCTAGTTTAGATATCACAAAGAGGGAGGTTCCATTTAAAGAGAAACCTCAGTGAAGGTGAGAAAACTACCATATATGTACATTTGCAGGGAAAACCACAAAGGCCATCATTTTATTGGCTTACAAAGGTAGTCAGGATATCATTGTAGATAAGACAGAATTAGTAAAAAGAATGAGCAGCTACGATATTTGCAACCAGACTAAATCCTTCTTTCAGGATTTTCAATAGGCTCTGTACACATATCATTTATTTTTGGTGTGAATGAAAATATATTATTAGATGGTTTTGCACAATAAAGTGTGTTAGCTAATATGTTTTCTGTCTCATGATGTCATACTGGTTGATGGATGGAGACTTGGTAGGGCAAGAGTTGAAACAAAAGGATGTGATTATCATTTGATAGGGAGAGAAGGCAGTACTTGGGGCAGTAGCTATAGAACTGAGAATAAAAGATCAGACAAGGAATATGTTTGAATGTAGAAACAGTTTGTTTACAGACTGCTTGTATATAACAACAAAGATAAAAATTCAAAAATGACTAAATGTCCTTAGTGGAACAATTAACTACATATAATGTCATGTATAGTGATGAACAAGAGTCAGAAAGGATACTATATGGACCATCACTAAGGAAAACTAGGAGTGTTGCCCAAAGGAAGTGAACAATTGGGATGCTGAGAGTTGCCAGAACCCATATGGTGACCAAAACGGATCTGAACTTTGATTAAAAAAAATCCAAAGGATGCTCAATCGTGCCACAAGCACATGTGCTCAACTATGTTCATAGCAGCTTTGATTGTCATAGCCAGAACCTGGAAACAACCTAAATGCCCCTTGACCAAAGAATGGACAAGGCAAGTGTGGTACATTTATACAATGGAGTACTACACAGCCGAAAAAATAATGACATCTTGAGTTTTGCAGGAAAATGGATGGAGCTAGAAAACATTATTTTGAGTGAGGTAACCCAGGCAAAGAAAGACAATTATCACATGTACTCACTGGTAGGTGTTTTATAAACATAAAGCCAAGAAAGCCAGCCTACAAATCACAATCCAAGAGAACCTAGACAACAATGAGGACGCTAAGAGAGACTTAACTAGATCTAATCTACATGGGAAGTAGAAAGTAGAAAAAGACAAGATTTCCTGAATAAATTGGGAGCATGGGTACCTTGGGAGATGGTTGAAGAGGGGAGGAGAGAGGCACAAGGCTAGCAGAGAAAAATATAGAGCTAAATAAAAATCAATAAAAATGTGTCACTTGTGTCCCCATGAAGATCGAAAGAACAAAGGAAAAAAGAACAGATCTGAGTAGGTTAAGGAAAGAGTCACAGATGAATACGTTGAGATAATTAAGGTTACTGATGAGAGAAACAGGCACATGGCAGAAAAATGTAAATCCCTTGGTTACTTTGTAGATTTTTCATAAGAATGTTTGTGGAGAAGATAATTAGAAGAGCACAGAGTTGCCTTTAGGATTGGAAAATGGGTAATCAGCCACAGTAACAAATCTCAAATTTCAAAGATTCATCTTGGTTGGCAACTTGACACATCTGGGAAGAAGAATCAGGAACCGAGAAACTGTCAACATCAGAGCAGCCTATGGCAATGTATGGGGGGCATTTTCTTGATTAATGATTGATGTGGGAGGGTCCAGCTCTCTATAGGTGATACTATCCCTGGGCTGATGTGTCTGTGCTAAGAAAAAAAGGTAGCTGAGCAAGAGCCAGGAAATGAGTCTTTAGGCAGTGCTCCTCTGTGGTTTTCTCTTCAAGGACCTGTCTTGGTTTCCCTCATTGATGGACTGTAACCTGTAAGATGCAATAAAACCTTTCATCTACAAGTTACTTTTGGTCATTACTTTTATCATGGAAACACAAAAGAAATCTAGAAGAGGTAGCAGGCATCAGATGAAGACAGGCTTGTAGATTTGCCAAAAAAATGTTAGAGTGTGTTTTTCTGGTATACATACTCAATTCTTAATAGTAAATTAAAGAGATATGTACCTGAGAGTTAGGAAGAGATATTGAAAGGAGAGTTCCAAGACTATACATAGAAAGTATACATAGTTCCAAGAGTAAATATAAAAAGAAGAGTATATGGTTTATACACTTGATTTAACATTGTGACATTACTGTAGGTCCTGTGATGTGAGAAGACATCACTCTCTTGTGATTGTGTCCTTTATAGAAAACAAATCACCATTTGCGACCTGGCTGAACAGTTAACCTCAAAATAATTGTCCCTGTGGTTATAGAAGAGGTAATCAGAGATATCACTTGCTGCTGATTCAAGAGAAAATGAATTCTATGTTGTGAAGGACCTTGATGAAAGACACAATGCATAGCTTCAAGTGATTTCTGTATGCTGGTTAGTCCTTAGCCAACAGACAGCTACAAACTGAAGACCTCTAGCAAGAAAATCATTTTGGCTAACACCAGTGATATTGGAACACATGCCCTGTCTAAGAATAGAACAATAGCTCTGTCCTCTTCCCAGTTTAATTTCTGTAAGACCCCAACCATAGAACGCCATCACTTTACATTTGCACTAACTACAAAACGTGAGACAAAAGCCCGAACCAGAACACACACAAGCAAAACCAAATAAAAACCCACCTTTCCCCCCTGAAACCACCAGGGAAATTGTTAAAGAGCATCACAGCCAAATAGAGAAAAGAAACTGCACAACAATGAATGGTTGCTCAGCTGGGTTGAAAATCTGTCTGAGTTTGCGATCACAAATCTGAAGTGAGATAGATCTGATAAAGTTTACATGAGGGCACAAAATAGATTAGGAACCAGATTATACTCAGACTGCACGTCAACCAGCTGAATGAATCCAAGGAGATGAAACTATGTGCGACAGAATGGCCATTGCAGTAGGTCAAGGTTATCAACAAAATGGGTCATAGTAAAGCATGAGACCCAGAAGGCCGCAGGGCACCCTGATTATGTAGCAGCAAAGAGTTGGATATCTTGGTGGGACTTAAGATATGGAAGTGAGGGCTCAGAAAAGTAAGAAGCAATTAGTCAGCCCTTATCTGCCATTTTGGTCAGAACTTCTGTTCAGCCATACATCATTTAATAGCTTCTTGAGGTTGGGTCAAAATGTGCACAAAGCAGACTTAAGTCTTGAACCTCTGACACCCTGTTGGTGTGCTGTCATTAATGGGCTCTTTCCCCTAATGCTGCAGAAATATTTCTGGAAGGGTTACTCTTCTGTGGAACATGGACATCTTCTTTCAAGAAAGCCTTCATTAGTTGCATATCTTAGTGTGAATATTAGCAATTCAAATATCGCCCACAAATTTAATACTTTTGTCTTAATTTAAGAAAATTTGCATTCAGACAGTTAGAAGATATTTTGGTTTTATAAAAATCAGAGTACTTTCTTCTTTCTCTAAAAAATTAAATAAGGTCCTCAACGAGCTAGAGCCTGCAGACCAAATCTATCTTGATACCTCTTTTGCTTTGTCAATGAAATTTAAACTTAATGGAGTCACACCCATTTATCTATGTATTCCCTCAAACCCCTTATCACTAAGCTGAGTTTGAACAGACAGCACGGAACACAACTAAGTAGTTTATAAAATGGTTTTCTTAGAAAATATTGCTGACCTCCCACCCTGAGATCTCTTTGCTTGTGCAGGTTGGGTTTGATGCTTCCTTTGCTGCCTATATGGCATAAATTCTTAGAAGCCACATAGGAGTCAGTTGGGCAGGTAAAAATTGGAGGGTGAGGAGGCAGTATAGAAGTTTTATACTGCTGTGCCTAGCACCTTGATGAAGTAAAAGAAGAGAAACTAGTTCCCAGTGCGGGTGGCTCAACCATGACACTCTTTGTTTTGTGTTTTATAAGAAGGCAAGAAATTGAGATATTTCAAAGAATGAGTGATCCAAGAGAAGCTGTAGCATTGACAGTTTCTGGCATGCCTTTACCATCTGGGATGCCACCAAGGTTTCTTAGCCTTTTGTGGGAGGGAGCTATAATACTACAGTTTACATGCTCCCCCTTGATGGCTTCATGGCGTGATATAATATTTTATATTTTGAATTTATAGATCATTTTTTTCTATTAGGTTCTGCATGACTACATTTAAGAGATGTTATAAACACATGGAGTTTTAGATTAAACAGGTCTTTTCTTCAGTTTTCCAAGTTGACTTGCTAGAATTCTGTAACTTTATTAATAAGTCTTTCAGTATGGATTACTATTTTCATTGCTTTGTTTATTTGCTCTTGTTTATTTGGCTGTTTTATTTTTAATGTTATAAATGTCTATTTTGAGTCTTTGTGCTTTCCTTTGTTCTATTTCAGGCTTTCTGTAATGTCTCTTTGAGCTGATTCTAAAGGATGCTGGAATAGCACAGAAGATGGTCAATCTTATCAGTTTTCAAGCCTGAAAACTGAGAAATTTTGCATTAACGTTTGTCAGGAAATTGGCAAACAACTTCTTTTTTTGTTGATAACACTTTATGAAGGAAGTTTCATAGCAATTTTTCTCTTTCTGTTTTGTGAAATGGGTCCAGAATCATTGGTAATGACTTTTCCTTGAAAATCTGGAAAAATTATTAGTAGTGTCTAGGCCTAGGGTTTTTTTTTTATAAGAAAATTTTTTATTACTACTCAGTCTCCTTAATTGTTTGTTCTTATAGTTTAATTTTGATAAGTAACATGATCTGTCTTCAAACTTACTCATTTCTTCTATATGTTACCATTTATTGCAATATATATTTAATAAATGCCCAAGTGTTCTTTAAACACTCCTGATTTTATTACTCTTGTTCTTCTTTCAGTTTGGGTTAGTTTGGTTGTAGGTTTTCCGGTTTCATTTATTTTTTGTCAAATTACCGGCTCCTTATTTTATTAATTTCTTGTTTCATTCTTTTCATTTCCATTTTAATCATTTCTGCCTTAATCTTTATTTCTTTCCATCTAATGATTTTTACTTTGCATTACTCTTATTTTTCTAAGATCCTGGCATAAAACATTAAGTTTTTACATTTAAGTTTTTCTGTTACTTTTTAACATAGGCATTTATAGATACAAATGCCTCTCTCAAAACTGCTTTCATTACACCTTGCATACTCTGGTATATATTGTGGTTTCTTTTTCCTTCAAGTCTAGGAAATGCTCAGTTTCCTTCACAATTTTATTCATGAGGACTCAGCAATAAATTGTTGCTTCCCAATGGCTTTGAGCAAGTCCTGCAGTTTATTTTACTCTTGAGTTCTAGTTTGAAATGGAGAAATACTGTTGCTAGAAAATTTTAAGGGTGATTTTCAGAAGAGAGGAACTGTTGGCAACTAGTTAGCCAACACCAACAGTAGATTTAAAAAGTAACACAGAAAACTATTATTTTTAAACAAGCTGAAAATATAATTATAAAAAGTATTTGAACTGAGTTCCGTTTATGGGGAATAAATTTCTTCCCAGACATCAGTAGTTACTAAATAAATATTTAGTGTCAAGTGTGGAAAATTTCCCTTTAAGTTCTTGATCAAAGATACTCAAGATGTCCCTTAAACAACACATGTTGTTACCATTGCTGTTGGTTGTGCACCATAGCTGGACAGGAAGACCCTGCTACCATAGCCAACACACACTCTAGTTTTTGGTCATAGAGAGGTAAAGCTAGATCTCAACTGGAAACTTCCTCATTGATGACTGGTTGCAATTGTTTGAAAAATGCTGAGAAGAGTCACCAATGGCTTCATCTATCTGTGAACCCTGAGAGAAAACAAATTGTGTTCATTGGCGAAGAAGTGGCATGACTATTATGTGGGTAACTAACTACCTCTTTGCTGAGTTTGAGGTCCACTTTTCCAGTCATACTTGATACTAGTCTAATTAAGAGCCTGTGGCTGAGGAGGTCATAGATTCTAGGAGAAAGCCTACTACCCTTGTTCTACTCACACCAGCTGTGGATATCTAGACGAAGCCTATGGTAAAGGAGCCTGTGACATTTCATCATAGACTCGGGAGGGGATCATGAGTTTCCACCTTTCCGTAAGAAGACATTGACAGATGTAGGAGAATGGGAAATCCTTTACTTCAATGGGTTTAGTTCCCCATGCTCTAGTAAATAACACTCACCTGTGCTCGTGACAGCAATCTGAATTAAACTCAGTACACCTTTCTCACACACATCCACAACAGCCATGGAAAATGTACTAGGGAACTTCTAGAAAGGAGAAAGGATTCAGTGAGATTAGGAAGATGAAAAGAACACTTAATGGGGGTGGGGCGTGAATGTGACAAAAATGCTGCACACAAAAATGTCAAATAATAGTAAAAACTGTCTTTTATTGTTAACATTAAAATATCTTTTTGCTTCCAAATGTTGACTATGTTACCAGGAGTTTCATAGTTTTCTGGAGAGAGTGTGCACTTTGTCATATTTGATAGAATATCCAGAGACATTTATTGTCTATTTGACCTATAATGTCACTTAACTCTGATGTTACTTTGTCACTTTTCTTTGCATGCCCTGTCTATTGGTGAGAGTGGGGTACTGAATTCATCTACCAATACAGTAATGAGGTCAGTCTATGCTTCAATAGCCAATAGTGCTTGTTTTACAAATAAATGTGCTGATGTTTGGTTTTTGTCTTTGCAGTTGCAGTATCCTCTGAATGAATTGTTTCCTTTATCAATGTGAGGAACCTCCCAATTTTTTTTAATATCACTGAAAAATTTGGGTGTGAAATCTATTTTGTCAAGTATTCATATTGCTATACTCATTTTACTTTTAGTTACATTCACCCTTATAACTTATACAGAATAATATTATGTTATAATTTAGTATAATATAATAATTTATTATAATAATTATTAATACCTTCAGTTTAATTAGTGTTGACCATAAGCAAATGGGTGTGGGGTCATCCTCTAAGGCATGGGTAGCTGACCAGTGGTGAGGAGCAGATGCTGGTGAAGCCCAAGAGTTCATTGGCTATCCAGCCTAGCTGAATTGACAGCCTTCTGATTCAGTAAACAACTTGATGAGGAGAAAAGATGGTGAAGAGTGATGATGGAAAACACCTGGCCTCCTGCTCTCGCCTCCGTGTGCACCGGCATGGACCAGCAAACTGGCACAAGAACTCAGTGGAAGTAGAGCTCTGTATGCTCTCTCTCACTTAGGCCTGCAGATGTTTCCTTGTGTGGTGTTTGGGGAAGAGAATGAGGAGTGGCACAGAGGTATCCCTGCATCTGTTTGGTCCCTTGCAGGAACACAGTCATACCTCACAGAGAGGAGCCCTGGAGTAATCCCATTTTTTGTGCTTCTTTCCAGACAGTGGTGTAGACAAGAGGCTACCAGTAGTAGCAATGAGAGATTCTAGCCTAAAAGCCGTTTTTTTTGGGGGGGGGGGAGGAAAGGGTTTATTTGGCTTACACTTCTATATCGCTGTTCACTATTGAAGAAAGTCAGGACAGGAACTCAAATAGGACAGGAATCTGGAGGCAGGAGCTGATGCAGGGGCCTTGGAGGGCACAGTTTACTGGCTTGCTTGCCATAACTTATTCAGCCTTCTTACAGAACTTAGGACCATCAGCCCAGGGGTAGCCCCACCCATAATGGCCTGGATCCTCCCCATCAATTCTTTTTTTTCTTTCTTTTTTTATTAATTAATTAATTTATTTATTAAAGATTTCTGTCTCTTCCCCACCGCTGCCTCCCCTTTCCCTCCCCCTCCCCCAATCAAGTCCCCCTCCTTCGTCAGCCAAAGGAGCAATCAGGGTTCCCTGCCCTGTGGGAAGTCGAAGGACCACCCACCTCCACCCAGGTCTAGTATGGTGAGCATCCACACTGCCAGAGTACAGTTTGGTGATGCTCCTTTTGGGTTTTCAGAATGAAGAACTATAGGAGAGACCTTTGTATCCAGAGCCGCCTAGATGAAGAGTTGGGGGTTCTTTTTATGTGACTTCTTGCCACTGCTTAGCTGGAGTGCACAGAAGAGAGGATTTTCCCAATAGTGTACCAGGTAGGTAGTGGGCATGGCTCTTCTTCTTCTTCTTCTTCTTCTTCTTCTTCTTCTTCTTCTTCTTCTTCTTCTTCTTCTTCTTCTTCTTCTTCTTCTTCTCTCTCTCTCTCTCTCTCTCTCTCTCTCTATATATATATATATATATATATATATATATATAATCTTTTAAGTTAGCTAGTAGGACGTATGATGTGGATTCTCTGAGATTTTCCCTTTGTCTTGAGGCTTGATCATGGCTCCTATGAAGTTGTCCTCGGTGCATTGACAGGTGAGACCTCTTCATTTGTTCCAGAGCCTTCCAGAATAGACTCTGGATTCATTCTCCTTCTGTTCTGTTCTCCCAGTGCTTCCTTTCTTGCATGCTTTGCTACTGAACAAGATATTTCTCTGTCATCGAAGACTAGCCTCATTTTATTTCACAGAGTATCAATCTGTATATTAGTGCTATCTGCCATCTAAAGAGCCATGTAGAAATAATATTCATGGTAAAGTAACTTCTATTCTGGATGTGATATCCACCACTGTTTGGTGTCAAACCCTGTCTTTATAGCTTTTGGCTGTCTTTACTATATCCACTTTTAAAACTATTTTTCCCTTCTTAGGTAGGCACTAAGGCTCGTGATGGTAGAGTTAAATCCTCAGTGCTTGACCTATAGAAATCATCTAATAAAAATTTGATTAATTAAGGGTGAATACATTTTTCAAAGCATAAATTGTTAAATATAGGTGCTGTTCTAAAAATGTGCTTACTCTGAAAAAACTCACATCAAGAAATACACTTGGAAATGAACTTTGGTAAGCAGTAGGTTTACACTACAGCATACCCAAGGGGAAATGTGGAAATTTCATACATTTATAAGGTGGCCAAGAGATCCTGCATCCTAGATAATGACACCAAATAGAGATCTCAGCCCATTATCTGAAGTGACACAAATGGTAAGAGAATATTGACAGCTAGAGCAAAATACATGGGCAATTGCAGACGACTGTTCCTGAAACTCGGGGAATGCATGATCTTGAAGCAAATCACTTAATCTCTTGATGTCTCATTTCAACTACTGAGTATATAATGAATGACTATTATTAACTACCACATGGGGTATTGTGGGACTTAATTTGCTAATGTTTATAAAGTGCTTCAGATTGTCTGATTAAAGTATGAAGTATCATCATTATATTATAAAAGAGTATGTGAAATTTCATTTTAATTTCATAAATATGAAATTATACCTTTCTACTGCTACTTAAAATATCCTGAAATCCTACACATAAATTGGTTTGTGTTTGAATCTGAGTCTCCAGGCATTTGCACAGGCTCTTCTCACTGTCATCTACCAACCGGCCTTTTCTTTCATTGCTTAGTAAGCTCACAGATTTCAACTTCAGCTGACTGAAAAGGGATCACTAACTTTCAGATAAATTATTACCCAGGTAAGTTGAGAGTTATGTGTTATGTTGAAGTTTTATTTCAAGTGTTCCTTTTTTCTTCGGGGGATAATTCCCTTATATCCAAATGTAATTTCAATCCCTATATACTAATACCATCCCCACCACTCAATTATTCTCTTACAGCAATCTTCGACTGAGCTAGGGAGATTAGCCCAAGTCAGTGGTTCCTTCAGGAAATGTCTTTCTGTGTACCCTGCCTCTCTATGACTAAATTGTATCTCAAGCTTGCTACAGACCTTGGAATTCCTTGTGACATTCTAGGAGGTCTCCTTTGTTTTTTATACTCATTACTATTATGTTTTTAGGTTTACTACCCATTCTTTCAGAGTTTTACTTAGAAGTACTTATAAAAAATGAAAAAAAATTGATGATCTCAATGATTGTCTCAGGGTTATTTTGTTTAAACATTTGATTGAAAGTTCGAATATAAATATTCAGTCTGAAATATGTTTCACACACAATAAATGTTACACTAGACCTAGAGAGATGGTTCAGTGGGCAATGGCGTATACCCCTCTTTCAGACAGCCTGCACTGTGTTCCCAGAAACTACATGGGCAGACCACGACTGTCTGTAATCACTGCTCCAGGCATCAGTGACCTCTTCTGTTCTTTGTTAGGCACTCAACTCATATCCACATATGTCTACACAGACATGGTAGGTACTCACAATTGAACACAAAATAAATAACTTCATGGCTTTTCTTTTTTTGTTCTTCTTTCTGTTTTTGGAAAGTCATGTTATTTCAATCCTGGGTCTCTTGTCTGTCCTTCCACTGGTTCCTGAAGATCCAGGCAGTGTCAAGCATGGGCTCCCTCTCATGGTGTGGGCCTCAAATTGGATCAGTCATTACTTGGCCACTCCCACAGGTTTTGCATTAGCATTGTCCCAGCACATCTTGCTGGCAGATGATTAGAGGTTTTGTGGCTGGGTTGAAGTCCCAGTCCCATTGCTAGGGGCCTTGACTGGTTATAGAAGTCAGTCAGTTTGAGCTTTGTATCCCTTTTTACTAGGAGACTTTGCTAGGGTCACTCAAGTAGATTCCAGGTTGTTTCCTCTGTACTAGATTTCTACTTTGCCCCCTGTATGTCCACCCAATATCAGTTGTCTCTCCAAGTACTTTCTCTCTCCATCCCTTCCATTCCCTACCTGATCTTCATGTTCTCATCCTCACCTGTCACCAGTCCACCTGCAAAATCTATTCTATTTCCCTTTTCCCATTCAGTGGAGATACCCCAGAATGTCCCATAGAGTTTCTAGGTCTGCATCCATCCATATCTTCCCCCTTGATCCTTAATGATGTTTTGTTATACTCATAGACGGTTGCCTGGCCCAAATGTCATCAGAGGTGAGTCATCCAGCATCCTACAGGAGCAAATGTAGAGACTCACAGTCAAACACAGTGGAGCCACAGGAATCCCAAAGAAGAGGGGGAAGACAGATTATAGAAGTCAGAGGGATTGAGGACCAAGGAATTAACTAAGCAGGGCTCATATGGTCTCACAGAAACCGAAGCATGAAAAATGGAGCCTGCACGGGTCTGTCTAGGTCCCCTGCAAATACCAAATAATTGTGTGGTTTGGTATTCTTGTGGGACTTTCTAACAGTGGGGTGGAACTGTCTCTGACTCTTTGACCTGCACTTGAGACTCTTTTATCCCTACAGCTTTACCTTGTCCAGATTTGATATGAGGGTTTGTGCCTATTCTTATTGCATCTTGTTAGGCCATGTTCAGTGAGTATCCCTTGGAGGCTTGTTCTTTACTGAAGGGCAAAAAGGAGGAGTAGATCTGTGTGAGAGGAGAGGTGCCAGCAGTGGGGGGAGGGTGTAATGGAGGAAGGTCATTGGTTAATTAATAAAGAAACTGCTTGGCCCTGATAGGTTAGAACATAGGTGGGTGGAGTAAACAGAACAGAATGCTGGGAGGAAGAGGAAGTGAGCTCAGACGCCATGTTCCCCTCTCCCCGGCAGACTAGAAGAAGCAAGCCGCCAGGTCAGACATGCTGAATCTTTCCCGGTAAGACTGGTGCTACACAGATTATTAGAGATGGGTTAAAGCAAGATATGAGAGTTAGCCAGAAGAGGCTAGATATAATGGGCCAGGCAGTGCTTATATGAATACAGTTTGTGTGTTGTTATTTCGGGGCATAAGCTAGCCAGGTGGCCAGGAGCCATGGCTGTTAGAAGAGGCCTGCAGTTCTTACTACAAGGGTGAACTGTGGTCCAGACGCAATGTGTGCAAGAAGAGTACAAGTTAAAATAAAACATATCTTTTTTAAAAGTTAGTGGTCCAACTTTCTACTTTTCTCCCACATATATAGTCTCATGTGTCAGCTTTTGAAGAAGTGGTTTGAGTTAATTGGTTCTCAATGCTATGAACTGCAAAGCACGTAGGGTGATTATCTTGTTTCATTGACTGCATTTACCCCTTTTGTCTGGCAATTTTGTCCTGTAGTTCTGTGAGTTTGTGTAATTGTTTCTCTGACTTAATGTCTTTTCTATTTTTTTTTCTGAAATTCTTACTACTGGGTATGGACAGCTTTTTTGGAAATAATGGAAAGTGCAAAAGGAAAAATAAAAAAACTTCATACTAGGTCCAGAGCTGTCCATACCCAGTAGTAAGAATTTCAGAAACAAAAAATAGAAAAGACATTATTTGTTCATTGTTATTCATTTATTTGTACGAGTCCTGTGTAAGTTTATGTATACCACTTACATCAGACGGTAGTGAGCTCTGATGCAGATGCTGGGAACTGAACCCAGGTCTTTGAAAAAGCAGCATGGGATCTTAACCACTCATTTAGCTCTCTAGCCTATCAATTACATTTTAAAATTCTAGATTATTTATTTAAATAATCACTCTGTCTCCAAAACATTAAGACACTAGTCTTCAACCAGTGACTTGTGACCTCTTTGGATTCTCACCCTACTTATCCTGCATATCAGATATTTACAATGCATAACAGTAGCAAAATTGCAGTTCAAGAATAGCAATGAAGTCAGTTTATTGTTGGGGGTCACATTCAAGGGTCACAGCGTTAGGAAGGTTGAGAACCACTGTATTAAGGCTATATAAACATTGTCATCTGTTTCTTTATCATGAAACTTTCTTTTTATTTCATGGTCCCTGTAATCACCCTTAGGATAGTAAGTACAAGTGTGTGTGTGTGTGTGTGTTTGTGTTTCACATCTTTCCATGCACATACACATACATATGCATTATGGTAGTACATAGGTGATACATGTTTTACAAGAACATGTCACTGATTCGCAAATACCTTAGTCGCCAAACCCCAAATACTAAAATTTACTGAAGATCCTAAACGCTTTGTATAGGTTATATTTATGGGTGTTTCATTAGAAACCAAAGCTGAGCAGCAGCCCTGTGCCACACAATGACATTTCAATTAGTGAGAGCCTGTGTACACAATGTCAGTCCCTTAAGAGTACATGGCCTAGACACACCAGAGCCAACTCAGTCTGTGCAAGTTCACACTGTGAAATTTGCACACCACTAAAATTGCCAAATGAAGCATTTTTCAGAGCACATATCCATTGTTAAGTGACACATAATTATATTAAAACACTTATTAATTTACAAATAGCACTAAACCTGTCACATACTAGTAAAAATACTATTTTATTGGCTGGCCTAACAGAAGACAGCTGCGATAGCAAAGACATTTCAGAATCTGATTTATCACATGGCATCATGCATTGTGTTGCCTCGGAAGAACTCTTGCTTACACTCATTAAAGTAGGAGGCAAATATGAAAACAGTAGCCCTATAGTATCAAGAACGTGGTTATGACCTTGAACAAACATACAAAGTGCAGGAATCACACAGGTTCTCTGATCTATATAGTTTACAAACTGTTGTTATATGCATACAGACAAATGTGTGCACAGCCACACACACACACACACACACACACACACACACACACACACACACACATCTTTTAGAATGCTACCTTGTCCTGTTATCTTTTTTTCTCTTGGCTTTATTTTTCACTTTATTTTTTTGTTTGTTTAGTTCCCCATTCCTCCACATTGCTGTGTTTAGAAGCTATCTTCAGATATCTGATTACAGCGGCCTGACAGCCTCTCCTTACGTACTGAAGACTGACTGGGCTCTGTGTTTGGAGAGAGAATTTTCAATGAGTCGGTTTATCTAAGGCAGCGGACCTCAACACCGTGAAAAGCGATGTTCATCTGTTAAAAAGCAGGGGCCTTATAAATATGCCTTGACTGTACTGTCCTCCGATACAACGTAACCTTTCAACACATAATTTACCAATAATAATGTTCTTACAGAACTGAAGTGTAAACAGGACAAGTAGAGTGCACGTGTAGTAAAACTATGTATTTTACGGTGTCAATCATTCAGCACATGTGTTTCGCTGTTGTGTGATATGTCAGAAGCTTGCATGCGGAGGTCAAATCTCTGTGAAGGTGGCAGTTATACATGCACATGGATAGACATGTGCTAGTGAGCAGCAATGACATGTGTCAAGTAGCATGGCCTTTTCCTTAAATTTCACTGTGTATATTTAAGGCACATGACAGTGTTATGAGATAATGTCCACATAGTAGAGTGGTTGCTACAATGAAACAAATTCCCATGTCTGTCAATCACAGCTGTCTATTATTCTATTCTGTGGAGAATGGTCCTGAACTACTTTTTTTTTTTTTACCAAAATATCAATTACACTGTGCTAGTAACTACTATCGTGATATGATCCATCAGATCCTCGGATTCATACACCTGCATATCTGCTATTTTATATTTTTAGATCTGTATCCTTCCTTCCCTTCAAAGATATAGTAGATATGTGAGATGATGTAATAATTTCCATTCTGTCTCTGCTTTACTTCGTATAGCTTAGTATTGCCCAAGTCTATTATGGAAAATAGCAACTTTTCTTCCTTTTTAAAGTGTTAAATTTCTTTGTCTCTATATCTGTCCATTTGCCATTCTCCCTCTGTGTGTGTCTGTCTGTAGCTGTCTGTATGTGTGAGTGTGTATGTGTGTGTGTGTGTCTGTCTGTTTTGAGGTCTGCATGTGTATATTTGTGTGTGTGTGTGTCTGTCTGTCTTGAGCTCTGTGTGTATGTGTCTGTCTTGAGTTCTGTATGAAGTGTGTGTTCACACCACAGTCTGATTACTTGCATTCTCTTGGGACAGTTTCTTTCTACTCCACTGTATGGTGAGCCGTTCTGTAAATACATACACAAGGGCTTGTTCTTCCCACAGTGATGAACTTGTTTCCTTTGAGTACAATATTTAAACCCCTAGTTAAGCAACACACCATTTTGTTTCAGTTTACAGTCGCATCTCTGAAAACAAATTCGGCCCAAGTGAGGATCAAGTTTATGTTTATTTCTCAAAATGTAAATTTATATATATATATATATATATATATATACACATCCTTGCATGAGCACCTATGTATAATGTACATCAGTATATATCAAATGGAGTTAGCAATCTAGATTTACACAATATTTCCTCCCTTTTCCTGCCTGCTGTGATATCAGAAGTCATTGTGGATAGCGGGCAGTCTTCTCCATGAGACATAAGATGTGTTTAGATTAATTGTGACTCCTGTGAACAGAGTTTTTTTTGTGTTAACATCTCCTCTACTATTAACTGCTGCCTTATTTCCAGTCTTCCTCTACCTTACAAACCCCACTGTTTGGAGATCCGGAAAGACTTGTTTGCTCACCATAAATTGCTTGCTCTTCAGCATTTCTCTGTGTGGCTTCTGTACCTGGTCCCGAATCCCTTGTATTCCATGTCTTCAGAGAATGGCACTGATTAGTGGATGACAGGCACCAGTGTGACAAATGTCTTTGTTGTGCATACAAAGAGCCCCATTGCTTCTCATTTTTCTCATTTGTCCTCTCAGCCAACTCTCTGCTCCTCTTTGACTCCTGTCTTTGGATGAACTGATAGCGCCCTGTGTTCTTCAGAGCATCGGTGCTGTCTCACTCTGTTCCCCTCTGTAAGCAGCGTGGTGGAAGGAAGCTTCCACTGGTCTCCTTAGTTAGCATTCTGTTTTTTTTTTTTTTCATTTCTCTGAAATTGGTTGACCTCGCTCATCTGCGTGTACTCTTTTCTCTAGGTACCTCCTTGAAGGCTTTATGATTTTTATTACTACACATCTTTGGAAAGTGGTGAAGTCTAAGAAGCAGTGTCCAATCAACCACACTGAATTGGAAGTCCCAAGTAATAACTTAGTAATTAGAAAAATCAATATTGTTAAGGCAAGGCTGGGACAGAGCCTTTATGAGGAGGAAAGCCTCAGAGACTTATAAACCATTTCTCTTCACAGAGCTGTATCCCATATCTGTAAGCCTAGAACATAACTTCACTGTTCTGCAGTATCTATTTAAATAGAACTGAGCACATTGCAGATTAAAGTTTCTGAGAGGTGACAAAAGACAACAGTCCCTCACGGAATAAATGTCTTTAATTATATTAAAAATAGCACTCTTTCATGTAAACTAAAACCAAAACCATTTGTTTATTTACTTTGTGTGTAGGCGTGGACGTATCTTGGAGACCATGTTGATCCCCAAGATTGAACCCAGGTAGCCAGGCTTAGAGGCCTGTTGCAATAGGATTAATTTCTTACACCAACCTTTCCCTATTTCTGGGTTTTTGTTGTTGTTTTGATTTTTACTAAAGAAAACTTTATTCTATTAGTAAAAAACTCTTATATTCTCTCTCTCTCAAAGAAAAGATAGTAAATCAGCTTTGAACTTAGATTCTCTTTCCTGAATCAAGGTGTTTGAAGACAGGATACTACCTTCACTTAACCCTTTATATTTTGTGAACACACTTTTATGTTTTATTATAAAAACTTTAGTAAATTACAAATAATTTTACCTTCAGAAGTGAGTTGTTATCTACATATATCAATAAAATTAATAAACTATGTTTAAATTTTTAAATAATTAAAATGATAAAGAGTTAAGCAGATGTTTTATCTTTGGACAAAAGCTTAATGTGGTAATCACTACTTACATACAGTGGAACACAGTTAAATGTATTGAAAGGAAACCATGTCTAATTTTGAGGTCTGTATCTCCTGTTATTTCCTTTGTCTTCTCTCCTCATTTTCTCCTGGTGCAAGGAAAGAGAGCTGTAATCAGCTCCGGTTGCCGCAGCTTCCCCTTTCTCTCCAGGTCTTGGTTTTACTACACCACTCCTCTATTACACCTGCTTCTAGATGAATGGATGGTGGATGGATGGGTTGATGTGTGGGTGGGTGGATGTATGTATGTATGTATTTATGGGTGGTGGATGGATGGATGGATGGATGGATGGATAAGTGGGTGGGTGGATGGATGGATGGTGGATGGATGGATGGGTTGATGTGTGGGTGGGTGGATGCTCTCCAGACTTGGTGTGGAAGTGACTATGTCTTAGCAGGCTGTCTCACTTTAATAAAATAAAATAAGTCAATGAGTAATTGTTGTAGGAGACCACTTGTTTGTTCCCAGCTGCTCAGCCCTGAAATAACTACATAAAACTGTATTACTAAATCACTGTTTGGCCTATTAGCTCTAGCTTATCATTAGCTAGTTCTTACATCTAGAATTAACCTATTTGCATTATTTTATATTTTACCACGAGGTTTGTGGCCTACTGGCCAGGTTCAAACTGGTGGCTCATATCTTTCTCCTCTGGTGGCTCCAGGGCTCCTCCTCACTCCACCTTCTTTCTTCCAGCATTCAGTTTAGTTTTCCCTGCCTAGCTCTGTTCTGCTCTGCTATAGGCCCAAAGCAGTTTCTTTATTAATCAGTGGTATTCATAGCATACAGAGGGGAATCTCACAACAAGTAAAGGTACACATAAATGTGTATCAGAATTTTTGGAAAAGAATTGAATAAAATTTGGGAAGAAAAATATAAAAACACAAAAGTGTATCTGATATAAAATGTCAGTAGCATTGTAAATGGTATGACTGTTTTGCAATTGAGGCATGCTTTTTGTCATGGAAGATATGCCAGTCATTCTTTTCTATTTGTTCTAAAAATATGAAATACATACACATTTTCTACTCATATATATTTAAACTAAGAACATGCATTTCCTTTTTGAAAGACTATTTTATAACAATAATGTACTGTGGTACCTTATATTATTTTATTTACATAAAATAAATCCATAAATCCATACAGAATAACATTTCAAAACCCAGTCAATTTATTGGACTATGTATGATATTTGCCCCATAGTAAAAGAAAAGTATATTTTTAACCAAATTTATTATTATTATTAATTAAAAACTAATGCTTTGCATCAAATAGATGCTATTTTCAGTTATTTTTATTGTGATATTTATATTTTACTCTTATCACTTGCATTTTGCAGTACTCTCTTAAGATATGCTTTAACATGGGATAAAACCGGACTCTCTGAACATGGAGGACAATGAAGGTTGCTGAGAAGCCAAGAACAATGGCACTGGGTTTTGATCCTACTGCATGAACTGGCTTTGTGGAAGCCTAGTCTGTTTGGATGCTCACCTTCTTAGACCTGGATGGAGGGGGAAGGACCTTGGACTTCCCACAGGGCAGGGAACCCTGACTGCTCTTAGGGCTGGAGAGGGAGGGGGAGGGGAGCGGAGGAGGGTGAGGGAATGGGAGGCGGAGGCGGGGAGGAGGCAGAAATTTTTAATAGTAATAAAAAAAGGTGCCAAAAAAGCTATAAAATTATCTATTACCAAATTTTTAGACAAAAGTACATTTGCTTATTGTATAGTCTCAGAATCAAAAAACTTTTAAAGTAAAGTGAAAGAAATTAAAATAAAATGAACAAAGGAGCCCCCCCCCCCCCCCCCAAAAAAGATATGCTTTAACACTGAGTCCAGCTTTCCTCTTGGACACTGTGGGCATAGCTGCTGGGAATCAGAACATTGTATCAATAGCTGTCCCATGGATGAGAAGTCTCTCCAGAGAAACAGAAACTACAATTACTCTAGCACAAGAAAAACTGTGTCAAACAAGTGGCAGAAGAACTGAGAAGCCAGACAGGAAAAAGAGTCTCCAGATGAGGAACTGAGGGAAGATCTCTCGATAGAAAGGGAAGCAGCAGCTAGGCAAGGGCCTGGGCATCCCTGCTGGTGGCTCTGTGGGGGACCTGTGTGCTCTGTGCCTCAACCAAGGAGGAGGATTAAAAACTGTTAGTGAAGACAATAGGGACAGAAAGAGAAAACTCCTGCCAGCTCTCCATTTATCATGTGCCACTATCCCATGAAGGATTTCCATTGTCTGACTTGAGGGAAAGAGAGTTAATGTTGAATGCTGGGAAAAGAAGCCTGAAGCTGTCTGAGGGCACAGATCCCTGGAAAAGGAGCTGGTCCTAATCTTACCTACATGAGTCCAGTATCAATACCATCTCCTCCTTGGACCACTGCACACCAATCCTCAACTTCCCATTAGCATCTCCTACAACCTCATCCATAGGTACAAATCAGTCAAAAAAAAAATCACAGTTATAGGAATCACACAGTGTTCTAATGAAAACATACTGCAGGCACAAAGAAAGCTGTGTAGAACCGTCGATCTCTTTGCGCCTCAAAGACTTCTGCTACTGCCTGAGCAAGAGCAGAGGTATGTCACTTAGAGATGTATATTGAGGGCCATTTTCTCATGTATATCTGTGGGTAAGTCCTTAAGGAGGCTAATTCTGATAAATATGAGAAGGTGACTCCACTGTGAGAAGGCTAAACAAAGCACTAACTTCCTAAGCAGCTATAATCTTTATTTGCCTCTGAATATTTACCCTATTCCTCCATATTCAAATATTCTGAGCATATAAATAGAATTTTATAATACTATTTCATTCATTGTTTTTCTTAAGCTGAGGGGAATATCTCACATGCCCTATTTTTTTAAATTGGTTTATTATTGTGAGTAATTAATTAAATAAGTATGATACTTATATGGAGGTCAGGATGGATGAATTGTCACCTTGGCTTTCTTTCTTTCTTTCTTTCTTTCTTTCTTTTATTTTTCTTGAAATTTAAATCTTCTTATACCATTCTAGTGTGAAAAGTATTCCCAAAAATTCATTTTCCCAATTATTTATTAATTTGATGATAATCTTTTAATACAAATCCGAAGATACTGTTGTAAATGCTAAAAAACAAAAGTAAACAAAATTAAGTGTCTGTTTTCACAGAGTCACAGTCTATAGCAGTGGTCCTCAACCTTCCTAATATTGTAACCTTTAATACAGTTACTCATATTGTGGTGATCTCCAACCACAAAATTATTTTTATTGATACTTCATAACTCTAATATTGCTATTGCATGAATTGTAATGTAAATATATGTGTTTTCCAATGGTCTTAGGCAATCTCTGAGAAAGGATCATTTGACTCGCAGAGGAGTCATGGCCCATAGGAATCATGGATTTATACGGAGAAATAGAAAAAAAAATAAACCCATAGTGTTTCAAGTACTAAAATGATATGGAAATTGGTCTACAGGATGATCCAGAAAACTTCCAGGTAGAGGTAATAGAAATGAATAGTGAAAGGCTAGCCTCAGTGTTTGAACGATGTGTAAATTAATTAGCTGTGTTCTACTACAGTAAAACAAAAAGAAAATTTTAGCATCATTATTGCATGGAATTCTGCTTTACAAAACATGCGCACATGCTGCAAATCTTCATGACTCTTTGTTACAGACTATTTGTTTACATGGTAAAGATGTGTCTTTTTCATAGCACCTTTTGATTGGTCTAATAAAGAGCTGAATATCTAGTAGCTAGGCATGAGGAACTTAGGTGGGACTTCCAGAGACAGAAAGGACTCTGGGAAGGAGAAAGATGGAGATGCCAAGAGATACAATGCAATCAGGATGTGCAGGAGGAGAGGTAACAGACACTAGTCACATGGCAGAATGCAGAGTAATATAAATGGGTTCATTTGAGTTATAAGAGCTAGTTGGGGGCAAGTCTAATCTAAAGACTAAACTTTCATAATTAATTAAGTCCCCATGTTATTGTTTGAGGCCTGGCAGTCCCAATAGAAAAAGTATCATTACAAATGGTGTCCAACATGTGGCACATACAAAGAGCCCACTGCACATGTCTTACAGAGGTGTGGTTTTTTTAAGAGGCCCTGTTATGCAACAGAGCACTTGCAGAAAACTACATAGTAACTCCTGTTACAGTGTGTCCCAAGAGCTGGGGTGGTGAGGCAGACCCAAAGGGATCAGAGTCAGCACCATAAACTAGGGTCACAGCAAATTGTCTATCAAGATAAGGTTTGGCTCATAAGATCAGAGAAGGCTATAGATGTACATAAACTCAGGTCCAGGCTGAGAAAACCACTTAACAGGTTACAGTGTGCTTAAAAATGTGATTAGATGCTGAAGAAAGAAAAGAAAAAGGATATAGACACAAAAATTAGTTTAACAAAAATCAAGTGAAGTCTTTAAAGAGAGATTAAAGTAATATAAAAGAAGTAAGTCACCTAAGGATGGGAAATAGCATAACACAGGATGTGTGTATCACATGTAGTGCTTTGTTAACTTTAAAGTTTAAATGTTAGTGAGCAAAACATGACAGCTGCTGGAAGATATTGGCTTGTGAAAAGGGTTGCTAAACTTTCCAGCCTGTGTGTTTTGGGGGATGCTTTAACTTTAAAATAGAAACCAGGATATGTGTTACATAAGGATTGAGGTTATACTTTTGTCATTTCTATAGTTTTGGAAGTTGCTTACTCTGTACTTCCTGTTTACTCAAGTAACATTTTATTTTTTTCAGATCTCTGAAGGAGTTGAAAACTATATAATATCTAAACTCAGAGAATGGTGTCACCCACTTGCAAGGTGAGTTTCCCAACTCAGTTTATCTAATATAGCAATAACCTTACAAATTACTTCTAGAAATTATCTGATCTATATAATCCCTCCCAACTATGCCTAGCTACTAGAGAGCTCATCATAACTCTTTTCACTTTTAGGTAGGGAAGTTTTGAAGTCAATCTGTGTCTGTGGAAAGCACCGTTGAACAGGTTTATGTTAGGATCAAAAACTTCACCTTCATTAGTGTCTCCTAACAAATGAGGATATTCATGTCAACATTGTCAATAATGTACTGATTAAAGCATCATACACACCAGAGTCAAATCATGATTCCACTACTATGAGACCTAAGAACGCATTTATTCAGCTTCTCTAAACATGAATTTGCTAAATGAACATATGAATACTCTATAAAACAACCACATAGAATGACATTTTATTCATTTTTGAAGTAAACTTTTTCAATGTTTATTCTTTCTTCTTTAGAAATGATTTTTAGCTTAAGGCCCCTGTAAAATGTCTTTCTGATTTGTGTATTTTGTTTACTAAACATTTCGCATGCACCTGGAGAAGTATGTATTGTGCCAGTTTTCATATTTTCCATTTGCCTTCTGGGTTCAGTACAGTTTGTTTTAAGAGCACTACCATTACTGCTCTCTCTCTCTTTCTCTCTCTGCATCTCTCTCTCTCTCTCTCTCTCTCTCTCTCTCTCTCTCTCTCTCTCCTCCCTCCCTCCCTCTCTCCTTCCCCCCCTCTCTCTCCCTCTCTCCCTCCCTTCCTCTGTCTCTGTATCTTTCTCTGACTTTCAAGACAGGGTTTCCCAGTGTAGCACTGGCTGTCCTAAAACTCACTCAGAGAGATTTGCAGGCCCTGCTTCCCAAGGACTGGAATTAAAGGCATGCACCACAGCAATGACAAATTGATTAAATTAAAAAAAATTCGCAACACACAATTTATTGACTTTATTTGAAATGTTGAACATATACCTCTTTATGGTATTGACATTTTGATCACTCAAAAAAAAAAATGCTCATTGCCCGGCAGTAACCATACTACTTTCCACTTAGGCCTATCCTCAGCTAACCGCAGAGTCACATTCTCATAATCCACAAAACTGCTTTCTAATTTTACAGATTTACATAGTTTTCCATTCCTATGAAATAAATTTTACAATGTGCTATTTGATGTCTGTCTTATTTGAATTCACTTAGTGTTGCTAGAGTTCCACTAAATAAATATGTCTATTTTTATTATTTAATAATAGCACATTGTAAGTATAAAGGTATATATGTGTTAAAAATTATTTAAACTTTCATTTATTGCTGGGCATTTTTGACTATATGTCTCACTATATTTTACAAAAAACTGTCCCCAAACATATATGTATAACATTGAACACAGTGGATATCAATAAAAAAGAAAAATTATCCAAATGAATAAAGTAATAGTCATAAAAACAAAAAGCATAAAAGCTAAAAAATTCTCTAGAAGCTTTCAATACAAGTCTTTTTATTTTATTTTTATTTATTTATTAAAGATTTCTGCCTCCTCCCCGCCACCACCTCCCATTTCCCTCCCCCTCCCCCATCAAGTCCCCCTCCTTTGTCCGCCCAAAGAGCAATCAGGGTTCCCTGCCCTGTGGGAAGTCCAAGGACCACCCACCTCCATCCAGGTCTAGTAAGGTGAGCATCCAAACTGCCTAGGCTCCCACAAAGCCAGTACGTGCAGTGGGATCAAAAACCCATTGTCATTGTTCTTGAGTTCTCAGTAGTCCTCATTGTCTGCTATGTTCAGCAATTCCGGTTTTATTCCATGCTTAAATGACAAATAAATTGGTAAGTATGAAAATAGGCAAATGAAGTTATCCAGTATGGGGAAGAAAAATATAGGAACAAATGAATAAGGCCTAAAATCTCTATGAAGCACTATAACAATATATTCAAAATGCCAGTTCAAGGGAAAGACAATAGCAACAAAGGAGCACAAAATAAATGTGAATAGATTATACAATTTAATATACTTAATATATTAAATTTTCAAATGTAATGGTAGACACACACATCCAAAAACTTCAAGGTATACCAAGTTGGAATTTCAAAGAAAGTCAGAAGATATATAGTCAAATTATATGGGGCCAAAAGCAAAAAGAAAAACTGAGAGACGTAAAATAGTAGTAACTTACTCATTATAGGGGAGCCACCATGAAATTAACAGGTGATTATAGACTAGCCATTATGGCAGCTGGAAGGCCTTTGTCAGACAATAAAAGTACCAAAGTAGAGAAATAGTGGGCCAATAATCCTGTAACTTCAAGACTTTCCTTAAGAATGGAGAAAAAAATCCAAATAAATAGAAACTGAAGGAGTTTTCAGAAGTAAAGCTGTAATATAAGCAACAATGAAGGTAATTTTTTAGATTCATATAAACATGAGAAGCACTAGGTTTCGATCCTAATACATGAACTGGCTGTGTGGGAGTCTAGCCTGTTTGGATGCTCACCCTCCTGGACCTGGATAGAAGTGGGAGGACCTAGGACTTCCTGCAGGGCAGGGAATCTGGACTGATCTTCATTCTCGAGAGGGAGGGGGAATGGAGTGGGGGTGAGAGGGGGAGGGGAGTGGGGGTGAGAGGGGGAGGGGAGTGGGGGAGGGGGCAATGTGTGGGAAGAGGGGGAGGGAAATGGGAAATGGGGAGGAGGAGGGAATTTTTTTTTAACAACTAAAAAAAATAAACAAAAAAAATAAAGGAAAAAATAAAAAGACACCAAAAAGTTACTTCAAGTCAGCAGAAAGAAAACAAGAAAAGAATAATTGTAAATGCAATTCTATAGCAAAGTATAAAAGCTAAAGTATTACTTGACTCTTAATTTGAATTCTGTGTTTCTGTATAACTGTACAGGTAAATGCATAAACCAATAACTAAAAATTGAGGTTAATGGGCTTACAATGTACCAGGATATTTACTGAAATGATAACTATAAAGGACGAGAACCAATTAACATAAAAAGAGCATTTAAATGCCTTTAAGAATGATTTATTGAAACTGAGGTGCTATAAGGTTCAGATATTAAGTGTGAAATTCAATATAACCATTAAAGAAATATCTAAAATATATGAAGATAAAAGGAATAACTAAATTATACAATGTATAAATGAATTATATACAAAAGGATGCATTTGAAAAGGAATGAGAAAGAAAAACATAGAACATACAAATATCTAATGGTAAACTAGTCTATATAAGTTATTTTCTAGTAAATACTTTAAATGTAAGAGGATTAAATGTACTAATTGGAAAATACAAATTGGCAGGATATACAAAGATAGCCATGACCAATCTTCATACTGTGTAAATATGTCCATATGGCTACTTACATACAATGACAGACATATGCAACAACAATTAATAAAAATGAGGTCACAAATTTCAGCGACCATGAAGCAGTACAGTAGAATGTTTGGATGGAAGAAAGAGAAATGGTGTGATTATAGTTTAATCTCACAAATTAAAGCAAAGCAAAGCACAGACAGAAAGCTGACATATTTATACTAAAACTGACCAAGTGCCTAGAGATAATGTACACTTAAATGGCCAACTGGTCTTTGAGAAAAGCACCCTAGATAGACAGTAGACAAAGACAAGTGGCATTGGATAAACTATGCATCCTCATACAAAAATAAAACAAAGAGGACCCTTTTCACTTCCTATATACAAAAATCAACTCAAATTCTTTAAAAGTTAAAATTTTCAACTCTTAGAAGAAAAAAGGAGTGAATCACTGTGGCATCTGAGGTAGCTATGGTTTTAGGGATGTGACACCAAAAGGACAGAAATTGAACTACAAAGTATGTATAGTGGCACTACAATAAAACAAAGTGTTTTGTTTTTAAAAAGTTAATGAAGAATAATTGAACGTCATCAAAGGGACACCTACAGACTGTAAACGGAGACTGCTCTTTGAGTCCCAGCTGCCCAGATCCAAATAATAACACAGAAACTGTTAATTACAAAACTGGTAGGCCTATGTCTCTGGCATATTTCCAGCTATCTGTTACATCTTAAATTAACCCATTTCTATTTTTTTTTTTTTACCTCTTGCTTCTTGGGCAGCCACATGGCACCTGTCTCCTTCAGCAGCTATGTGGCATCTATAGAGCAGCTACATGGCATATAGATGGGAATCTCATATCAACAAAGATGGATGCCTCAATGTTACAAAAGAACTTTGGGTGGCTGTATAGTCAGCGAGATGTCTTTGTCAATTTTAGAGTTTTGAAAGTTGCTTACAATGTACTTTCTGTTTACTTAGGTAATATTATATTTTTCTGAGGTCTTTGATGGAGATGAAGCCTAAATAGTTTTAATTATACTTTTCCTTAGTTTTGATATAACTGAATTAGATTTTAAACTTTCCAGATACAAATAGACTAAATATTGTAACTGTAATTCCTGCTTGATACCTGTTTTGTTATATGTAATTTTACTATATCAAAGTTAAAACCTTCCTTTTTATTTGAGAAAGGGGAGATGGTATGGGATTCCCCTCTGTGTGCTATGAATATGATTTATTTCCATTGGTTAAGAAGGAAGCTGTTTTGGCCAATGGCTCAATGAAGTAAAACTAGGAAGAAAATCCAAACAGAGATATAGAGAGAAATTAGGCAGAGTCACAGAGATGCTATGTAGCAGCCCAAGAAGCAAGAGGTAACAAACCATGAATGATGGGGGAGAGTCTTCTGTTTTGTGTTAATTTCATTGGTTAAATAAAGAGACTGCCTTGGCTCTGATAGGACATAAAATTAGGTAGGCGGAGTAAACAGAACAGAATGCTGGGAGACAGAAGCTCAATCAGAGAGTCGCCATGATTCTCCCACTCCAGGCAGACGCAGATTAAGATCATTCCTGGTAAGCCAGCTTGTGGGCTACACAGATTATTAGAAATGGGTTAGGTCAATATGTAAAAGCTAGCCAATATAAGGCTGAAACTAATGGGACAGGCGGTGTTTTAAAAGAATACAGTTTCCATGTAATTATTTTGGGGCATAAGCTAGCCATGCGGGTGGCCGGGTGCCGGGGCGCAGCCCCGCCGCTGCTATTAAACACATGAAACTCATTATAAAATATATATAGAAATATGCCTGAGACATTGACCAAGCAGTGTTGTAAATAATATAGTTTCTATGTAATTATTTGGATCTGGTGGCCAGGAATGACAGAGTAGTCTCTGTTTACAACAGACAAGAAGAAAGTATTTACATATCTGAGAATTGATGAAATCCTAACTATATAAAAAGTTTTACAACTAAAAAGCAAAATTATTTGCTGAAACAATAGGGAAATATTTGAATAGACATTTCTCGGGGGAGAATTTTCAGATGATCAACAGGTATTAAAGAGGTTCAAATTCAGTAACAACCAGAAAACAAAGTCAGAAAAATGAATATCAGTCAGAGGCAGGATAATTCCACATGGCATGGCTTCACCTCTTAGAGAAAATGTTGATCAGAATAAATGTGATTATAGGAACTAGCATGGTGATTCCTGCAATATCTTTAGTGCTTTAAATGAAAAGTCAGTCTTTGCTGTTCTCCCACCTATTTAAAACAAAATTTTTATGGTTATTTCTTGAATTTCCTATGTATTTTGATTTATCGGGTTTTAATTTTTAACTAATGGGACATTTTCTAATTCCCTATATTGTTTATGAAAGAATGGGTGAGCACATGACATTTTGCTTAGTCTTTGCTTCATTCCACTTCTTCAATAAACATAATGCATTATGCTTATTTTCTTAGACTGTGTTTTCTGATTTAAGTGTTAGATGTCTTATTTGGGGGATAAAACAAATAGCAAGGGGGAACGAAATAAGAGTTTATCACAATAGAAAACAATGGTTGCTACCTTGTGAGAAACCACAAAAGGTCAATGGATTGATAGACTGGAATACCTTATTAAAGTGAATCTTTTTTTCTGCCTAGGACACCAAACAGCAAGTCTCAGAGTGATGGAGTTGAACTTGAGTTGCAGAGTTTATTTCCATAGTGTTCTTGTATATGTTCCCCCCATTTATTCACCTTTCATACACCACAAAATCACACTCTGCTTCTTTAATGGCGTCTTTGGATGAAGATTCCTAGCTGTTTCTGCGGTTGTCAATGGGGCAAGAAAGGTCAGACTCTCTAGAGATTCACAGATTGATCTGGTCAAGTGGCAGAGACCGTGGGGAAACCTACACTGCCCACAATACATTAGCTGTGTCCAGGCAACAGAACGTCTTAGGCTGAAGCAATTGTGCAAGGCTAGTGTCTATACTAGGGTAGGTGGCTGGGAATGCATAGGGCAGCAGCATTGAAAAGCAGAGCTTGTACAGTAAGTCGGATTTGTATCTGATTCTACTTATGTATAATTGTCAGCTCAAAATCACAAGAAAATACCTGCAGGGAAACACCAGCCCCTGTTTTTTACAGAACCTTAGCTAAGGATAATAATGAGCAATCTATTTACATAATTAGACTACTTTATATTTTTTAAAAGACGCACATTAATGTACTCTATATAATAAAATGTTTTGTAGTCCTTTAAGTGAATACTGAAAAATAATTATACATAAAACATCATGCTTATGATGTGAGAGAAAATTAAGCAGTATATATAAAGATGTCTAAAGTATTAATTGTCATAAATATACTTTGTTGTGTTTGGGTATGAGGTAATTAGAAGGTGTAAAGTGAAAGAAAATAATCAACAATTAAAGAAAAACACCAAACATTTGGTTCCATAAACAAAACAGTTCCAGGTAAATAATTCTGCATGAAAGATGCAAAGAAGTATTAAATTTCCAGCCTGGGAGGTGCTACTTTGAATCCTGCTTTTACTACTTTATAATTAATCCAATGTGTGGTTTTATTTTCCTACCTGTTAAGGAAAATAGCATCTTATAGACTTCCTAATACAATGGAATCCAATGGCACTTTTAAGGGCTGTTTAATACATAGTGGGAGTTTAAGCATATTCTAATAAAGGATAAAATTTAAACACGGATGGCAGGCAATGACTGGGATTTGGTTACACCACCCTTGCTTCTCTCGATTTTAATTTCTTTATTGTTTCAATAATTGGTGTGTTAAGAGTGTTTTCTAGAAGCCAGGGAGAAATCCAGGCACTCAAAGCTGAGCCCTGGTATTTACAAAGGTAATGAGTCTGTCAGCTGTATGGAGTCAAGAGTGCTTTCTGTTTGGGGTTGCTATCCTGGAGCCTAACCTAAAGGGACACCTTTCTTAGGGGATAACAGTTCATTTGTCTTCATGCTAACTCTATCAAGGAATTTTCCTGTGCAGAAACCAGCTAGTGTGTAGCGTGTTTTTTTTTTCTTTCTTTCTTTCTTTCTTTCTTTCTTTCTTTCTTTCTTTCTTTCTTTCTTTCTTTCTTTCTTTCTTTCTTTCTTTCTTTCTTCCTCCTTCCTTCCTTCCTTCCTTCCTTCCTTCCTTCCTTCCTTCCTTCCTTCCTTCCTTCCTTCCTTCCTTCCGGAAACCTAATCCGTCAAACTCATTTCACCTAAGACCTCAAGTATGAGTTCAATCCTGATCCTTAAGGCAACGGCATGGCTGAAGTACTTAGTACCTGACCTTTTTGATTTTTAACATGCAGTACTCTAGAAATTTAAGATGAAGGAGTGTATTTATTTCTCTTTGTATGGAGAAACATAGTCCTTATTTTGGGTGTTGCATTTAAAAATCATGTGTTTACGCTATCACGTTCCTGAAGTGGCATACTTTGACGTGTTCCATCACAGCGGTTCATTTACAGTGCACTAAACTGCATGCTTATTTTTTCTTTACTCTTCAAATCTTGTGCAAGTACTAAATTAGTTTTGCTCCAATAAAAAAGTCATGTTGTTTAATCTTGTCTAGGTTTCCAAACTAACCATGAAAATATGGAAATAATGTCAATCTTAAAAAAAAAAAGACAAATAATTCCATCGTGCACAATATCTATCCTGCAAATACTGACTTGCTCAACATTATTTCCAATGGCAACTTGGCATTTCTACATCTCGAGAGGGCACTAAAACAGGTATTTGACAAGGATTTCTCCCCGACAAGATGGTGTCTTTTTATTTTTCATGTTTGTAGAATGGGTTGATGTTCAGTCAAGGATCATTTGGATGTCCAAGGGTGTTTATCATATTAAGTCTGCAGGTGTGGGCAATGGATGCAGTCACTCGAGGCATTGCACCTATCAGGAACATAGCTGAGCTCACTCTGTTGTTAAGAATCCAATTTCTGTAAAAAGTTAATACCGCTCTATTTTACTTGACAACTATTCTGTGGGCAAGTGAATAACAACTTAGACAAGAACATTAACAGTTTCAGTTGGTATGTCTTCTCTTTTTACTTAAAAAAAAATCACAGAATCTTCACTTGTGTTACTGTAATTTTCAAAACTCAAAAGCAAATGAACCAATTAAGACACTCAAAATAAACCATATATATATTTACAGCAACTGATTATAATGAACACAGGTCATATTGTGAATGCTATCTGCTTAATTTTTGTGGATCTTTACAAAAAATAATGTATTTAAAAGGCCAGTGAGATAGCTTAGATGATAAAGGTGCCTGCCGCCAACTCTACCAACCTTTGTTCAAGCCCTGGGTTCCCTGTTGTAGATGGACAAGACTCTTGAAAGTTGTCTTCTGGTACAATATGTGAGCCTGGGTGTGCATTCTCTCTCTCTTCTCTCTCTCTCTCTCTCTCTCTCTCTCTCTCTCTCTCTCTCTCTCTCTCTCTCACACACACACACACACACACACACTAATTGAAAATAAACAATTTACAAAGATATTTTATTTCAAGTTTAAAAGAAGGAACTTTCAAATTTTTTGAGGGTTCATAACTCTCTGAATGACTAAATTCCATATGTTATGGACTTTTAGAAATGTTTATCTAATCCCAGCACTTGGGAGGCAGAGACAGGTGGATCTCTGTGAGTTCGAGGCCAGCCTGGTCTACAGAGCTAGTTCCAGGACAGGCTCCAAAGCCACAGAGAAGCCCTGTCTCAAAAAACCAAAAAAAAAAAAAAAAAAAAAAAAAAAAAGAAAAAGAAATGTTTATCTGATTATAGAGAAATAATAAAGCGTGGTTGCAACATGGTACTGACCTTTATCTCCATTTCGTCCCAGCTCAGGCCCAAGAAGGGTCCTGATCAGTTGTTCTCCCTGCAGAAAGGATCTGGCTGACTGAGGTGAGCAAGCAAAGCCGTCTTGCTCTGCTTTTACATCAGCAAGACTGGGCCCTGGATGCAGAGACAATGAACCAGGTCGACAGTGGCTGGATTTCCTACAGCTGGTTTAATCCAGGATAAGCCTCAGCATTCCCCTGGATGTAGCTCCCTATTCTGGGCAAGGGCCATGCTTTCCCAGGGGAGCAGTTTGGCCCTGTGCTCTGCCCGGTCTTTCCATTCTCTACCATATATACCCAGCATGGTCTCTGCTCACTGTAATATGCTTGAATAAAGGGCCATGGACACCCTCCCACCCCTTTGTGCTTGATATCTTTTGTATCAAGTGCAGACTAGTGTGTCCTTAGCTCTGAAAGCATTTTCTTTTGTTCTGAAGTTCACAATTCTGTATTCCCATCTCCGCCAGTAAGAGAATATACCCCTGTCCTCCACCACATTTGCCAGCTGGGTCCTAGCAGGGCTTGTGAGAGAGGACAGTGATTCTCTCTGGGATTTGGCTGTCCTCCCCAGGCAGGAGGTTACTCATCCAGCTCTGTTTGCACAGGTAGTAAGAATCATGGTCTCAGAACTCCCTAATGTTGGGACTAGAGCTTTTCTGCAGCTGTTTTTGGTGTTTTTAATCACCCAAATGGTGTGGGAGAATTGTTTGTATTCTGCCAATCATATTTTAAATAAACACTGATTGGCCAAGCAGCAAGTATAGGTGGGAAAAACAGACAGGAAATAGAGGTAGAGCAATGAGAACAGAAGAATTCTAGAAAAAAGGAAGCTCTTCCCCGAGTCCTGCCCAGATCACCAAAGAAGCAGGATGTGAACTGCCCCACTGAAAAAGGTACTGAGCCATGTGGCTAACATTGGTAAGAATAATGGGTTAATATAAGCTACAAGAGCTAATAAGAAGCCTGAGCTAATGGGCCAAATAGTTTATAACCTAATGTAGACTCTCTGAGTGATTTTCTTTGGAGTTTTACTGGCTGTGGGACCTGGGCAGAATATAAACCCCAACAAGCAGGACCTCATATTACACCCAAAGACTCACAGAAATGAATATGAGAAGGAGTTGCAGAGGCAGAGTTTGGGCAGTGGCTAAGGAGGATTCTGGTCAGCTCTGAGAGCTTTGATGCCTGGCAGAAACCTGGCACTTTGAAGGAAGCTGGTAGGCGTTGTCTCCAGATAAGATTACACTTGGAAGATGAGAGAGATCTTCAGTGTGTAACTCCACAACATCAAGGCATTATTTGGATCCAATTCAAAGTTCTAGGGCTTTTAGCACAAAACAATGACCACTGGCACTATTAGGGAGAATCCTCCAAATAAGGAGCCCCGGCCTTACCCAAAACCAAGTCTGAGCTAGGTGAACACCTAGGGGCAGATAACCTGCCGCTTCCTCTCGTGCCAGTCTCTGGGAGAGGTAACAGCACCTTGTCTTGAAATTCTATCTATAAAGTTATAATATTAGAGATATTTTTAGAAAGTTATTGGTCTATGTAATGTTAATTTATCATCTACGTGAGAAATGGTTTAGTATTTCTACTAAGAAAATGAAAGATCTGCCATATTTCTGGGTTCTTTTCTGGTCATCCCTGAATTGACTACATGGCATGACCTCATCCTGCAGAATGAGAAATGTTTTGTCTTCTTTGTGGGGAGACAGTTGGGGAGGGGTGTGGATGAAGGCCGCTTGTTCATTTCCCGGCCACCCAGGCCCAAAATAATCACACATGAACTGTATTAATTACAGCGCTGCTTGGCTAATCACTTAGGCATACTGCTAGCTAACTCTTATATCTTAAATTAACCCATTTCTGTTCATCTATGTATCAGCACAAGGCTATGGTTTACTGCTATGGATCTGGGGTATCTGTCTCCTTCAGCAGCTACATGGCGTCTCTCTGACTCTACCTACCCTCTCTCTCTATTTCTCCAAACCTGACTATATTATGCCTGTGATAGACCCAAAGTAGCTTCTTTATTAACCAATGCCAACAAAGTACATTTTAGCATACAGAGAGGAATTCCATATCAGAGGGGTGTCTTGCTTTGGTTTAAACCCCCTCCTTTTAAACTGATTGTTGTCTCCTTAACTCTCTGTTATGTGGATTATTGCATCTAAACATAGAAAGTAATGCCATCAAAAAAAGTGATAATAATATTATTGGTATATATATATTTTCCCAGCAGGATTACATTTTATTATTAATGTTATCATCATATTGCAGTTAGAATTTGTATTGATACCATTGGTACAATCTAAAAATATCAGCTAACAATGGGCACAGGTACCTGTGACTCTAATCTCAGGAGGCAGAGGAACGAGGACTTTTGCGAGTTCATAGCCAGCATGGTCTATTTAGAGTTTCCAACCAAGCATAGCTGTGTAGCTACATGGGAAGACTCTGACTCAAGGGTAAACAAGAAAAAAAATAAACAAATAAATGGATCTCAATTAACAAGAGAGTGTTTGTGGAAAAGTGAATTCTTCCCACAGTCAAGTATTTCCAATAGGAATGTCTTATTTTAAGTGGTTAAGTGGCACAAAGATCACAAAAGTGTGTATGTAAGTTTTCTTCAATATGCAACAATTTACAAAATGTTAACAGGTTATCTTAGGTAAACATCCACTGTCTGGTCAAACACATAAGATTAAAGCAACAGAGGTCTCTGAACTCCCTGACAGTGTTTAAGATCTCAGAGATGGCAATGTTTGTAATTCTGTCTTAGCCAAAATGGGAAAAAGTTCTTAGTGTGTTACATTGCTTGAAAACCTTCATGTAAATCAACATTGTTAGAATATTTTTTATTTTAAAATGTGTGATCATGGTATCTCCCTTGCCAAGTAAGTACCTTCCTAGACCTGGATGAAGGGGGGAGATCTTGGACTGCCCAGAGGGCAGGGAACCCTGACTGCTCTTCCGACTAGAGAGGGAGGGGGAGGGAAGGGGGGCTTGGGGAGTGAGGGGAGGGAAAGGGGAGGCAGGGAGTAGGTGGAAATTTTTAATAAAAAAAATTGAAATAAAAGTGTTCAAGTCATGTTTCCAGGCTTATATGCTGTTTCTCTTGGACCCTGGACAGATCTTCCTCTGGTATCGATCTCTGCATTCCAATACAGGAGAAGTACTTGCAACCTTCAAACAATGAACAACTGTCTTGGATTTTTGATGGCTCTTAAAGGGCATTTTAAGAAATCATTCAGTTAATTTGGGTATTTCTCTTCTTTTTATGATACTATATCTGCTTTAATTATCTTTTGCAGGTAGAAGCTTTCTTTGTTTAAATAAGCACCTTATTTGACTTCAGGCATCCTGACTTAACAATAAATTTGTGTTCAGAAACCTTTCCTAAGACACTGTGCTGTATTCATATTTCTCTTTCACTGTGGTTTTGCATGGGTAGTTACAGTCTTTACTGTATCTTATCGGTTTCCTTCACACACTGACCAGATAATCTTGGAAGACACTCTGAGGACAGAGGGGTATGCTTCTTTTTGATTTAAAACTCTTGTCTTAAACTAGCCATGGCCTCTATTAACAAAAGCCACCATCTTCTGAGATCTAAGTATTGAGTACATACCTGTGGGACTTGTGTAGGTTATATCAATAGAAATTTACTGGGAATCCCTTGCTCCCATACCTACCCTCTGGTTTGCTGGAAAAATCAGAGCCCTGGGGAAATTAAGAAAAAAAAGAGAGGGTTCTTTCCAATAAGAGCTCACAACATAACAAAAACAACAAAGCTTTAAAGATTTTAAAAGAAATGCTGAAGGGGTAAAAAAAGCCTCTTAATACAGTCTGGGGCTACGATTACATTGACCAGGACTATGGAAAATGTTACGTTGCATGGTAAAGAGTAGACAGAAATATAAACACTCTGAGAGAGAGAGAGAGAGAGAGAGAGAGAGAGAGAGAGAGAGAGAGAGATTCTGTCCTTCTGTATGTTTATATTTGTCTGTGTTATAGAGACAGAAGAATTGAATTTGGACTAGTTGGATGGTAGATAGAAAAATATACCTGGCAAGCTTATGAGAAGAGATTTTGTGAAGGTACTGAGGGTGGGTGGAGATGGAAGCATGAGCAATCAGATTGGGTGGGTAGAAGGGTAGGGAGACCTTGGACTTCCCGCAGGGCAGGGAATCTGGACTGCTCTTCATTCTCTAGAGGGAGGGAGAATGGAGTGGGGGGAGGGGGAGATGGTTAGGGAAGTGGGGGGAGGGAGCGATGTGTGCGAGGAGGGGAGGGAAATGGGAAACGGGGAGGAGGCAGAATTTTTTTTTTTTGCAACAACTAAAACAAATAAACAAAAACAAAAAACAACAACAACAACAAAAAAGAAAGTACTGAGAGAGACTGTTGGATGGGTGGAGTATTTCAGTGCAAGGGAATCTCCTAGGACTCTTCAAAGATGAGTTAAGACTCTAACCATAGGGGATACATAGCCTGAACTGATCATCTCTTGTGACCAGACTGGTGCCTAGCCCCTTTATCATTAGAGAGGCTTCATCCCGCAACTGATGGAAAAGATGTAGACTCAAGAGTCAAACATTAGGGAGAGCTTGGAGAATCCTGCAGATGACACCACAAGAAAACTCAGAGAATCAACTAACCTGGGCCCATAGGAGCTCACAGAGACGGAACTGACAACCAGGGAGCCTGCATGGGACTGTTATCTGCATATATGTTATAGTTTTGCAGCTTTGTCTTCCTATTGAAATCCTAACTTGGAAAGGAAATCTCTGACTCAACTCATTTACTGACTTTTAGAACCCTACTCCTCATAATGAGTATACTTACACAGCCTTAATACGTGAGAAGGTGCTTGGTCTTACTGCAACTTGATATGCCATGTTTTATTGATACTCATGGGAGCCCTGCCCTTTCCTAATCAGAAGAGGAGGAGCAGTGGATTGGGGATTGGGAACAGTGAGAACGTAGGGGAAAGGGGTGGGGAGGAGAGAAAGGAGGGGAACTGTGACTGGAACATAAAATAAATAAGTTGATTTCAAAAACCAATCATCCTAAAGGCATGGAATTAATATTGTGTATAAAAGACTGCACTTGAAAGTCACCTCTTAGATTTAGAAGAAAGCACTAAGAGAAGAAACCAGAGAAAGATTTGTGGCTATGGCATAAGGCTTCCAGAGTACCTTCGGAGTAAGGTCTTGAGTATCATTGAGAGGCGCTGGTGAGAAGGTTAGCTTTGTAGATCAGAAAAGTCATTTTAGCAAAAGTGCTAAGGAGTGGATATCGTGGAGGTCAGTAGTATGGCAGATGACACAGAGAGATTGTGACTAGAGTACAAACTAGTTTTAATGACAGTGGTAAAATGTGCACAGAGACATGGGATATGGGACAAAAAGCAGACTGTGCTTTTCCCTCACCATTGACTCTTAATATAGATCAATTTGTTATGTTAGAAGAATGTAGGCAAGGTTCAATGAGTTACATGAGCAGTGATGGAGCAGTGAGTGATTGCATTTCTATGGCTGGCTTTTATCAAAAGTAAGAAAAAGGCAAGGTCAGAACAGGGTGTTAAGGGGCAGGATTCAGTGGAGAGCTGCACTCAACATCTAGACTCCAGGGACATGAATGGTCAGGGTGATATGCTCCATGTGAGTTCAGGAGGTCAGAACCACTCAGCATTGCTACTCCAGGACTGCAGAAGGCCTCTGGAATCCTTTGAAACCAATCAGGTGTCATCTTTTCTTGTCTTACAATAAATCTACTTTATTTTATATTTCAGTCACAGTTTCCCCTCCCTTCTCCCAGTCCCTTCCCCCTACCTCCTCACTATTCCCCAGGATGTCCTGTTTCTAATCCACTGCAGTAATGGAGCAGCATTTTGAGATTTCACTAAGAAGAATCAAAAGCACGAGCCTACAAGTATATAGGCCTGTCACACGGACAGGGACATTCCATGGGCATTAAGCTTTGCTCAAAGATTTTTGTTAGGAAAAAAAAAAAAACACCCAACTTATCTGTTTGGAAAGAGGATTTACATTTGCAAATAGATTTGCAGGCAGATCCAACAGGCAGGGCTTTGCCATTTGCAAACCCGCTTGAAACATCTGGGCTCCTGTCTAGTCCAGAAATTCTTATACAAATGGACAACCCTGAGATCCTCGTTTGGACATGGTTTAAAGAGGAGACAGAAATGCTTAAGTGATTTGCATGACTTTGTTGGTTTTGGAAGCCTGGCCTATTTTGTTAACAAAATAAAAGGACAAGCAAAAGCTGGGCATGATTTTTTGTTAAGGGTGAATTAAATAAGTGAGATCAGTAAGGTACAGCAATAAAAGTGCCTGGGCTTTGTTAAGTGGAGAAAGGCCACATGACATTTCTGTGAAACAATCTTATTAATGAGAGTTTTAATTTAGGTTTCAGTTCTGCCTACAGCCCTAATGATAAAAAAACATGCAAAGGAAGACTATACTGATAACTTATTTAATATGGACCAGAGGGGTGTTTTCTATAAAATTTTTATATATATATATATATATATATATATATATATATATATACACATATATTTAAAAGATTCCTATGTAGTTTTATAAAAAGTATTATAAGAGCTAATATAAGATTGACTCAGGCTAAATTTACCCTGCACTATGAGAATTCTGTTAGTGTTCCATTGACGCCATCAGTGGAGAAAAAGGCAAAAAGGAGGTCCCGTTTCTGCTCCACTGTAGTAAGAAACAGCATGACAGACAGCAGCTGTTGGCTTCGTGAACAGCTTTCCCCCTACCCATGCCCAAGGCATCACTTGGTGTACTGCAAGATTCTCCAGAAAAAAATGTCTTTTGACCTTGTAGCCCTTCTCTTTTATTATTTGTAATTTTTCTCCCTAGAACTGTGGTATTTGTGGAATCTGGGTGCTGCTGCGGTGCTATGTGTTCATTTAAAATGTACAATGGAAGTTTCAAATTGCAAAGAAGAGTTTGAGATTGACATTACCAGAAGCATCTGTGCTAAGGTTCCTGAAATGCTATCCACATATTTGAAATTCTTGGAGGAATGAGTAGTGAGGAAGCTGCTGCGAGGAGAGCGCTCGCTCATTTTATTTTTTCTTGGTAAAAATCAAACGTGGCCCTTTGTTCGCGGGACGCCCAGGCAGCGGGGAGATCGGATCCGGGTGCCAGGTGGGCCATCGCTGGGGTGAGTGAGTTTCTGGCCGCGGCGGCAGCCCGGGACAGGGAGCTCAGACGTTCCCCACCCCTCCTGCACTCCCTGGTCAGTCTGCGGGGGCTGTACTCCTTGATACCTCTTCTCCATTACTGTCCCACCCAACTTGCATCCAAGGCCCTCCGCACTACCTCTGACCCCCCTCCCCTCTTTGAACCACACAACAGCTCCCAGCTCAGCCTGTTTGGGCGCTGGGACAGGGTCCGAATTGGGAGGGCATTCGGGAGGGTGGTGGCTCCTTTGTCTAGGTGGCCGGCCTGCACCAAGGGGGCCCGGCCCTTTGTTCGCGAGACACCCAAGCAGCGGGGAGATCGGATCCAGGTGCCAGGAGAGACATCACTGGGCAGATCAAGCTCAGCAGGACGGACCTTGCTTCCACACTGAAGAGATACACCCAGAGGCTCAGTCACAGCAAAAACTGGACCAAGACACCAGGCCTCTCTTGGCTTCATTTGAAAGAGGAGATGGGAAGGCGCCAATGCAAGAATTCCTCCAACAACCTGAAAGGCAACATGACATCACCAGAACCCAGGGATCCCGAAATAAGAAGAATTGTACACCCTACTCCAGAAGAAGTAGAAGAAATCGACCCAAAAGTGAATTTTTTGAAAATAATAGAAGACCTTAAACAGGAGGTGAAAAACTGCCATAAACAATTAGAGATTACAAACAAAAAGGTAGAGGAAATGAATAAATCGCTCAAAGATACCCAAGAAAACCAAGAGAAACAAGAAAATGCAATCAAACAGGTAAGGGAAATGGTTCAAGACCTGAAGAATGAAATGGAAGTAATGAAGAAAACACAAACCGAGGGAAGGTTGGAGATGGAAAATCTGGGTAAACGAACAGGAACTACAGAGACAAGTACTACCAACAGATTACAAGAGTTAGAAGAAAGAATGTCAGACACTGAAGATACCATAGAGAAAATTAACACACTGATCAAAGAAAACAGCAAAACCAACAAATTCTCATCACAAAACATTCAGGAAATATGGGACACAATAAAAAGACCAAACCTAAGAATAATTGGGATACAAGAAGGAGAAGAAATACACCTCAATGGTTCAGAAAATATATTTAATAAAATTATAGAAGAAAACTTTCCCAGCCTAAAGAAAGATATTCCTT
Source organism: Microtus obscurus (assembly GCA_963919715.1). Classification (NCBI taxonomy): domain Eukaryota; kingdom Metazoa; phylum Chordata; class Mammalia; order Rodentia; family Cricetidae; genus Microtus; species Microtus obscurus. Next base: position 3,558,070 of record CAWTZC010000453.1, on the reverse strand, counting down.
TGAAGGTTCAAGAAGCATACAGAACACCAAATAGACTGGACCAGAAAAAAACATCTCCTCGCCACATAATAATCAGAACACAAAACATCCAGAATAAAGAAAGAATATTAAGAGCTGCAAAGGAAAAAGGTCAAGTTACTTATAAAGGTAAACCTATCAGACTTACTCCTGACTACTCTATGGAAACCATGAAAGCCAGAAGGTCCTGGATAGATGTACTGCAGAAGCTAAGAGAACATGGATGCAAGCCCAGACTACTATACCCAGCCAAGCTTTCGTTCACTATAAATGGAGAAAACAAAATTTTCCAGGATAAAAACAAATTTAAACAATACGTAGCCACAAATCCAGCCTTACAGAAAGTAATAGAAGGAAAATCACAAACCAAGGAGACCAACAATGACCACAATAACTCAAACTTCTAGACACCCTTTACCAGCGCAACTAAAAGAAAGCAAACACACAAACCCTATGACTAAAAAAGTGACCAGAGTTAGCAACCACTGGTCATTAATATCCCTTAATGTCAATGGACTCAACTCACCTATAAAAAGACACAGGCTAAGAGATTGGATACGCAAACAGGATCCAACATTCTGCTGTTTACAGGAAACACACCTCAACCACAAAGATAGGCACCTACTTAGAGTAAAGGGATGGGAAAAGGTTTATCAAACAAATGGACCTAAGAAACAAGCTGGTGTGGCCATACTAATTTCTAACAAAGTTGACTTCAAACTTAAATCAATCAGAAGAGATGGAGAGGGATATTTTATACTCATAACAGGAACAATTGACCAGGATGAGGTCTCAATCCTGAATATCTATGCCCCTAATATAAAAGCACCCACATATGTAAAAGAAACATTACTAAAACTCAAAGACGCCATCAAACCGCACACACTAATAGTGGGAGATCTCAACACGCCTCTTTCACCAATGGACAGGTCAATCAGACAGAAACCTAACAGAGAAATAAGAGAATTAATGGAGGTATTGAATCAAATGGACTTAACAGACATCTATAGAACATTCCACCCAAATAGGAAAGAATATACCTTCTTCTCTGCAGCTCATGGAACCTTCTCGAAAATTGACCACATCCTCGGTAACAAAGCAAACTTCCACAGTTACAAAAAAATATCCATAACCACCTGTGTCTTATCAGATCACCACGGACTAAAGTTAGAATTCAACAACAATGCTACCCCCAGAAAGCCTGCAAACTCATGGAAACTGAATAGTCAACTATTGACCCACACCTGGATTAAAGAAGAAATAAAGAAAGAAATTAAAGTCTTCCTTGAATTCAATGAAAATAAAGAATCAACATACTCAAACTTATGGGACACTTTGAAAGCAGTCCTAAGGGGAAAGTTCATAGCCCTTAGTGCCCACTTAAAGAAAACAGAGAAAGCATACATTGGAGACTTAACAGCCCACCTGAAAGCTCTAGAAAAAAAAGAAGCAGACTCACCTAGGAGGAGTAGAAGACTGGAAATAGTCAAACTGAGGGCTGAAATCAACAAAATAGAAACACAGAAAACAATCCAAAGAATCAATGAAACAAAAAGCTGGTTCCTGGAGAAAATCAACAAAATTGAGAAACCCCTATCCAAACTAATCAAACGGCAGAGAGAGAATCTGCAAATTAATAAGATCAGAAATGAAAAGGGGGACATAACCACAGACATAGAAGAAATTCAGAGAATCATTAGATCTTACTACAAAAGCCTGTATGCCACAAAACTGGAAAATGTAAAAGAAATCGACACTTTTTTAGATAAATACCATATACCAAAGTTAAATCAGGACCAGGTGAGCAATCTAAATAGACCTGTCAGTCGCGAAGAATTAGAAGCTGTTATCAAAAACCTCCCTACCAAAAAAAGCCCAGGACCAGACGGTTTCAATGCGGAATTCTACCAGAATTTCCAAGAAGACCTAATACCTATACTCCTTAAGGTATTTCACAATATAGAAACAGAAGAGTCATTGCCAAATTCCTTTTATGAAGCTACCATCACTCTGATACCAAAACCACACAAAGACTCAACCAAGAAAGAGAATTACAGGCCAATCTCACTCATGAACATCGACGCAAAAATCCTCAACAAAATACTGGCGAACCGTATCCAAGAATACATTAGAAACATTATCCATTATGATCAAGTAGGCTTCATACCAGAGATGCAAGGCTGGTTCAACATACGAAAATCTATCAATGTAATCCATCATATAAATAAACTGAAAGAAAAAAACCATATGATCATTTCATTAGATGCTGAAAAAGCTTTTGACAAAATTCAACATCCCTTTATGATAAAAGTCTTGGAGAGATTAGGGATACAAGGGTCATACTTAAATATAATAAAAGCTATTTACAGCAAACCGACAGCTAACATCAAATTAAACGGAGAGAAACTCAAAGCCATCCCACTTAAATCAGGAACACGACAAGGCTGTCCACTCTCTCCATACCTCTTCAATATAGTGCTTGAAGTTTTAGCAATAGCAATAAGACAACATAAGGGGATCAAGGGGATTCGAATTGGAAAGGAAGAAGTTAAACTTTCGTTATTTGCAGATGATATGATAGTCTACATAAGCGACCCCAAAAACTCCACCAAAGAACTCCTACAGCTGATAAACACCTTTAGTAATGTGGCCGGATACAAGATCAACTCCAAAAAAATCAGTCGCCCTCCTATACACAAAGGATATGGAAGCAGAGAGGGAAATCAGAGAAGCATCACCTTTCACGATAGCCACAAACAGCATAAAATATCTCGGGGTAACTCTAACCAAAGAAGTGAAGGATCTATTTGACAAGAACTTTAAGGCATTGAAGAAAGAAATTGAAGAGGATACCAGAAAATGGAAGGATCTCCCTTGCTCTTGGATTGGGAGGATCAACATAGTAAAAATGGCAATCCTACCAAAGGCAATTTATAGATTCAATGCAATCCCCATCAAGATCCCATTAAAATTCTTCACTGATCTTGAAAGGACAATAATCAACTTTATATGGAATAACAAAAAACCCAGGATAGCCAAAACAATCTTGTACAATAAAGGTACTTCTGGAGGCATTACCATCCCTGACTTTAAACTCTACTATAGAGCTACAGTAATGAAAACAGTGTGGTATTGGCATAAAAATAGAGAAGTCGACCAATGGAATCGTGTAGAAGACCCGGATCTTAACCCACAAACCTATGAACACCTCATTTTCGATAAAGGTGCTAAAAGTATACAATGGAAGAAAGAAAGCATCTTCAACAAATGGTGCTGGCACAACTGGATGTCAACCTGTAGAAGAAAGAAAATTGACCCATATCTATCACCATGCACAAAACTCAAGTCCAAATGGATCAAAGACCTCAATATCAATCTGAACACACTGAACCTGATAGAAGAGAAAGTGGGAAGTACCCTACAACAGATGGGCACAGGCGATCGCTTCCTAGGTATAACCCCAGCAGCACAGTCATTAAGGGCAACATTGAATAAATGGGACCTACTGAAACTGAGAAGCTTCTGTAAAGCAAAAGACACTGTCACTAAGACAAAAAGGGAACCCACTGACTGGGAGAAGATCTTCACCAACCCCGCAACAGACAAAGGTCTGATCTCCAAAATATATAAAGAACTCAAGAAACTAGACTTTAAAATGCTAATTAACCCAATTAAAAAATGGGGCACTGATCTGAAGAGAGAATTCTCAACAGAAGAAGTTCAAACGGCCAAAAGGCACTTAAGGTCATGCTCAGCCTCCTTAGCGATCAGGGAAATGCAAATCAAAACAACATTGAGATATCACCTTACACCTGTCAGAATGGCTAAAATCAAAAACACTAATGATAGCCTTTGCTGGAGAGGCTGTGGAGAAAGGGGTACCCTCATCCATTGCTGGTGGGAATGCAAACTTGTGCAACCACTTTGGAAAGCAGTGTGGCGGTTTCTCAGGAAATTTGGGATCAACCTACCCATGGACCCAGCAATGCCACTCTTGAGAATATACCCACGAGATGCCCGATCATATGACAAGGATATTTGTTCAACTATGTTCATAGCAGCATTATTTGTAATAGCCGGAACCTGGAAACAACCTAGATGCCCTTCAATGGAAGAATGGATGAAGAAAGTATGGAATATATATACATTAGAATACTACTCAGCGGTAAAAAACAATGACTTCGCGAATTTTGCATGCAAATGGATGGAAATAGAAAACACTATCCTGAGTGAGGTAACCCAGACCCAAAAGGACGAACATGGGATGTACTCACTCATAATTGGTTTCTAGAGATAAATAAAGGTCAGTGAGTCTATAATTTGATATCCTAAAGAAACTAAATAAGAAGGTGAACCGAAAGAAAAACATATAGCTATCCTCCTGGTTATGGGAAGTAGACCAGATTGCCGGGCAAAAATTTGGGATCTTGGGGGTGTGGTGGGAGGGGGGTGAGGGGAGAAGGGGAGAGAAATGTGAGAAGGGGAGGATGGGGGGAACCTGGGGAAACGGGATGTTTGGGATAAAGGAAGGTTGGTTAGGGGAGCAGAGAAGCACACATCTTAATTAAGGGAGCCATCTTAGAATAGAAAAATAAAATAAAAAAAAAAACAGTTTCCAATAGAGAGAGCTTAAAGCTGCCTAACAGGTACTCAAACAGGTAAAATATAAATCAACAGGTAAAGTATACAATAATCAACAAATACAGTATATTAATTATAATGCAGCTATGGCAAGTGTGCATATTAAATATAAAACTTATTCTACAACATTTTTATGAAAAAATGCTCTTTATGGCAAAATCTTCTCAAGTTTTGCCAATTAAGATATTAAACTCTTAATTTAAACCAGTAGCCTGTCTGGTACAAAAGGGCAGGATAAAAGCTAAAAAATGGCTTGATCCCCAGATGATTATTGCTACAATTCACACAACTGTATTTTGCTAATGTTATAGCAAAAACAATCCCTTAAAGGATTTTATGCTAAATTTTACAAATGGCTCTTCCAATGGAGGAACTGCATATATGGCTAATAATAATAAAAAAAATATTATGGAGCATAATAAGGCTCCTTGTAAGCAGCTTATGAAACTTGCAAGTAGATCCAGATGCAAACGGATCTGACATGATAACACCAAGCTGACCTTTGCTAGGGCAAGGTGGAAAAGCCCTTGCAATGCATTATGAAAAAACCCGACCTATATATATTTGGGGTCGAGGATATGTTTATGCTTTTTTCACAGAAAGAAAATAAAAGCTGGGCCTGATGTCGAGGCTGCGCTGCGGACACAGAGGAGTTCCTGAGGCGATTGCAGAGAGGTCCTTAGTCTGGCTTTTCCTGCCCCCAAGGAGAGGAGTCCCTGATAACAGAACCTGCTGCTCCACTCTACAGGGTGTCAATCCTGCCTCCTGAGTCCAGGGAGTCCCGGCTGAGATAATGCCAGGATGTGCTTCAGATAGCTGAATCCAGCTCACCTCACCCAGGAATCCCACCGGCCCTGAAGCACAAGTGCTAAACTGCTTCTGCAGCTTGAACTCTGGTCTGCTTTGGAGCTGAGATGCAGACTGGACATCAGACTGTTTTAATCTTTGGGACACAGAACTCATTTTAATTAAAATACTAACCTCTTCACTTAAGAAGGGGAAAGACTGGGGTTCCTGTGACTGTTGCTCAGAGTCTGGAAATGGTGGTATTTGACAACAATGTATGTCATTGTACTCTTACTGAAATTAATCTAATGATATTTGTAACTGCTTATAGATGTTGGGAAAGGTTTGACACATACTGTAAAGTGTTTGGGTTTAATGCATATGTTAAGAATTTTAGATTTTGATCCCTTTTTCACCTCCCTAATTGATGACAGGCAAGCACACGTAACTTTTTGTGGAGTAGGCATTTAGGAAGGAGGACATACCATGGGCCAGACTAAAAGGTGAATACTGGGTTTAGAAGGTGCCCCTTTCTTCTTGTCTGGAGATGGAGTTATTGGTGCCAAAATTATATCATATCTTTTGTTTAAGGAGCACCTCACAGATTTTTCATTAATGATAGATACAGGGGCCCAATGACGGGAGTTAGTGTGGATCCTCACCTAAATTTCAAACCATACAGAGGCCGTACAGGCCGGCTCAACATGGCATGGTTTTTAGGTACAAGGGCGCTCTCCACATAGCCTAAGACAGGGTGCCCTGTGATCTGCTTACTTTAATCCTACTAGATACCTTTTATTTGAGAAGCTCCAAGAAACTAATGCTACTCATAAGGCACCCCTCTGTTCCCAGGAGAGGTTAATTACTTCACCAGTCGAGAGGAGGGTCTCTCCTTGCCCCAGTCCCCTCTCCTTTAGATCTGACACCATGGTTGACTCTGTCTTGGTGCCCTCCACCTATAACTACTTGCCTTTATATAAGAAAGGAGGAATATGTTGGGAGCCGTTTCCCCCCCCTAAAGATTGTTACAGAAACCATCACCTTGGGGAGCCTGCAGGGAACCCCAAACCCATAATTATGTTAAGAATAGTCCTATTGGCAAAACCTGCCCCACACCCAATTAGCTATTCGCTAATTGCTAACGAACCTAATCTGATAGCGGAACTGCCTTAAATTCCAGCTATCCAGGGAACTAGGTGTGGCAACTCCTGACTTCTTGGCCTACCTGACCGGATGTAGGTTACGTGACTGGGACCACGCGGCCAGATTCCATGCTCCTGTGCCCTGCTCCCCAAGCCCTCATTCAGGGGGTATATAAGTTGTTACCCTGTCCCTAATAAACGGAGGCTTTGACAAAAAAAAAAAAGAAAAAAAAAAGGTTAACAACTGAACTATCACTTATACCAGTTAGGGGAGAGACAATCAGTTTTCTACGATGAGTGACACTGAGCATGTCAACTAATTTTGGGCAAGCCTCATGTTCAGGAGTAATTGACCAACAACATATAGTTGGACTCCACAGGATTTTGTCTGAGCTTTATTTGGTTACAAGTTGGGCTTTTTGTTTGTTTTCAATCTTTTTTTTCTTTCTTTTCTTGGTATGACTTTCTTGTTTCTAAGTTTTGGAAGATTTTATTGTTGTACAGGATTTTTGCTTCTTGTTAAAGAAAGAACTTAAAGTTGGGTGGGTAGGGATGGGGAAAAGATCTGAAGGGACTTGAGGGAGAGGAAGAATATGATCAAACTGTATTTGAATTTGAAAATTGTTTTAAATAATGGAAAACATAATAAATTAATTTATAAAGAAAAAAAAATCAAACGTGGTTATTGCTATGAGAAAATCAAGTTGAGAGTTTGCCATTCTGTGTTGATGAGCTAGAATTTTTGCCTAGTTAGCCTGCTTGTTGGTGTGACACACAGAACTCCATATTGAATGCTAAGGATCCCTAACTGCACAGTCAGGTCTATTGATGTGAGTCGTGTGTGTATGTGTGTTTGTGCGCGCATGCGTGTGCCCACAGGTGTGTGTAATAGTGCATGCGGATGTCTATTTATAAACTGGCAAACAACTACCTCGAAGGATAGAAAAATCTTTCAAAAGTGAGACTTTAAGACATACGAACTTAACTATTTTCAAATTACAAAGCTCTAGTATTTAAAACACTGCTTTCTGACCACAATTTTTTCTGAGTTGCTGCATTTTCCTTTGGTTGCCTGTGGGACATCAATTCTTTCATGATCTAACTCAGAACTACAACGTTCAGTAATGATTCTTCCCTGCCCCTCCAAGCTTTTGAAATCCTGCCTGTCTCCCACTTGAACTCTGCCAATAAAGACTTATTGTTTCGCCATGTATCTGTTGTCAGCACCAGGCCCCTGAATGTCTTCCTCAATTACTTCTCTACACTCTTAATCAACGAGTCCTGGTGACCTACTGTTTTTCCATTTAGCCCAGATTTCAGTACCACTCAATACTACTCACCATTCTCTTTTTAAGTGTAGGTTTAAAGTATTTTTTTTCTCAAATGCTTTTTCCTTCATATTCTTTAAAAGTGTAACTTCCTTGGTCTCATGCATTCCCTTCTATCCCCATCTCTACACCATTTTATTTATTTATTTAAGATTTCTGCCTCCTCCCGTCCCCCAATCAACTCCCCCTCCTTCATCAGCCCGAAGAGCAGTCAGGGTTCCCGGCCCTGTGGGAAGTCCAAGGACCTCCCACCTCCATCCAGGTCTAATAAGGTGAGTGGCTTTGTGGGAGCCTAGGCTGTTTGGATGCTATCTACACCATTTTTAATGGTCTTCCTGAAATGCAAAATCTAGTATGCTTTTTTAGTTTAGAAGGTATCAATAATTTTAATCTGTGCTGACAGTACAATATGAACTTTGAAAACCTTTACCTGATTTTTTCTGATCAACCTTCTATCCCTCCGATATACACTTTTTCTTTACTATTTTCATAAAATATTTTATTTCCACAACTGTGTCACATTTTTCCCTTGGATTAGTGTGCATTGCTCCCTACATGGAACACTTTGCCCTCCTTTTCTTTTGGGTCGCTTCCAACATTTTGTTTAACACAAGGTGTCCTCTTCTCTAAGGAACATTCTGTTTTCTCCAAACCACTTTGGTTTCTAAATGTGTAGGCAAACAGTTGGTTCATCTCTCACTCATCACGGAACAGTTATTTCCTGTGTCTTCCATTGGAATGAAAACTTGTTGCTATCTAGACCTGAGCTTCCTCTCTCAGTCTTCACTTCCTTTGACTTCTCAAATCCATTTAGCTAATTTTAAGGGAGAGATCACTATGTGCCATGGGATCTTCTGCTCATTGATTAGAATAGGCTATGAATGGATCAAATCAACTCTTTCAAGGCTCTGGTAATCACCCTTGCTTAGCAATGGTCCATGTGTATTATCAGACATCACTTCTGGGAAAGGTTTGCGTTATCCATATCTCTATCAGACAAGAACAACTAGAACATTTGTGTGAAATCTTCATCACTCTGCCTTATGATCTCTTCCCTTGGTTGATTTTAGTCAGTGTCTTTTTACTATAGTGAAATGGAACCATGAGCATTGACACTTTAAGTATGTTGGTAAATCTTCTAATAAGCAATAAACCTGAGGTAACTTTGGGATCATCTGATCTTGAAGCCCTTGTCCAACACTGGAATAGTCTTGAGGACTCCATCAAGCTGAGAATGTAAGGGCCACTCCAAGCCTTTGTGAATGTCACATCTCTCAAAACATGCTTCTCTGTAAGAGTAGACAGAGACTGTCATTAAAATTGGGTTATCTTATTGTCTTGTTCAAAACTCTTTGGTCATTCTCTGTTTATAGGATCAATTCCAAACTTGTTACTATAGACCACAATGAATGTACTCAATGCAGCCTTTTCAGAGACCATTTTCTCTAATGATGTACCAGCCACAGGCTAACTGACCCTGCTTGACCTTTCAAACATTCATTTATCTTAGTGTTTCTGATCTTGTTCTGCCATTTTCCCCTAATATTTTTTCAGTTTCTTCCCACCTAAGACGTTCTTTATGTGCCCACAATGGTCTCCATGGGGCTATGTTCTAGGCTACCATCTTTTGAAAAATTTAGGTTTTCATTACCATATTCTTGATCATTGGACCCCACTCATAATTCTGGAAGAAAACCAAGGAGTTGTTTTTGATATTGCTCAATCCTTTTATCAGTGCGAGGAAAATCACTGAAACTAGCTCACTGGCCTGCATTGCCTTGACTTTAGCAGACCAGTCTTATGTCAACCACTGAATAATCTTCTAATCAGTGAGACATTTATGTTTGTGTACTTTCGTCTACAGACCAATGAATCTGGCCCTAAGTTACTGTCCCCATATGCCTTAGTTCCTCTTGTGGTTCCAAGGTAAGGCTCAGGAAAAGAAGAGACTACCTATTACTGAATAAAATAATTATCTCGTTGAATCCCCTCAGTGGCATATTTTTGAATAAACCATTCCTAGTCCATCATGGAACTCTCCTGTATATTATTTTCTTTATAGGAACACTTTGCCCTTATTACCCAAGACATAATGGATATTTCTGGCTTAAAGATTATCTTATGAATTCCAGTAATGTAAAAATTTGAATTAATATCCAATGACAGCCTAAATATTTATTGCAAAAATAATTAAATGTGGCATTATTGTATAATTAAAAGAAAAGGAGAACTTTTTTATTTAAAAAAAAGAAGAGACTTCACTTGAGTAGACAGATCTCACAAAACTTCCTTAAGAAACAAAAACTATGCTTGCATCAGATTGTGTCAGCAGGTTAACACCATTTCAGGCTGAAGAAATAGTATGTGCAGTGACCTTGAGCTACAAAAATTAACTGGCACATGCAAGGACCTGATTTTGTAGCAGCAGCATAGGGAGTGTGGCAGCGTTGCTCAACACAAGGTAAACAGCTTTTAGAGTTTGATTTTACATTTTCTCTCTTTTTGGATGAGCAATGTTATTTATGTGCATTGTAGTTAATTTTGAAAACCTTTCAAAAATCCCAAGTGAATGACATAAACCTGGGTTTCATGGATTTCGTCATTTTTTGACATGGCAAACAGGATACTCCCTACAGTACTCTGATTGGAGGGAGTGTTACAAGACTGATGATATTGCGGAATCTCCTGGTGATTGGCAGGATATGGGAACTGTAGACTCTGAGAGAACAAAGGAAAACTTAAGACAAATGTGGCATAGACTCCATCGAATGGGTTTATTGCTTCTGTTTTTGTTTTTTTTTCCTGTAGAATTTGCTATAAATGACGAGATCAGGGAGAAAATAAACAATAGGGGAAATATATTTTGTGTGCTCCAACTTTGCTAACTCAGATTTCCTCCTGTCTTCATCTGCAGCTATGTCCATACTGATGGGTCAAGATGATTTGTCAGAGACAAAAGATTTCCACCACATTTACTAGTAGTTATTTTCTTAATAGCTATGAAGTTAAGGATCATTTTAAGGCAAATCAAAAGTCACTACATTCAGCCTAGGTGATACCTGCCTGTTTTGTATAGTAGGTCCAGAAAATCCTATAGTTTTTTTAAAACTGAAATCCAGGATATCTAAGTATCCAAAATCTACTATCTTCATATATTACATATCTACTATTTAACTATTACATCTCAAATTAATTATTTTATACATACCTGGCATACATATTAGAGCTTTTACATTTTTATATAAGAAGCAATATTAATGATTTTTAAAAAAGACTACTATTCACCAAATACTGGAAAGTATAAAAAAACACAAAGATGAGAAAGTGCAAATGAAGCTATTTAAAGGAACATTAAATTATTAATATATTATTAGGCTAAATTTATTTATTAGCTAAACAAATAGTTGTTAAATAAGTATGATCAGCTAGATATCTACTTAGGCACTGTGCTGTCAAAGCCTATAAACAAAATTATTGTCTTATGAAAAGTACATAATGGTGAGAAAAGAGTGCCAATAAATAACAAACCCATCAAATAGTAAATTATATCATATAAAGGGATACATTCTACAGGGAAGACAGAGTAGAATTAGTAACAGGCAATGTATCAAGTTCTAAATACGCAGTAAAGGTAGACTACATTGAGAGGAAGACACTTGGAGAAAATTTGGAAAAAAATTAATTATGTCTGAGGGAAGAAATATTTCTATCAATGAACAACTAAAAAGCTTACAATGAGAATTTGCTTGGTATGTTGGTGAAGCAGAGGAAAAAGCAGCATAGCCAGTTTGAAAGCAGTAAGGAGTGGAGGGAACTTAGAGAAAGCAAGGTCCCTGAAGGCACTGTGCATGAATCTGCAAAAACTTGGACTCAATTGGAGGGAATTTGAAGAACCAAAGGAAGGCTTGAACATGAAGTACAGCATGGAGTGGCTTATGACAAAACCATCACTGTGCTTCTAAGTTGAAAAAAAAGATTTTAAGGAATAAGACATGAAGGACACGAGGAAACCAGCTAGACAGCATGATGTTTGGTTGTATGTGTAAACTATATCATTTAGTTGCTAATTAAAAACCTAATTTAGGTATAGTGAAGGTACTTTATATATTGTTCACATCCATAGCTAAGTTTAGCTAAGTGTAGTTACCTTTGATGAGCCGGTAGGTTTGCTAGTGGCCATGTCAGGAGCAGCATGTGACAATTGAAGTTCAAGGTGTTAGTCCACACGGAAGAAACTCTTTGATGTGTGCATCTTGTTTAGGCAAGACCACAAGACTACAGACCATAGAATGACTTTTCTTCTGTGGTGCCTTTACATGTTTGCTGTTGCTAAGGGTATGAAAAGATCCCCACTCCCCGTATGTGATCTGTTAATCTCATAAAGACATCCCATTCTAATGCATGTTTTTATCTTTGAATTGTCAAGAAGATGATTATTCCCCAAGCTGTACTAATTGATAATAATAATGCCTTATACAGAGTTTTGAAAAATAAAAATAAATACAAGGAAATGTTACGCAGCCAGGGCCTGTGAGTTTCACCTAAGGAACCGTATTGATTGTAGCTCAAGTTAATGATTAACAACCGAGTCCCAGTAGCCCAGATAGTTTAAATTCTTTTAACCTTAATGCTGTGAGGTGTGTTTGAGAATACATCACAGCTGAAACAAAGCTTTGAAAATAAAGTTAGTCTAAGAAGTTTTTGTTAAATAGCTTGAGGGGAAAAATCCAAGTAGACAAGCTAAATATTTGGAAAGACACATAGTTGAATGGGAAACTCTTTAAGGTTAGGGAACCAGAACAATGCAACAATTATTACTAGCTAACATACTTTTCTTGTTAGGTTTGGTTGGTTGCTTGATGATCAAAGGTGTTGACTAATTGCTTATACCTATTTCTGCCCTCAATCTCCATATATACATATATGTATATACACATATACATATATATATATATATATATATATATATATATATATATATATATTCTTAGTGAGTATGTACCATAAAGATTTAAATTAGAACTGACTGATTCTTTTTCATATATAAAAGTTTAGGTTTTTGATTATGTATACAATCACTTTTCACCATAAGTAATAAAGTAAGTGGTCCTTTCTTTGTAACTGTAAAATACAGCTTTTCAGTCAGTGACCCAACTGATAAGAATACCTTGCTTGCCCACACAGTTAATTTATAACAAGTTATTTGGTTATGAATATCTGGATTTATGAAATAATTTGTTTTTCACCTGTAGTAAATAAAATGTTTAATCATAAAAGTGATAAGGAAAACATGCTGTTTTATTTACTGTTTGTTTTGTGTTCATTATAATCATTCACTTGAAAAACAGAATGTAAACACATTCTAATTTCTATATTGTTTGAAAAAATTTTGGGGGGGTTTATAAACTTTAGAAAACATATGCAGTAGAAAGAACAACAGAAAGACTAGAGAAAGAACAGAAGAACTGAGAGTAAGGAAGAAAGTCATACAGAGTGTGTGTGAACATCTTTTTTTTTCTAACCACCTCAGATAGAAAAAGCCTTAGCTTACAGTGACTCTGTAGATTTCTTCCAGGATCCTGTGCTGCTGGAGGCAGTATAGGCTCATCCATTATTTGTGTGTTACAAATGTACACACACACACACACACACACATATATAATAAGTTTAAGCACATATTATGTTTGTACATACATATGTATTCACATCCATGTGTATCTGTCTGTATATCCCATTGGTTCTATTTTTCTATAAAACCCAGACTGATAAAGAAGATGTTGCAAGTTAGATAAAAAGAGGCTCATCAGTAAGGTAGTAATGTAGACACCGTGAATCATTTATTCTGGAACATTAGTGTAAATGTGAGATAAAGAACTCAAGGAAAGTTGCAACAGACTTCTGAGCAAATGCTGTCTCACAAGGCAGAACACAAGGAAATAACCAAGCTAGAGGTGATTCTGATAACTATAATTCTTTCAATTGACTTGAAAAATAGGTATTTGTATATACTCGGGGGAGATATGCTCATACCCCTGCCCAAAAGGATGTGGGTTTGGAGAAATTCATTATGCATCTCAGTTTTCACAACTGAAAAGGTAGTTTAGTAATTATTGGCTTTTAGGTTGATGGATTTAAGAGTGCTAAAACATACATATTTTTCAGCACAAAGCCTGTTGACAAGTTTTCATTAAACATCTTTAAAAATATAGCTTGTGTAAGTCCATTTATAAGACCAAATTTTGCAGAGTTCACACACTGCTGAGGAACTAAATGTTAATAGACAAGGACACCTACATGCTATATGGGTAAAGATTACCTTTGGTGAGGGAACTCATACTTTTTTTTTTTTTTTTTTGTAAGACAGAGGCTTCCGTTGAGAGCAAGTCTCAAAGAGAAATAATAGTAAATTTAACCTATAAGTCTAACTGGAATAATAGATATGTTAGCTACCCGTCTAATTGCTGTGACAAAGAAAAAAAGGAAACACGACAACACCACCCCAAGAAAGGAAGTGTGTGTTTGGGCTCATAACTTCAAGCTACAATCCATCACTGAAGAAAATCTTAACAACAGGAGTAGAGGTGACTGGTCATATTGCAATCACCATCAGCAACTAGAGAGAAAATACTGTGGGAACTCAGCTTGGCCACACTGAAGTAGATCTTTTCACCTCAGTCAACCTAACCTAGACAATCCCTCAAAAAAGACAAGTCTAGTTTCTTGAGTTCTTTATATATTTTGGAGATCAGACCTTTGTCTGTTGCGGGGTTGGTGAAGATCTTCTCCCAGTCAGTGGGTTCCCTTTTTGTCTTAGTGACAGTGTCTTTTGCTTTACAGAAGCTTCTCAGTTTCAGTAGGTCCCATTTATTCAATGTTGCCCTTAATGACTGTGCTGCTGGGGTTATACCTAGGAAGCGATCGCCTGTGCCCATCTGTTGTAGGGTACTTCCCACTTTCTCTTCTATCAGGTTCAGAGTGTTCAGATTGATATTGAGGTCTTTGATCCATTTGGACTTGAGTTTTGTGCATGGTGATAGATATGGGTCTATTTTCATTCTTCTACAGGTTGACATCCAGTTGTGCCAGCACCATTTGTTGAAGATGCTTTCTTTCTTCCATTGTATACTTTTAGCACCTTTATCAAAAATGAGGTGTTCATAGGTTTATGGGTTAAAATCCGGGTCTTCTATACGATTCCATGCAAATGGATGGAAATAGAAAACACTATCCTGAGCGAGGTAACCCAGACCCAAAAGGATGAACATGGGATGTACTCACTCATAATTGGTTTCTAGAGATAAATAAAGGTCAGTGAGTCTATAATTTGATATCCTTAAGAAACTAAATAAGAAGGTGAACCCAAAGAAAAGCATATAGCTATCCTCCTGGTTATGGGAAGTAGACCAGATTGCCGGGCAAAAATTTGGGATCTTGGGGGTGTGGTGGGAGGGGGGTAAGGGGAGAAGGGGGAGAGAAATGTGAGAAGGGGAGGGTGGGGGGAACTTGGGGAAACGGGATGATTGGGATAAAGGAATGTGGGTTAGGGGAGCAGAGAAGGACACATCTTAATTAAGGGAGCCATCTTAGGGGTGGCAAGAGACTTGGATCTAGAGGGGCTCTCAGGTGCCCAGGGCGATGTCCCCAGTTAGCTCCTGGGGCAGCTGTGGATAGGGAACCTGAAATGACTCTATCTCATAACCATACTGATGAATATCTTGCATATCACCATAGAAACTTCATCTGGCGATGGATGGAGATAGAGACAAAGACCCACACTGGAGCACTGGACTGAGCTCCCAAAGTCCCAATGAGGAGCAGAAGGAGGGAGAATATGAGCAAAGAAGTCAGGACCACAAGGGGTGCGCCAACCCGTGGAGACAGTGGGGCTGATTCTTTGGGAGCTCACCAAGGCCAGCTGGACTCTGACTGAAATAGCATGGGATAAAACCGGACTCTCTGAATTTGGCGGACAATGAGGGCTGCTGAGAAGCCGAGGACCATGGCACCGGGTTTTGATCCTACTTTATGCTCTGGCTTTGTGGGAGCCTACCCAGTTTGGATGTTCACCTTCCTAGACCAGGATTGAGGGGGGAGGACTTTGGACTTTCCTCAGGGCAGGGAACCCTGACTGCTCTTCAGGCTGGAGAGGGAGGGGGAGGAGTGGGGGGAGGGGAGGAGGAGAGGGAGGAGTGGGAGGGAAATGGGAGGCGGGGAGGAGGCAGAAATTGCTTTTTTTTTCTTTCTAATAAAAAAAAAAACAAAAAAAAATAGACAAGTCTAACTGCTTGTCTCCAAGGAGATTCTAGATGCTTCTAAGTTGACAATCAACATAAACTATAGCACTCTGTAAATGGTAAAGAACTATTTCTGGATATGTCTGTGAAGATGTTTCTAGAAAATTTAGCAATTTGTCTATTTGAGTAATTAAGATCATCCTCACTAGTGGAATGTGGTTATGGCATTGCTCAGTCCACTAAGAATCTGTGTGAGATTTTTGTCTATTTCCCCTTCCAACAAGGATCTAGATATGTTTCTCTTAGGGTTCTCCTTGTTAGTTAGCTTCTCTGGTGTCATGGACTATATAGGCTTCTTATCCTTTGCTGTATAACTAGTATCCTCTTACGAGTGAGTCCATACCA
This sequence comes from Microtus obscurus, assembly GCA_963919715.1. Lineage (NCBI taxonomy): Eukaryota > Metazoa > Chordata > Mammalia > Rodentia > Cricetidae > Microtus > Microtus obscurus. The sequence goes on along the minus strand of CAWTZC010000453.1, from coordinate 3,541,516 downwards.
TGCTCATCTTTCTGGGTCTGGGTTACCTCACTCAGAGTGTTTTTTTTTTTCCTAGTTCCATCCATTTGCATGGAAATTTCAAGATGTTATTTATTTATTTATTTATTTTCCTCTGAACAGTATATCATTGTGTAAATGTGTCACATTTTCTTTATCCATTCTTTGGTTGAGGGGTATCAAGGTTATTTCCAGGTTCTGGTTATTACAAATAATGCTGCTATGCACATAGTTGAACAAATGTCCTTGAAGTATGATTTAACATCATGTGGGTCCGTGCCCAAGAGTGGTATTGCCAGGTCCTGTGGTAGGTAGATTTCCAATTTCCTGAGAAATTGCCATACTAATTTCCAGAGTGGTTGTACAAGTTTGCATTCCCACCAGCAATGGATGAGTGTCCCCCTTACTCTGCATCATCCCCACTGTCAGTCTAGGCTTGATCCCTACTGCTTCTGCTGGCTTTTTGGAACCTATTCTATTTGGAGGGATACCTTGCTCAGCTTAGATATAGAAGGGAGGGCCTTGGACCTTCCCCAAAGCAAAGTACCTTACCCTCTCTGAGTAGTGGATGAAGCATGGGATGAGAGGAAAAGGTGAAGGGAATGGGAGGAGGGGAATGAGTAGGAACTGGGATTGGTATGTAAAATGAAAAAAATATTATTTTTTGTTTCTTTTTTAATTAAAAATTCAATGCAAAAGAAGAATCTTTGTGAGATAAAAAAAAAGAGGAATGGGGTAAAGAATAATTGAATTTGGTCCCTGTGCTTGGATGTCAGTGTTCTTAGTTTAGGTGCCTTTGGAGTGAGAACAAGACGGACATCATCCTTCCATTCCCAGTTTTCAAGCCTTTGGCATCAGACTGGAATTCTTCACCATCTCACCACCTTACCAAGGACCCAAAGAAAGCCTTAAAAGAAGGTTATATGAGTTCGTCTAAGGCTGGGAAAGTAACTCAGAGGTGAAGCTAATCTTTGACATTCCATCAATGCCTTAAAATCAACACCTTGCACCCAAACAATAACCTGGTACCTTTACCTCTTAGGATCTGGTTACTATTGGGGAAGTTATTACTTTCAAATATAGACCCATCTCTAAATATTAGAAGAGCTATTTAATAATACTGGGAAAGACAGTCAGACTACGATCTGTCAGGATCAGTGATGAAAACCACTTACAAGGAGATGTTCATAGTGTTTATTAAGATAGGCGAACAATGTAATCCTGGAATAATTTAAGTACCATCCTTTTAAATAACCCAACTCATGTTTGGGAATAATCTACTATGATACTGCAATTTGGCTTTTCTTGGAGGGTGAAAATCAGTCTGTGCAGGTATTTTCTAGTCTTTAAAAGGCATTTGGCATCAGACAGAATTGGTGTGCCCAATCCCCACTCAGCTGTTGTGTAAAAGGAAATAGGTGGGGGCTGAAGGTGTAACCTAAGGATTTAAACTCGTACTTATGAACAAGAACCTGCACACATGATGTGAGTGGTGTGATTAATCATTCCCTGGTACAGAAAGAAGTTTCTTCAGGTTGAAATTTTGATTTATGTGTGCTCCTGCATTATCTCCTAAACCCTAGCCACTTGCCAGCATGCACACTATAATGAGTTTGGCATTTGTGTAGGGCTTTCAACATTAAATAATGAATCCCTTTGGAATACCCCGGTACTGCTATATTCTACACACATTTTAAGTGGGTAAAATAAAGATAGTACATACTTCACTGTGTGCACATATTAAGTTATTAGAGTAGGAAAAATTGTGTTTGAATATTTTATTATAGAATCATTAAACATGTTTGATAGAATTCTCTGTATATATCCTTCTGTGCATAGATGCACAAAATTGAGGACTCCTGACTCAAAGAAAGTAGGAGGGTAGATGAAACTCTATGGTTTTGCTTTTTATTTTTATTCATTTTAGATTGATTTCATTTTATTTTTTGCTGTAGGAAGTTTTACAGCTACTGGTTACCTGCTTCTACCATATAAGGTGCATGGCCTCTTATACCATATACGCCGATGTAGAGCATGCTTCTGCTCTCTTTCTGGCCTCTCTGTTCTGGTTGTGGATTTTGGTTTCTGATCTCTATTCAAGCAGAGGATTCTGATTTGTGAGTCTACCCCTAAATAAATAACCATCTATTTCTCAATTCTGAGCTAGTGTGAGATTTCTTTAAGCATTTTCCCAAAATTTTTAGTGTGCGTGTGTTTATGTGTGTGTGTGTGTGTGTTTGTGTGTGTGAGAGAGAGACAGAGACAGAGAGTATTTGTGTGTGTGTGTGTGTGTATTCACATGTGTGAGTACCTACTGGGAGCAAAAAGTCCTACTGAAGCCAGCAGAGGGCATCAGGTCCCTGGGAGCTGAAGATACTAGCAGTTCTGAGCTTCCTCATTTGGGTACTGAGACCAGAATTCTGTCACTCTGGAAGAGCAGCAAGTGCTTTTAACCAGTATGTCAAGTCTCTTTTGCTAGCTGGTTTTTTTATTTATTTATTTATTTATTGTTTTTTGTTTTGTTTATTAACAATACAAATTAGCTAGTGTTTCTATCACTCAATGCATAATGTGGTTAACCATTGTCTTGAACTCCAATCAATCATATTTACTCAAAGATTGACTGTCTTTTAATGTGTTACCCAGTTTATCTGTGAGTTTGTGAACTTAAACTTAATTCTTTAAAAATGCCAATATAACCCAACATTAGAATATATTCTATTTTGTTCATAAAAGCATATCATTGAGAATAGGGTAAAAATTTACCCTAGTATTGTAAAGCCTTGGAGCTGTTCTGTTTGGTTTTTTAAGCAAATACAAGTAGAAATATCATTTTGTCTAAAATACTACAAAGTTATGCTTTAAGTCAAAATGTTTTAGCTGCAATCTCTGTGAGGATGGCTACTGAAGAGACTTTAAATACATTTTCTTATAAGCTGTTTTTAAATTGCTAAACTACTTAGAAGTAAAAACAGAAAGTTATAGGTATAACAGTATATAGACCATGAGTCTTTTTAAATAGAGGAAATACATGTATACATTTTATGACTGTATTATTGATGTAGGTGTATATAAGTACTGCTGCTACATAGAAGTGTGCATTATGTTTCTACATGTATATGAATACATAGATTTTACACACACACAAACAGACACACACATTCTTAGATATTATTCTTATCTGCACTCACTCAAGATTGGATAGAGAACAGAAAATTGAGATTAGAAAAATTTAATTACATTAAAATTGATTTTTTCCAATTCTAATCCTAACCATAACTGTAATTGTAACCAAATCACAAATTCAGCTAGACGAGTTAGATAATGAGTTCTGAGTATGTCCAGTCTCCACTCCCTGCCTTTCCACAAAGCTGGGATTACAAGTGCCTGCCTTCATGTCAGAGGCAGGTAGTTACTTGTAACATGAGGGCCTGCTTGTTGGGGTTTCTGTCCTGCCCAGTTCCCATAGTCATTAGGTCCCAAAGAATCACACACAAGGTCTACATAGGTTATAAACTGATTGGTCCATTAGCTCAGGCTTCTTATTAACTCTTAGAACTTATATTAACTGATAATTCTTATCTATGTTAGCAACATGGCTTAGTACCTCATTTAGTGGGGTAGGCCACATCCTGCTTTTTCAGTGTCTGGACAGAACTGTGGGAAGAGCTTCCTTCTTCCCAGAATACTCATGTTCTCTTTGCCCCACCTCTACTTTCTGTCTGGTTGCCCCATCTATACTTCTTGTCTGGTACTGGCCAATCAGCATTTTTTAAAACATAATTGACAGAATACAGAATTGTCCTGCACCAGTTACTGACTGAGGCAATAGTAAACAGAAAAAAAAGGGAATAAGAAAAGACCAAAATAATGCATACACACACACACACACACACACACACACACCGTGTGTGTGTGTGTGTGTGTGTGTGTGTGTTTGTGCAGGCCAAACATTAATTAATGTTGGGTGTCTTCATCTATCATTGAACTTAAAGCTTCATGGATAGTTGGCCAGTGAGTTTCCAGATTCTGACTATTTCCTCTTATTATAGGATGGATATTCAGGCACCTTTCTCCTTAGCTAGATTTTTAGGTAAGCTCTTGGCATCTGGATTCTGTTTTCCAGCATTTGTGGCAGACTCAATTGACTGAGCTGTGTTTCCAACTCAAAGAAAAAAAACTACTTTTAAAGAAGATTGTTAAAACTGAGTATGTCTGCAGATTGGTCTAATTATTAGAAAAGCAAGAATTCCTAAGGAAATATTATTGGGATCTAAGTAGGGACATATTACCAGAGCTTAAGAATATTGAAGAGGTTAGAATAATATTAATGGCCCTTTAGCAATAAGTATACACATTCAAATAGACAATATTTTTTTGCGAAAACATAATCATTTAAATTGACTCCATGCACATAAATGTTAAGATATTAAGACATTAATCAAAAGTCTTCCTACAAACATTTCTGGCCCTAGATGGATTCATTAATAGGTCCTGTCAGACATTCAATGAAGAAATAATGCTGTCTTCTCAAACTCTTTCTGAGAATAAAAATCTAAAGAGAACACTCCTCAACTCGCTCTGTGAGGTTATTATAACCTTGACGAAAATTTTGCCAGCATATTTCAGGAAAACTGAAAAAAACATGGCACTTTGACTTGCAAAAATAGTCACAGAGATGTTCAACTAAATACTACCAGATGAAATCTAGAAATACAGAGAGAATAATTACTCTCTTCAGCTAAAGACTTGAGGAGTGCTCTAATTTTGTCTGGCCCTACCTAGCCACTGGGGGTAGTCTAGTCCATACAAGTTTAAAAGTGTCTTAACCAGACTGCATTAATTGCAGACCCCAGCAACATGAAAGGAAGTTAGGTCCCAAGCCTATTCAGCTCATAGTTCTTACCAACTGGTTACATATTCAAGGGTCCCCTAAGCGTTCTCTGTTGGACATCTAGGTGAAATCGGGAAAGTGTGTATGTTCTAGGTGTTTGCAAAGCACAGTGACAGGAGTTGGGGAGGAGTAGAGAAGTTCACATGTCATTAACCAATCAATGCAATAATAGACTAGAAAAAAATGTTAAGAGTTTTTAAAGAGTGGCATGAAAACATCTTCCTCTTCCATTTTGATAAATCCAGTGTCTACTTGGGATAATTTTCTCAGCACAACAGAATCCAGTCAGTGTCATTCTAGCTCCCTCCCTCAGCCATGCACAATGGTTACTCATGGCTACTAGGCTATGAACGTTCGTCTAGCCCTTTCTCCTTCTCCTTTCCCTCATTCCAGATGCTGCTCTGGATTTAGTCTTTTTCTGTCTGTCATCCAGATCACTGCTTTGTTGTTGTGGCTCTGCTTTCCTTTAATGCTCCTCATCTTCATTTCAGTTTCCTAATTACAAACACATGAATCTATTCACATTATACACACGAATCAATTATCCATGTCTACAAGGGAACTAGATCAGGTTAGTTAGTATTTCATTGTTGCTGGTTCCCTTTCTTAATTTTAAGAAGCAAAACCTCTATTTCTAACCTAAAACAAGCCAGAGAGAGAAAGAGAGAAGTGGGGAGAGAATTTAATGTTAATGTTACTCAAGCATAGGTCTAAATATCATTTATACTCTTCTAGTGGATTCCCACTATTTTGGGACATTTTGTGGCCATAAGGTATGTGGATAGGTCATTTCAGTAAGTATACCCACAAGGGAATTGAGCTCTTATGTGAAGCTGCTGTGTTCTGGAGTCTCTTTACTATGTCAGCTGTTTTTACAGCATATAAATATCGTATTTTTTAAATACCTTGTTAAACAATGCAGTAGGTTTCCCTTGCACTGTTTTTCCAATTTTCCAACATGTATTTAATTAACATTTGATCTTATTGCTCACAGTAAACATTCCCAGTTCTTAAGCTTTCTTAGTTATCTACCCTATTTGTAGTGATCTCAGTGTTGCATTTTAAATGATAAAACATTTGCCTATATATACAGGGAAAGAGTGAAATTTTTGGAAGTTGTTTGTAGAAGTGACACACAGAATTATCTATGAAGTACATTAAGCAAATCAGGGTTGCATTTATTTTTAAGATGAAAATATGAGAATTAATTCACTGAACACCCCCATGGGAAGTTACCATATGTCATAGGTGCCAAATTAGAAATCTCCAGGTTATAAGATCATAAACCCTGGAGGAATATGTATCTGTATGTTTACTTAATATCTAACAGCATGTGAAATTTATTTATTAATATGCCTGCAGGTTTCTCTCTAATCCCACTTCTCAAAGATGCACACAGAGAGATAGAAAGCCAGGAGGGGGTGAATTGCCCTGGAACTCTTTCCATCTAAGCTGAAAAACATGGCTATAATGGGAAAAGCAAAACTTGTTTTCTTTTTGACCTTGAACATTTATACAGGCCCAAAGTAAAATATGTGATTGAATTCAAAGCCTTTATCTCTTATGACATCTTCCTTGCAAAAACTTGGGACCAATATAAGTCAACACTCTTTGATTAAAATTTGCCCATAGTCCATTTTATCAACTCTTCAATTATAGCTTATGTATATTTCTCTTTTTCTTTGGAATGTTCTACATTGATAGAGATTGAGTGGTGATTTGTTTTAATTCATGGAGCAAAGCAAAATGACAAATTGGAAGCTACTAAATACTTGTTAAGTCAATTTAATTTTAATCAAGTTATGCTTATACTTGTGAAAACCTGAAGCTGGTAAAACTACTTTGTAAGAATGACTATAATAAAAGGAAAAGCAAGCATGTAAGAGTTTCACAATGGATTTTTACAAAGTATTTTATTTCACAAATGAAACTACATTACGTGATTGTATTAAAAGTATGGCTACCTAGTATAATTTTTGTCTGAACAAAATAAAGTGGAAAATTGGAGAAATTGTCTGGATAATTTAAACCAAAACACATTTGTTTCCATTTTATATTGATTAGAGCATCGCTATGCTGTAGGAATTCCTACTGCCAGTAGTCTTTAAGTTACCCACCCAATTTGGTGTGGCCTCTTATACTATATATGCCAATGTAAAGCATGTATCCAGCCTCTTTTCTGGCTGCAGGATTTGATTGCTGTTCCCTGTTCCAGTAGAGGATGGTGATCTGTGAGTCTACCCCTAAATAAATAACTCAATCCTGAGTTAGTGTGGGATTTTTAAAGCATCCTTCTTCATAACTATTGATTTGTCTAGAAATATCCAATGATTTCTTTGGTGTTGTACTTCATTTAGCATGCATGGACTTAACAACACTCAAAGGTTGAGGCTATAAAAGCTGGGCTGCATGCGCAGTAATGCATCAGAGATTTGGGCTGTACTTTACAGGTATGCCAGAGTCCTGCTCATGTCTAGCATTTCCTCTAGTCCAAAGGAAGGTCAAGCAAGGACCCTAAGAGAGGCAAGGAAGTTACTGCAATTCTCCAATTCAGATTTTATTATAGTTGTAAAGATATATCCTATGTTTTATTCTTTGTTTGATTGTTTTGTAAATATCTAAATATCTTGCACAAAAGTCCCTCCCTAACACGACTTTGCTCTAAAAGAAAGGAATGGTTCTGGTATGCTGGCACACATCTTTAATCCCAGCACTCAGGAGGCAGAGACAAATGGATTTCTATGAGTTCAAGAAGAGCCTGGTCTACAGAGTGAGTCCTCAGACAGTCAGGGCTACACAGAGAAATCCTGCCTAGACAACCAGCCAATCAATAAACAAATAAAATGAAGTTTGTAACATGTAAGTGTTTTCATTGATTGGGGACTTGCTATTCATCTAGTGTTGAGAATCCAAAGCTAACTTTTAGAATGCCAGTTCAATGCAATTGTGTCCAGAGACTGTACAAAGTAAACTCACTCATCCTAAGAAAGTGATCTAGAAGCTTGCACAGAAGCACTGGAACTTCTCCATTCAGTGGTTAGAAAAATGACTAAGACTGGAAGAAATGGCTGGGGTGTATGATTATCTGTCAGTAATCTTCAACAAATTTTGCTTGGTGATGATATACAGGGCTAAAATACTTAAGAATAAAAAACAATAAAACTTAAAAGCAGGGTGGTTCAGTTTATAAGTAGTTTTCAGCTCCACAGCAGAGATTTGGGTTTGATTGTTCTTTGTAGACAATGAGGCTTTTCACCCTTTTTAAAGAAAAAATTCAGAAACTACTACTCCAGTTTCAGCAGAGGAGAGGTGCTGAAATTGGCACCTTTGGGCAGGGCTTTCCAAAACTTCACATTATGCAAACAGCATGTGACCATTTGCATGACCAAGGGGCAAAATGGGCAAGGCTGTTCCTTGCTGTGTGTGACTAGATTCTCCCTGTCTGCGAATACTATTTCTCTTCCTTGCAGCTCAGCTCCACAGCATAGTGGCTGGTCTCCAAGAAAAAAAAAAAAAAGAAAGGAAGGAAGGAAGTGGTAAAGAGAGAAAGGAAAGAAAAGGAAAATGTGAGAAAAAATGGCAACAAAGGTATTCAGCATCATAAACCAAAGAGAAAGAATGTGATCGCTAATTCTAATTGCTACTCTTGTTAGGTTAAGAAATGTCTAGAATACAGAATGTACTTGGGTGGATCTGTGAGTACTTTACCAAAGAGCCATGGACTAAGAAGATCTACACTGAACTTTAGTGGACTGGGTTATCAAATTGTGTAAAAGAAGGAGGTCAGCTGAGTTGCAGGATTCTTGGTCTTCTGAGATGTCCAGGAGAAGCTGCCTCATGCTCCTGTTATACCTTCCTTGCAAATTTCAATGCCCTTGAAATTGCCTTCAAAGTAAACATATCCTCCCTTTTAAGAATGTTTCAGGTATTTGGCAACATCAAAATCAAAAGTCAGACATAAAGGTATACTTTTTAAAGAAGTGATACAAAAAATCTTGGCTGCTATTGAAATCCAAATTTCATGAGAATTCAGGAGTGAGCAGATCTAATGGTTCAATAAATATTGTCCTTTATACCTGTTAGAAAGTAGAGGGGAATATAGAAGTGATGTGGAGTTTACTATGTAATAGAAGAGGAGAACAATAAACTGCAAGTGAGGCAAAGTCCTTTGGATGTTGAAAATCTGCCTGAGTGTTTATATAATAGATATAAAGGCCCAAGTGAGTATAAAGTAGATTAAGGCAATGACTTGAGAAGAGACAGTGGGATTGAAAAGATGAGGGACAAAGAGACGTAGATGGTAAAGTCGAACTAGGGTAATGAGAGAATATGGGATCAAATGCACAAGTAGAGAGATTCCCCTTGACATGTTGAAGAATGGACTTCCCTTTTAATAGAGATAATTAAGGAGGGTCTTGATGTATGGAGAGGGAGACTTTGAAGAATGCTGGAGAAATGTGAGACCCTTCTCTCCTATTAGCTTGTGTTTTCTCTGTGAATGATGGTGATCACTCAACAATTCTTAGTGGGGGGAAAAGGACAGGTGACCAGGTAGCAGGAGGGCAGGGTCAGATGAGTCTATCAATCATGTCCCCAGCATGGTGTTCAGCACTGGTCTAGGTGCTGCAGGGAATATAAAATATGCATGATGTGATTGCTGCCTCCAACAGGAAACACACATAATCACTTGCACAGATAAGAAGATCTTTAGGCATTGAATGGTTTTCTGAGGAAAATAACAACAGTACTGTGGAAGGATGGGGCACTACAGAGCCGAGAAGTCCACAGAATATTTGGATAAAGAGAGAAACAGATCGTCAGGGGAAGCAGAGGCTGGCATGAGGACTGCTCGCTCCCAGCCTGGTGGGAGATGATCAGATTGCAGAGGAAGTGAGTGATGAGAGAACGGAGGCAATGTGACTGGATAAATAGGAAGGAAGCGGAGTACAGTGTCTGCAGGAAGCATGGAGATGCATGAAGATTAATTAGGTATTTACATGCAGAATGGAGGAGAGCCTGGAGATAATAGAAACTGAAATATAACAAGGCAGGAAACCGCTGCAGCAAAGCAGATGTGGGGCTATGCAAGAGTGATGCCAGCTCCAGAATGGGGAGAAAGAGATGAGTCGGAGAGATTCTGAGGGGAGATTTGCTAAAATACTGTGACAGATTGGATATTGATGGGGAGGAAAGGAGGAGTCAAATGTGCTTTTAAAGTTTCATTCTGCAGGACTGGAAGAAAAAAAGATGCTGGTGCCAAAATGAAACATCTGGGAAACCAGGATGTTTGGGGGCTTCTTTGAATTTAGGGGGACTGCAATGAAGACTGTGAGGCAGTGTGGAACACTTTGAGTCTACAGAAAAAGAATCATTTGGAGTATGACCAAGAAGTCATAAGTGCAGCCTTGGGAAAGAATGACCTTCACTGAGAAAAGACACGAAGAAACAGAGAGTGAGGGAATTGTAGCTTGATCCCCAAGAAGCATTTTGTGAGGAATGAAAAGCAGGAAGGGGAGGTTGGAAAAGAGGAAAAGACAAGGTTGGAGGACATTGGGGAGCAGAGAGACCCATGGGTTCTGAAGCAAGAGTGAACTCTTCAGTGAGCAATGGATTTAATTGTCATCAAGGCTTTGCATAAGGAGCTTTTATAAAATTCCAAAGACTCTAACCAAAAGGACTTGAGTATAAACCCTTTAGATTCACTTTGAAAGAAGTGAGATATATGGAACAGAACAAAGGCACCAGGTAAACAGCCCTGACTACTTTTGAAGAAGAGTATGTCAGAATTTCTAACAGACTGAAAGAAGGAAGTGCTTTAGAAGACACCGCTAATATTAAAGGTGTCTTACTAGGCCTTGGCAGACATCTCTAGGAACTTCATTTCATATTTTCTCTGTGTCTATGTGTGTGTGCATCTGGTGTGTGTGTCTGTCTGTGTGTGTTTGTGCATATGAGTATATGGGCATACTCACCTTTGCCTACATGTATCTCTGTGTTCATGCACAAATAGATTTCAGTATCCCATGTAATATTTTGAGATGTTTAATGATAAAATAAAAAAAATTATTGTTCCTGAAGTTCTGCAACTAAAAATACAAAAATATCCTATGACTGCTCTGAAGTAAACTAGGGCAATTTCAAAGCAGCATATTAATAATTCCCAGTGTGTTAAAGAGCTGGCTATGGATTCATGTGCCTCTCAAATTTTGAATCTGTTTGCTAGGGAAGTGTGAGTTATTCAGCCTCTCTTATCTCTATTTAGCTCGTGACAAAAAATTCTGTGACCTCTGCTGGGGTTAGCCAAAAGCAAGAATAGCACTGGTTAGTTTCTCAATTCCTATCTCAATGAGTCATGAAAAAAATTCATGCCCCTACTTACACAGAAATTAAATTTCATGTTGCATAACCAAGCAACCAACCAACCAAACAATCTTATTGTGAACCCTGATTCTTACTGGGGGTAGAATACTTGATAATTTCCTTGTGAACTCAATAGCTTTGTTTTTTATGAAATTGTGGTTTTAGGTCTATGTCAACTCATGATTTCTCTCTCTTCACATTTTCTAACCTGCAGTTTAAGAACTCAGTGATGGTCCTTAGCTTCTGGTGCAACGAGATGGCTCAGCAGATGGTTTGGTCTTTGGTTGGCTGCTCATCACTAGCATCATTTCAGATTCTAGACAACTAGCTTTACTTCCCTGCAGGCATTGCCTATTGAAGAAACATGTTTCCTTGACAGACACATTATACTTGGAAGCCCAATACTTCATCATCTTCTCAGAGGCAAGTTCTTTCCCAATCAAGAATCTCCTCTCATTTAACAAAGTGCTTTTCCCAGCTAACATGCATTTGCCCTCTCAGGGACATTTGGCTGCTTTGGCAACATTCTGTGGTTTACAGCTATTTAAGGTGTGGCCAGGAGTGGGAACTGACAGTTCAAACACAGTCAGAACCATCTTACTCAGGTTTCCTAGTAGACACTTCTCTTCCAGGGAACACTTTTAAAATGTCAGCTCTACGTCTGAGTTTGTGAATTTAATTGAAGTCTATCTTCGTTGTGTATCAACAAGACATAATTTAGCCTACAAATAGTTACAAGATGTCCAGGAAATTTTGGACATACTCAGGTACAAAAAAACACTAATGCCATCGTTCTTTACCCCTCCTCCTGAACTCATTCCTTCTTTCCAGTATCTAATAGATCTGTCCAGCTTTAGAAGAAACACAGGATATACATGAGCATGCATCTTTTAAAACTTGCCTTTTGCCTGGGTCTACTGTAAGTGGAATGTGCAGATGGCTTGATATCATAGCTTTCAGTTTGTCACTTTTCCTTTAATACTACAAGATGAACTAACTTAATAATTGCCTGTCAGGAGGCTCAAGGAAGGCTAGACCAAGGGTTTCTGCTTGTTTTGTGTGTGTGTGTGTGTTTGATGGGGGTATGGGAAGCTTAGAAAAGAAATCTTAGTACAGGCTGACCACAAACTGTAATCTTCCTGCCTCTACCTCCTAAGCATTGGGTTTATTTCTTGGTTCACCGTGCAAGTATTATGTGATGATGATGATGATGATGGTATATTTTAAGGCCAGAATGATGTCAAGAAATGACCCTGTGTCTTCTTACTTGATTCCTGAGAATTGTTTTCTTTTCATTAAGCCACTTGCAAGTATGGCTCATAAAGTAAGTGAATGAAATCAGATCTTGGAGAGTGTAAAGGCATTACATATAGGAACTGGGGAGGCTATTGTAGCAGTCTACACCACATTGTTTAGAAGGAATCTTACCTTACTCTTTGTTTCCTCTCAGATAATTTTAAGTACAGATATAACAAAGTTAATGGTTATTCATTCATCACAGAGCATACCTATTATTTTTGCTCATCACTTGACCCCAAATTAATAAACAGCTTGTTTCTCCTTCCTTCACAGAACTGATACTTGTTTTAAAGCTTTCTTGCCTACCCCAATAAACAGATGAAGAAAAATAATACAATATTCAATATGTAAGTTTTCCAGTAGTAATTTCACTTGTGGATTCAATCATAATTCTAATTATCTAAAAAGTCCATTTTGGAAGATTTCTACCATAATACCACACTTCTTATCTAATTTATTTCTATTCCCTCATTTCTATCAGTCTTCTGTCTTTTTGAGGATTTATTTTGGGTGGCATAACCTGATGTGAACTTATTTTCTCATAAATAAGTTGTGGAGGACACATGCCAGCTATTCAGCTATTTTCTCTTTCTATATCAGAACACCTGAAATCGTAAAGTTTTCTTTTTTGTTTTTCTTAAAAGGTTAGGGTTGTACAGTCCACACACATGGCTGTCTGCTGAACATTAGCAAAAGATTTCCACAGAAGGGAAAGTAAAAAGATAATTCCAGGAAGAGAGTTTCCATGGTGAGAGATGAAGTGTAGACAGAAAGACAGACCTGCTCTTGTGGTCACTAATCTCTTCTGAGGAAGATGACAAACCTGGATAAAGACCACCCACATCCTAGCACACTTTCACCTCAGGCTCAGACTCATTATGAATTTCAACTATCACAGGAGCTAATATTAATAAAGTTGAGTATTCTTTTTCCTTAGAAGACTCTTGGCCTTAAGTCTTCTGCCATCCAAACCCATTGGCAGAGACACTGACTTGTTAAGAGACATAAAGAACATAAGGCTAGGTGGTATGGTAGCTTGAACATAAGTGGCCCACATAATCTCTGTGGGAGTGGCACTATTAGGAGGTGTGGCCTTGTTGGAGGAAGTGTGTCACTTTTGGAGTAGCTTTTGAGGTTTTCCATGCTCAGGACACTGCCCAGAATCTCAGTCAACTTCTTGTTGCCTGTAGGATGTACAACTGTCAGCTACTTAGCCAGCACCGTGTCTGTCGGTATGCTACTGTGATTCCCATCATGTTGATAATAGACTGAAACTCTGGAACTGTAACTGAGCCACCACAATTAAATGTTTTTTTTTATAAGGGTTGCTATAGTCATGATGTCTCTTCACAGCAACAAAAACCCAAACTAAGATAGGTGGGTAAGGAGGTTGGAGGATCTTGGAGGAGCAAAAGATGGGGAAAACATGAACAAAACATATTATATAAAAATATTTTAAGTAAAATCTTTTCAGAAGTCACCTCATTCATTAGTCCATACTTTAGGAATGTATATATTTTTATGAACCGCATAGAATTAACTTTTATTTTCCTTCTGCAGAACTAGTCCATTTAAACTAATATTTTGATGTCTTTGTGAATGTAAGGGTTCTTTGTTAAGATTTTATTAAAAGAACCAGTGGAGGAGGAGAAAAGGGAGTCACAGAGCAAATAACAAATCTTACTGTGAAGGACTAGTGAAAGCTCACCCTGGAGCACACTGTACTCCTCAGCTAGTAGGTCTCATTTCCACATCTTCTTTTCTATAAATGGAAGGATAGTTAGATCACAAGAAGACTGGTAACCATGAATTTGAGACCAACCGGTGCTACCTAATACGATTTGGCTATTCTCTGCTACAGAGTTCATTTCTCAAAAGACCAAAACAAGCAAACAAAAAATTCTAAGGCACTATAGCTCTGGCCTAAAGAACTTCAGAAGATCAATGAACTTAGTTATTTATCCTCTTCTGTTCACAGGATCAAATGATCTTTACTTACCAAATGGACAATGTGTTGGTCCATATTTGATTGATCAGCCTCTCCTGGCTATGTTCATACATTCAAATCCATCATGTCAAAAGTCCCTTCCCAATCCCATGTGGGCCCTCTTTTCTAGACATTGACTGACTTAAAAGGACCCCCTTCTAGACTCTACATATTCCAACTACCCAAGTGAAAATGCAACTGAGATTATGCCAAAGTGGCCGCAAAAGGAGAAGCTAGTTTTTACTCTATCAGTTTTTACTTTATCAGAAGTTTGTCTCTGGGATTTCATGCAGTTGGTTTTTAATTCAAATTGGATTATATTTGCTTCTTCAGGTATGCAGGTATTCTCATTTGTTAATTCTATAGAAAAACATTCTATAGAATTCATATAAATTATATATTCATATATGAAATTTCACAGTAACAAAAAGAGAACGCATACAAATGAATCAGCACTGAAGCTATGGGTCATATTCTAATATTCTAAATCTGTTTGTAAGCTCTAGAAAGCATCTATTATAGTCCATGTGTATGCTTCAGAAAGGGCTACAAGTGTGCTTGATTTTCCTTAATGTTGGTATTTTATTGTGTAAACATATGTCATCTATAAAATGAATAATTTATCTTATTGGACATTCAACTTCCTCAGCACTAATTACTACATCACAGAGTTATTGGAAGGATCAAAGAGGCTCATATGAGTAGAGGCAGTAATATACTTATTAATAGAATATATAGATAACACGTTCTTGGTCATTTCTTTTGGCATGTCTCTTTTGTTAAAGGTGGAAGTGAGACAGGCCCTATAATTTTAGCCATGAGGGAAGCCAAGGCATGATGGTCACTTGAGCCTATTAGGATTCTGGGATCAGCTTGGTGACACAATGACACCTTGTGACTTTAAAAATAAAACAAGAGGAGGTAAACATATTGGGTGAACAGAATTCCTACTTTTCTCTATGTCTGGGTAGAGAATCTCTGGAGCTGTGGAAATACTTTTGCCCAGCAAGAATGCACTGTCCTGAAGTTGGTTCTCAGTGTGGGAGAGGAAGGAAGAATTTCAGAAATGATTGAAGGAAAAAGGAAAAATATTTCAGCTGTCCTTAACCACCTAGAAATAGCACATATGTCATTTAGTTAGGAGCTACATAATGGCAGTTTTATTTATTGTAGTTGATAATTCTTATAAGAATATCATCCACAAGCATTTAAACATTGAACTATAATGGCCTTTTAAGTATCTTCAAAAATTCAAATTAATTCTTTTTTTTTCTATTCTTTTTTTTTATTTTTAAATTAATTTATTATGTTTTCCATTATTTAAAACAATTTTCAAATTCAAATACACTTTGATCATATTCTTCCTCTCCCTCAAGTCCCTTCAGATCTTTTCCCCATCCCTACCCACCCAACTTTAAGTTCTTTCTTTAACAAGAAGCAAAAATCCTGTACAACAATAAAATCTTCCAAAACTTAGAAACAAGAAAGTCATACCAAGAAAAGAAAGAAAAAAAGATTGAAAACAAACAAAAAGCCCAACTTGTAACCAAATAAAGCACAGACAAAATCCTGTGGAGTCCAACTATATGTTGTTGGTCAATTACTCCTGAACATGAGGCTTGCCCAAAATTAGTTGACATGCTCAGTGTCACTCATCGTAGAAAACTGATTGTCTCTCCCCTAACTGGTATAAGTGATAGTTCAGTTGTTAACCTTTTTTTTTTTTTTTTTTTTTTTTTTTTGTCAAAGCCTCCGTTTATTAGGGACAGGGTAACGACTTATATACCCCCTGAATGAGGGCTTGGGGAGTAGGGCACAGGAGCATGGAATCTGGCCGCGTGGTCCCAGTCACGTAACCTACATCCGGTCAGGTAGGCCAAGAAGTCAGGAGTTGCCACACCTAGTTCCCTGGATAGCTGGAATTTAAGGCAGTTCCGCTATCAGATTAGGTTCGTTAGCAATTAGCGAATAGCTAATTGGGTGTGGGGGCAGGTTTTGCCAATAGGACTATTCTTAACATAATTATGGGTTTGGGGTTCCCTGCAGGCTCCCCAAGGTGATGGTTTCTGTAACAATCTTTAGGGGGGGAAACGGCTCCCCAACATATTCCTCCTTTCTTATATAAAGGCAAGTAGTTATAGGTGGAGGGCACCAAGACAGAGTCAACCATGGTGTCAGATCTAAAGGAGAGGGGACTGGGACAAGGAGAGACCCTCCTCTCGACTGGTGAAGTAATTAACCTCTCCTGGGAACAGAGGGGTGCCTTATGAGTAGCATTAGTTTCTTGGGGCTTCTCAAATAAAAGGTATCTAGTAGGATTAAAGTAAGCAGATCACAGGGCACCCTGTCTTAGGCTATGTGGAGAGCGCCCTCGTACCTAAAAACCATGCCATGTTGAGCTGGCCTGTACGGCCTCTGTATGGTTTGAAATTTAGGTGAGGATCCACACTAACTCCCGTCATTGGGCCCCTGTATCTATCATTAATGAAAAATCTGTGAGGTGCTCCTTAAACAAAAGATATGATATAATTTTGGCACCAATAACTCCATCTCCAGACAAGAAGAAAGGGGCACCTTCCAAACCCAGTATTCACCTTTTAGTCTGGCCCATGGTATGTCCTCCTTCCTAAATGCCTACTCCACAAAAAGTTACGTGTGCTTGCCTGTCATCAATTAGGGAGGTGAAAAAGGGATCAAAATCTAAAATTCTTAACATATGCATTAAACCCAAACACTTTACAGCATGTGTCAAACCTTTCCCAACATCTATAAGCAGTTACAAATATCATTAGATCAACTTCAGTAAGAGTACAATGACATACATTGTTGTCAAATACCACCATTTCCAGACTCTGAGCAACAGTCACAGGAACCCCAATCTTTCCCCTTCTTAAGTGAAGAGGTTAGTATTTTAATTAAAATGAGTTCTGTGTCCCAAAGATTAAGACAGTCTGATGTCCAGTCTGCATCTCAGCTCCAAAGCAGACCAGAGTTCAAGCTGCAGAAGCAGTTTAGCACTTGTGCTTCAGGGCCGGTGGGATTCCTGGGTGAGGTGAGCTGGATTCAGCTATCTGAAGCACATCCTGGCATTATCTCAGCCGGGACTCCCTGGACTCAGGAGGCAGAATTGACACCCTGTAGAGTGGAGCAGCAGGTTCTGTTATCAGGGACTCCTCTCCTTGGGGGCAGGAAAAGCCAGACTAAGGACCTCTCTGCAATCGCCTCAGGAACTCCTCTGTGTCCGCAGCGCAGCCTCGACATCAGGCCCAGCTTTTATTTTCTTTCTGTGAAAAAAGCATAAACATATCCTCGACCCCAAATATATATAGGTCGGGTTTTTTCATAATGCATTGCAAGGGCTTTTCCACCTTGCCCTAGCAAAGGTCAGCTTGGTGTTATCATGTCAGATCCGTTTGCATCTGGATCTACTTGCAAGTTTCATAAGCTGCTTACAAGGAGCCTTATTATGCTCCATAATATTTTTTTTATTATTATTAGCCATATATGCAGTTCCTCCATTGGAAGAGCCATTTGTAAAATTTAGCATAAAATCCTTTAAGGGATTTTTTTTTGCTATAACATTAGCAAAATACAGTTGTGTGAATTGTAGCAATAATCATCTGGGGATCAAGCCATTTTTTAGCTTTTATCCTGCCCTTTTGTACCAGACAGGCTACTGGTTTAAATTAAGAGTTTAATATCTTAATTGGCAAAACTTGAGAAGATTTTGCCATAAACAGCATTTTTCATAAAAATGTTGTAGAATAAGTTTTATATTTAATATGCACACTTGCCATAGCTGCATTATAATTAATATACTGTATTTGTTGATTATTGTATACTTTACCTGTTGATTTATATTTTACCTGTTTGAGTACCTGTTAGGCAGCTTTAAGCTCTCTCTATTGGAAACTGTTTTTTTTTATTTTATTTTTCTATTCTAAGATGGCTCCCTTAAATAAGATGTGTGCTTCTCTGCTCCCCTAACCAACCTTCCTTTATCCCAAACATCCCGTTTCCCCAGGTTCCCCCCATCCTCCCCTTCTCACATTTCTCTCCCCTTCTCCCCTCACCCCCCTCCCACCACACCCCCAAGATCCCAAATTTTTGCCCGGCAATCTGGTCTACTTCCCATAACCAGGAGGATAGCTATATGTTTTTCTTTCGGTTCACCTTCTTATTTAGTTTCTTTAGGATATCAAATTATAGACTCACTGACCTTTATTTATCTCTAGAAACCAATTATGAGTGAGTACATCCCATGTTCGTCCTTTTGGGTCTGGGTTACCTCACTCAGGATAGTGTTTTCTATTTCCATCCATTTGCATGCAAAATTCGCGAAGTCATTGTTTTTTACCGCTGAGTAGTATTCTAATGTATATATATTCCATACTTTCTTCATCCATTCTTCCATTGAAGGGCATCTAGGTTGTTTCCAGGTTCCGGCTATTACAAATAATGCTGCTATGAACATAGTTGAACAAATATCCTTGTCATATGATCGGGCATCTCGTGGGTATATTCTCAAGAGTGGCATTGCTGGGTCCATGGGTAGGTTGATCCCAAATTTCCTGAGAAACCGCCACACTGCTTTCCAAAGTGGTTGCACAAGTTTGCATTCCCACCAGCAATGGATGAGGGTACCCCTTTCTCCACAGCCTCTCCAGCAAAGGCTATCATTAGTGTTTTTGATTTTAGCCATTCTGACAGGTGTAAGGTGATATCTCAATGTTGTTTTGATTTGCATTTCCCTGATCGCTAAGGGGAGGCTGAGCATGACCTTAAGTGCCTTTTGGCCGTTTGAACTTCTTCTGTTGAGAATTCTCTCTTCAGATCAGTGCCCCATTTTTTAATTGGGTTAATTAGCATTTTAAAGTCTAGTTTCTTGAGTTCTTTATATATTTTGGAGATCAGACCTTTGTCTGTTGCGGGGTTGGTGAAGATCTTCTCCCAGTCAGTGGGTTCCCTTTTTGTCTTAGTGACAGTGTCTTTTGCTTTACAGAAGCTTCTCAGTTTCAGTAGGTCCCATTTATTCAATGTTGCCCTTAATGACTGTACTGCTGGGGTTATACCTAGGAAGCGATCGCCTGTGCCCATCTGTTGTAGGGTACTTCCCACTTTCTCTTCTATCAGGTTCAGTGTGTTCAGATTGATATTGAGGTCTTTGATCCATTTGGACTTGAGTTTTGTGCATGGTGATAGATATGGGTCAATTTTCTTTCTTCTACAGGTTGACATCCAGTTGTGCCAGCACCATTTGTTGAAGATGCTTTCTTTCTTCCATTGTATACTTTTAGCACCTTTATCGAAAATGAGGTGTTCATAGGTTTGTGGGTTAAGATCCGGGTCTTCTACACGATTCCATTGGTCGACTTCTCTATTTTTATGCCAATACCACACTGTTTTCATTACTGTAGCTCTATAGTAGAGTTTAAAGTCAGGGATGGTAATGCCTCCAGAAGTACCTTTATTGTACAAGATTGTTTTGGCTATCCTGGGTTTTTTGTTATTCCATATAAAGTTGATTATTGTCCTTTCAAGATCAGTGAAGAATTTTAATGGGATCTTGATGGGGATTGCATTGAATCTATAAATTGCCTTTGGTAGGATTGCCATTTTTACTATGTTGATCCTCCCAATCCAAGAGCAAGGGAGATCCTTCCATTTTCTGGTATCCTCTTCAATTTCTTTCTTCAATGCCTTAAAGTTCTTGTCAAATAGATCCTTCACTTCTTTGGTTAGAGTTACCCCGAGATATTTTATGCTGTTTGTGGCTATCGTGAAAGGTGATGCTTCTCTGATTTCCCTCTCTGCTTCCATATCCTTTGTGTATAGGAGGGCGACTGATTTTTTTGGAGTTGATCTTGTATCCGGCCACATTACTAAAGGTGTTTATCAGCTGTAGGAGTTCTTTGGTGGAGTTTTTGGGGTCGCTTATGTAGACTATCATATCATCTGCAAATAACGAAAGTTTAACTTCTTCCTTTCCAATTCGAATCCCCTTGATCCCCTTATGTTGTCTTATTGCTATTGCTAAAACTTCAAGCACTATATTGAAGAGGTATGGAGAGAGTGGACAGCCTTGTCGTGTTCCTGATTTAAGTGGGATGGCTTTGAGTTTCTCTCCGTTTAATTTGATGTTAGCTGTCGGTTTGCTGTAAATAGCTTTTATTATATTTAAGTATGACCCTTGTATCCCTAATCTCTCCAAGACTTTTATCATAAAGGGATGTTGAATTTTGTCAAAAGCTTTTTCAGCATCTAATGAAATGATCATATGGTTTTTTTCTTTCAGTTTATTTATATGATGGATTACATTGATAGATTTTCGTATGTTGAACCAGCCTTGCATCTCTGGTATGAAGCCTACTTGATCATAATGTATAATTTTTCTAATGTGTTCTTGGATACGGTTTGCCAGTATTTTGTTGAGGATTTTTTGCGTCGATGTTCATGAGTGAGATTGGCCTGTAATTCTCTTTCTTAGTTGAGTCTTTTTGTGGTTTTGGTATCAGAGTGATGGTAGCTTCATAAAAGGAATTTGGCAATGACTCTTCTGTTTCTATATTGTGAAATACCTTAAGGAGTATAGGTATTAGGTCTTCTTGGAAATTCTGGTAGAATTCCGCATTGAAACCGTCTGGTCCTGGGCTTTTTTTGGTAGGGAGGTTTTTGATAACAGCTTCTAATTCTTCGCGACTGACAGGTCTATTTAGATTGCTCACCTGGTCCTGATTTAACTTTGGTATATGGTATTTATCTAAAAAAGTGTCCATTTCTTTTACATTTTCCAGTTTTGTGGCATACAGGCTTTTGTAGTAAGATCTAATGATTCTCTGAATTTCCTCTATGTCTGTGGTTATGTCCCCCTTTTCATTTCTGATCTTATTAATTTGCAGATTCTCTCTCTGCCGTTTGATTAGTTTGGATAGGGGTTTATCAATTTTGTTGATTTTCTCCAGGAACCAGCTTTTTGTTTCATTGATTCTTTGGATTGTTTTCTGTGTTTCTATTTTGTTGATTTCAGCCCTCAGTTTGACTATTTCCAGTCTTCTACTCCTCCTAGGTGAGTCTGCTTCTTTTTTTTCTAGAGCTTTCAGGTGGGCTGTTAAGTCTCCAATGTATGCTTTCTCTGTTTTCTTTAAGTGGGCACTAAGGGCTATGAACTTTCCCCTTAGGACTGCTTTCAAAGTGTCCCATAAGTTTGAGTATGTTGATTCTTTATTTTCATTGAATTCAAGGAAGACTTTAATTTCTTTCTTTATTTCTTCTTTAATCCAGGTGTGGGTCAATAGTTGACTATTCAGTTTCCATGAGTTTGCAGGCTTTCTGGGGGTAGCATTGTTGTTGAATTCTAACTTTAGTCCGTGGTGATCTGATAAGACACAGGTGGTTATGGATATTTTTTTGTAACTGTGGAAGTTTGCTTTGTTACCGAGGATGTGGTCAATTTTCAAGAAGGTTCCATGAGCTGCAGAGAAGAAGGTATATTCTTTCCTATTTGGGTGGAATGTTCTATAGATGCCTGTTAAGTCCATTTGATTCAATACCTCCATTAATTCTCTTATTTCTCTGTTAGGTTTCTGTCTGATTGACCTGTCCATTGGTGAAAGAGGCGTGTTGAGATCTCCCACTATTAGTGTGTGCGGTTTGATGGCGTCTTTGAGTTTTAGTAATGTTTCTTTTACATATGTGGGTGCTTTTATATTAGGGGCATAGATATTCAGGATTGAGACCTCATCCTGATCAATTGTTCCTGTTATGAGTATAAAATATCCCTCTCCATCTCTTCTGATTGATTTAAGTTTGAAGTCAACTTTGTTAGAAATTAGTATGGCCACACCAGCTTGTTTCTTAGGTCCATTTGTTTGATAAACCTTTTCCCATCCCTTTACTCTAAGTAGGTGCCTATCTTTGTGGTTGAGTTGTGTTTCCTGTAAACAGCAGAATGTTGGATCCTGTTTGCGTATCCAATCTCTTAGCCTGTGTCTTTTTATAGGTGAGTTGAGTCCATTGACATTAAGGGATATTAATGACCAGTGGTTGCTAACTCTGGTCACTTTTTTAGTCATAGAGTTTGTGTGTTTGCTTTCTTTTAGTTGCGCTGGTAAAGGGTGTCTAGAAGTTTGAGTTATTGTGGTCATTGTTGGTCTCCTTGGTTTGTGATTTTCCTTCTATTACTTTCTGTAAGGCTGGATTTGTGGCTACGTATTGTTTAAATTTGTTTTTATCCTGGAAAATTTTGTTTTCTCCATTTATAGTGAACGAAAGCTTGGCTGGGTATAGTAGTCTGGGCTTGCATCCATGTTCTCTTAGCTTCTGCAGTACATCTATCCAGGACCTTCTGGCTTTCATGGTTTCCATAGAGTAGTCAGGAGTAAGTCTGATAGGTTTACCTTTATAAGTAACTTGACCTTTTTCCTTTGCAGCTCTTAATATTCTTTCTTTATTCTGGATGTTTTGTGTTCTGATTATTATGTGGCGAGGAGATGTTTTTTTCTGGTCCAGTCTATTCTGTGTTCTGTATGCTTCTTGAACCTTCAAAGGAATATCTTTCTTTAGGCTGGGAAAGTTTTCTTCTATAATTTTATTAAATATATTTTCTGAACCATTGAGCTGTACTTCTTCTCCTTCTTGTATCCCAATTATTCTTAGGTTTGGTCTTTTTATTGTGTCCCATATTTCCTGAATGTTTTGTGATGAGAATTTGTTGGTTTTGCTGTTTTCTTTGATCAGTGTGTTAATTTTCTCTATGGTATCTTCAGTGTCTGACATTCTTTCTTCTAACTCTTGTAATCTGTTGGTAGTACTTGTCTCTGTAGTTCCTGTTCGTTTACCCAGATTTTCCATCTCCAACCTTCCCTCGGTTTGTGTTTTCTTCATTACTTCCATTTCATTCTTCAGGTCTTGAACCATTTCTTTTACTTGTTTGATTGCATTTTCTTGTTTCTCTTGGTTTTCTTGGGTATCTTTGAGCGATTTATTCATTTCCTCTACCTTTTTGTTTGTAATCTCTAATTGTTTATGGCAGTTTTTCACCTCCTGTTTAAGGTCTTCTATTATTTTCAAAAAATTCACTTTTAGGTCGATTTCTTCTACTTCTTCTGGAGTAGGGTGTACAATTCTTCTTATTTCGGGATCCCTGGGTTCTGGTGATGTCATGTTGCCTTTCAGGTTGTTGGAGGAATTCTTGCATTGGCGCCTTCCCATCTCCTCTTTCAAATGAAGCCAAGAGAGGCCTGGTGTCTTGGTCCAGTTTTTGCTGTGACTGAGCCTCTGGGTGTATCTCTTCAGTGTGGAAGCAAGGTCCGTCCTGCTGAGCTTGATCTCCCCAGTGATGTCTCTCCTGGCACCTGGATCTGATCTCCCTGCTGCTTGGGTGTCTCGGGAACAAAGGGCCGACCTCGCTGCCGCAGGGCAGGCAGGCCACCCAGACAAAGGAGCTACTACCCTCCCGAATGCCCTCCCAATTCGGACCCTGTCCCAGCGCCCAAACAGGCTGAGCTGGGAGCTGTTGTGTGGTTCAAAGAGGGGAGGGGGTTCAGAGGTAGTGCGGAGGGCCTTGGATGCAAGTTGGGTGGGACAGTAATGGAGAAGAGGTATCAAGGAGTACAGCCCCCGCAGACTGACCAGGGAGTGCAGGAGGGGTGGGGAAAGTCTGAGCTCCCTGTCCCGGGCTGCCGCCGCGGCCAGAAACTCACTCACCCCAGCGATGGCCCTCCTGGCACCCGGATCCGATCTCCCCGCTGCCTGGGCGTCCCGCGAACAAAAGCTCACATTAATTCTATAACCTGTTGGCTTGGGAGATAACTCAGAAGGCATCTGAGATCAGTTCCCAGAATCCACACAGAGATTCCAGGCAGGGTAGTGCACACCTGTAATCCCAGTGGTAGGCGGCAGAGACAGGTGGATTTCTGTGGTAGTCTAGCCACCCAGCCTAGTCTAGTCTGTAATCTTCTGGTCAATAACAGACCCAGGTTTAAAAAGTAAGCAGCCTAAGGAACAGCACCCAAGGTTGTCCTTTGGCCTCTATACACACATGTGCATAATCACATATAATAATTTAATTCATAGCTTAATGTAAACATTAATGTCTACTGTGTTTGTCTTAATATAAATGAAAGTCATCAGGGGGATGTTTCCATACTTTTATATGGAAGTTTTAGAAACTTTTAAAATAGATACACTTACTTTATTTTTCATAGTGTTATCCATTTCCTTTCCCCCCCAAAGTGTATATGAGTGCCTGAGTATACATGTTTACACACACACATAGACATGACACATAAGCACACACATATACACACTCATACACATATACACACGTACGCACACATGTGCACATGCGTGTACACATACACCTGGCTGTGTTCCTCTCCATTGTTTAATGCCACTGAGTTTTGCAGCACCTATGCTTAGGTGGTCTGGACAGCAGTAGTCTAAAGACAGACTCCATCAAACTCCTATCTGTTAGAACTGCAGTGCTTGCATTTGGATTCGATATCTAACTATAATGTGGTATTTTATAAACATTAGTGAGGCTGATTTTGCACTGGTCAGCAAAGGCAAAAAAAAATGGGTGCTTTGGGAAAACAAATAAAAAAGGAATTGGATCTGTCTCAATAAATTGCACAAATTGTAAATATCCCAAAGATGCAGCCACTTCCTCTGGCATCTGGAAACAAAGCTGACAATTACACTTTAGAATGAAGAGGTGAACGATGCAACGGCTAAAATTTTTCGTGATGGTCTGTCTTAGATTAAGTGCGACACTGCGTTTATTAAACAAGTTTCTGCATTATCTGCCTGCTTAAGTCTTCAATATTATTTTAATCATGTCAATTCATATGTACATTCTAGTCATAGATCTTTTCCATTTTGGTTGGAGTCTGCAGATATATGCGTTCCATCAATTTAAACATAATTATAGAATAATCTTTCCCAAATATTATAGTTAATAACATCATGATGTCTATAAATTCCTTGCAATTTATACACATTAAAATTTCATTGAGATTAGAGAACTTTGACTGTTTAAGCACATTTCTAAGGTGTCTTTTGTGTTTCCAGTGCAGTTCGCATAGAAGTTTCAGCTGAGCAGTATTTGTTTGGGATTAAATTGGCTTGGCGTGTGTGAAGCAAGCTGAAGATTTCTGACTATGGCAAGGCAAAACTTAGTTTGGTTAAGCAAGACAAACTGTTCTTTGGTTTCAAAGATCAGAACCTGACATTTCACTCAGGCTTGGTTCTGAACAGCTTTGTCTAAAGGGAAACCTGACAGTGCTTTCAAGCTTTAGAAGGACACGCTGTAGTGCAGATGTCTGTGCACAGAAGTTTGCTATTACCCAGCTGATGATTCAGGGCACTATTGTGACATCAGTTACACAGCTATCACAGCAGAGACTTAGTCCTCTTCACTGATGAGAAGGACCTAAAGCATGCTGCTTGCATCCTTACAAAGGGATGTGTACTATCCTACAACTTTATTTCAGTTGTGTTTCAACAAACTCGAATGTGCAGAGAAAACTTATAGTACTCTTAAAGGGCTGTCTCTTAGTTTTGATTTTTTTCCAACCAGTATTCACGTATTCTACATCAATATTTTATGCTTCTCGGTCAGTGTTTTCCACAAAGTATACAGAGTCTCATAACAATAAATAAATAAATAAATAAATAGATAAATAAATAAGGAAGGAAGACAAAAGATTCTTCCGTCCTTACGATATTTGTTAGGGAATGTTTATTAGTATTGGCATCTGTTGTTTGACTTAAATGTCCCTTTATAATTTTAAGATAATGTATAGAACATAAAAAAACTGGCAAACATTGTACAGAAATGTTGCTGGTTAATAATAATCAGATTAAAATTTAATCTTATATATTAATTTTAAAAATTGGTATTGGAGATATAATTTTATTAAATGGGCAGGGAAAATGTTTTTCAAGGTTCACATATATAGTTTCATAAGTAAAATAAAAATACCTAAAATTAAAAATTCACCAATGTCTTTTAGAAATGCAACATTTCTACAAGCAAATACATATCTCTAAAAAATGTTTCAATGTTGCCCTGTAACATGATTCATGTACTTTAAGTTCATGTGCTATATCTTTGCTAAAATTTGTATTTATTTTCCTCTAAGCTTATTTTTGAACTATATATTTTTGAGGACATATTAATTTTCATGAAAAAAATTCTGGTTTCAATAAGTTCACTTCTTTCGGCCTTTTCTTGGCCTCCACATGATGGGGAAGATTTATATGCTGTCAACAGAAAGTCACACTCATCTTCCTTAAGTCTTCTTTTCCTGAATTCTTTTTTCTTTCCCCATTACAACTACACCTTCTGGTACCAGCTGTGAATAAACACAGACATAGATAAACACCATTGCTGCATGACCTTTGCCCAGATGTGATGGTAGGCAGATGACAGTGCGTTGGATAAATGAGGAAACTGCTGCTTGGATCAGCAATCACTTAGGGGGAAAGATCATTTCTCCCTCCTTGTTATTTAGCCAGGCATTTACTGTGGGGATTTTGAAAGACCTAGTATTAGAGCTTCTGTCGGGAAGTAGATGGTCACACACACATATCTAGAAAGCAAATAGTTTGAAGTCAAAGGGCAGAACTCATTGCATTTAGCCCATGCATGTTGTTAATTTAAGATGTGTTTTCCATTTCAAAAGGTCAGGAAATATCAGTTTGATAGCTCATTCTTGCTATACCTAATATTTTCTTTACTCTACATGCAAACACATCTAAGAGCCCAACAGGGGCAAAAGAAAATCATGTAAATTGCCTGATCTTTGTTTAGTGTGAAAGTTAAACCTAGCAGCTCTGCTCACCCAACTTCATAGGGAAATTAAACTGCTCAGAAGTTCTATACTGCTCAGTGGCTCCTGTATTCTTAATATTAGAGACAGTAAGTGATGTACAAAAGGGTTGAGAGCTGGGGTTCACATAGCTTCAGTAACACAAGCCCCCAAGATTTCCCTAGCCCTAGTAATGTTCTGCACCTGGCTCATCCTGGCTAGAAAAAAAATGAATTATGAATATATTTTTCTGCCTCTGAAGTCAGTGAAAATTTGTTAAGTTGATATCAACATGGTGGGTATCTTTATATACATTGGCAGACATGTCAAATCAACTGTTCTTGGGTGTTTTTTTTTTTTGTTTGTTTGTTTTCTTTTTGTTTTTTGTTTTCATGAGGACCCAGTTGCTCATCATTTGTCAGAAGTCATCAATAAACTTATTGAATATTTTAACTCATAATAAGCATGCATGTTATTGATGATTCAGAGTGAATAGTAACAGCAGATACCTATATAGCATACCATAATGCTCATGGTTATTTCCCTGTGCACAATTAAGAGAGTTTCATTCTCATTTATTTTTTCATCTCATTTTTCTTATGAACTAATATAGTTTGGGAAATAATCCTAAATTATCTCGTACAAAACTAAATCATTTTCTTCCCACAGTTTACTAACAACCTATTGTATGACGGTTACAAAAAAGATCGTTTACCCAGGTCTCTTTAGATGAAAATATAGTTTCTAGCTTTTAGAGTTTACAAGGAACATATCACCACTTTTCCATATTATACCTTTGTGTAAATCAGCTTTCTACATATAAGGATGTGAAAATACTGAGTTGAATATCTGTATTTTTATAGTTCATAGATATTGTTAAGTTTCTACTCTCCTTTCAGGAAGTTATTTCTCTTCTTTCTTTTTAAATGTAATTAATTTATTTATTTAGGATTTTCGAGACAGGGTTTCTCTATGTTTGTAACAGCCCTGGCTGTCCTGAAACTAGCTCTTGTAGAACAGGCTGGCCTCGAACTCACAAAGATCTGCCTGTCTCTGACTCCCAAGCGCTGGGATTGAAGGCAAGCACCACCACTATCTGGCTAGGAAGCTATTTCTATTGTAAATGTAAGATTAAAAAATTAAGTCATATTAAAATCTCAGCAAACAATAATGAAGCTCCCACCTTCACATAAACTCTTGGTTGAGAAGTTTCTAGACATTCCATAATTAAAAAGGTGGCTGTTAAGACATCCCATAACTAAAGAAGCTGGTTGTTCTGTAAGCTCATGTGACTTAGTCTATTAGAACCAAAACAAACCCAGTTGATTGTTTCGCAGTATTTCCCATATTCATCAGGCCATCTGTAACATCCTCCTGGGGGTTTCTCAATTTGCTGTTCTTAAACAGCAGCATTCAGGTATGATCCAATCTTACATATACTATATATTTTCCCAAATGCACATATCTACAGTGGTTTAATTTATCTCACACCCAGATATTAACAATAATTAAAAACACTGTAATGAAACTTACGTGAGTGTTCTCTCTGGATATATATATATATATATATATTGTATATATATATATATAGCAAAGGGGGTTTTATTATTTTTTTAAGAGAAATCATGCAGTCAATGCTTGCCCAACCATTTCTCAACACTCTTTCTATCCACTTAAGAAACTGCAATATATCTTCATGAGAATAATGCCCAAACAAGAGCACCGGATATTAAATAGGGTGCAAATAAATCTCAAAAGCGGTACTTTATTGAATGCGAAGCAAGACTCAGTATCTTTGCCTTTGTTGCACACTTCTGGAGGAGGGGCACAAGCAAGGGAAGAGAACAGGGTTACCCTTGTGTGGGGAGACGAGTGGTCCAGCATCCTTTTCCCACTGGAGGGGAGGTTAGCCCATGTTCTGTCGGTTGCCATAGCCCCTAGGATGGGTGTCCTTCCAGTCATCCCACTGCTGCATCCTGTGGAGGGCATCGTCATCCTCCTCTTCTTCCTTTTGCTCCAGCTCCGGCTCTTCTTCTTGCGTGGCCACTCTGTGGGAATCTGGTGGTGGTGCTTGCTTTTCGACTTCCTTATCTGATGACGGTAAAACCTCACATTGCTGCTGCTGTTCATACCAGTCGTTCACCGTCATAGTTGCCAGACTTGGGTACCCAGCTCCAAAGACTTGTGCTTGGGCAACGCTCCGAGTAAGGACAAAGGGTTTTATTGGAGGTCTCTCCTGAGGAGGCAAAGGAGAAGCTGATGCCTCACTGGAGGAGTCTCTTTCCCTCAGGATCTCTAACTCCTGGTCGATGCTCTCGATCTCATCCAAGCTGATGTTGATCCACCTGCGCAGCTGAAGGAGGTAATATTCCCGCACACGCTCGTCATCAGCCTGACCACTCTCCACTGCTGACTTCAGGGCAGACAGCTTCTGCTCCACCGCCTTATTCTGCTTGTACCTCTGGATTTTGGCCTGCCTCTGGGATGCCATGGCAACGAGGTTGGGCTCCAGGAGGGCTGAAGGGGGCTGGTTGCTTTCCTGGGAGCTGCTCTGGCCCCAGGGCAGCTGAAAATCTGCCAAGTGGTAGTTGTGGCACTGGGTTAGGAAGTTCATGAAGTGGTCTCGAGCCTGCTGCAGGTGGTCGACGCGATGTCTGGTGTCCACCAGCTTCAGTGTGAGCGCGCCCTTCAGGGCCGGCAGCATCAGGTACTTGAGGTCAGCGGAAGCAATCTCCTCCCAATCTTCGTTCCTGCTGAACATATCGAGCTGCAATAACATGTCCGAGGCTTTCTCCAGAAGTTCCAAGGCCCTCGTTACCTTATCCTGGATTAGCCTGGAGCCCATGGGTTGTGTTGAGGCTTCTACCTCCTCCAGAAGTTGTCTGCCGGTTTCCAGCAAGTCCGGAAGCCTCGGAGTCTGCAGCTCCTGCTCAGATGCCATCTTGCCAGAAGGAGAAAGCCGGAAGTAGGAAGCCGGAAGTCTCTTCTGCGCAGGTGGGCTTGGAACTTTTTATGCAACTGGTCCTGGCCTGGAATGGGCTGTCCTCCTGTCTCAGCCTCTGGAGGGATGGGATTACAGATGGTGCCATCAAACCATGCTTCTTCTCAGTGTCGTATTATAGTATTTCCCCCTTGTGATGGCGTGGTGTGAAACAACTGCGTAAGGGATACGATGAGACGAGATGAATGATGTCGGCATGGTAACCATTGCTAGGCTACCAGAGAAGTGTCTCCTGAACAGAAGCACTCTGTTAGTGCTCTCCGTTGCTTTAATAACAGAAATGGCTGCCGAGTGACTGATGCATAGGGAGCCAATAGAGTGCCGATGCACTGCATTAACGAGTGATCACTGTGTGTGGAGGAGCAGGATGGCAAAAGATTTCACGATGCCTCTCAGCTTTGTATTCAAATGGCAGAAGCATGGATTCTTTATGGAATTTTGCAGTTTATATTTTGGGTTATCACAGATGGTAACTGATGCCGCGAGGTGTGTGTGTGTGTGTGTGTGTGTAGGGGTGGTAATATAGATCTAATATAATGTTAAAGTCCACTAAAAGATACTGTTTCCTCTATGGTGTGCCAGAACATCTTTCTCTGAAACTGTTACTATATGAATTTTTATAGTCATCATACTTTTGGATACTTTTCTTTTTAAGATTTATTTTGATTTCATATATACATGTGATTGTATGTATTTTTGAGCAGCAGAGGTGTGCAGTGCCCAGTGAGGTCAGAAGAGGACGGCGGATTCCCCTGGAACTGAAGTTAGTATTTGGATGCTGAGACATGAACCCAGGTTTTCTGTAAATGCAGGAATTGCTCTTAACCCTTGAGTCACTTTTCTAACCCCAGTTTGAACTTCTTGACTGGATGTCTGTTGAGTTTAATAACACATGTGACCTTCAACTTAGCATATTATTATGATTTTCAAGGGAATTAATTTGGAGAACTCTTAGATTTTTTTTTTCTGGTACATGTAGGCATAGCTGCATCCACTCATTTTGAAACATAAGAGGTCTAAGGTTGCAATTTCTACTTTTACCCCATTGTATTACAATCCCGATTAACTTGAAGATTCAAAATACATAATGATAGCATAATGATTGCATAGCTAAATAAATTTATCTTTAATTGTATAATTTAATATAAGCTTTCAAGTTCCTAATTTTGAGTTTAGAATTTGGAAAAGTGACATTGACATACAAAGTTATTTTTATTTTATATGTGTCTTTTTGTTCGTTGATGAATGTTTAATTGAATTTTAGTATGACAGGTATGTTTCCATTTATTCTTTTAAAATTAATTAAAGCAAAATAAACCAGTAATTAGTTACTGCTGCATAAAAATAGGTGTGTTTATTACAGAATGGACTATTTGACAACATAGAGAAGACCTTAATATATTTGAAGGTTTACTTTTACTTCTGCTTTCTCTTTACAATATTCCTTGGAAAATTGTAAATTATTTATAGTCTTTAGTGCTTATATCTTTCATGTATAATTTCCTTTTCTTTTTATGTAAAGAAAATTTTAAATTTTGAGGAGATTTATTATATTTTATGTTTATTGGTATTTTGCCTGCAGATTCATCTGTATATCGCTTGCATGAAGTACTGGAGGGGGCCAGAAAAGGGTAATGGATTCTTGTGGAGCTGGAGAGTTGATAGTAAACATGTGTAGTTCGTGTGTTTTTTTTTTTTTTTAACTATTTGGGGGCCCACCACCCACCTCCCAAACAAATACACAGGGAAAGTTATTCTTATTTATAAATGCCCAGCCTTAGCTTGGCTTGTTTCTAGCCAGCTTTTCTAACTTAAATTATCCTGTTTCTCTTTGATATGTTTTGCCCCTGAACTTTTATCTTTCTTCTGTATAATCTTACTTTCACTTTTACTCCATAGCTGGCTTGTATTGGGTGGCTGGCTCCTGGTGTCCCCCTCTTCTCCTTTTCTTGCTCCTAGCTCCTCTCCCAGTCCTAGATTTTTCTTCCTAGTTATTCTGTCTGCCTTCCAGCCCCATGTATCCCTCTCCTGACGAACTGTTGATCCCTCACTTCTTCATTAGATCAATCAGATGTTTTAGATAGGCAAAGTAACACAGCTTTACAGAGTTAAACAAATGCAACATAGTATAATACAACAAACCTTTGAATCATTAAACAAATATTCCACAGCATAAACAAATGCAACACATCCTAAACTAATATTACACAGCACATACGGGTGCTGGTAATGAAACCTAGGTCCTCTGAAAGAGCCCAGAGTGTTCTAAACACTGAGTCATCTCTCCAGCCCTGTAAATTTTCATTTCCATTCCTAGTTTTGCTGAATTTTTATTGCATTTGTCCACCTAGCTTTTTGTGTACCTGCACAGATAACATAGTACCACTGTGAGCATCAGAGGACAACTTGTAGGAGTTCTTCCACCATGGAATTCTCAGGGATTGAACTCAGGCCTTTATGCTTGGAAGAAAAGACCTTTGCTTGGAACTATCTTCCCACCAGCCTGTGTTTTCTCTTTTACTTTCTGATTCATTCTCCAAATTTCTGATTTCTCCTTTTGTAGTGTGTGCTTGTACACACACACACACACACACACACACACACACACAAGACTTCCCTTATCTCCGTCAGTGCTATTCTGTGTTACATATAAAGGTGGTAATTATGCATTAATTATGAATTTTCCTTTTCTTGTAAGTTTTCTTCTCTTTATTTTATTTTATTCATTTTCTTAGTAACAGTTTCAGTTTGTATCACGTTCTTTCCTTCTTTCTTCCTCCTCTTTCTTTCTCTCCTCTTCTCTTGCTTGGGATCCTAAATTTATGCGATGATTCATATTTCTCTATTTGTGTTAAAATATGATTTTAAAATGCAAATTTTAAGGCCACTATGCATTTTTAAAAAGATTGCTTATTAATGGGTCTCATGGAAGAATTATTAAATAAAATCCCATCTGTTTGGGCTGCAACCACAAGTTGTCATAGCTACGTCCATTTCTCTTCAACTGGTCTATTTCCCTAAAGAGAAATATGCCAGTCATTTGCCAGTAGGAACGGAAAAATAG
This sequence comes from Microtus obscurus, assembly GCA_963919715.1. Lineage (NCBI taxonomy): Eukaryota > Metazoa > Chordata > Mammalia > Rodentia > Cricetidae > Microtus > Microtus obscurus. The sequence continues at coordinate 3,508,102 of CAWTZC010000453.1, read as the reverse complement.
AGGTGAACTGTACGTGAGGTCAGCCAAGTTTCTGAAAGCTTCACGTGTGAAAAGTGTTGATTGTCTTTTTGTCTGAAGTGGCTAGTATCAAAGATTTTTCATTCCAATATCCCAGAAAAGTCTTCCATCTTCCATTAGGCTGTGAAGTTTGCAAAAGAGTAGATCCATAGTCTACCTAACTGCATATACACAGCTCCAGTCTTCTGGAGGCATCTCAATTTTCAGCAGTGTCCAGTTGCTGGACCCTGTGATGTAAACTGTCCTTTTTTTCTGTAGTGCTGACAAAACCTACACAACGAATTTGGACTGGACTGATGTTGTGGGTCAAGCTGCTGCCAGGTGGGGAAAAATATGACTGGGAATTACATCCCAAAGAGCTACATACAGAATGATAACGGACAAGAAATAAATTGGAAAAGGCAAGGCATGATCCCCCTTCAGCCTTATTCTCTCTCTCCTCCCTTCCTTCTTGCTTTGGCAGGGCTAAACCCAGAGTTATGTGGCCTTTGCAGCTCTAGGCCCCACATCATGAGGCTCCAAATCCCATGATGATGTCAGAGCTGAGACTAAGGAAACAATACCTACCAATGTGTATATCCTACAAATGCTTCATTTGTAATTGAGGAAAATTTATATAAAGTGGATTTCCATGTTTTTAGCAGAATGAATTTTGACAACTATCTATGGAATTACAGTCATGTAAGCCACATCTCAAAAAACATTCATTGGAAATGTCACCTAAGAAAATCAATTCGTATAGTTTAAAACTCTCAGCGTGTGTAGGTAAATGTTATTTTGATTTGTGTCATAGGTAAGTTTTGCAAGCTCCTAAGTTTCATATAACTGGAATTAATGAAATATTCTTATGCTTTTCACTTTTGGTTAGACTTTATTTTTCAATATCAGAAAAAAAGTATAATATTTTACAAACATTCCTATTATTTTTTCTATTATCAGTAATATATTGAATATATAACTAAAGACATCATAAATTCCATTATTGACATGTTTATTTGTAACTATTTTGTCTTTAGGACAGATTTCTAAAGAGAATTAACTGTATTTAGACTGTTGGCAAATATAACTAAATCTTTAGCTGGGTACAGGAGCACATTGTTGGCTCTCAGCCTTTGGGAGGTGGAAGCAGGAAGATCAGTAGTTCAAATCCAACTGGGAATAAGTGGGTCTCAGTCAAAACAATAAAACGTTTTTACAAAAGAAGCTTAAATTATCATGTGCAATAGTTTAATATTTGAAATGGTAATAACTCTAACTACCCATTTTTTTTTAAATGGGTTAAATTTATTTTTTCCATCTCCAAATTTACAACAGCTACTACCTGAGGAACATTTTAGGTCATAGACACGGGGAACAAGAAACAAGCAGAAAATAAATTGGGAAGGCTGGAGGTTTGTTGAGTCCTGTGTGCAAAGGAATGAGATGGGTGGACATCGATTGAGCCATCTGAAACTGCAAGTGAGTCTTCCTCTCTTGAAATTACATCAGAAGAATTATTTAAGTGAATTGAAATTGTTAATTGTGAGACCAGTGTTGAAAACTAAGCTCATAATGATTAAAAAAGAGTCCTTCAAGCATGTGCCTTTTCTAAAAATGCACTAGGGTAAATGAAATTACTGTCAGTGACTCTTCAGGTCCTAACTTCTACTAGGTACCAAATAAGTACATTGTGGCTTGCAATACATGTTTATTCAAATGCACTATATTATGTTGAAATGTTTTGCCGTTGAAATAATCAGAGTATTGCATCACCCTGCCTAGATAGTGATTTGTCTGTCTTAACTAATCATTTCTGTGACAAAATCTTGAAAAAATATTAAGAAGGATTTTTTCATGTTTACTCATTCAATTCTGATTTCTAAATCTATCATAAATACATTTTGAAAATCTCAACAGTGAGGGATTTTTTTTTTTATATAGTGGTCTTTGCAACCAGCCGTGATCACCATCTGTCAATGCAGGGAAGTATCCCTCTATTGACTTTTAGTTTGGTCCCTTGAGGCACAGGTCTATGAAGATCACTTGAACTCAAGCACAGAGATCAAGTGGATTCATGTATAAATGCAGAACAAGATGGTACAAAGGAACCTTGTAGTTCAGATGGGTCTTCTAATCTTTGAACTTTGTTGATGTGGGAGTGTCATATATCAATCTATTGATTTCATTGGATAAGCAATAAATAAACTGCTTGGTCCTATAGGTTAGAACATAGGTGGGTGGAGTAAAAAGAATAGTATGCGGACAGGAAGAGGAAGTGAGCTCAGAGAAGCAGGCAGCTCCGCTCAGAGACAGCAGCCTCCTGTCTAGCGGGCAGACAGGATGGCCCAGCTCTCTGAGGCACGCACGCGATGAAGCTCCAACTCAAGATGGATGTAGGCTAGAATCTTCCCGGTAAGCGCACCTTGGGGTGCAACACACTTTATAAGAAATGGGCTAGTCCAGGTGCGAGAGTTAACTAAGAAGAGACTAGAAATAATGGGCCAAGCAGTGTTTAAATGAATAGTTTGTGTGTTGTTATTTCGGGCATAAGCTAGCCAGGCGACCGGGGTGTTGGGGACGAAACCCCGATGCCCCAATTTCAACAGATGGCTGCCCAACGTGTGGACAACTGAATCCACTGAAAGCCCGAGAAACCTTGGGAAAGAGTAAAGCATGTTTTCTTGGTAGCAGCACTTTCTCGGGTATACTCTGTTTGCTAGAGGCAAGCATGTGCTCTCATCTAAGAGAGGCTTCCTGACTCAGCTTCAGCTGCAAAACCCTGCAGCTCATTAAGAGGTCCTGCCACGAAACACTTAAACGGTGTTGACGAAAAGCTGATCGCATGCTTTTCGATTTTTAGCCGTAGCAGGAAAAAAGCTGCGCTGTTTAAAAATGCCGGCTTTCTGGGCTGTCCTGCCAGGGAAAACTCGGACTCTTTTACGCGGGCGGTTCGTGCGGTTTGCAAGCACAGGGTGTGGAAGCTCGCTTGCTGGCAAGGACCTTGAAACACTGTAGAGTTGTGGCACTGAAGGCGGCTCTGGCCGATACCTCAGCCAAAATTTTGGAGTGGCAGAAAGCTAAGGAATGGACTGGATCTAGCTGGCAAAGCCACGCCTTTAGTCCTACTGAGATTGCTTGGTAAATTAAAGACTTATGTGGTCAGAAAAACAGAGAGAGATACAATAAAAAGAGATTCAAAGATAAAGAAAATTTTTAAATGATTTACAGTATGTTAAAATTATATGCAAGCTAAAAGTAAGTTCTTAAAAAGTAAAAACAAAAATAAGGAAGAAAAAGAGAAGTTGGTTGTGGTAGTACACGCCTTTAATCCCAACACTTGGGATGCAGAGGGAGATTCACCTCTGTGACTTCAAAGTGTGGTAGCACACGCCTTTAATCCCAGTGCCTAGAAGGCAGAGACAAACAGATCTCTGTGAGTTCAAGGTGTAGTAGCAAACGCCTTTAATCCCAGTGCCTGGGAGGCAGAGACAGGCGGATCTCTGAGAATTCAAGAACAGCCTGGTCTACAGTGTCCAGGTCAAAGATATACACTTAAAAAGCAAAAAGTTAAAAGTAAAAATAAACAAAATAGAGGTTAAAATAAAGTGCACAAAGATGGAAAATACACAGACAATCTTGATACTGTATGCTATTATGCTCTCTTTGAATTGTTTGAATGCTGAGGAAGGAGCAACAGATGCCAAACGGTATTTCCTTATAAATGCTGCTAAAATAACCCAACATAGATATTGTGAAAATGCCTTGACTTTGAAATTTGGATCTAAGGACAAGATACTTTGGAAAGGAGTTTCTTGTTTTGTTTTCACAGAGGACGAGACCCTGTTCATTTCTTCTATTCCAATATGGTATGATGGACCATGCCCTCCTGAAGGGTTGCTGTGAACATCTTCAGAAAATTGCTTCGCCCAACTGCCAACTGAGATGAAACTAGCACACAGGTTATACCATGAAAGACCCAATTAACAACGCCCCCCATTCAGCAGGAAGCAGTTTGGAGAGATAACTGCGCCCATGTTCCCAAATATGGTTTATAAGTGTTCTTTTACATTTAAAGGGGGAAATGGTATAGGTATGAATAATTTGCATTGATATGGATTTTGCTTTAGTGATTTAAATCTAAGGTCAATTTTGTTATATGTATATGTATTTCTGATCTTGATTAGGTGTAGTGATTGTGTAGTTCACTTAAAAATGTAATGTATATAGGTTGTTAATGGATAATAATCAATAATAGTCAAGCTTGTAGTTATGTTAGTTAGATTTTCTAGATATATAGAGATATATTTTAGTTAGATAGGCATTCTTCATATCTTTCAAAGACTACAAAACAGGACATTTAATGTTTTAATAACTTGGGACTTTTCATGACAATGAGACACTCTGCTCCTGGCAGCACCAATCTTCTTCAAGAGGAAGATGGGCATCGAAGAGAATCCTTATGGAGTTTGATAGCCAATTGGGCAAGAAACTGCTCTTGCCTGGACTATTGCATAAACTGGACATAGAGAACCCGCAGAGAGAGGACTACTGAACTTGCCTAAAGGTGAGATGATCTTTCGGGGTTCCTGATTCATGAAAGAGTCTGCAAGACATTCTTCAGGACAAGCAGATAGTGACTGCCTTTGAAATTTCCTGCTTTGTGGAATGTCTGCTGAAAACTATGGGCCTGTAGGATGAAGATGGATGCCCCAACGGTACAAAGGAACTTTGGGTGACTGTACGGGCAGCGAGATGTCTCTGTCATTTCTAGAGTTTAAATGTTGCTTATTTCTTGTTTGCTTAGGTGGTATTGTATCTTTCTGGAGTCTTTGATAGAGTTAAGAATAGTTAGTTATAGTTATACTTTTCCTTAGTTATGATAAAGATTATTGTAATTTTTACTTGATAACTGTTTTATGTAATTTTGCTATGTTAAAGTTAAAGCCTTTCTTTTTTGTTTAAACAGAAAAAGGGGAAGTGATGTGGGAGTGTCATATATCAATCTATTGATTTCATTGGATAAGCAATAAATAAACTGCTTGGTCCTATAGGTTAGAACATAGGTGGGTGGAGTAAAAAGAATAGTATGCGGACAGGAAGAGGAAGTGAGCTCAGAGAAGCAGGCAGCTCCGCTCAGAGACAGCAGCCTCCTGTCTAGCGGGCAGACAGGATGGCCCAGCTCTCTGAGGCACGCACGCGATGAAGCTCCAACTCAAGATGGATGTAGGCTAGAATCTTCCCGGTAAGCGCACCTTGGGGTGCAACACACTTTATAAGAAATGGGCTAGTCCAGGTGCGAGAGTTAACTAAGAAGAGACTAGAAATAATGGGCCAAGCAGTGTTTAAATGAATAGTTTGTGTGTTGTTATTTCGGGCATAAGCTAGCCAGGCGACCTGGGTGTTGGGGACGAAACCCCGACGCCCCAATTTCAACACTTTCTAGTAGTTTGTTCCCAACAAAACCTTTGACATCAGCTGAAGTGGTAGAGTGACCCCTCTGTAGGACAGAGACACTGGTGTATTGTGTTATCAGAAGAAAATTGCAGTTACTTAAGACCACAAAAGCTCTAGGAAGTAACGTTTCCCTGAATTTCTCTGGGTGCCATAAATGTTAACAGTATATGAAGTTTTAACCAAATAACTATAAGCAATGATTCTTGAAAATGAATACACACACATATACACATGTATTCACACACACACACACACACACACATGCACACATACTACATGTGCATAATTCATGTTGTGGAAACTGGTTTTAGAAGTACACTTTCCAATTTGGAATTTATAATCTTGTCTTCCTCTTTTTGGACTTGTATTGGTTCACAGGCCTTATTCAATGCTATATGCTCATGGTCAGTACCGAATAAATAGGTGAACTGATTGATTTGGTCAACCAAGAAAAGCAATGGAATTATGGCTATCTGGCTTCCCTTAAAAAGCTCTCAAATAAGATAAGCCATACCAATGTTATCAGCTCTTGTCTCCATTTTAAAAAGGAGAAACATTGTTTCTGATTCAAAGAAATCTTTTTTTTCTTGACACAGAGTGTATGTAGTCTTGCTTTGTCTAGAACTCTATAGACCAGACTGGATTCTAACTCAGAAATCTGCATGGCTCTGCCCCCCAAGGGCTAGGAATAAACTCATTGACCATCAAGTCCAGCCAGAAGTCATGATTTTATAGAAAACTTATAATTCTAAATTACTAAAGATGCAACTAAAATGTAGAATGATTTGGTTTGATATTATTAATGAACTGATAATGATGGTAAGTTTTATTGGCCTAATAGATACAAAGTTATTTGATATAAAGTTTTTTTTTTAAATTTATTCTTCTCTAATAGAGTACATCCCAACTGTTACTTCCCCTGCTTCCACTCCTCCCATTCCTGCACACTTTTCCTCTCCCTAAGATCTATTACCTCACCTTTCTTTTCCTCCCAGGAAAGAATAGGACTCCCAGAGGCATCAACTGAACATGACTCAACAAGGTGCAATAATACCAGGTATAAACACCCTGGGCAAGGCAACCAATAGAAGGTAAAGGATCCCAAGATCAGGTAAAAGAGTCAGAGACACCCCCACTCATACTGTCAGGATTCCTACAAAAACACCAAGCCAAAACCATAACATATATGCAGAGGATTTTAAGAAAACTAAGGTTTGTAGAAGGAGCTGTGGGCTGTGTTCCTGCCACCCTGCTCCTGGCCACTTGGCTAGCTTATGCCCCGAAATAATTACACAGAAACTGTATTCTCTTAAACACTGCTTGGCCCATTAGTTCTAGCCTTTTAATGGCTAATTCTCACATCTTGCCTAACCCATATTTAGTAATCTGTGTTGTACCAGTCTTACTGGGAAAGATTCAGCATGTCTGACCTGGCGGCTTGCTTCATCGTGTCTACCCTGGAGAGGAGTAGCAGGTGTCTGCCTCATTTCCTCTTCCTCCCAGCATTCTGTTCTGTTTACTCCACCCACCTATGTTCTAACCTATCAGGCCAAGCAGTTTCCTTATTAATTAACCAATGAAATCAACAGATTGATATGACACTCCCACATCAAAGGTTAAAAATAATGAATTGCATTTATACAAGTAATTTGCTGTTGGGTGGCACTTGTGTAGTTTGTATCTAGTGTAGATTTTTAGCATGGGCCATGCAAACGTGCATCAGGAAAGGGCTCTGTTCAGGGCATTTATAAATTGCTAGGATTCATATGTTAAGATTAAAGTTAATAATATAGTAAACAGTATAAAATAAAAATATACAGCAATCACAAAGGATGACAGACACAAAATGAAAGTGCTATTTCTGGTAAATAAAATGCATGCACAAATTGATTGAATCTGCTTGTTCTGTTCCAGGTGACGCCACACATTCCAGGCTATGAAAGTTTGCTATAAAGAACACTTCACAGAATTTGGGGACACTGATCTTGTGCAGGGCAATTGTGTAATCTGTCAATTATGTTTTAAATAAATGCAGATTGGCCAGTAACCAGGCAGAAAGTATAGGCGGGAAAACCAGACAGAAAGTAGAGGTAGGTCAATGAGAAGAGAAAAATTCTGGGAAGAAGGAAGCTCTTTCTGCAGTCCTGCCCAGACACAGGAGAAGGAAGATGTGACCTGCCCCACTGAAAAAGGTACCGAGCCATGAGGCTAACATAGATAAGAATAATGTGTTAATATAAGTTATAAAAGGTAATAAGAAGCTTGAGCTAATGGGCCAATCAGTTTATAACTAATATAGACTCTGTGTGTGATTCTTTGGGACCTGGTGGGAGAACAGAAACCAGGCAGGACAGAAACTCATGTTACACTGATCTAAGGCTTTCTTCTCTTCTTTTGACATTATTTCAGATTTTCTATTCTAGTCTACCTTTAGTACTCTGGACATGATTTTGGTTAATGTGTAAACAAGACATTCTGTTCACAGGCATCAAATATCCCTGAAAGATTGTAGTCTATAGGAATACTATAGGAAGACTGACATTTTAGGAAGATTTTTTTTTTCATGTGGCTTGGGGGACACGTAATATAGAAAGTGGTCTGGAGGCAAACTGACAAGCTAAAAATTTAATATAATACTGATAATGAAAAGAACTTGAAACAAGGCGTGTGACACCGAATGAAGAAATTGTGATACAGTAAGTTTGTAAACGCAAGTGTTTGCAGAACTGAGTCATTGACTAAAAATAGGAAGTGAGAAAAGATTAGGATTCCAAGATGACACCAGGTTGTGCGATGTGAACACACACATTTTAAAAAGTGTCTTTGGTGGCTTAAGGACTTAAAGATATCAAAATTGAAATTCTTCCTGTAATGTAACTTCACAGCTGAGAACATGCATGGAAGTATTTGAGCCGAAGGATTTGGGAGTCATTAACATTTGAGGGCAGTTTGAGCACTGACCATAATTTATGTTTTCTTGAGATAATATCATAACTAGAGCCAAAAGCTCCAGGAAAATTTCAAGTAATGCTGATATTTAAGGAATACATAGGAAACTACTAATGAGCATTAACTATGAATGAATATTATGAGGAAGAACACTGGTAGCATGGAACAGAAATCCCTAGATGAGGTTTTCAAGAGTAAAAACAGCATTGTTAGTAAAGTAATAATTTGCATATGTAAAAATTAAGAGATTAGTTCATTCATCTTCATTAATGAGCTGGCATTTTGAATTTCCCAAAAATTAGATATGATGGGAAATGAAATATTATGCAGAATTCTCTAAGGACTTTATAAAATGTAGAGAAAGGTAGTGAGTAGTGAAATATATGAGCAGCATTATTGGTTTTATCCATAAGACATATTATGAAATTCATTTTCATGAAGAAAAGCACCTGATACAAGTGTTCTGGAAGAAGGAGAAGTTAAGTTTGGTAGAAAAAGAGCTAAAGAAATTAGCCTGTAGAGAAATAATTTTGATCATAGAGTTGAATCAAGGTGTTCAAACAGAAGAACTGAGCATTTTGGGTAGAGATAAAATTACTACAAATTCATTGATTGCTTAGTATGTATTATGTTCCAAAAATAATTATTGATCATAAATATGGAAGGCAGGAAGCATATGATGGGAAGGGGAAAAGAGAGGTGGGGTTGCAACATGTTAGTATTTGCACATTGGATTAAGAGATATAAGCTTTAATTGTAAAATCTAGGAGATAATCATTATGTTACAGCATTTTAATCATAATATTTGTGTGAAGATAGGCTTAACAAAGGGCATATATGGATTCTGGTTAGAAAATATTGCCAAGCCTATGTGAGACCCCAATGGCTGGATTATGTGTGGAAGATATAACAGAATTTAAATAAGTTTTGTAACTGAGCTCAAAATTTGGATGAAATGTGTACAAAGGGCTATCCTCAGTCAAAACAGTTAGAACTCTGTAAAACACATTTCTAAATGCCCAGTTTGTGAGGCTATGTATGCAATGGAAGCCCAGGCCTTCTGTAGAGAGGGGACCAGGAGAGGGAGGAAGGCAACACAATGGAGATGAAGGCTGGTTAGTGCGGTGGTTTGAATAGATATAGCCACCATAGATTTCATGTGTTTGAATACTTGCCTCATAGGGAGTGGTACCATATAGGTATGGCCTTGTTGGAGTAAGTTTGGGGTTGGAAGAAGGATACCATTCTTGGCCATGAGGTCTTGTTCATGCTCAAGCCATGTTTAGTGTGACAGTTTACTTCCTGTTGCTTGTGGATCAAGACGTAAACTTCTCAGCTCCTTCTCCAGCACCATGTCTGTGTGACTACTGCCATGTTTCTCATCATGACAATAGTGGACTAAACCTCTAAACTGTAAGCCAGCCCCAATTAAATGTGTGCCTTTATATGAGTTGCAATGGTCATGGTGCCTCTCTACAGCAATAGAAACCCTAACGGAGACAATCTGTGATAAGGAAAGCAGATGAATAGCTGTGCCTACTTTATAGCTCATCTGCTCCAGTATTAATATAGATGGCTCCCTTCCTACCACATCTACCTAGGAAACTACAACACAAAAGAAGCACCGGACTGCACCTTTCTTTGACATTGCACATGAAAACTTGAAGATTGCACAGAATTTTGTGTTGCTACTCATCAGTTATATAGCTAATGGCGTGAAAAGTCTGTTTAATTCCATGCCTACTCACAGTCTTTTATTCATTTAGCTCCTACTTTTGCTCTTTTCAGACTATTATAGAAATTCGTCCACTTTTTAATTATCCATAAGCAACTCTCTTTTCCTTCACTGTTCTTGGCTTGCACATTAGACAAGGCTATTCCATTTTCACCTAATTAATATAGGGCTGGGAATATAACTTAGCCAATGCATCAATGTGGAAAGCTGAGTGTGGTGGCATGTGTCTGTAAGCTCTGTGCTGAAGTGCTGAAGAGACAGACACAGGTTCACTGGCCATCCAGCCTAGCCTAAGCAGCAATCTCAGCCCTAGTGAGAGACCCTGCTTTTTTTTTGGATTTTCGAGACAGGGTTTCTCCGTAGCTTTTTGGTTCCTGTCCTGGAACTAGCTTTTGTAGACCAGGCTGGCCTCGAACTCAGAGATCTGCCTGCCTCTGCCTCCCAAGTGCTGGGATTAAAGGTGTGTGCCACCACCGCCCGGCTGAGAGGCCCTGCTTAAAACATGAGAACAAAAAAAAAAAAGTCATCACTGTGCTAGGAACTGAACTGAGGTACCCTGGTGGAACAGTCAGAGCTTTTCACTAGTGAACAATCTTGAGAGTGACTCTTTATGTCTCCCTCACACTGTGGTGGTTTGAATGAAAATGACCACCGTAGGCTAATATATTTGGATATTTGTTGGAACAGTTTGGGAGGGGTTGGGGTATGGTTTTGTTGTGAGAGGGAGCATTGGGGGTTGGACTTTAAGGTTTCAAAATCACACTCCATTTCCAGTTAGTCCTTTCTGCTTGTGGTTGTGTGTCAAGATGTGAGCTATTAGTTACTGCTCTGGTGCCATGCCTGCCTGTCTGCCTGCCTGCCTGCTGCCATGCTCCTCTCCATGATTGTCATGGACTTATTCCGAAAATCTAAGTCCCAAATAAGCACTTGTATAAGTTGCCTTGGTTATGTGTCCTTTTTTGTTTGTTTATTTGTTTTTGTTTTATCACAGCAATAGAGTAATATATGATAGTCATGCACCAGTTATGGTGGTGCACATTGATAGGATTTGCTGAAGGAAGTGGAGGCAGGGAGATCATGATTTTGAGGCTAGCCTGGGCTACCAATTTTAGCTGGGTGCTGGTGGCACATGTCTTTAATCACAGCACTCATGAGGCAGAGGCAGGCGGATCTTTGCGAGTTCGAAGCCAGCCTGTTCTACAAAGCAAGTGCCACAACAGTCTAAAACTACACACAGAAACCCTGTCCTGAAAAACAATTTAAAACAAAAGACAAAAAGACAGACATGCAAACAGAAATCTCTACTGTGAGTGCATTGTCAATTTTACCTTCTTGCCATTACAACAGCCACAATGCTCCACCGGGTGATTTTTAATTACATGAAGATGAATGTCCTCTTCTAATCTCTACCACTGTTTCACTTTGAAAAAATATATATTGAGCTTTTGCAAATGTATGTAAGCTCTTATTTTCAGTGCCATGAGTAAGAGGTAAAGATCCTGGAATCACCCACCAACACCAAGGCACTGGTAACATTGTGATGAAATGCAAAGACAGTGTAGAAATATGATTGATCAAAAGAAAAAAAATAGGGCAGGAAAGAGGCAGTCTGAGTTCAGCTTAGATTCACCTTGCCCTTCTGAGCAGACTTCTTGCTATGTGGTTCTAGACCCTCTCTGCAATAGGGGTCTTATGATCTGCCATCTAACAAGGTTGATCAAACAAGTTTTATGGCTGACAAACAAAATGATGATGGTGGGGCAATTAGAGGTGTGATTTGTTTCATGTAACTGGAAGTTTCTCTCTCACCCACCAGGTCCTGAGTAACCACTTTGAGGCTTAATAATAATTGCAAGTACCTTGGCATATTATCTCAGTCTTATTATTAACTAGTCCTGACAACTAAATTAACCCATTTTTGTTATTTAACCATGAAACTTGTGACTTTACGTCTTGCTTCTCCAGCGACTGCTGGCCTCTTCCAGACTTCACCTTGTTTTTCCCTGTATCTTTGCTTGGATTTCCCACGTGGCTCTATTCTACCTGGCTATTGGTCAAATCAGCTTCTTTCTTAAGCAATGTTAATAAGATATGGTCACAGCATACCAAAGAGCATCCCAAATCACTTCAGGCACAATTCATTTTAATTTGCGTGAACTGCTTTGGTGGGGAAATTAAGCCGATCAGGATTGTATGGTGTGTTTTGCAGGATGTAAGAGTAAGGGAAGGAAGCATCTAGAAAGTCAAAGAGTGACTTTTCTGTCATTAGTTTACTGAAAGTTGCTCTTTGCAATATTACTTTTTGGGCTTTCTCTCCAGCAATGCTTGTCTCTTTTCATCATCGATACAGTTTGAGCAACACAGTGTTGATCTGGTCAGCATCAGTTAGTCTTACAGCTTTATTTACTATGAATGGACTGATTCCTTTGGTTAATTTCCATATATAAATATTAGATCCATTTTGTTTGAGAAAAAGCTACACATTAACTAGCTAGGATTTGATTTTGACTGAATTGAATCCATAGGCCAAGAACTACCCTCTGGATGATTCTGTATTCCTCTCCACTGAGCACAGGGTAACTTCCATTTGTTTAATTTCTCTTTGAGTTCTTTCTCTAGACTTTGTAGCATTTCTCATCAAGTAGTAAGACACATATTATATTTACACCTAAGTAATTTTTAAGGACCTGGTTTACAAAAGAAAATTGTACTGATTTTTAAATTTCAAATTCTGGTGCACACACACACACACACACACACACACACACACACACACATATATATATATATATATATATTTACAACTGATCTTTGTGTCATTTGTCTTCTAACACTGCCATGTGTCACTTATTTTAGACCTAACTTTGATATTTAGACCAATATATCCTTAGAAAAATAATATTTTAAATTGCATTTCATAAGCACATCAAATTGAACCAAGCTAAGACATAATTTATTGTTTTATGCATGAATTGTTGCTCAACTGGTCATTTCTAGATTTTTTTTTAAACAAACAAATTGACTACCAACTTATGTAACCTTGATACACAAATAAGAATATGAAAGCCACAAGATCCTTTTTCATAGTGAGAACAGACAGTTGGAATGCTCCACAGTACTCTCCCAACCGTCTTTCTGTTACTGATTGTTCATTTCCATTGCTGAGTACTCGGGGATTTTGAATTCGTATTTCAATTCGTATAAGTATAATACTAGAGCCACTAAGGGACAGCAGTCAAGTCATACAGGATAGACCTTTGACTTGTGCCCAGTAACTGCTAATACAGAAATGAGACCCCAAATGGTTTGGCTATCTTATTATGTGTCTTTCAGCACCTCAAACCCTGTTTTCTTTTTTCTTTCTTTTTTTTTTTTAATTATTCTTCATAGTGAACTTTTTTTTTTCTTTTATTGGAAAAAAAAAGCAATTTCTGCCTCCTCCCCGCCTCCCATTTCCCTCCCACTCCTCCCTCTCCTCCTCCCCTCCCCCCACTCCTCCCCCTCCCTCTCCAGCCTGAAGAGCAGTCAGGGTTCCCTGCCCTGTGGAAAGTCCAAAGTCCTCCCCCCTCAATCCTGGTCTAGGAAGGTGAACATCCAAACTGGGTAGGCTCCCACAAAGCCAGAGCATGAAGTAGGATCAAAACCCGGTGCCATGGTCCTCGGCTTCTCAGCAGCCCTCATTGTCCGCCAAATTCAGAGAGTCCGGTTTTATCCCATGCTATTTCAGTCAGAGTCCAGCTGGCCTTGGTGAGCTCCCAAAGAATCAGCCCCACTGTCTCCACGGGTGGGCGCACCCCTTGTGGTCCTGACTTCTTTGCTCATATTCTCCCTCCTTCTGCTCCTCATTGGGACTTTGGGAGCTCAGTCCAGTGCTCCAGTGTGGGTCTCTGTCTCTATCTCCATCCATCGCCAGATGTAGTACTCACAAACACCTGCAAAAATTGTCTGCTTTTCCTTTGCTCTCTGATTCTAAAGGAGAGGAGAGGTTGTTGTGGCAATTTCCTCCAATTTCCTCATGCTTCAAGAAAGTCCATTAAACCCTAAAGTGTAAAAAGTCAGAGTCAAATTATTCACTTTTTAAAGGAAACTCACTAAGACACAGGAAGTAAACAACTCAGTCGATCTATCTGGAAGAGACACTCCAACCAGCTGAGCAACCTTCAGGTTGTTCAAATTGCTGCTTTTGCGAGCTGTCCCCCACTTCCCTATACTGGAGCACACTTTGGTGATGAATGTCTTTGTCTCATTTCCACTTTCATAAATAGTCCCCCACCTATATTCCTGTAAGCAGCCCCCATAAACCTCCTTTGTTTATGACAATAGACTTTGGTGGTATATCTGCTTTGATCTATTGTGGCTCCTCTACTACGTCAGATGGATTACATTTGTCAGTTCTTTCTGTGAATAGTATCACACAACACATGAATGCTTTCTTTTTCATATCTGTGGGTTTACCAACTTGCATAACAACTAACACAATAAATCTCTTAAAAGTATTTATTTTGTAAATTAGTTCAGAATTCCTTTATCTACTGAGACAAGCTAAGAATATCAGGGAAGTTGGGTAGGCACAACAAGGGTAGATAATCTGATCCCTCATTTATTCAGATCAGAAGGTTCTGTTTATATGGAAAATGTATACATATTAACACAGAGTTCTAGACAAATTGTAAATACCAAAAGTCACTAAGAATCATCTTTTTTATTTTATAAAGAAAACACTATTCTTTTTTGAAAATACTAATCTTGAAAAGTTTAAAAATATGTTATCTTAGATGGCGTTTCCTCCTGTGTTTCTTTTCCCATTTCCCCCTAAGAAATCCAAAACCACACAACAGCTCCCAGCTCAGCCTGTTTGGGCGCTGGGACAGGGTCTGAATTAGGAGGGCATCCAGGAGGGTAGTAGCTCCTTTGTCTAGGTGGCCTGCCTGCGGCAGCAAGGTCGGCCCTTTGTTCTCGAGACACCCAAGCAGCAGGGAGACCAGATCCGGGTGCCAGGAGAGACATCACTGGGGTGAGTTTCTGACCGCGGCGGCAGCCCGGACAGGGAACTCAGACGTTCCTCACCCCTCCTGCACTTCCTGGTCAGTCTGCAGGGGCTATACTGCCCGATACCTCCTCTCTATTCCTATCCCACCCAGCTTGCATCCACGGTCCTCCCCCACCTCCTCTGACCCCCCTCCCATCTTTGAACCACACAACAGCTCCCAGCTCAGCCTGTTTGGGCGCTGGGACAGGGTCCGAATTGGGAGGGCATCCGGGAGGGTAGTAGCTCCTTTGTCTAGGTGGCCTGCCTGCAGCAGCAAGGTCGGCCCTTTGTTCGCGAGACACCCAAGCAGCAGGGAGACCAGATCCGGGTGCCAGGAGAGACATCACTGGGGGTGGTGCTGAGGAGTTCCATCTGGATGGTTGTCCATGTTTGGGTACTGAGGAGTTCAAGCTCAGTAGGACGGTCCCTGCTTCTACACTGAAGAGATACACCCAGAGACTCAGTCACAGCAAAAACTGGACCAAGACACCAGGCCTCTCTTGGCTTCATTTGAAAGAGGAGATGGGAAGGCGCCAATGCAAGAATTCCTCCAACAACCTGAAAGGCAACATGACATCACCAGAACCCAGGGATCCCGAAATAAGAAGAATTGTACACCCTACTCCAGAAGAAGTAGAAGAAATCGACTCAAAAGTGAATTATTTGAAAATAATAGAAGACTTTAAACAGGAGGTGAAAAACTGCCATAAACAATTAGAGATTACAAACAAAAAGGTAGAGGAAATGAATAAATCGCTCAAAGATACCCAAGCAAACCAAGAGAAACAAGAAAATGCAATCAAACAGGTAAGTGAAATGGTTCAAGACCTGAAGAATGAAATGGAAGTAATGAAGAAAACACAAACCGAGGGAAGGTTGGAGATGGAAAATCTGGGTAAACGAACAGGAACTACAGAGACAAGTACTACCAACAGATTACAAGAGTTAGAAGAAAGAATGTCAGACACTGAAGATACCATAGAGAAAATTAACACACTGATCAAAGAAAACAGCAAAACCAACAAATTCTCATCACAAAACATTCAGGAAATATGGGACACAATAAAAAGACCAAACCTAAGAATAATTGGGATAGAAGAAGGAGAAGTACAGCTCAATGGTTCAGAAAATATATTTAATAAAATTATAGAAGAAAACTTTCCCAGCCTAAAGAAAGATATTCCTTTGAAGGTTCAAGAAGCATACAGAACACCGAATAGACTGGACCAAAAAAAAAAAAACATCTCCTCGCCATATAATAATCAGAACACAAAACATACAGAATAAAGAAAGAATATTAAGAGCTGCAAAGGAAAAAGGTCAAGTTACTTATAAAGGTAAACCTATCAGACTGACACCTGATTACTCTATGGAAACCATGAAAGCCAGAAGGTCCTGGATAGATATACTGCAGAAGCTAAGAGAACATGGATGCAAGCCCAGACTACTATACCCAGCCAAGCTTTCGTTCACTATAAATGGAGAAAACAAAATTTTCCAGGATAAAAACAAATTTAAACAATACATAGCCACAAATCCAGCCTTACAGAAAGTAATAGAAGGAAAATCACAGACCAAGGAGACCAACAATGACCACAATAACTCAAACTTCTAGACACCCTTTACCAGCGCAACTAAAAGAAAGCAAACACACAAACTCTATGACTAAAAAAGTGACCGGAGTTAGCAACCACTGGTCATTAATATCCCTTAATGTCAATGGACTCAACTCACCTATAAAAAGGCACAGGCTAAGAGATTGGATACGCAAATGGGATCCAACATTCTGCTGTTTACAAGAAACACACCTCAACCACAAAGACAGGCACCTACTTAGAGTAAAGGGATGGGAAAAGGTTTATCAAGCAAGTGGACCTAAGAAACAAGCAGGTGTGGCCATACTAATTTCTAACAAAGTTGACTTCAAACTTAAATCAATCAGAAGAGATGGAGAGGGATATTTTATACTCATAACAGGAACAATTGATCAGGATGAGTGCAGGGAGCCGATTTGAGTGGCTGCCATTTCAAGATGGCATTTGGCTCCGGCCTCGCTTGATATTAAGGTTGCAGTTCTTCCACCAGAAAACAGGATGAGTTGTTGTGATCTAGCTGCCCACACTTCCCCTGACCGGCAGGGGAACTTCCTTGTGGTCTGTAATTGACAGGGATGTTCCCCTGCTTTCTTTCCTGCCGGTGGGTCTCCGGAAAGGCAGTCAAGGTATCAAAGTATCAAAGGTTGCTAGTCAGAATCCATATATAAGCAGCTATAGCTCAGAGCTCGGGGCCCCTCACTTTCTGCTCTCCCTTCAACCAAGAGGCTCCAATAAAGCGTGATTTGAGAAGAATCCTCGTCGTGTGGCTGTTCTTTCCTGCTGGCCAGGGAGTTCGCCACAACTGGTGCCGAAATCCTGGGACGCTGGGACAAGCTTTGGTACCGAATGAGGGGCCAAATAGAATTCAGAACTCGACACGCGGAGCAGCGACGTTGGTGAGTCTCCCAAGTATGATGATTGCTGGGGTTGCACCTGAGGTATTTTGCTTGATCTTTGTGGCCCTCGTCATTGTCGTTTTTTTGTGCTGCTTTTGGTTGCACTGGAAAAGGAGAAGGGCACTTCAAGCACACCAGGACAGCCTATCAGAGTCTGATTTAAAAGGGGGGGACTTAGGCAGGTCTAGACTAAAAAGAATAAACATAAAAGGTATACCTAAAAAAAGAAACTCAAGAAAGTCTCCAGGTAAGGCTGGGGATCCACGACAATAGTGGGTTTTCCGCTCTCACCAGTAGAAGAAGGGAGAGTGGGGTAGTAGAGCCGCGACCACAGCGGACAGGTTGAAGTGAAACCTTAAACGTCAAACGGGTCTTAAAAGTCAAACGGGTTGTCAAACGGGTTGTCAAATGGGCGCTTCATCTTCGCACCCAGTATTTTTGGCTCTCAATGAGCTGTTTCGTTCTATAAAAAGGAGCACTTTAGAGAGGTTCCTGGAGGACTGTGATACCATTGCACCTTGGTTCGCGGCCTCAGGCAATTTTATCATGCCCTCCTGGGAGAAGCTAGGTAGTGATCTGGATTTTGCCGCCGAACAAGGTACGCAAAGGAAGGGGGGTATATTCATTTGGTTCGAATTACCGAGGCCTCCGGAGTTTGCAATGGAGTGTGAGTAGCTGTGGCTCCAAGGCCAAGGAGCTCTAGGTGGCTCCATGGCCAAGCAGCATTGATGGTCTGTGAAGCTGCAAACATCGGGACTTGTTTCAGGGCATAGAAGTGCAGCGCACGATAAGATCTGTTGGCCTGAACCTCTGTCCCAGCCCAGGGCAACCGGTGGGCTGCTCCTCGTTGCCACACCTCCACACTTAGGCCCAGGTCCAGACGACTGGAAAATGGCAGTAAGAACGCAACGTCCCCCCTCAGCAGGAAGTAGCCAGAGAGATTGACAATGCCCAAATTCCCTAAAACATGGTTTAAGCGGGCCCTTTCAGAGCAGAAGCAGGATCAGCTGGGTTGCTAGGGAAGCTAAAGAGGTGCACGAGGGAGAAGGTGTCTCCATGCACTCAGCTGACAGGAATAAATGAGCCACGGGGCTATGGCAGCTGGGGTATGTTAGAGGACTGCTGAAGGAGCAAGGGTTTTTAACTGCTCCTGGGGTCATGGCAAAGCCACTCCTAATGACAGGAGCAGGCAGAGGAAAGCCTGGAAGGGGAAAGCAAGATTGCCTCCCCTTCCTCTCCTCTGTGCTAGCCCCTCTGCTACCAGTTCTGACTGCCCTTGCTGCTGCCACAAGCACAGCCGCAGTTGTGGCAATTGGCTCAGCTTGGCTGTGAATGGAAGTATCTGGGGCTGTGAATGGATATGAAAAGTTTAAAGAATTGTCTAGCTGTCTTTTAGGTAATTGGTCTGGTGAATTCGAACAACTGGAAAAGTTGCGGGTGGCGATAGTGACTGCAGATTCCACACACATGGATACCAGCATGGCAGAAGAACTATCTTCCTGGATCACTCCATGGATCATCTGAAGGAGTGGGTGGGAGTAAGATCCCTGGCAAGCTTAATGGTGCTTGCCTCCCTGGTATGCCTGTAATACATCTGTCACATAAGGGTTTCACAGCATTGCAATGCAGTTATGATCATACAGGCCTTCATGGCATCTCGAGATAAGGTTGCAGTTCTACCAGCGTTAGCCGCTTTGGAGAATGGCGATTCACCCCAAGTTTGGTTATCTGTCCTAAAAGGCCAGTAGGTTTGTTCCTTGCATAGCCTTTGCACTCTCAGGGAGAAATTCTCCATTGCACTGAGGAAGGTATGCATTTTTAATCTGAGTACTGCCTTTGCACCTCCCAGGAGTTTATTCCATTGCCTGGGAGAAGGAGTACCAGGAATTTTAAGCCTCCTTTGATCTGTCCTCGCATCATGAGGTGAGGACCTGAACGGGAGTAAGACCTTCTCACTGGCCTACAGAGAAAAACAAAAAGGGGGAACTGCAGGGAGCCGATTTGAGTGGCTGCCATTTCAAGATGGCATTTGGCTCCGGCCTCGCTTGATATTAAGGTTGCAGTTCTTCCACCAGAAAACAGGATGAGTTGTTGTGATCTAGCTGCCCACACTTCCCCTGACCGGCAGGGGAACTTCCTTGTGGTCTGTAATTGACAGGGATGTTCCCCTGCTTTCTTTCCTGCCGGTGGGTCTCCGGAAAGGCAGTCAATGTATCAAAGTATCAAAGGTTGCTAGGCAGAATCCATATATAAGCAGCTATAGCTCAGAGCTCGGGGCCCCTCGCTTTCTGCTCTCCCTTCAACCAAGAGGCTCCAATAAAGCGTGATTTGAGAAGAATCCTCGTCGTGTGGCTGTTCTTTCCTGCTGGCCAGGGAGTTCGCCGCAGATGAGGTCTCAATCCTGAATATCTATGCCCCTAATATAAAAGCACCCACATATGTAAAAGAAACATTACTAAAACTCAAGGCTGCCATCAAACCGCACACACTAATAGTAGGAGATCTCAACACACCTCTTTCACCAATGGACAGGTCAATCAGACAGAAACCTAACAGAGAAATAAGAGAATTAATGGAGGTATTGAATCAAATGGACTTAACAGACATCTATAGAACATTCCACCCAAATAGGAAAGAATATACCTTCTTCTCTGCAGCTCATGGAACCTTCTCGAAAATTGACCACATCTTCGGTAACAAAGCAAACTTCCACAGTTACAAAAAAATATCCATAACCACCTGTGTCTTATCAGATCACCACGGACTAAAGTTAGAATTCAATAACAATGCTACCCCCAGAAAGCCTGCAAACTCATGGAAACTGAATAGTCAACTATTGACCCACACCTGGATTAAAGAAGAAATAAAGAAAGAAATTAAAGTCTTCCTTGAATTCAATGAAAATAAAGAATCAACATACTCAAACTTATGGGACACTTTGAAAGCAGTCCTAAGGGGAAAGTTCATAGCCCTTAGTGCCCACTTAAAGAAAACAGAGAAAGCATACATTGGAGACTTAACAGCCCACCTGAAAGCTCTAGAAAAAAAAGAAGCAGACTCACCTAGGAGGAGTAGAAGACTGGAAATAGTCAAACTGAGGGCAGAAATCAACAAAATAGAAACACAGAAAACAATCCAAAGAATCAATGAAACAAAAAGCTGGTTCCTGGAAAAAATCAACAAAATTGATAAACCCCTATCCAAACTAATCAAACGGCAGAGAGAAAATTTGCAAATTAATAAGATCAGAAATGAAAAGGGGGACATAACCACAGACATAGAGGAAATTCAGAGAATCATTAGATCTTACTACAAAAGCCTGTATGCCACAAAACTGGAAATGTAAAAGAAATGGACACTTTTTTAGATAAATACCATATACCAAAGTTAAATCAGGACCAGGTGAACAATCTAAATAGACCTTTCAGTCGCGAAGAATTAGAAGCTGTTATCAAAAACCTCCCTACCAAAAAAAGCCCAGGACCAGATGGTTTCAATGCTGAATTCTACCAGAATTTCCAAGAAGACCTAGTACCTATACTCCTTAAGGTATTTCACAATATAGAAACAGAAGAGTCATTGCCAAATTCCTTTTATGAAGCTACAGTCACTCTGATACCAAAACCACACAAAGACTCAACCAAGAAAGAGAATTACAGGCCAATCTCACTCATGAACATCGACGCAAAAATCCTCAACAAAATACTGGCAAACCGTATCCAAGAACACATTAGAAAAATTATCCATTATGATCAAGTAGGCTTCATCCCAGAGATGCAGGGCTGGTTCAACATACGAAAATCTATCAATGTAATCCATCATATAAATAAACTGAAAGAAAAAAACCATATGATCATTTCATTAGATGCTGAAAAAGCTTTTGACAAAATTCAACATCCCTTTATGATAAAAGTCTTGGAGAGATTAGGGATACAAGGGTCATACCTAAATATAATAAAAGCTATTACAGCAAACCAACAGCTAACATCAAAGTAAATGGAGAGAAACTCAAAGCCATCCCACTTAAATCAGGAACACAACAAGGCTGTCCACTCTCTCCATACCTCTTCAATATAGTGCTTGAAGTTTTAGCAATAGCAATAAGACAACATAAGGGGATCAAGGGGATTCGAATTGGAAAGGAAGAAGTTAAACTTTCGTTATTTGCAGATGATATGATAGTGTACATAAGCGACCCCAAAAAACTCCACCAAAGAACTCCTACAGCTGATAAACACCTTTAGTAATGTGGCAGGATACAAGATCAACTCCAGAAAATCAGTCGCCCTCCTATACACAAAGGATATGGAAGCAGAGAGGGAAATCAGAGAAGCATCACCTTTCACGATAGCCATAAACAACATAAAATATCTCGGGGTAACTCTAACCAAAGAAGTGAAGGATCTATTTGACAAGAACTTTAAGGCATTGAAGAAAGAAATTGAAGAGGATACCAGAAAATGGAAGGATCTCCCTTGCTCTTGGATTGGGAGGATCAACATAGTAAAAATGGTAATCCTACCAAAGGCAATTTATAGATTCAATGCAATCCCCATCAAGATCCCATTAAAATTCTTCACTGATCTTGAAATGACAATAATCAACTTTATATGGAATAACAAAAAACCCAGGATAGCCAAAACAATCTTGTACAATAAAGGTACTTCTGGAGGCATTACCATCCCTGACTTTAAACTCTACTACAGAGCTACAGTAATGAAAACAGTGTGGTATTGGCATAAAAATAGAGAAGTTGACAAATGGAATCATGTAGAAGACCCGGATCTTAACCCACAAACCTATGAACACCTCATTTTCGATAAAGGTGCTAAAAGTATACAATGGAAGAAAGAAAGCATCTTCAACAAATGGTGCTGGCACAACTGGATGTCAACCTGTAGAAGAATGAAAATAGACCCATACCTATCACCATGCACAAAACTCAAGCCCAAATGGATCAAAGACCTCAATATCAATCTGAACACACTGAACCTGATAAAAGAGAAAGTGGGAAGTACCCTACAACAGATGGGCACAGGCGATCGCTTCCTGGGTATAACCCCAGCAGCACAGTCATTAAAAGCAACATTGAATAAATGGGACCTACTGAAACTGAGAAGCTTCTGTAAAGCAAAAGACACTGTTACTAAGACAAAAAGGCAACCCACTGACTGGGAGAAGATCTTCACCAACCCCACAACAGACAAAGGTCTGATCTCCAAAATATATAAAGAACTCAAGAAACTAGCCTTTAAAATGCTAATTAACCCAATTAAAAAATGGGGCACTGATCTGAAGAGAGAATTCTCAACAGAAGAAGTTCAAATGGCCAAAAGGCACTTAAGGTCATGCTCAGCCTCCTTAGCGATCACGGAAATGCAAATCAAAACAACATTGAGATATCATCTTACACCTGTCAGAATGGCTAAAATCAATAACACCAATGATAGCCTTTGCTGGAGAGGCTGTGGAGAAAGGGGTACCCTCATCCATTGCTGGTGGGAATGAAAACTTGTGCAATCACTTTGGAAAGCAGTGTGGCGATTTCTCAGGAAATTTGGGATCAACCTACCCATGGACCCAGCAATGCCACTCTTGGGAATATACCCACGAGATGCCCGATCATATGACAAGGACATTTGTTCAACTATGTTCATAGCAGCATTATTTGTAATAGCCGGAACCTGGAAACAACCTAGATGCCCTTCAATGGAAGAATGGATGAAGAAAGTGTGGAATATATACACATTAGAATACTACTCAGCGGTAAAAAACAATGACTTCGCGAATTTTGCATGCAAATGGATGGAAATAGAAAACACTATTCTGAGTGAGGTAACCGAGACCCAAAAGGATGAACATGGGATGTACTCACTCATAATTGGTTTCTAGAGATAAATAAAGGTCAGTGAGTCTATAATATGATATCCTAAAGAAACTAAATAAGAAGGTGAACCCAAAGAAAAACATATAGCTTTCCTCCTGGTTATGGGAAGTAGACTAGACTGCCCGGCAAATAATTGGAATCTTGTGGGTGTGGTGGGAGGGGGGGGGTAAGGGGAGAAGGGGAGAGAAATGTGAGAAGGGGAGAGTGGGGGGAACTTGGGGAAACGGGATGATTAAGATAAAGGAATGTTGGTTAGGGGAGCAGAGAAGCACACATCTTAATTAAGGGAACCATCTTAGGGTTGGCAAGAGACTTGGATCTAGAGGGGCTCCCAGGTGCCCAGGGCGATGTCCCCAGTTAGTTCCTGGGGCAGCTGAGGACATACTGATGAATATCTTGCATATCACCATACAAACTTCATCTGGCGATCGATGGAGATAGAGACAGAGACCCACACTGGAGCACTGGACTGAGCTCCCAATGTCCCAATGAGGAGCAGAAGGAGAGAGAATATGAGCAAAGAAGTCAGGACCACAAGGGGTGCGCCCACCCGTGGAGACAGCGGGGCTGATTCTTTGGGAGCTCACCAAGGCCAGCTGGACTGTGACTGAAAAAGCATGGGATAAAACCGGAATCTCTAAATTTGGCGGACAATGAGGGCTGCTGAGAAGCCAAGGACCATGGCACCGGGTTTTGATCTTGCTTTATGTTCTGGCTTTGTGGGAGCCTACCCAGTTTGGATGTTCACCTTCCTAGACCAGGATTGAGGGGGGAGGACTTTGAACTTTCCACAGGGCAGGGAACCCTGACTGCTCTTCAGGCTGGAGAGGGAGGGGAAGGAGTGGGGGGAGGGGAGGAGGAGAGGGAGGAGTGGGAGGGAAATGGGAGGCGGGGAGGAGGCAGAAATTTCTTTTTTTTTTCCAATAAAAAAAAGAAACGAAAAAAAATAAAAAAATAAAAAATAAATAAAAAATCAAAAAAAAATAAACAAAAAAAAAAAGAAATCCAAAACCAAAATTCAGATCACGTGTCTTGATTTAGAAATGCACCTCCCACCTTTCACACACATTTCAAAAACTACAATGTTCAATTAGCAAAGTAATTGTCCTAGATATGTTTTATATCAGTATCCTCATAGTCATAACATTTACAAAAAGTTCCACTGTTTCCACAACACTTCTTGCTAAATGGTTTGACATTCTATAGACTCCTTTATCTGCATCCATTGATTGTGGCATTGCTTCGTGATTTCATAGCAGACTTAGCTTAGTCACCTGACTGTGCATCAAATTATAAAGCAAAATAAAAAGTGCCATCAAATAGTTTATTAGGGATATAGGAAAATGTAGTTTGGTTCAAGAAATGGTGCAGAAAATAACGTGACAACAAAAACATCTGATTGCTAGTATGATATTACTTTGTAGCTTTTCTCATCAAGTAGTTAGACACATATTATTATATCTACACCTAACAAAGTGCCCAACACTTTAAGAAAAATGAAAGTACAAAGCTTTGACATATAACCAAAGTAGAAAGACATGGACACAGTAAGAACTTGTTTCTTTTTAAAATAATACAACATGTTATAAAAATATTCATGACTAAATTGTCCAAAGAGACAGTTTCCAAGGTGTGATAGGGAAAGAGTGTACCTTACTTAAAATGCTATTAGTAAATTCATATTAATGTCCACATTATTCTAAATAAATATCTGACAGATGATGTGGGCAAATAATCTAAGAAAGATCAGAGTCTTCTCTCCTAAAACAATATCTGAGTGTGTATGCATGTCTGAGCATGTATATTAAGATTTCTGCACACTTTCTCATTCAGCATCTTCATCAAATGAATGTTTTCCATAAATTATCATACAACTTATCATTTAAATTGTAGATCTAGAATATGATTTTTAACGTCTTATGTAAATATAACTGGATCCTTTGATCACATCCCAGATAGCATTGTCTTGAGCCAGCACAGACGTTTGCACTGCGGCCGTGACCATGAGTCTGAAGACCATGAGTCTGAAGCAAAGTGTGCAATTTTTCTGTCATCAATGGAGTCAAACAAGTAAGCCAGTAGTGGGCCACTCCTGCAAATTAAATCTCTTTAAGGCAAGACAAAATGCAGAAAGCAAAGAATACCAAGGACTAAGCCCGCTTCAAGCAGTCTGGCTGGCCCAGTCAAGCAGGGATCGTCCTTCAAGAATCAAGGCAAACAAAATGGCATTATGTCCACGGGTTATCATTATCATCTTTAAGAAAGAAACCGGATCGATCTCTCCCTACCACAATGATGCTGCAGGGCATGCCTCTCACTGCTGGGGAGTGATTGACCATTGGGTATCATTAAAGATGGTTGGTAGAAAGGAAATGGGAAGTGCAGGGATGGGCATATAGGGGGAGGGGTAAGGGTGGGAGGGCCAGCTCAGAGGCAGGCATAGTTGTAGCTCCCCTTAGTCCTTTCTCCCTCCTGGACTCTAGTGACCTTTCACTCAGGAGCCAGCTGGAGCCAGTAGAGGTTTAATTGAATGGATTCTTCAGATGTGTTGGGAGTATGGGTGATGAAGAAAGGAGGAGGGAAGGAAGGCTGGATGCTGTGGTGAAAAGAGAGAAGAGGGGGAGGGGAACTTTCCATGACCTTCAAAGGCTAATTGCCTGGCTCTGCCTTTGCCCTTACTGGAGCTTGGCTTGCACAGTGCTGTGTTGTCTGGTCTGGCCCAAGCTCGGCAGCTCCCTCCCTGGACCCTAGCTTCAGAAATGCAGCCCAAGCAGCAGCTCCCTGGCGACCTCCAGTGCAATCAATAGCAAGCTGGCCAAAGTGGCTGCGATCTCCCCTCTGCCCCTCGCAGGCAGAGCTACCTTCACTGGCTCTGCTTATTCTCCTTTCCAAAACCCTCATTAATCTCAACCTAGGAGAAAACAAAACAACAAAGACCAGAGGGGTACAGGACTGACCAGAAGCACTCATGTGTGCATTTGTATGAACATGTGCTGTGTGTGTTTCAGCCTTCTTTGATTAAGAGAATAAAAAGCCATATTGAGAAATCGAACCTCTCTGCCTGGGCACTTTCTATCCCTTTTCTATTGTTTGCTTTGCAAATTATGAATTTCAGGGAAAAACCAGATTAAGAGTTTATCCCTGGACACTTCACCTCCTTACTTCTGGCTCTCTAAACCCTCTCTTTATGGAGCTTGTGTGTATGTGAGGGGTGAGGGGGCATAAGTAAAAAGAAGTCAGCGAAAGCTGAGTTAAATGGGTGACAAGGGAGATGGGAAGAAAAAAATTCATCCCTTCTTGTCTTTGAGAGCAATCTAATTAGGCCTGAGCCCCCTGTGAGTGGGTATAGGAAGGCTAGGTCTTGCTTGTCTGAGCTTCCTCTAATGTTAGAGGCTGCCTTGGGCCAGCCTATGTGGCTGTACACACACACACACACACACACACACACACACACACACACACACAGGTTTTTAAAGGATCATGTAAGAAGATCAACTGATAAGTAGCTAATTTTGTGTACTTAGAGAGGAAAGGAGTTAGTGCACTCCCAACGGAATACCTGTGCTAATGGGATAAAGAAAGGAGGCAGTCCTGATGTTAAAGTATTGCACTATTAATGTTGATCACTAAAATCAAGGATGAAAACTGCTTGGCAGGGTGGCTAGCTGTAGCTCTGGGGCAACCTTTGTTAGTGTGAGAGAGATTGCACGTAGCTGGACATGGATGGCTGGGTGACCGGGTGTAGACCTGCATGTATATCAGCTGAGCTTGTATGTATGTGAGATATAGTCATATACATATCAATAAGGTTTTATTTTAATGAGCCACTCAGTTATTTTGAAAATTTTCATCAGAAGCCACTTTTCAACTAATTGTAGTCTGCAGAAAAGAAGCCTCATTTTTGGTACAAATGAATTTTCTGAAATGCCATTTGATTTGGGAAATATGACTGATCTGCCCGATTTCTTGATAAGAAATGAAATGAGCCGTTGTCCTTCAGGATATCGTAGACTGGAAATGGGGGATTTTATGGCTAATGCCATCAGATAGAAGTGTCCTACTTTGAAAGAGTCCATCAGCCTCAGGGGAAGCCGGAAATCCAAATTCATCTCTAAATCTGCTGCAGCAGTGAAAGCTGACATGAATGATGATAAATTTTATTCCTAAGTAATAATTACAAAATAAATGGCAATAAATAATGAGGCAATTGATACCCTAATGTTAATAGTTTTACTCTGTCTCATTTGGGTTCCATTTCTTGTTTCTAATGCCAAGACATGATTTGAAAAAGTCGAGTGAACAAAGAGCTTAAGTTAACATGTTTGTGCCACAGCAAGGACTATCAAATTTTTAGAAATATGATTACTATAGTCATTCTTTTAAAACACGAATGTCAACAACAAAGATAGAAAAAAATACATTAAGGGAATAAAATTCATAAGAGTGTACATGAGAAAGTACACATAGCCAAAAGCAAAAGAAATATCTGGGTCATTGACCTCAGGCGCCCTACTCAAGAAGTGGAGAGCAGTGGTACGGA
Source organism: Microtus obscurus (assembly GCA_963919715.1). Lineage (NCBI taxonomy): Eukaryota > Metazoa > Chordata > Mammalia > Rodentia > Cricetidae > Microtus > Microtus obscurus. The sequence continues at coordinate 3,480,020 of CAWTZC010000453.1, read as the reverse complement.
GACAGTTCTTTCAGGTCTTCACATCTAGGGGTTCGTCTCAGTGAATGGCAACAAGATAGAAGAACAGCATAGCAATGAACACACACTTTAGAAGAAAACTCACTGTGAATTAAGTTTATATCTGCTAGCTCAGGAAACTGCTGGCCGATATTTCCTCTTAACCCTGCACTCCCGACCTGGGCATTCACACACCACACACACACACACACACACACACACACACACACACACACACATGGTGTGGGGGTGTGGGGTTGCATAATATAGTCAGGTGTATTGAGACTTCTGCAATAAATAAAGATTCCCATGAAACTTCGTCAAAATGTAATAGAAAAGAGCTGTGAGAAAGGAAAGATAGAAGATAAGATAAGAACAAGGTATGTTTCAAAGTGTTGCACTTCAATGCAGGGGACCAGAATCAGGGAGATAAGGGAAGAAAGAAGCAAAGAGAGCCAGTGGGGATGAGAAAGAGGGGAATGCAAGGGGGGAAAGCCATTTGATAAAGGAGGAGCCCCAATGGGGACAATATATTTAACATGTTTTACATTACCTAATGCCTTACATAAAATGAAACAACAAAGACAAAAATCCACTAGCCTAGTTTCATTAATCATCTAGAAATGTGATCTTAATCTTAAATTATCAATTAATAAATAATGGTGAGTATACACACACACACACACACACACACACACACAACACACATCTGTACATCAACTTACATACACTAGCAGTATAAGTCTAAGATGATTCCAGTGCCATTATCAGTAAACTAAAAGGGTTCATTCCTATATCTCACTTGTGCTTCCTCTCTGAGGCTGGCACATCACAGCTCTCTGGTACATGCTTTTGATGCAAAAGCTACTCTTTGAAAGAAAAAAAATTGCAGAAATTCGAGTCATTCCTAGAAACAGGCAACAGAAACTGATCAGTTATTTTTGATGGTCCCTTGTAGTCCAACCTTATGCAAAAATAAAACTAAGAATTTACTGCCTGTTTACCTATTCGACCTGAGGATGTTCCACAAAATGGCAGCACACACACCAATTTTTCCTAACTCCACTGCAGCAAGATGTTCTTTAAAACCCTCCTTGCCAGACTAATAGTTTGTATACAGTTTTGTATTTTAGAGAGTTAACCACATATTTTTTTTTCTTTTACTCTTTCTTTCTTGACATATATATAAATCAAGGTCATACCTACAGAAGGATGTAGTAAGAAAGGGTGATTTCAGGTTTGTATGCTATTTATTGTGCTACAAATTAAATGATTTTTCATGTACAAGAGTTTTAGTATTAGTAAGAAGCCAACAGCTACAATTTCAAATATACTACAATTCTTTAAGATAAACTAGCTTAAACCAGCTTAATGAACACAAAAAATAGTGGATGTAGATCCATTTGTTTTAAAAAATGAAATAAGATTAGAATTTATGAGAGAGGAGTCCATTGAATTCTCTGCACTTTCACTTTTAGCTCTGGGTAAATATGGGAGACATACAGCTGACTTACAGAATGCCATCAATTGTTACATCTGTACAACGGCCACCGAATAAAGGGGAGTCCGGAAAGAATTACAATCACATAGGCACTGATCCAGGCAGGCTAAGAGGGGATGATATAACTCAGTCTCAGATTGCACCCTCAAGAAATCATGTTGAATTTCACAACAGGTAAGCATCTTGACAAATCCTTCTGAGTACGATGAAAGCAGCTTGTAAAACTAGCACAAGAGTACATCCTGGATAACATCTCAGGTGCATCAATTCTCTTCTGAGAATCTTTATGGTATGGCACTGCATCTGTGTAAGGCAGAGTATTTCCTCATCCGCATCATTGATCTTACTAAGCCCTGGTTAAAGTCATTTTACAATCTCAAATAGAACCAATAAGGCTTGTACTATGTGTCAAAACTCTGAAATTTTTATCTATTTCATCTTTTTTGCAAGTCTATGTGTCTATTCTGTGCATGCATGCATGTGTTTTTTTGAGTATTCACACATATAAGCAAATGTGCATCTACTTCTATGCAGGCCAGAAATTGATGTCCAGTGTCTTCCTCTATCACTCACCATGTTATTTATTGAGGCTGAGTTGGATTTGGCTAGTCTAGATTGCTAGATTGTCAGATGATTCCCTGTCACTGCCTCTGAACACTGGGGATACAGACAACCATCTTGCCTACCTGATTTTATATGTGAATGTTGAAGATTCAAGCTCAGATCCTCAGGCGTATGCAGCAAGTACTTCCCATCCCCACTTCATCTTGATGAGAGTATTTACATAGGAAACTACTCTGATGCTCACAGATATTACACATCTAGTAAAGGGGGATACAGCGCTAAAAGATTAGTGGAACAGAACAGATATTTTCTCAAATATGTTACTATAGAAACTTCTAAACACTGCATTCATACACTCATTTCCTTATTTCTAACATACGTCTCTAAGGAACACACCTCTACCCAAGGACTAACTGTGTGATCTGTCACTCTTATTCCCCACACTGAGTACAGTCCCTCGTGTAACGAAGGCATACAACAAGTGTATCAAATTTATAAATTAGGTAATTTCGATTGATAATAACAACACAAAAATCTATGAATTAAATTAAATTAAACTTTATAAAAAATGAATTTAAGAAACATAAAATCCCATACTTAGTATTCTTTCTTTCTTTATTTATTTAAAATTTCCACCACCTCCTATCCTCCCACTCCCCCTCCCCCTGGCTCTCCAGACATAAGAGAAGTCAGGGTGCCCTGCCTTGTGAGACTTCCAAGCCCCCAACCCCCATCCAGGTCTAGAAAGGTGTGCATCCAAACAGACTAAGCTCCCAAAAAGTCAGTACATACAGTAGAATCAAAATCCAGTTCATCATTGGCTTCGCAGTCCGTCCTCATAGTCAGCCACATTAAGAGAGTCGGATTTGATCATATGCTCTTTCAGACCCAGTCCAGCTGGCCTTGGTGAGCTCCCATTAGATCAGTCCCACCGTCTCCGTGGGTGGACGCACCCCTCGCATTTTTTACTTCCTTTCTCATGTTCTCCCTTCTTCTGCTCTTCATCTGGGCTTTGGGAGCTCAGTCCAGTGGTCCAATCTGGGTCTCTGTCTCTATCTCCATCCCTCGCCTGGTCTCTGTCTCTATCTCCATCCCTCGCCAGGCAAAAGTTGGGAGCAGCGGGGTGAGGGTGGGTTGAGGGGAAGGGGAGATGGGGAGAGAGAAGGAAGAAGGGGAGGATTGGGGAGAGCTTGGAGGAAAGGGATGGTTGAGATGGAGGAAGGGTCGATATTGGAGTAGGGAAGAAGCTATCTTAACTAAGGGAGCCATTTTAGGGTTAGCAAGAGTCTTGGCTCTAGAGAGGTTCCTAGGTGTCCAAGGGGATTTCCCCAGCTAGGTCCGTGGGCAGCAGAGGAGAGGGTGCCTGAACTGGCCTTCTCCCATAGCCACACTAATGAATATCTTGCATATCACCATAGAACCTTCATCATACTTAGTATTCTAAATGCAGACAGAATGTGGTCATTGAAGTCATGAAAAGCAAATGTCTGTTAGCTTGATGTTGACCTGGAGCTTACATTGTAGAAAATTTGGAATGGTTGAAACCTGTTACAGAATCCAAAACGAGTGTAGCCACCATGAGAACAGAAAATATAATAGCAAATATAATATGGTATATTCTTTTGAAGATAAACATTGCAAGTAAATTTTGAATACATAAACATATTCCTTTTATAAAATGTTTACTGATAAAACCGGACTCTCTGAACATGGCAGACAATGAGGGCTGCTGAGAAGCCAAGGACAATGGCACTGGGTTTTGATCCTACTGCATGTACTAGCCTGTTTGGATGCTCACCTTCCTAGACCTGGATGGAGGGGGGAGGACCTTGGACTTCCCACAGGGCAGGGAACCCTGACTGCTCTTAGGACTGGAGAGGGAGGGGGAGAAAAGGGAGGTGGGGAGGAGGCAGAAATTTTTAATAAAAAAAGAAGAAAAAAACAAAATAAATGAGACATCCTAAAAAATGTTTACTGAGAAAAATAGTACAAATGGTGGGGAATGTTTTAATAAATAGTATAGTTTGCATATTTGACTTGGAAAGATACTCTCACTTTTGTTTTTAACAGAATTTCATTGTAAAGTAACTACTTTTTTTTTTTTTTTTTTTACAAATGTCATGTTATGTAGGCTGTCCTCAAGGTTTTGGAGCTCTGAGTCTCTTGTCTCCATTTCTCAGTCCAAGGATTATATGATGCACCACTACACTGAAATGAAATCCTTATACCTTTAAGGTAGTGAAATGGTGGTTTTACTTTTTCATGAAGTTAAACTCTAGGGTTTTTTTCCCCAGGTATCAGTCGTATCTAATCTAAAAACAGGAATATGGTTGCTTAAAGAAGACTTTTATAATGACAACACCAATGGACATGTCGATGTGAATGGTGAAAATTTCCCAAGGTTCTCACCCTTAGGTGAGTAGATACAAACCATCAATGACTGCTGGAAGAACACTAAATAGATTTTCAATACTGAGGGGTCAGCCTTAAACACATGCACACATTTATCAACAATAAAGGGACTCAGTAAGTATATATGAAAAATGCTATGCCAGTAAACTCTCTTCAGATCTTCATGTATGTGCTTTGTCATGTATTTCCACATACATATACGAACCAAACTAAATACAAATGTGGTAAAAATTAAAAAAAATTAATTCAAAGAGTGCATTTTATTTAAAATAATTTTCTTTACTTTTTTTAATAGGGATATCCTTGAACAACATCATAAATACAGCGTTTTGAGTTATCTTCTGAGCCTTTTGGCAGCCTTTATCTGTGCATTTCACATACTATAAGCTAATGGTGCTTCCACAGAGTTAAACACACTGGCCTGCTGCTATCCTCAGGTTATGGGTGTGTCCATGGAAGTCAATTCTAGAATGTGTTGCTCCCTTCAGAAAGCACGCCTGTCCTGTCTGTCATATTATTTTATGTTTTTTTGTTCTGAGTAAGTATTTTTCTTCTTGTTCAGTCTCTTTAGTAACTGCTTTGTAAATCTGTCATTTCAAGGACTCATTCAAAAATATTTAGAGAATGCCTACAACATGCAACATACAATGCTAGGCGCTCAAGGATTTGTCTTGGAAACACAGTACTTTCTCTCTCTCTTTTTTAATTCAATATTTTTTTCATTTTACATACCAACCCTAGTTCTCTCTCCCTCCCCTTCTCCTACTCCCCCTACCAAACCTTTATCCCATATCCCCTTTCACTCCTAAGAGGGGGTAAAGCCTCCCTTGGGGAGCCAATGAAGGCTGACATACCAAGCTGAGTTAGGACCAAGCCCCTCCCCCATTTATCAAGGCTCCAAAAAGCCAGTCCATGTACCAGGGATAAGTACTGGTCCCATTTCCAGGGCTGCCCCTAACAGACCATGCTACATAACTGTCACTGACATTCAGAAGTACTAGTTAGGTCCCATGCAGGTTTCCAAATTGTCAGTCTGGGAGTCAGTCAGCTCCCACTAGTTCCAGTCAGCATGTCTCCATCATGATCTACAACCCCAGGGAAGCTACTTAAAAGAAGAACCCTAAGAGGGACACACATGGAGGTTCCCAGGAAAGGGAAATGATTAATATCTTCTTTGTAAACTGGGAGGGGGAAGAATGGAGGAAATGGGGGATGGGGACATGAGAGATCCAGATGACTGAGTTTGGGGAGGGACAAAGAGGGAGAGAAATGAAAGAGGTATCTTGATAGAAGGAGCCATTAAAGGGTCCTGGAGAAACCTAATGCTAGGGAAGTTCTCAGGAATCCACAAGGATGGCCCCAGCTAAGACTCTTTGCAATAATGGAGAAGGTGCCTGAACTGGCCTTCCTCTATAATCTTATTAGTGACTACCGAAATTGTCATCATAAAACCTTCATCTAGTAACTGATGGAAGCAGATGCAGTCATCTACAGCCAAGCACTGGACTGAGCTCCTGAAGTTCAGGTGAGGAGAGGAAGGAGAGAGCACATGAACAAAAAAGGATCAGGAAAATACAGCACTTTTTTGAAAGAAGTATCTTGTGTCTATTAGGAAAAAGAGAATGTAACAACTAGCACACACACACACACACACACACACACACACACACACACACACACGAATAACCAAGAAAGAAAACTTGATTTCCTTCGCACAATGTATTATCGGAAATTGCATGAAGAAAACTTTGAATAGGAGGCAAGAGATGCTTAAGGGAAATACATTGTTTCTATAAAATTTATCTGTAGATATAGGAACAATGTATGTGAAAAGACATTAGAGGTGTGTCTATGTTTGAGTATGTGTGTATGTGTGTGTGTGTGTGTGTGTGCATGGATGCCTGTGTGTGTAAACACACACACAAATAAACCAAGTGAACAAGATGAATAATAAAAGTACTTCAATGGAAAGTACTAAAATTGTTTCTCTATACTTTGAGTTTTTTCTTCTGGGTGGCTATTTAGTTAATGAATGGCAAATAGGATCCAGAAAGAAGGCTCAAAGGTTAAGAGAACACACTGTTCATCTGGAGGGTTGGCGTTCAATTCCTGATACTCATATCCAGTGGCTCACAACTGCTAGTAACTCCAACTCCGAGGGGATAGGAATGCAAGGGGTAGAAGTTTGGCCTTTTTAGCCTTTTACTAAAAAATGAATTATTTCATATGCTTGTTCAAGTTCCAAAAATAAAGAAAAGAAAGGTGAGTAGATTCTAACAAAAGGATTTTCAAGTCAATATCTGCCCAAATTGTCCAAGAACTGAATAACGCAAGATGATAAGTAAGCTCCAAATATCAGATTTCGATAGCAGAACAAAGATGATCTTCCAAGAAAGAAATGTGAAGAATCATTGAGTTAAGAAAACCTAAGAGGACATTTTTGTGGAAACCAAGAGTGATTGCAAAAACGATTAACACAGCATTGCTGCTAGCAGCAATAAACAGCTGCCTATAATTAAGAGAATACTGTGACTTTTCACAGGGTAGGGTAGTGTTACAAGATATGAAGAGAATCATTGTAGGTTCTATAAGCTTCATAATAAAGGATGGAGACACCCACTATAAATTACAATATTAATTTCTATATTCTCTTACTCCACCAGACTTGCAGAATTATAGGATGACAGGACTGAGAAGGTGTATAAAATAATTCATAGGTAGATCCTTCTCTGAGAAAATTAATCAAAATACACAGTAACCTAGTAATACTTCATGGTCTAAGCTGGGCCCAAGGGAATTCAACAGAGAGCAAGGCTGTCTCTTCACACTTTCCTTCATTTAACAAAATGTAAACTGCAGATAAAAGAGACAAATAAAATAATTTTTTTTAAATCAATGGGGTTCCCACTGTAGTAATAAGGCAGGCCAGTGGTTAAAAATAATTAAAATTGAGCATAAAGCTTGAATAATGGCCATAGAAGATTCTGTGAAGCAAAATAGAGAAAGGAATTAATTTTTTATAGGATAAACCTTAAAATTTCCCGTTGGAATTTGAAAGTGATGAAAAAGAATATCTATAGAATTATAGGATTATGGTAGTAGAATTATTGAAGAAATTTGGTTTTGTTAAGATGTGATAACCTGAGCATGTTGATAAGCTCTGAGAATGTGTCTAGAGAATGACAGCCCCAAGGAGGGAGCTGTGGGTACACTGTAAGGGAAATAATACATTTCTTTAATCTACCCTGTCCATCCTTTATATGAGCAGAATTGAATTTTTATATGTTGTTGATTAAAGCAACTAGTTGCATTTAATTTTCATGGTAGATAAATTTAACACTATATTTGATATTTGCTTCTTTTTAATATATTTTTGTTATTAGAAAGTTCCATACATTTAAGTAATATATATTGATCAAGTCTGTTCACTACTCCCTCCTTTCAACTCCTTGTTTCCCTGCCAATCTTCCTCCTAGTTTCACATCTTTTCATTTTATTATTTATTAATAACACTGTGGGACCAACTAGTGATGTCCATATGCATATGGGTGTGTGGCCATCTGATGCGCCATGAGAAACCTACCACAGGTCTTAATCTGGTAGTCATGGCTGCCGAGTTGTTGTGTGCCACAGCTATACCATGTCCAGAAGTCAGCATTTTGCACCTCCTTTCTATCTGCGGATTAGTATATTCTCACCCCTCTGTCTTTTCCAAATTCTCTGAGCTTTGTGTACTGAGAATCCCTTATGTACTGAGAGTTTATATACTAATTTTGGGTGTTTCCATTCATAAATGGGAACTTTGAGATATCCCATCGAAGCACTATTCCAGAAAACTTTTTAGTATGTATGACTTCATCTTTGCAATATAATTGTTTAAACAATGTATTCATTTTATTCTTAGTTCTCATTGAAAAAAGTATACAATAAAAGTATGAAATTAATGATATAAGCATAAAAATAATTTAATGTTTTACCTAAAAATAAAAATTAACAAAGAAAAGTGAAAAATCTTATGCCTCAGAAACTTGCTGAATTTAGCCTCATCAATTATATATTTGTGAAAATAAAGAAAATGGAATCTTCTTTTATGTGATAGTCAATCAAACATTGAAGACAGCTTGCATCTCATCTCTGAGATCTGTTCTCTTTTGAATGCATCCCATTATCAACCTTTTCTTTATGTCAGCTAGCTTTCTGAGTATGAACAAGAATCATATACATTGTCTTTTCTAAAATTCACTCTCAGCCAAACATAAATGTTGAGCTTTCTGGTGAAATTTGCATACTCAATCATTTGTTTAAGCTTGGTACTTTTTATAAAAGTGTAATGTTGACTGTTGTTAAGCTTATAATCAAGGAAAAACAATATTTGTATTTTCCCTATTTGCATATATCTTATTTTTGTCAGTTCACTTAGCTGAGTAGTCCTTAACGATGTCTAGAAGAACCCATACTGTATTCTATCTTAAAACAAATATTTCCATTTTGTTTAAGTGATCAACTGATGTTACATGCAATGCGATGAGATAGGTTTTTGTGTTATCAAAGTTGATCATTGGTACCAGCTAGTTGGCTACTTGCTCGAATTCTCACTTGTAAAACATACTCATAAACACACGATGGAAGATTAATTTACATATTTTGATTTATAAAAGTCAGTGAAAAATATTTATTCAATAAATGTTGAAATGTCAGTTTCTATATTTCAATTGTATTTCTCTATCACTTTTGAATCAACCAAAAACTGACTAACCTGAATACTCAAATTCAGGACTAGGAAAAAATAATTAGCATTTCTGCTTTAAATAGTATAAAATGCCATATTTACAAAGCTAAGGAGGAACAAAACCACATGTACTTTGGATGGGGGCCAATATTATTAACAAAATCTATAAAGATATGCTCTATTATTATCTTGTTGAATAAGTTTGTCTTCTACGGCCTCACAAAAAGCTCCTTCCTTAAAGAAAGGAGTTAATGAGATTGTGCATTGTAGGGTTAGTGCAAATACAGTGTAAGAAAACATGTAGAAAATTAATTCTGAAGTGTGGGATAATTGTCGGGTGCGGAGTACCTTGGGCTAGACACAAAACAGCGAGGAAGCAGTCATGGTACATCTTGTCTTCACTTGTGTTTGCTAGAGTGAGTGAAAAGATTAATGTTGATCAGTTCCATCCATTCAGAGTTAGAGACTCTGCTACCTTTTAATTCTAAAGTTATTCACATTTCTACTGATTGGATTCCTGTGAGAACAGTACTACTTATAGGTTTTCCTTGTAATATGAATGGCAACTAACCTTTCTCTCTCCCCTCTACCTATCTGTCCACCTGTCTCTGTATCTATCTCTGTCTATAGTTTCCAATGTTGAAGAAAATGAGCCATTTTCAAGTATCCAAATACTAAGATTTAGAGATGTATATTCCATATAATACTTCATTCAAGATAATGAGCCTTCAGGCCCCTATCAATCTCTTTCCTTTTTCCTTTTCTTTCCTCTCCCTCCACACTTTCATATCTCTGCCTCCAACATCATCTCAAAATGCTCCTCCCTCCTGAATTCCTAACCACTCATTACTATTCAGTTTCTTACATGTCATAGAATCTATGAGTATTATGAATACAGTCCAACATTCTTTTATCTTTCCACACTTAAGAACCCAGATGAAGAAGAAACAATCCAGTCCTCTTAGAGAGCTGGAGAGAGGAAACATGTATACAGAAGGCTGTTTGTTTTTTCCTGGCAGCCCAGACCTTAAATAATCACATAGAAACTGTATTAATTAAAACAGTGCATAGCCAATCACTTGGGCAGATTGCTAACTAGCTGTTATATCTTAAATTAACCCATTCCTATTATTTTATTGGAGGAGGGAGGCCACTAGTTCGTCTCAGCTGCCCCAAACCAAAATAACCACATAGAAATGATATTAATTAAAATACTGCTTGGCCCATTAGCCCTAGCTTCTTATTGGCTAACTCTTATATTAATTTAACCCATTTCTATTAATCTGTATATCACAACAAGGCAATGGCTTACCAGCAAAGATTCAGCATGTCTGAATCTGGCAGCTTCATGGCATCTCTCTCTGACCTCCTTCTGACAGTGTTCAGCCCAGCTTTCCCTGCCTAAGTCCTGCCTTGCAATAGGTCCAAAACAATTTCTTTATTCATTAATAGCAATCACAGCACACAGAGGGGACTCCCACATTTTATATTTTACCATGAGGCTTGTAGTTTACTGGTCAAGTTCCTGGGCATCTGTCTCCTTCGGCAGCTACATGGCTTCTCTCTGACTATGCCTACTCTCTGTACATCTCTGATTTTCTTCCTGGGTTTACTCTGTTAAGCCATTGATCAAAAACAGCTTTTTTATTAATCAATGGCAATAAAACATCTTAACAGCACACAGAGGAGAATCCTATATCACAGAAACACCAGAGTGAACTCAGGACAGTTCAGCTTAAAGTTGGGAACCATGGGGTAAAGCTCTAGGAGTTCTGCCAGCTTGGCAAAAGGCAGAGAACTGACTGAAAACATTGAAAGTACTCAAGGGATTTCCCAATGACAGGATAGAATAAAAGAGTTCCAGTACTCACTCTCCAGACATAGGTCTAGGACTAGTCATTGGTTGTTGGTCACTCCTACAATCTCTGTACCACACTTATCCCAAAATATCCCATAGGCAGGATAGACTATAGGTCAAAGGTTGTGTGGCTGGTTTGGTGCCTCAGTCCTCCCAATGGAAGTCCTGCTTGGTCACAGGAGATGATTAGTTCAGGCTGTGTATACACTATTGCTAGGAGTCTTAGCTGGGGTCATCCTCGTAGATTTTCTCTTGCACCCCTGTTACTGTCTCTAGTGCCAGAACTCAGAGGCTGGGTGGCCTAGAGGCCTAGGATGAAACCAAACATGGCTGAAGAAAAAAAAATCCATTGTACTAAATATTCTGCTATACTCATAAATTGGTGAGTACCCCAGTTGTCATCAGAGCCTTCATTCTCTAACTGATGGAAACAGATGCAGAGACCCACTAGGCTGATCTCAAGAAATCCTGCTTAAGAGAGAGAAGAAGGATTATATGAGTTAGAGGGTTCATGTACAACACAAGAAAACCCACAGAAGCAACTAACCAGGGCTTCTAGAAGCTTAAAGACCCTGAAAGGACAAACAGGAAGTCTGCATGGGAGACATGAGGCCCTCTACTTTTATGTGACAGTTGAGTAGCTTGGTCCACTTGCGTGACTTCTAGTAGTGGGATCAGAGTCTGTCCTTAATGTTTTGACTGGCTTTTGGGAGCCTACTCCTCATACTGGGTTTCTTTGCCCAGCCTTTATACATAGGGATGTGCTTAGTCTTGTAGCAACTCCATGTGCCAGAATTTCTTGATAGCCATGGGAGGCCTGTTCCATTCTGAACAGAATAGAAGAACAGTGGATTTGCGAGGAAAAGGGGAAAGGTGTGGGGAGGGAATGGGAAGAGAGGAGGAAAGGGAAACTTTTTTTTGTAGTCAGGATGCAAAATAAATAAAAAATTTAATTAAAAAAAAAAAACAGTTCCAATACTAACTGACCAACCTCCGTGTGAAGGAATGACAACCCCAACTTTCAGATTTCTGTGTGGTTTGGATTTCATGATGTTTGCATAGAATCTAACAGTTTAGCATTCTTAGTTTAAGAGATGAAGAAGGAGAAATAAGGAGAGAGGGAGAGATAAAAGTAAATGGAGAGGGAGAGAGAGAGAGAATATCATTTATATACCTGTACTATCAGCACTGAGGAAGTAGTGTATCTAATTCAAGGCCAAAGTTGAGGCACACTGTGAGACACATTTGCAAACAAAGTAGAGCAAGAACTAAAATAAAGGATCCAAAATTCTTTGAATTTAACAGTATTTAATTCCAAATTTAGAATTGGGATGCAACAAAATTTTCCTTTGTCAAAATTTTAATAGTGCCTTGATAATATCTGTCTGTCATATAATTTTTTTTTGTTTTGTTTTTCGAGACAGGGTTTCTCCGTAGCTTTGGTGCCTGTCCTGGAACTAGCTCTTGTAGACCAGGCTGGCCTCGAACTCCCAGAGATCCGCCTGCCTCTGCCTCCCGAGTGCTGGGATTAAAGGCGTGTGCCACCACCGCCCGGCCTTGTCATATAATTTTTTATCACTTTATATTTCTCCTTGAAGTTTTACAATACACACATTTTTATTCAAATTTTATTTTTTAATTATTTATTAAATAAAAACATATTATGTTGATATAAATGTTTGCTTCATTGTTTTCAATTTTATAGAAATTCCACGTCTGTTGCAAAAATAATACAAAATATCTTCACATTGTCATTTGTTTTGATTTTTTACTTCTTAAAGTTGAGGAGGTTTTCTTTGTTCCCCATAAAATATTTATTGATTTTCACTCCTCTCTGTCATGGCCACCATAATAACCAGCTCATTCCTGGTCTCTCCCTCCTTTCTCGTGATCCCTTCAGTGCTTCATCTTTTCCTGTTGAGCTGTTTAAACAATTCATCCCTGCAGTTTTATATGAAATAGAAGATCAGAATATAAAGAGGTTAACCTACTTTTTGTTTGTTAAAGAAACACAGTATTTGCTACTAGATTTATTTTCACTTGTGGAGAGTGGCTTTCATAGTATAATATTCTTTCCTACATAATAAAGACTCCTGTTGGGTAGTAAGAAAAGCAAAGTGGAAAAAAATAAGAAAAGGAAGAAAGGGAGGAGGGAGCAGAATGGAATAGGGAAATAGAAAGGGAAGGTACACGGGAAGGAAAGACCAAAATCACTGATATGGTCTCCAAATGAATTGTCTCCACTGTGTACTAACTGTGCTTCATGCCAGCAGAGGCCAGAGATCTGTAAACACAGACACCTCCTTATCCATCCCACTGGGCAGCACGCTTCCATACCCCAGGTCTCTCTGGGACTGGCATTATCATCATCACTCAGTCAGCAGAATAGTTGGGAGGAAAATTGGGAGATGTGTAAACCCCAGAAAGCAGCAAGCAGCTTCGATGGCTGTTGAGATAATGAGGATTATTTTAAACATTACCAATGACATAAATGAGGTAAGTATGATGTTTAAGGACTGAGATGCCCCAGGAGTTCTTAATATCATTGACTTCCTGCTTGCTTAATGCTAATTTTATGTTCTTTTGATATTTTCGTTAATTAAATTTAAGCCTATGATACTATGAGTGTTAGCGGTTTGTTTTAAGTAACAGCAAGTTATTTGAATGGCAGGAGCAAAGGCGTTCTAGAAAGGTGCTATTCTGAACAACTAAGACATGACTTAAAAGAGTCTCTTTGTGTAAATGCTATACACACTCTCACTAATAAAAGTTTCCTTTAAAAAAACAGCTGGGAGAGCTTAATACATGGTTTCTCTGAGGTTCAGTTAGAGGGAATCTCAACAGGGCATTTGTGTGTGTGTGTGTGTGTGTGTGTGTGTGTGTGTGTGTGTGTGGCTTGTTTGATTTGTGTTCTGTGTCCTGATAGATGGAAAAGACAAAGACTGAGGGAAGACATCAAATGCCATCAACCCCTGTTTCTAGGGTTTCTAGGAACACGAGACATCAGGTGAGGTCTATTAATATAATTTTCAGCCTCAACAGGTGAGGGTTCTATACTCAGCCCTTCCCTAGACAGTTCTCTTGACCCTGGCTCTCTTCTTCCTTGCTCAGCCCTGATGCTTTCCATGTCCTTTCAAAATTCTCCATATCCTCTGGGTCATAAATTTAGAAAATGAAACTTGTCATAAAAGGGTCTGGGGTCTTAGGACTGAGTTGGTGGGGGGGGGGGCTTGGGTGTGCTGGTATGGATGCTTAGGAGTGTAAGTGTGAGAACTAGGGTTTATGACATAAGGGCTGGAGTGCATGTGCATGCGTGTGAGGCCTGGGGTATGTGAGAGTATGAATTGGGGTGTATGAGTGTGGAGGCTGGGGTTTGTTTCCAGTAAGGTTGGGGTGTGGCCTCTTTTCCCACAAAGTGACACCAATCTAAAAGAGAATCCATTTACTCAGGAGTTTAAAAAGGTATAACTCCTATTTTCTCACATGGATTATAATATTCTATGGATTGTGTATGCTTTGTAATAGGAATCATACTACATTCATGGTAGAGAAATCATTTGCTACTCTAAGAACTGGTCAAGAAATACCAAGGGGACATAATGAGTAATGCATAAGAGACTTATGAGAAAAGAAATGGAACCATTTGAACCTCTATTACTTCAAGAAACACTATCCTATGTAATTGTCCAATAAATGTAAGGGTCTCTTAGTGAATTAATGGTATTTTCATGACAACTGATTGCCCTCCCATTATTTTCAGACTACTGTGTTATCACACCATCTTAGCTGGTAGGGGGTAAATAAGGTTCTCTTGCCATCTTCCTCCTTTGAATTCTGGCCCCAATGTGTTCTGGCTTTGTCACCTTGAGACAATCACACCCCCTCTTTTCTTCAATTTCTTTATTTCTACAATGAAACAATGAGAGTAAAACCCCCTTGGGTCTATCATTCAATAAAAGTTCATCACAGTTTTCTACATTCACACAAGAGTCTGGTCAACACTTACCTAAATTAGTCACAGATGAAAGAAGAAGCCTCTACAGCCATCCAAATCTACCTTTACAGTCAGCGCTTGCATATTCACTGCGGTGCCTTAGTCCATGTTTGCTAAATCTACTAATTTCTCTACGCCTTGCTGAAGCCTTCACTAAATTTCACTAAATCTCTCCTCCAAGTAATATAAAATTTTTCTCAAATGAGGAATGCAGAATCCATAATATTATTTAGCATTAACAATATTTTCATTGCAATAAAAGAATGATAAGCCTAGCTCATAAGGTTGTTGTGAATGGATCAAACATATACACACACAGAGGACCACACACACACAACATACATATACACACACAGAATACATAGGAATATATATATATATATATATATATATATATATATATATATATATATATATAGACAGAGAGAGAGAGAGACACACACACACACACAGAGGAGTAGATAAACAGGGAGAAGTGTATACATATACAAACATACATTTCTGTCTTCAGTATCATAGATTTGTTCCAAGATTTCCCAGCGGCACTAAACTCCAATGATATTTAAGTCCTTTATATCGAATGGAAGGATATGTATGCATATCACACACATATATCATCTTATGTAACTTAAGTAGCCTCTAGATTATTTGAAAATCAAACATAATGTAATTACTACAGAAATAGCCCTCTTACTGTCTTCAATAAATTAGAACAACAGAAAAGATTCATACACATTCAGCTCAGAAAAAAATGTTTTACTTAATATTTTCCAGTTAAAGTTGGTTGAATTTGAGAAAGAATCCCATGAATACAAAGACCAATTGTTTATGAATCAGTTAATACACATAAATGTGTAGGGAATATGTGGGTGTGTGAGTGAATGTGTGTAATATGTATGTTGTAATATCTATATTATATATATACACATATGTATGATATAAGGCTCACGTATAGATTATATTATCTTTCATTTGTATATAATTCTTCTACAGTAGATTGTTAGATTTAGATGCAGATTTTCCTCACCCATTATCCTGTTATGGTGTTCAGATATTACTATACAAAAAAGTTTAACTCATTTGTGACAGCATGGAGTTGTCCTTGCATAGTTGCTATAGTGCCTCTGATTCCATTTTACCTCTCTTTCTTTCACTTGGTGTACCACATAACATCCTGAAAATCTCAACAGATGCTGATGTCCCTCCACTGCCTTCTAACCCACATATGTAGGAGAAAAATACCTCTCTTCATGATAAACTATTAAACTGTGGGCATTCTGTTATTTCATAGAAAGCAGCCAAAGAGCTAGGCACACAATCAAGTGTTGGCACCACAGTGCCATTTTCTACACCCATGGTTTAAGCTTCATATGGTTCATAATTAGACCAGATAGAATAATGGGGTGCTGAAAATTCTCAATTTAGAAATTTATTTTGAAGATTAAATTTTCAATTAATTTCTTCCAGATTATCTCAGTATTCAAATCTTTCTCCAAATCATTACATTTTTAAAATTACTCAGATACATATTAACATTTACATTGATAGAAGCCTATATCCCAGCCTCTATAGGTGAGTGTAGTCTTTTTTTCAAGAATCAAAGTTTAAGAGCCTGGCAAATTAGGTTTAGGACTCAAGTTGTAGCTTAAGACATGTTCAGAAACATTAGATAGAAATCCAGAGCACCTCAGTGAATGAGATTGAGCACACCATGCTCTGGTCTTCTTCAAATGAAGCAGGCTGGTTCCAGATAAAAGGAAAGGGGTGGTTGAAGAAGGTAATCAGTAGGTTGGTCTGATCATACCTACAGAATCAGGGAAAGCTGGAAAGAGATGTCTCTACAGGCAATAAACTTACACATGTAAGTCTTTACCTCTAAAATCTCTAAAATATTCAGTTTGCCAGAATGAAAAGTAGGATGATTACTAATTACAAGATGTAAAGTGTTTCCTTACAGCAACAATATAATTATTAATAAAAATTTCCTTGCTTTTCTAACATACATAGAAGATCAAAGGCAATTGAAAAGCTGGTACTGCAAAATACTCCACGCATGAACTAAGATGTCAGTCTTCTTGAGCCAAATTTCCAAAGAAAATAATTAACATCTGTTGATGTCACTTTTATACTTGCATTGATTCCCCCCTCAACATCCTGCAAAATGACATCTGCCAGTACATTCTATTTAAACATCTCATTCTTGGGTCACTAATGACTATCTCCTTGCAAAATCTCATCTGAGATCTCTTTAAAAATTGTCTGTGTTTACTAAAGCATTATAATACATAACATAGTTTTATTGAAAATTTCTATGTTCTTATTTCCATGACAACTCTGTTTCCTGTTTTCTAATACTTCTGACATCTCTGACCATTTCATCTAAATCTCTCCATGTAGTCTAGCCACCATGGACCAGTTGCACTAAAGCCACTGCACAGAGCTTCTCTTTGAGCAATCTCATCTGTTCTGAAAACATTGTCTTAGATACCAAGGGCCTCAGTTGTCTCCATTGGGGGTTAGCACTATGGCTTCTATGTTTTGAAATCTGTTTTGTAAATTGATATTTTATTGTCTGTCTTATATAACTGTTTTTTTTTCACACCACAAGACAGAGTTGAACAGGAAGGACAGAAAGCTCATAATTGCTGAAACTTCAGTCTGGCCCTCTGTTTTATGAAGAGAAATAAAAAAGTCAACTTTTGGATCTAGACAGAGTATGAAACTTTCAATCTCATGTAAAAGTTATTTAGGGAAATATATATTTTAAGTGTGTGGAAAGTTGCTTAATTCAGAGGTCCCAACCTGCTTGTCCCCTTCACTCATTTTCTCCTGTTGGGAGTCCACCCACAGTGAATACTAAAACCTGAGGATTGTTTGTGACTTCACTCCACCTTATAGTGCCTTGTTCACCTTGCTCTGATTAATATAACTCTTATTTGTCTGACTTTTGTCATGAAATATAGGTACCACGAGGAATCTTATGGTTGCAGATAAAAGCTTTTTAGCAACAGTCTACTTTCCATTCCTTTACCCCAACCCAGATCCTAAGACACAGCGCAGCTGAGCCACACCCAGGCTCCATCATTTAAGACTTCCACAACTCTGAAACAAAAGGTAGATGCAGAGTAAGATACCTGTATGTCCACTTTATATCATCACATGAAAAATGTGTGTGCTTATAATACTGAGCAGTACAGTCCTTAGTAGAAAATATAATGAGAACAATGTCTAAGTGGAAGATGCCAACCGCCTGGTTGAATCAGAAAATCCTTAAAGAATCTGATATAATCTTACAGGAAAATTTATGATGAAGTGCAAAGAAACTTGTCATTAACAAATAAAAAGAATAAGAGGAGAGGAGAGGAGCCAAAAATGAAAGGGAGGAGAGGAAGGAAATGGTGCCAGCAAGAGCTCCATGCACGAAGGTCGGAACACTCCATGCAAAAGCAGCATGTATTGGAGAATAGTGAGGAGTCTGGGAGATTGAAAATGCTTATGTGAAATACTTGCAAAAGTAGACTGACAGGAAAATTTATGCTAATTGTGAAGTGATTATTTTATTTTGGATTTTAAATATATTCTTGAATGATCAGATTTCCTAATAAAATAACAAGAACCCTAATTTTCAAGCAAGGACAATAATAGAGAGAATATGTATTTATAAAGAGAATTTATAGTGACAGATTAAACTGTAAGAATAATGCCATGCAGTGAGTAAGAAATAGAAAACATATAACAGAAAATGTCTAGAAGGTGGATGTAATCTATTAATGTAGGTTATTTGATTAAGTAAGTTCATTTCAGGGGGAAGAAGTCAAAGGTGCAAGAACAAAGGGGTAAGTATGGAGAGAATCTTTAAATGGAAATACTTGATCTAGATAAGAGGAAGTTGAACAGAGAAGCCAATGGCAGAGATGACCAAGAAACCAGTTATCCACAAATAGAAAGAAGAGGAGAAAAATGGAGGGAAAGGGAGTGTAGGGGGGAGAATGAAAAGAGGTTATGAGACTATTGCAGAAGGGAGGAGATGAGAGAAGAGGGGAGAAGAACGAAAGAGAGAGAGGAGAGGACAGGAGAAGAGAGGAGAGGAAAGGAGATGAGAGGTGAGAGAAGGATGAGGAGGAGAAAAGAGGACAGGAAAGAACAGGACAGGGCAGAAAAGAAGAGAGAGATTACCAGGCCTGGTAGAACATATCTACAGTCCCATCTATTTGGGAATCTGAGGCAGGAACATTGCATCCTATCCCAAAACAGAAAGAGAAGAAGGCTTTTAGGTACCATTCAGTTGTAGAGATCTTGCCTGCTCTGCCAAAGGCCCTATGTTTCAGTTCATTGTCGAAAGAAGAGAAAAGTGAAGCATGAAAAGATGAAGAGATGGGAAAACAGAGAAAGGAGGAAATAAGAGCAAAAAGGACAGAAAAGAGTCAGAGAGAAAGTGAAGGATGGAGAGAGGAAGGAAGGGAAAAGGATGGAAGAATGATGGTTGTTGTGGAGAAAGAATATGAGAGCTTGTTTGGGTCTGGCTTGAAATTTCTGAGGCAAGAAAATAAAAGTGAGCTAGAGAATATTCAGGAGACAATTGCGAATATCGGATTAGAAACTGACCTAGAAACAAGAAGAAGGAAACTTCTTTGCAGGCTGAAAATATTCTGGAATCAGTGTGGGAACAAACACCCAATCAGTGTGCTGTGTTAGCTTCTAAATTTTTCGCTGGGTCTTTCATCAGAAAGCTAAGGAATAGCCAGGCTAGCAACCTTGATACACACGAATCTTTTATCTATAGATCTTTCTCTGGAGGCAAGTGAAAACAAAATTCAGATAGAAAATGTTGCTGAAAAGAAGCGAGAAACAAGAGAAGCCACCAAGAGGATGGACACAGGGAGGAATATGTGGGCTGATGAGTGGGGGAAGTGAGCATAAATAGTGTATGAAGGTCAGAAACAATGAGAACCAGCATTCAAACAAGAGATGTTTCTGCTCACTCCCTAGAAACAATCACTTTTCTGAATGTATCAAACATTCTGCCTTGCTTCCATCTTTTGCCTCCCCTTTAAATTTTCTAAGGGCAACCTGCAATATGCTTGCATTTCTAAGCTTTAGAAATTGAAGCCTACCAGCCCAATCCTCTAATTACTGTTTTACTTTTATGACTAATATATTGAAAAATGAGCTTAAGAGAAAAATATTTTATGGTAGCTTTAAATAATGCAGAAGGCTCTCCAAACACTGCCTGTAAGACACAATTCATTGCATTTTAGCTTCTTACAAATGCTTTAAAATCTCATCTATCTTAGCTATCCCCTCTTAATAACTTTTTCTTTCTATGCTTTCTCTCCAGCCTTTATGAGATCAGGGCAAGAGTTAGAGTAACCTTCTGCTCCATCAGCCCATCTTTCACAAATCCCTGATTGGTAGTTTATTATCTGTATCATAAGGAATCGTGCCACATGCTTTTATTCATTTAATGAATAAATGAATAGGTTTTAAAATGCATCCTTCATTGGCATGACAGGAGAAGCAATACTGATACTAATAAATATAAACTTGACCCTATTTGACATTACTAGGAGAGGGAGAAGTAAGTCTTGATGAAGTGAAGGGTAAAAACAGAGCAATTTTTAAAAGTTAGAAATTCATTATTTTAAAATTCATTTGCTAAGTGCTGACTGTAATCCTATGTGTGTGTGTGTGTGTGTGTGTGTGTGTACATATGTGTGCAGGTGCCTTGTACAGTAGCATCTGCTTGTCATCTCAGCTGAAAGGGTGCAGATAGGAGGATCTTTAGGGTTTATTATTCATCCAGTTAGATGAATAGTCATCTCCAGGTTCAGTGTGGTACCCTAGAATAACATTGAGAACAACTGATGAATACACCTGACCTCAACATAGAGTCTCCACACAACCCTCCACAGGAGAAGAAAAGCTATGGATACTATCAAAATTAATAAAGATTCAGTTTGAAAAAGAGAAACTTCTTGAGGAAGATAAATGACAGCTTATCCACAGATACGACAATTACACTTATCCACAGATGTGACAGTCATACAAGAAACCTCATAAGGGTTGGTGCAGGGTTCTGTTCCTGTCTTTGTAGTAAAATACTCATCTTCAAAGTGTCAAGAATCCTTGTACATCTAGATGCCTAAAGATGAAAAAATGTTATTCAATAAAAATCACTAAGCAAAGGGAAAACTGACTGATAATGACATATATAATAAAAATATATATGAATATATATATATACACTTAAAAATTAAAAACAAGACAATTAACAAACATTCCATGGTACCAATGGCCCTACCTTTAAAATGGTTAACTGAGGAACCAATATGGACTAAGCAAAGGCCTTTAACAGAAGAGAAACTACAGGCTTTGGAACATCTGATACAGAAAGAACTGGATGCTCACCATATTGAAGAATCAACCAGCTTTTGGAATTCTCTTATATTTCTTGTTCAAAAGAAATCTGGAAAATGGAAAATGATGACAGATCTAAGAGCTGTCTAAAAGGTAATTTAATCTATGGTCCCTTTGCCTTTCTTCTTGCCTGAAGGATGGCCTCTTATAGTTATTGATTTAAAAGGTTGTTTCTTCACTATACCTTTACAAAAAAAGACAGAGAAAAATTTGCCTTTACAGTGCCTGTTTATGATAATTCTCAGCCTACTAGGGTATATCAAGGGAACATCCTCCTACAGAGAATTCTCTATAGCCCAATTGTATGCCAATACTTTGTAAGTCAGCCAATGAAAATAATACATAAACAATTTCCTCAATATATATTTTACCATTACATGGATGACATTTTGCCATCTGCTCCAAATCTAGATACTATAGAAAGAAGGTTTTAAGAAGTAAAGAAAGTTTTGCCTAAACGGGGATTACAAATTGCTCCTGAAAAAAAAAATACAAAGAGGGGAGTCTAAAGTGATTAGACAAGTTTGCATTCCCACCACTTTGGAATTCTCAGGAAATTTGAGATTAACTTACCCCTGGACCCAGCAATACCACTCTTGGGAATATACCCAAGAGATGCCCTATCATATGACAAAAGCATTTGTTCAACTATGTTCATAGCAGTATTATTTGTAATAGCCAGAACCTGGAAACAACCTAGATGCCCTTCAATGGAAGAATGGATGAAGAAAGTGTGGAATATATACACATTAGAGTACTACACTGCGGTAAAAAATAATGACTTCTCGAATTTTGCATGCAAATGGATGGAAATAGAAAACACTATCCTGAGTGAGGTTACCCAGACCCAAAAAGAAGAACTTGGGATGTACTCACTCATAATTGGTTTCTAGCCATAAATAAAGGTCACGGAGTCTATAATTAGTGACCCTAAAGAAGCTAAATAAGAAGGTGAACCCAAAGAAAAACATATAGTTATCCTCTTGGCTACAGGAAGTAGACAATATTGCAGGGGAGAAAATTGGGGTCTTGGGGGTGGGGTGGGATGCAGGTAAGGGGAGATGGAGAGAGAAAAGTGAGAAGGGGAAGATGGGGGGAACTTGGGGAAACAGGATGATTGGGATAAAGGAAGGTTGGATAGGGGAGCACAGAAGCACAATTCTTAGTGAAGGGAGCCACCTTAGGGTTGGCAAGAGACTTGAACCTAGAGTGGCTCCCAGGAGCCCAAGGCGATGTCCCCAGTTAGTTCCTTGGGCAGCTGAGGATAGGGAACCTGAAAGGACCCTATCCTATAGCAATACTGACGAATATCTTGCATATCACCATAGAACCTTCATCTGCCGATGGATGGAGATAGAGACAGAGACTCACACTGGAGCACTGGACTGAACTCCCAAGGTCCCAATGAGGAGCAGAAGGAGGGAGAACATGAGCAAGGAAGTCAGGACCACGAGGGGTGCACCCACCCACTGAGACAGTGAGGCTGATCTATTGGAAGCTCACCAAGGCCAGCAGGACTGTGACTGAAAAAAGCATGGGATAAAACCGGACTCTCTGAACATGGCGATCAATGATTGCTGATGAGAAGCCAAGGACAATGGCATGGGGTTTGATCCTACTTCATGTTTTGGCTTTGTGGGAGCCTAGCCAGTTTGGATGTTCACCTTCTGAGACGTAGACCGAGGGGGGAGGACCTTGGACTTTCCACAGGGCAGGGAACCCTGACTGCTCTTTGGACTGGAGAGGGAGGGGGAGAGAGAGGGGGAGAGGGGGAGAAGGGTGGGAGGAGGGGGAGGGAAATGGGAGGCTGGGAGAAGGTGGAAACTTTTTTTTCCCTTTTCTTAATTAAAAAAAAGAGGGGATTCTATAAATTACCTAGGTTATAAGATAGGTTTACAGAAAATTAGAACACAAAAAGTGAAAATTAGGAGAGACTGCAGACTTTTAATGACTTTCATAGATTGTTAGGAGACATTTCCAATATATGATCCACTATTGGTATAACACTTGTTCTAATAATTCATTTAAACAAAATCTTAGATGGTGACAAAGACTTAAATAGTCCAGGAAATTAGCAGCTGAAGCAGAGAAAGCATTAACTTTGACTGAAGAGAAATTGTAGAAGGCACATGTGGATTGGGTGGATCAAAATCTTAATTTCATTCTAGTAATATTGCCATCTAGAATTTCCCCTACAGGCCAGGCGGTAGTGGCCCACGCCTTTAATCCCAGCACTCAGGAGGCAGAGGCAGGCAGATTTCTGTGAGTTCGAGGCCAGCCTGGTCTAGAAGAGCTAGTTCCAGGACAGGAACCAAAAAAAGCTACGGAGAAACCCTGTCTCGAAAAATAAAAAAAAAAAAAAGGGAAGAAAGAAAGAAAGAAAACAGAATTTCCCCTACAGGAATTTTAATGCAGAGGAAAAATATTATTTTAGAATTTATTTTTTAAACCACATAAACAAACTAAAAAATTAAAATCTTATGTGGAAAATATCTCTGAGTTAATTATAAAAGGAAAATTGAGACTTCGTCAACTAGCAGAAATATACCTAGCAGAGATTATAGTGCTTTTTACTACTGATGAAATTAAAATAATATGGGAAGACAAAAAACTGTGGTAAAGATCTTGAGTTAATTTTTAGGAAAGATTAATAGCAATTATCCTTAAGGTGAAATAATTAACCTTATAAAGAGAACAACTTGGATCCTTCACCACCTTGTATGTGACAGATCAATAAGTGGAGCCCATACATTTTATAGTTATGCAAATAAATCAGAAAAGGCAGAAGATTTAAGTAAAGTGGAACAAAGCTCTTTTAATTCTGTCCAAAAAAACATAATTATATGCTATTTTTATGGTACTAAGGAATTTTAAAGAACCTCTCAATACAGTTACTGATTCATAATATGCAAAAAGAGTTGTTTTGTATATTGAAACCACTGAATTTATATCAGATGATACAGAATTGACTGCATTATTCAGTTCAAAGATATAATCAACAATAAGCTTTGTCCCATATACATAATATACATCAGATTCTAGCACAAAGTACTGCTGAAATTAATCAATTATTGATTGGAAATATGCTGAAGGACACAGAATTTCATAAAAAAATCATGTCAATAGCAAAGTTTTAAGGAAAGAATTTCCTGTTACATGACAACAAGCTAAGGAGATTTTTAGTAAATGTCCTACTTGCTCTTTCTATAATCAAACACTAAAAACTGCAGGAGTAACTTAAAGTACTAAAAGGAATGCAATCTTTCAGTTGGATGTGTTCCACTTTGCAGAATTTGGAAAATTGAAATACATGAACTGGGCATGCAGGACCTATAGAAAAATGACTGCTGAGCTCGCCTAAAGGTGAGACAGTACTTCAGGCTTCTTGCTTCATGAAAAGAGCCTGCCAGACATTCTGCATGACACAGAAGAACGTGACTGAAAAACTGCCAATAGAAGAAAAACAGTCTTTCAAATTTTCTGCTTCATGGAAGAGTCTGCCAGATATTATGGGTCTGTAGGCTGAAGATGGATGTTCCAATGTTATAAGAGAATTTTGGGTGACTTTCCAGGAAGCAAGATGTCTCTGTCAATTCTAGAATTTTGGAAGTTGCTTACATTGCACTTTCTGTTAACTGAGGTGATATTATATCCTTTTGTGGCCTTTGATGGTTTTGAAGAATAGATAGTTATAATAGTTTTCCTTAGTCATAATAAAAGATAAAATAGATGCATATATTGTAACTATAATCCTTGCTTGATACCTGTTTTGTTATTTGTAATTTTACTATGTTAAAGTTAAAACCTTCCTTTTTATTTAGACAGAAAAGGGGAGGTGATGTGGGAGTCCCCTCTGTATGCTGTGAATATGTTTCATTCTTTGGTTAATAAAAAATTTGCTTTAGCCGGGCGGTGGTGGCACATGTCTTTAATCACAGCACTCGGTAGGCAGAGGCAGGTGGATCTCTGTGAGTTCGAGGCCAGCCTGGTCTACAAGAGCTAGTTCCAGGACAGGAACCAAAAAGCTATGGAGAAACCCTGTCTTGAAAATCAAAAAAAAAAAAAAATTTTGCTTTGGGCCTTTTCAGTGCAAAATAGAGCAAGGTGGGAATTCCAAGCAGAGATATAGGAGGAAAGAAGGTGGAGTTAGAGAGACACCACATAGCAGCCAAAGAAGAGCCTAACTATAGGCAAACCATAAGCATTGTGGTAAAATACAAAATAATAGGAATGGGTTAATTTAAGATGTAAGAGTTAGTTAATAAGAAGCCAGAGCTAATAGGCTGAGTTTTTATTAATATAGTTTCTGTGTGATTATTTCAGGTCTGGGCAGCCAGGAACAACCAAGCAGCCTCTGCCTACACAACGAAAAATATAATAGTTTATAATTTGAGAACAGAAGCTTCATTTAGATAATGTCCATTTTAAATTTTGTGGTGCTTGTCTTAATGAATATACAAGCATACACTGAATTCTGTACTGAGATTTGTTTTTCACAGTTTTGGTGATAACATTGGCTGTAATGCTATCTAGAAGACTAACTAACAAGCATTTGCTATAATCAAGATTATATTATTCCATCTTATTTAGTGGAAATTAGAGAGCACAGAGTTCGGATTCTAACATTTTTGGAGTGAGACTACGGTATAGTTGTTGTCTTTAAAAGGCAACATTTTACTAGCATAAAGGAATAGGATGGGAAAATATTTTCATATTCAGCAAAAGTTTTTATCAATAAATTTAATTTCTTTGGAAGTGAATAATACAATGAGGAAGAGTAATTGTTTCCCAAATACCCTTGTAGTAGACAAAGTTTCACTTAGCATGATTTTTAAAATCTAAGTTTAAAACTTTACAAGAGACTTTTTGAGAAACCAATCACAAAAGGCGTTTGTAAGATAACAGTCACTATAGGCAACACTGTATAAACGTGTAAGGACAGGGTAGGTGTGGAATTCGTCATTTAACGTCATGGGCTCTGTCAGCAGTGAACGATTCATCTAGTACTGTGTCAGTTCTATCTACCATACTACACTTGTTTATTTTGTCTCGTTCCTTTTTCTTTTGCTCTCCTAAGACACTATGTGGGCTTTATAGTGGTTTTTCTTTGCTCCTCTGGTTTTGGTCTGCATACACTGCTGGTGGTGAATTTGGTAAGAGAATTTCGGACCATCTTTGTTGGTCTAAACTTGTTAGAAATAAGAATGTCATTTATTTTTGTCTTGAAGTATTGTAAGGCAGACTGCTCAGTAATATCCTCTCCGTCCTCCTTTGTGATTTCTTTATGCTAAGTGTTTTATTATATATTACATGTGTAAGTATGTAAGGTGTGCATATGTGTGCACACGCCATGTTGTTTGAGGAGGTTAGAGGACAGTTTTCAGTTTTCAGCTCTCTACTTCTTACATTTGGTGACGGAACTCAGGTCATTAGCTTTGGTGGCGAGTGATCTTACACGGAGAGCCATCTCACAGGGTACCTCATAGTTTCACAACCTATGATGATTTGCTTCTAGACAGAACCTATTAAGTTACTTTAGATATTTAAGACTACATATGCCTGTAACCTGTTAAGGAGGGAATTCAGAAGAATGTTTTAGGGAAAACAAAACTCATATTCTGTGCCAACAAATAGTCCATTTTCAAAGCAGAAGTGGAACAATGTTCTGTGTCTTCTACCTGTGCTAAGTGAGGTGCAGTTAAGTTATTATTTAGATGCCCTTCAGGAAAAAGTAGTGAGTGGGTTTCATTCAAAAGCATTTGACTTAAATTATCCTATTCTAATAAGGTACAAAATCAATGCTGTGCATCTCACCTTCCCATATGTATTCCAGTAAGAAATTTATAAATGAAACCTTTATCTGAAAACTCACGTAAAGATCTCTGCCTGTACCCTGCACTATGGAAGATTATAGAAAATAGTTACAGCTCATATATGAAGAATGCAATCAAGTAGAAAGTGACTGAATGAAAACATGTATCAAAACCATACATCAAATAACCAGCATGCAATTTGTCAAAATAGAATGTACTTTTTTTTTTTATTTTAAGAGACAGAGTTTCTCTGTGTAATAGCTCTGGCTGTTCTGGAACTCACCCAATAGACCAGACTGGCCTCGAACTCACAGAGATCTGCCTGCCTCTACCTCCCTGAGTGCTAGGATTAAAGGCTTCTGCCACCACCATCCCCCTAGAGTGTACTTTTAAGGAATGTAATGTTACCTAAAATGTTTATTTTATGATAAAATTATCATGATATCTTCCAAATATTTATTCTATGGTCAGTTAACTTTCTCTTTAAGTGAAGCACAATTCCTGATTACATTCTGGCATACGAAACACAGAACAGTATATCTGGACAGGTTTTGGATTTACACCATGTCAACATCATAGCTTGAGAAAAAAAAAAGATGTCAGGGCAGCCTTTTGGCATCTCTGAATTTAAATTTTCAAATAAAGCCTAATAGACATTAAAAAATGGTTTAGCGTGTTCACTTTAAGTTAGAGTGGAAGATAGTGTTAACCAAATACAAGAACTGGGGAAGGGCAAGTCTGGATGAGCAGGGTATATTCAAAATATGTGAGTCATAGTTCAAGAATCCACTGGTCTCAACACACTGCATCCATGACCCAGACAACCTACTGAAAATGTTCTATACACCGACAGACTACTGAAAGCGTGTACTGTCTGTGCAGTCACAGCTTGGTTGGTTACTTCAGCTTAAACTGGATGTAGCTGTCAAGAACATTCTCCATCTCTGAGTACTGGTTTCCTGTTAGCCTCTTTCCCCTCCACAAAATGGTGAGAGTTCATCTGACAACAAGGTAAACAGATTATTGTGTTATTGCTGGCTGATTGCTGGAGTTATTTTGGAGCTTCATAATTCATTTAAAGAGATTTTTGACATTTATGAAATGACTCGTACAATCAACTGACAGTGTACTATCCCATAATTGTTCAATTAAAAATGACGAGTAGTGCAGTCATTTATTAGTAGAATCAGATAATTGTCTCGCCACTAAAGAGTACTTCTCACTTTGCACATCAAATGAAAATGTTTGAGTCTAAATCTGTGACACAGTTGCTGAAATCCTGGGGATTTTCAAGTACGTATATAATTACTAAAGACCTCAGAAGTAAATATGGAGTGATGTGATCATCTTAAATGGATTGTGTGGGAGTCTCGCTGTATAAACTAGGGCATCTGTCAGAATGGATAGGAGTCCATTTCCTATCGACTCAGGTTCCTGATTTCCTCTCTAACACGGAGTTTGACGTGTGTATATAGAACACAGGACAGCATGTCTTTCCCTGGACTGTCATTATCCTTTCTTTCTCTCTTGCAAACGAAGCCGACTACCAGGGTTAGCAGCCAGGAACAGTTATCTTGATAAATCATTTTCACGTGGAACACTCACTCTGTGGGTCACACTCACAAGATCACATTTCCAGATGCATACCAGGAGAGGACCGGGTACCCCCACCCAGAAGCCGCTTCACACAGGCATTCATGCACACGCACACATACAGCACCATTTCAAATGCCAGCTTGCTCTAAAATAAAAATTTGACTCACAGTATCACAAACCATCTGTTAAGCTAAATCATAAATCAGTCTTTGATTAAATAATTAAAAGAAAAAGCCCTTCCCACACTGAAAAAAAGATGGGACAGATCATTTGAAGACCAATATAAAGAAATATCTAAATGAAGAAAACAAAAGCAGGCCCTTTATGTGCAATGATTTCTTTATTTTTTGTTTTAAATTACCATCGTGCCTCTTTGGGCAAACTGGCTAAAACTCAAAATTTACATTCAAATAACGATAATTAACGAAATTCAGAGCGGGGCTCAGCAGATGGAAGACATTACTTAATTTGAGGTTGCTACCAAATAGAATTTAGTAGTGTCATTTCAGAGCTGCAGCTTAATTCTAATTTTTAAATAAATAATCCCATCTCATTGTTTGTTATTCCCCACTTTATTTGCAGGAAAATGTTTGAAAAATGCTGTCAGGTTCAATCGCTTTCCCCTGATTTCTTTTCATGCCCTCAGCAAGGGTAGACCATTGAATCACAGCTGCTTGCAGCTTTTGGTTTTTGTTTCCTTCCAAATCTTTTTTATTTTTTTAAAAAAAGCCCGTTTTTCTTCGTCTTGTATGGATTTTAGAAAGAGTTTTGATAAAGACAGCCCTGGCAGCTGGGTGATAAATATTATTTTCTTAACCTGCCTAGCTTTGTCAGCCACCTGCGACTGCAGCCCGCCACACGTTGGAGCAGCTCATTAACTTTCCCACTGCTTCCCGGGAGTTTCCCTTGTTTTCTTTCACCTTGGGTGTGTGCTGCCTTCTCGCTGAACGGTTAACTATCCGAGTAGGCCGAGCGGGCTTTGGCAAGGCAGGCAGAGCACGCTTCAGGCAGCTTCCCTGCTAAGGCTCAAAATCTCTCTTAAACACATTAAGCAGCCCATTTTGGATTGATAGTGCAGTAATTATTCTGCATCGCCCTAAAAACCATCCTGGGGTAATTGGCACAGAGGAAAATTACCCAGAGTCCTCTACCACCTGGTAGTTAAGGAACGAATCCAGGGAAAGATAAGTGAAGCTGGGGGAAAAAAATCGGCACTTATTTGATTTTAATCTCACCACTTTGCAAGCATTTAAATTGCCTTAATCAGGTGCTTGGCTTCCAGCCTAGCTGGTAATCTGTTATCAAATTTGAAACTAGATTTTTTAAAATGTCAGTGTAGGCTGAGAATTGAAGTCTATTAAGTTATGAGCCTCCCTTCTAAACTTCCATAATCTATGTATTAATAACCCTTTTCACAAAGCTGTCAAATATTACTCATTACAACTCTACATTAATAACATGCATATGGAAGCGTGCTTTCATTATTTATTATTTATTTTTATTTTAAAATAGAGGGAACACATTGCTAACATTCTTAACACTAAAATGCTTTTTAAAAACCCAATAGCTCCAGTCTATGAAATAACCTTGATAAATGTAATTGAATTTTTCTCTGATAAGATTAACTAGTGGTAATTGTGAATGGAGAGGTCTGACCCACTCCAAATGAGATGTATGACAAGCTGGAAATAATCAATTTTTTTTCTTTTCTTTATTTGAGCCTGGAATTTTTTTTTAATGGAAAGAGAAAAATCTAAGCCTGTGAGGATAAAGCATTGTATCTGCAAATGTTTTTGTGTAAACCACTTATCGCACATGTCTCGGGTTCGTCTAATTGTGTTGATCAGGGTTTAAAATGAGATCAACACATTGAAACCCCAGAAGGCTTAATTAAGGGAGGGACTTAATACATACCCCAAAGGGTATATTTTTGACAAACCTGGCATAAAATTTACCTGATACATCCTAACTAAAAGCATCCCCAAACTGTTAGGCCCATTAAATGTTCTTTTAAGAAGGAAGGGGGAAGAAAATGATTTTACTTTGAAAACCTTAATTGCTGTGATAACGGGGTTGGGTTGTGGCTTTTTATGATTCCTGTATGATTTGCATTTTGAGTTGAAGTTTTGTTCCTCATGGCACACAAGCCAGCAATCAGTCGCATATAGAAATGGCTTGATAGAGCCCCCTTTTAAATATGCTTATAAAACATTTTTTTTCTCTGTAAAGCTTTCCGTATTACACATTCTGTGGGTTCTCACATACCAATCAAGAAGGCATATCCGTTTTCATTCATTTCCTTGGGAATTTAAGAGCTTGGAAATGTGTATTAATAGAGAATAAATAAGATATTTAAAATAACATTAGCCCTCTTGTAAGGAATTTGATTTGAAAGGCTACCGTGATTTGCGTTTTCTCTCCCTGTGTCTGACCACATGATGTTCTGAGTACAATAGACAATAGAGACTGTCTCAACACCTTGCATTTCTAACTCCCTTCTAGGTTTCTGTCTGGGTTCTGTGAAAGAACCTTTCTGAAATATAAAATCACAGGGCATAAAGGAAAACAGCTGGCAACTGAACACTGAATCAACCCAATTGGGAGTTTGACTAGCTTTTAATCTCAGTGTATATGCTATGTATATATTCTGTAGTCTTTCATGTGTGGGGGCAGGGTTCCCTGTGGTTCTTTTATTCTTACAAGCATAGTCTCTATATACTAGATGGAAGCCTATTTATATAAATAAATGCAGGTTTTTTTTTTTCATTTTGGTGACTGCATCTCCTTCAAACTTGGTCATTTCTGATATGCAGTCAAACTCTGTATCTGCTGTTTGGACCATTTCATTTGTGACCTTACATCAGTTCCAAGGAGGAATTTGGGAAGGGCCACAAAATTTCCTCCTGCCTGCCATATATGAGCACTATTGACAGTGTACCTTCAAAACACAAAGAACATTTGAGGTTTAAGCTAATTTCCCAAGAAATAATGCATACTGACTATGAATAGCAATTTCTTAACCTCAGTCTAGCCCATTCTTGTATGAATTGCATTCAAGTCTTAGTTTCTCTGGTTCACCATAACAGACAGCAGTCTTCCCTTACCATTTTCCACCGAAGGTCTTCCGTATACTAAACCTTTTTCCTCAGTCTGTTCTCTCACTCATCAATCTGAATGCACAAAAACATCTGGCACTTCAGGAAGTTTTTACCCAGCCACTGTACTAAAACTAAGGCATACTGTACAAAGACCAGCAAAACCTTTAGAGCAGTAGAACTTGACATACACATTCAAACGAAGGCTACCATTATTCATTCTGTCAACAAGGAACTTAAATTTCAAAACTATGTGGAAAGATATTAAAACAGATCTAAAGTAATGAATGACATGAGAGCGTTGGGAAGGAGGCTATACAAGGATAGGACTCAGAATTTCTTTCTACTTTAAAAGATCTACAGAGTATAAATCACAATGACTTTAGAAATCTCAGGCAACTCCCAAACTTTCTTCTTATCTGCTCTCCTCTCCTGTCCTCTCCTCTCTTCTCCTTTCCTCTCCTCTGTGGGAGTGTCCTATATCAATCTGTTGATTTCATTGGTTAAAATAAAGAAACTGCCTGAGCCCATTGATAGGCCAACCCTTAGGTGGGTGGAGTAGACAGAAGAGGATTCTGGGAAAGAGAAGCTGAGTTAGGAGTCGCCATGATGCCCGCATTCCAGAGAGACACAGGCTAGAATCTCCCCGGTAAGCACACCTTGGGGTGCTACACAGATTATCAGAAATGGGTTAGGTCTATATGTAAGAGCTAGCCAATAATGGGCCAGGCAGTGATTAAATGAATACAGTTTGTGTGTTGTTATTTCGGGGCTTAAGCTAAGCCATGCAGGCGGCCGGGTACAGGGGCACAGCCAGGCCACTCCTTCATACTACACTCCTCTTCTCTCCATTCCTCTCCTCTCCTTTCTTCTTCCCTCCTCTCCTCCTCGTTTATACCCCTTCCTTCTTGTCTCCTTTCTGCTCTCCCTCTCCACTTCTATTTTCTTTATTTCTATCTATGTTTGTCACTTGTTTGTTGTTTAGATAGGGTCTCTACACAGGTCAAGTGGGCTTCAAACATGGAATCCTCCTGTCTCAACATCTCAGAGATTAGGGTTACAGTATATATTATCACACACAACTAAAGGCAAATTTAATGACTGGACACATGGACCTTAAGATATTTGTCAATGATGCTTAAAGAAAACAAAGGATGCAGAAAGGAAGTTAGGTTTACAGGAAGGCAACATTAGAAGTGATCCTACTGCATGTACTGGCTTTGTGGGAGCCTAGGCAGTTTTGATGCTCACCTTACTAGACCTGGATGGAGGTGGGTGGTCCTTGGACTTCCCACAAGGCAGGGAACCCTGATTGCTCTTTGGGCTGATGAGGGAGGGGGAGTTGATTGGGGGAGGGGGAGGGAAATGGGAGGCAGTGGCGGGGAGGAGGCAGACATCTTAAATAGATAGATAGATAGATAGATAGATAGATAGATAGATAGATAGATAGATAGATAGGAAGAAGTCATTTCATTTAGGCCTAGTTGATCACTATTCAGCTTACCATTTACTCTTTTCCAAGTCTTCTGCCAAGTTAAAGAAGTAAAAATAGAAGTGATATATAGCCCCCAACCTTAACTACCATTTAGAAAAATGTGAGCATATGAGCCCACACATTAGGATTTGTCATCCTCAGTGTAATGGAAGAGTATGTATAAGTTCTTTGAAGGACCATAACTGAAAAATTAATGCTGACTTTATGAAATAGTTATGTCATTCCTTCAATCAGACGAAGAAGATGGTAAGTCTCCATGGGTTATGATATTTATTTCAAAAGAAAATTACAGGAATTAGGTCAAACATATATACTTCTCCTTACAGAATTTGTTCAGAAAATTCCTTAGTGATTAAGTAAATGACAACAATAAATGATATCTGTTAGTCATTTATTATTAGAGAAATGTTCTAAATTCTTTTTGCAGCATTATTTACAATTTATAATGAAAGAAGCCAAAACAACAATATACTAAAGGATTCATTGAAGGTCAGAATCAGAAAGTACCACAGAAGGTAAAGAGGAACTTACACAGCCCTACAGCCTGATAAAAATAGGATATATTATATATTTATAATATATTAAAATTGCATTCATTTTTACTTCATGTTTGAGTCTTATTCCTCTGTTTGTATGTGCAGTGCATGCTTGCAATGCCCGCAGAAGCCCAAAGAGGTTGTTGGATCTTGTGCAAGAGGAATTATAAAGGGTTGATGAACTACCATCAGGGTGAGGGGAACCAAACTGAGGTCCTTTGCATGAGCAGCGAGTGCTTTTTAACAGCTGAGCCATCTCTTCAGCCCCAGGGTTTTATTTTCAGTAAAGTACTTTATGATGGACAAATATTAAATCTCTATTTTGAATAGTGCTTTCTTGTAAATTTTGTTCAATATCTCTAATGTCTAAAATAAGAACCTGCTGCCCCAAACCACTTCATTGTTCATGCCTTATGAAGTTAACTTGTCCTAAGCTCCATGGCAATATATCCTTGAGAGCAAACAAGAACTTGGCTCACTTCGTTCCTCAGCATCCGACAACTTTTATTATTTCGTTTATCTGCTATTCATAGCAAGATGTAAACAACCTACTTTCCAGTGTGATCCTCACAGTCACAGTGGGTCAGTTTAAAATATTGGGAATCAATATGTTATAAAACATCGGCCAGCACTAAAAAGGCAGACGGAGAGAAAATTCATTGAGTGTCGAATAAAAAAATAAACACCAACGGTTAAGAATGTAATAAGATAATAAATAAAAGCAGGGAATTAAAAAAAAAAACTTAACCCCTAAAAGTGATTTGACAGGTAAGATATACCTGTATTAAACACAAAGCCACTTACAGTACAGGGAGCAATGAATTTTTCATGCAGGTAGACAGAACAATTCTTTTCTAAATTTAATAGACCGAATACATGACATTAGTGCCATTGATGGCAGGGTTGGGGCTCTGGAACTGAGGAAGCATGGAAGTAACTGTGAAGACATTAGTTATTAGAGGTTCTACATTTTTATTGATTTGTGTAGACACTTTAGACTAAGTGTTTATAGACTAAGGATCTCTTTTTCATTCTAGATATGCAAGCTTATAATTCTTATCTGCAGGTACTCAGCTCTGTTCTAGTTTTGTTTATTCTCATGCCTTCTTCTTTGCGCCCAACTTGAAATCCTTCTCCTGCTGTCTGTTGGCCAGTTGGTCCATCTGTGTATGTTTGTGAGGGATATTTTATTGAGTGATCATTGAATAAATAAAAAGGGACAAAATAACAGGGCACTGGGTCTTCCAGGCTTACAATTTACTGTTTGATATCTAAAAATTAAATAAATAAGAAATACTCTTGAACCATGTTGCCTGGATAAAACAGATGGGAAGACAATAGTCTAGGAGAAATTATAGTCCCCCAGATTAACCTGTTTTTGTTTTTTTTTTTTAAAAAAAAAAACACAAGGCCTTTAAAACTTTCGATACAGTAGGGCTGAAAAATAAAATGTTTTGTCTAATACCATTGCTTCTAATACTGTTTTTTTTTTTTTGTCAGCTGTCTCTGGGAGCTATAACCCTCTGCATGGGCATCTCTTAGCTCTTCTTCCTTTAAATGCTAAGTATCCTCTGCATCCATGAGGTTTTTAGTATGAAATAAAAGAGTGTGCTAGATGAATGATATCCAGATTGTACAAGGTTAGAGCTCAGAGTGTTCTCAGAAAACGTAATTATTTATTGTCTATTTTTTATTTTTTATCTGAGTCCTAATGATCATAAACAAATTCCGCCCCACCATATAGTGTGTGTGTGTGTGTATGTGCGTGTGTGTGTTTAATCAACAACACTGAATTGATTAAGCACTGTGCAGATTTCTAGAGAAAAATTGTAAATCTTTAGTTAAAGGTTTTTTGTCCTACTAGGGGTTACATACAATGTTATATATTTTCAATATAGTATATAATGATGTACAACTATAGAATGGGGAGATGGCTCAGAAGATATATGACACAATTTCTACAAACCGAGAGTCAAATATTGGTGATGAAAGCTGAAAGATTAGAGAAGCAGAGAAGCCAGCCACTAGTTTTTACCTCCATGAAAACCTCAGACTGAGTGGGGTACCCTGTATCTACAAGTCCTCAGACTTCTTCTCTACGAAACCTCAGACTGAGTCCTGAACTGCCTCCTATTGTCTTATATTCCTCTCTTTACCCAGCCATATCATTTCCTGTCTTCACCTCCCTAGTGCTGGGATTAAAGGTGTGAGCCACCAACTGTTTGGCTCTGT
Source organism: Microtus obscurus (assembly GCA_963919715.1). Classification (NCBI taxonomy): domain Eukaryota; kingdom Metazoa; phylum Chordata; class Mammalia; order Rodentia; family Cricetidae; genus Microtus; species Microtus obscurus. The sequence goes on along the minus strand of CAWTZC010000453.1, from coordinate 3,443,781 downwards.
TTCTCTTTTAGATTGATTCAGTCTTGTGTAGCCCAAGGTGGTCTTGAATGCACAGAGATTTGTCTGCCTCTGTCTCCCGAGTTCTGGGATTAGAGGTGTATACCACCACTGACTGGCCTCTGTGTATAACTAGTGTGGCTAGTTATAATTACTCTGATCTTCAGGCAGGCTTTATTTGTTATAGCACAAACAAAATATCACCACAGATATGAGCACTGAATTCAAATTCCCAGAAGCCAGCAACGTCAGACATATAAGTATGCTCATGTGTAATACTAGGGCTCCTCTACTGGTGTGAGAGATGAAAGTAGAATTCTTGAGCTCACTGGCCAGCTATCCTGCTACATACAGCAATGAACAAAGATCATGTTTCAATTCAAGCAACAACATAGAAGGCAAGGATTGACATCTTAAGTCTTCCTCTCTCCTCCCCATGTGCACTGTGGCATGACCAAGCCACACACACACACACACACACACACACCCACCCACACACACACACACACACAGCGCTTTTTTACTATAAGATAAATATAATTTTACCAAGAGAATTATGGACAACACAGAGAAGAGGAAATAGCAAACCTGGAATACAATAGGAAAAGCTGAAAAGCTGCCTTGCAGAGCATGTTGTTGCATCTCTGACTTCCATGAAAGTGGGAAGTAGTGTTATAATCAAAGTGAAAGATAGAGAAGTTCCTGGCAAGAGTATGGAACATTTGGCTTGTAGTATCTCTGATGAGGAGGCAGAGAACACCAAAGACTGAAGATAGACTAAGTCATAGTACAAACACAAAGGACTGTAGGTATGACTATAGGCAGTTCATGGAAAAGATAATCTTAAAAAGATGATCAAATAGACAAGACAGGCAAAGGAAGAAAGTGGGGAAGAATAGAGACAAAAATCATTCAGGCAACATAAATGAGAGTCATCAAGGGCCCCAATTACATTTTGGGGCTTGATTTTTAAAGGATACAAGAGAAAGAGTTGATTAATCTAGAATCTAGCATGGATATTCTGTATTTTAAGTGACAGACTAGGTCATGTAATGGATAGTTTTTGCTTTGTTTTGTTTTGATTTTTGTACTCTTGATGTCCCATCCCCAGTGCAACTGACCATAATCACATGCATGCCTAATTGTACATACATAGGCATAAAATGGTAAATAGGGGGTAAACTCTTAAAAGTTTACTTGAGGGCAAACTTTTGGCTATATAAGTACTCCAAACCAGTTTGGTCTGGATTGGTTTAGCCATTCTTTGAATCCAGTTCTTATAGAAACTGCCCAAGTTTGGTGGTTGTTCTGTAAGTGGAGAGATTTATTTCCTTTTTCAGAAAGGATATATATATATATATATATATATATATATATATATATATATATATATATATATATATATCTTGATGCAGATAGGGAACAAAGTTGAGAGTGGCACTGTTTGCAGAGAGGTGTATGCACACTACGTATGGGTGAAGGAACTAGTCTTCCCAGAACTGTTAGGTGAGAACAATTCACATAGCCAAAACCCAGTAGAATCCCAACAGACTGAGACTCTATGCATGTCTGTCTCAAAATAAGAACACAAAATAATAAGTCACTTGAAGTCTCCTGTGCCATATAAAGCTATGATAAAAAGAGTTGGATGATTGATTTCTACTCCAATCAATTTTTGGTCTAAATCTATAGACTGAAACTTGAGTCTGCAGAAGGAAAAATTGAACATGTCTCTCAACTTTGTACTGCAATGTTCAAGCACTCTGACACCTAGGAAAGGAAACTGTGTTGTCAGTGAAAAGATCAAGAAGTGCCAGGTTTAGGGCAAGAGGGGGGGGGTTAGAGCATAGAGAGAAGAGGAATGTGTAGTTTGAGGAAATTTCTCAGTATGACATAACAGTGGACTTACAGTATTATGCACTTGTAAAAACTACACCATTTAGTGCACCAAGAGTGAACCTAATAGAAGCTGTGGGCTCAGAAATAACACCAACTTTGTATGAAGTAACTCCCTAGCTGAGTCTGTGGCAGGTGGGACTTAGTTTGCTTGTAATTTTCCCCCCAAAGATTCACATATCAGAGGTTTGGTCCTCAGTGTGGAAGTGGTAGTCACAGTGTTAGGTAATTAGGTCTTCAGAAGCGTTGGGATGGATTGATGCTGGTCCTGTGGAGCGAATAAATTCTCACGAGACAGTGTTGTTATAAAGTGATACCACCCTACACACTTGTCCCTATCTGTATGTTATCATATCCCTTTCTGCTTCATGAACATAATGTAACAAGGTCAACCAGTCCTCACCAGGGTAGCTGCCTGCCCTTGGACTTTCAGTTTCCAAGACTATGAGCTAAATAAACCTCTTTTCTTTATGTGTCTGGTTTCAGGTATTTTGAAACAGCAAGATGTAATGAACAAAGATATTAGGCAAATTTGTTTTATAAGATACTAGATAGACAGTGATGATGACCAACATAATTTAACAGAATGATGATACAGTATAGTATTAATGCTACTGTAACAATTTGGAAACCATTCAAAATTCTATTATATTTTTGGTTTCTACAATATTGAATTGGCAATTGTTTGATAGGTGTCAAGAAAACTTTTAATGAGGGCATTGAATATATAGTTCAGTGTTTGAATTGTTCTCTACATACATGTGATAATTTTCTTAAACCTAAGAATATTTTGGGAAAGTGTCTATCCTGCTTGTAATTCCAGTCTTGGAATGTGGAACCAAGATCACCAGAAGAAGCTGGGTAGTTAGGCTAGTCATATTAGAGAGTCCTGAACTGAAATAAAAAAAAAACTAGACTCAATGACTGAGGTGGGTCGAGATCAAGAAATACTTTTAATGCTAGCTCTGGGCCTCTACACTTTCATGTATATGTATGCACAAATGAACACATACTGTCTATACACAAACACAGAAAATGCATAGATAACTGTGTATTTATCCAAGTAGGATGGTAAAACTGTTCTCCTCTTGGTGAAATGTTTTAAACAGTTGGGGCCCATAGATTCAGCTGAGAATATTCTTGGTAGATTTAGAGCTACAGCAGGCCTCTCTAGAAAGAATATGAGTCAGATACTTACAATATACAAAGATGAACAGTCAAAAGCTTTTCCAGATTTTTTTTTGTGTTGATAATTGTTTGCTATACATGGTTTCATAAATGTTTTTATTACATATATACATACATTGATATGTTCAACAAATGCTTATTTAAGATGTTTTTCCTGAAATCATGAGTATAGAGAGTAAGTTTTTTGTATTTGAAGGCAGTGTGCTCTACACAGTGAGTTCCAGATCATCCAAGTCTAAGCATCAAGATCCTGTCTTAAAAAAACAAACAAAGCAAAAAAAAAAGAACAAGAGATGAAAGAAAATCTGTGATATTAACTGCATGTACACACATGTGCTGGAAGCCCTGCATCGAAAATGGGACAAAAACTTGAATCAGAAGTTGGGGAGATTGTTTAGCTACTTATCAGGCATGGAGACTTTAGTTCCCTTCCATACCCTATGTTAAAATTAGTCAAATGAGGTGGCATGCACTTTATCCCACTACTCTGAAGGCTAAAATAGATATATCTCTTGTGTTTGCAGCCAGCCTAGCTTCCTTATTCTTAAGCTCTAGGACAGAGAGAGATGCTATATCAAAAATTGTTGTAATGTGTGAAGAATGATGGCCTAGGTAGCTTGTAGTATACATGTGTATATGTCCACACATGAGTGCACACACACACACACACACACACACACACACACTCAAACCAAAGTCAACAACTTTATTTCATGATCACTATAGTCTTGACTCTGGGTCAGTAGATGGCTTATAAGGCATAGGCTATTTCTTGAGACATTTGAGTAAGGAAATCTACTTCCTTGGATATAAAATTGTGAAGTTTGTAGCTTCACCAATAAATGAATGTTAAAGAAGACATAGCTACAATATCCAGGGATTATAGCATAAATATCACCAAACAAAACATTTTTACACTCTATTTTTTTGAGATTCTTGATGAGGGCATGATTGAAATTTGAAATATTCTTAAAGCAGTAGTAGGTCACAAATTTTATTTCTAAGCCATTAGAATTGAGGGTTTATGCCTCTCTATCAATCCACAATTCATGAAGTAGCAGCAAGAAGATAAGAATGTTTGAGGCCAGGTTCATCTACATAGTGAATTCCAAGTTAGTTAAGGCTCCAGAGTGAAATCTTGTTACAAACCAACCAACCAACAAACAAAATCAAGACAAACTAAGTTTTATAAGACTTATGACTAAAAGAATATTAATTTAGACATTCAATTTATCTAAAGTTTAAAATAAAAATGGAAATGTTAGTCAAGGTTCAATTGCTGAGGACACAATGTAAGAAAAGCAACTCTATCAAAAGATTGAATGCATTTTTACTTGTATAATATTTATAAAAATATTATTTGTTTTGTGGCTATCTATAAAGTATATTGCATTTTTATTTTTCACATGTCAAAATTGTGTTAAAAACATTGGCAATATTCCTTGACTGTTTGTAAACAGGGGAAGCAATTAGTGAATAGAAAATTAATTCCCCCAAATTATTTTTTTCCTATGTAACTTTTTTTTTAATTGAGCTTTACATTTTCTCTGCTCCCCTCCCTGCCTCTCCCCTCCACTTCAACTTTCTCCCAAGGTCCCCATGCTCCCAATTTACTCAGGAGATCTTGTCTTTTTTTACTTCCCATGAAGATTAGATCTATGTATGTCTCTCTTAGTGTTCTTATTATTGTCTAAGTTCTCTGTGATTGTGACTTGTGGGCTGATAGTCTTTGCTTTATATTTAAAAACAGATTATGAGTGAACACATATGGTACTTGTCTTTCTGGGTTACTTCACTCAAAATTATGTTTTCTAGCTCCATCCATTTGCCTGCAAATTTCAAGACGTTGTTATTTTTTTCTGTTGTGTAGTACTTCATTGTGTAAATGTACCACATTTTTTAAAATCCATTCTTTAGTCAAGGGACATTTAGGTTGTTACTATGTTCTGGCTATGACAAACAATGCTTCTAGGAAAATAGTAAAGCATATGTTCTTGTGGCACGGCTGAGCATCCTTTGGATATATACTCAAAAGTGTTATTTTGGGGTCTTGAGGAAGGTTGTTTCCTAAGTTTTTGAGAAATCGTCACACTGACATCCAAAGGGGCTGTACCATCTTGCACTCCGACCAGCAATGCAGAAGTGTTCCTTTACCCCACAACCTCTCCAGCAGAAGTTGTCATCAGTGTTTTTGATCTTGGACATTCTTACAGGTGTAAGATGGAATCTCAGAGTTGTTTTGATTTGCATTTCTCTGATGACTAAGGATGTTGAACATTTCCTTAAGTATCTTTCAGCCATTTTAGATTCCTCCATTGAGAGTTCTCTGTTTAGGTCTGTACTCCATTTTTTTTATTAAATTATTTATTTATTTTTTTTGTTGCCCAATTTCTTGAGTTCTTTGTATATTTTGGAGATCTAACCTCTGTCTGATGTGGGGTTAGTGAAGATCTTTCCCATTCTGTAGGCTGTCACTTTTTCTTGTTGACCATGTCCTTTGCTTTACAGAAGCTTTTCAATTTCAGGAGGTCCCATTTATTAATTTTTTCTCTCAGTGTCTGTGCTACTGAGCTTATTATTTAGGAAGTGGTCTCCCTGTGCCAATGCATTCAAGTGTACTTCCCATTTTCTCTTCTATAATGTTCAGTGTGGCTGGCTTTATGTTGAGGTCTTTGATCCATTTGGACTTGAGTTTTGTGCATGGTGAAAGATATGGGTCTATTTTCATTCTTCTACATGTTGATATATAGTTATTCCAGCACCATCTGTTAAATATGCTTTCCTTTTTCCATTTGGTATTTTTTCCTCTTTGTCAAAAATCAGGTGTTCAAAGGTGTGTGGATTAATATCCGTGTCTTTGATTCAGTTCCATTGGTCCTCCTGTCTCTTTATATGTCAACACCAGGCTGTTTTCAGTACTGTAACTCTGTAGTAGAGTTTGAATTCAGGGATTGTCATACCTCCAGAGATTCTTTTTTTTTTTAGGATTCTTTTGGCTTCCCTGGGTTTTTTGTTTTTCCATATGAAGTTGAATACTGTTTTTTTCAAGGTCTGTGAAGAATTTTGCTGGGAGTTTCATGGGCATTGCATTGAATCTGTAGATTGCTTTTGGTAAGATTACCATTTTTACTATGTTAATTCTACCTACCTAAGAGTATGGAGATCTTTCTTAATCAACCCCTAACATTCTACCAAGGAACTTCTACAACTCATACACACTTTCAGTAATGTAGCAGGGTACAAGATTAACTCAAAAAAAGAAAAAAGAAAAAAAAGGAAAGAAATCAGTAGCCCTACTGTACACAGATGATAAAAGGGCTGGGAAAGACACCAGAGAAACAACATCCTTCACAATAGCCACAAATAGCATAAAATATCTCAGAGTAACACTATCTAAACAAGTGGAAGACTTGTATGTCAACGAGATTAAATCTTTGAAAAAAGAAATCGAAGACACCGGAAAGTGAAATGATCCCCCAAATTATAAGACACTTCTATGTTTAATTTTTTAATATTTATAATAAATTAATTTTATGTGTATGGTTGCTTTGTCTGCACATATGCTTTATAATATGTGAATGTGTAGTGTTCCTAGAGACCAGAAGAGAGTGACTACCACGTGGGTTCTGGAGTTGAACTTGAGTCCTCTGGAAGAGCAGCCAGTTCTCTTAACTGCTGAGTCATCTCACCAGACCATGCATCTAAATTTCTATTGCATTACTTAATTTCTGATTTTTTTTTTTGTTCTAAATTGAGGTTTGTGTTTGGGAATTTTAAAGTTAAACATAACTAAAGCTCCACTAAGTCTGCCAAGGCCAGAAGAGGGCCCTGATTCTCCTGGAGCTGGAGTTAAAGGCAGTTGTGAGTAGCCTCAGACAGGTGTTGTCCTGAGAGCTGCGGTTGCAAGAGGCTGTGAGAATATACTACCCTGGAGCAGATCTGGGAACTGGCCTTCCCTGGTCTGCATTAGTGTTGGGGAATGAATCTGGTCCTCTGCAAAATACAGTAACTGCTTTAATGGCTGGCCAGTATCTTTAGCACCCCCTATCATGACTTAAACCTTTATATTTAAGATACTATAGGTAGACTCCATCTACGCTTATAGTGCAATATTGCTTAAAATAGCCACTTTTGCCTATACCCACATTTTGTAGAACTTTGGTGTAGTACTGATTTCTATAATTTTCTCCCCTAAGACTAAACTTCACTGTACTTAGTCTGAATAAAATATCATTTCTAAGCTAAATGGTATCTGTTCATATCACTATGTGGCTATTCTTTTCTGATATATTAATAAATTAGTCAGCTACTTAGGGTCAAACACAGCATGATCTCTCACACTTTCTCTGGCCCGCTTTGACTCTTTCTTTCCCTCCACAGTGATTCACAAATTACTTTAAGTATAAAACTCTTTTGGGAATGAATTCTCAAATCAACATTCACAGGATCTGCAAGCATTGGTATACACGAAATAGGATCAGCAGTGAAATTGCAATTACAAAATTTTCTGACATACTGTTGTTTCCATTTACGGCATAAGGTTCATTGAATAAATGTTCTGAATGTTTACCGTAATATTTGCATCTTGCTTATAACAAATTGCTAACTGGTATGTTTATGGGGTAACATATGGGTCTCAGATCTTTAGCTGGCAATGGTTAAACAAATGCTAGATTTTTTACACACAAATAAATGTTTGAGAAAGAAACTACCCATTTTATGTACTCATATGTCCATTTGGATGAAGATCATAAAGGAGTTGCTAGTTCTAGTGGTCATAAACCTATCCCATGATAATTTCTGTTTAGTTGTAGGGGTTTGTTCAGCTACCTCAGCATATGCTGAAGTCCATGTAAATAAACTTCTCATTTGTAGAGAGGCCAGATGGACATTTCCTAAGTGTCAAGCTTTCCTTCCATGTGTAATAATGCTGCTTGTGTCATTAATACTTTCTAGAATTACCCTCCACAATAAGCTAGTCACCCACCTTTGTGCAGAATTCTAAAAATGGGCCATTGTGTTCACACTGAATTACATACATAACCATCACATTTATTATTTCAGATTTATTTTATGGATTGCAAATTGATTAGTTAAAACTGGCACTTTGAAAAAAATGTATATAAACTGTTATTATTTTGGAGTGTACCAAGAAGATCCCTCTACATATCAGTTTTCATAACCTCCACTGTGTAATAATTTAAAATGAAAGTTAATAGGCTAGTAAAATATTGATATTTCTGTAACTTTCTTATTAAAATAAGAAGATAATTTAATTTAATCTTAATTATGCTTATTTACATGTAAGAGGAGGAATTTAAATTCACCACACATCTTATATTACCTTAGAAGTAATAATAACCTGAATTCGCAAGTTTATCTGCTTAACATTGCTTGCACCTGGGCTACTATCCCTTGTATCACTGAGCATGCTCAGTTGTATTCCCAACTTTAAGCTCTGGCTCTTCCCTAGTTATGCCAATCAAAGCATGGCAACACTTTGCTTGACTTTCAGGACAAAATCAATCCAGTAGATTACTGACACTGTCATAAATACTGATCAACAAATTGTTACCTATCATTTTAAAAGAAAAAAAGAAGTCAAATAAAGCAACACAGTTGAAGTTTGCCTTACTCAGGTTTCATGCTGAGCTACACTTCTGGACATTAAGTTTAATATAGAAAATTCCAGTGGTCCCAGCTTTGTAACTTGTTGTATGGTGTAGCAGGAACTTGTAGAGAAACTGTCTTCTCAGCACTTTTTTCTCCTCCTGACTTCCCTGAATTTAGTCACATTCTCCCAGGCAGATCATGCTCCCATGATAATCTTTCTGATCACACCTCTATAGCACTTTTTAAAGCCATAACACACTGAAATCTTCGACTGTATGCCTGATTTTTTTCTTTACTTTTACATTACTTATTTCATGATTTAACATAGCAATGAAAAATCCAATTAATATTGGATATTTCTCAACCACATACATACAAAATTTAAAAAATTTAATGGGATAAAACCAGACTCTCTGCACATGGTGGACAATGAAGGCTGATGAGAAGCAAAGGGCAATGGCACTGGGTTTCGATCCTACTGCATGAACTGGCTTTGTGGGAACCTAGCCTGTTTGGATGTTCACCTTCCTGGACCTGGATGGAAGGTGGAGGACCTTGGACTTCCCACAGGGCAGGGAATCTGGACTGCTCTTCAGACTCAAGAGGGAGGGGGGGAGGAGTGGGAGAAGGGGGAGAGGAGTGGGGAGAGGGGAATGAAAGTGGGGGGAGGGGGAGAGGAGTGGGAGGAGGGGGAGGGAAATGGTTGGCAGGGGATAGGCAGAAATTTTTTCAATAAAAAAGACACACATATACAGTAAAAGAAAAAAGTTTAAAAATAATAGAAACAAATACTATATGATGACAATTGTATTGATTCTGGTAATGAAAGTATTCTTAAAGTCCATGATAACCATTGATACGGTTTGTCACATAAGAAAATACAAGTTAAAAAAAATTGAGATCATTTCAAAAGACAATAAAAATACACCTTCTACATTCTCAAAAGTAGAAAATGATAAAACTGAGAAACTCAAGATGGAAAGACATCACATTAATTCCATTGATAATGTTTATCTTAACAAGAAAAAAATAAAACATCAATAGCTAAAGCAAGACCTAAGATCTGGTATAGTCTCAACATTTGGAGGGAGTATGATATGACAGGAATAGTTTAATTTCATGCTGTTATCCTGCAGGAATTAAAAAAAGCAAATAAACAAACAGAAATTATAAACATATTCATTGGTTTATTTTAATTACCTTAAACTAGAAATACCTCAAAAAACCCATTGTCCCATAATCTCTCCTCAATATCATGTGAGTTCAAATAAGGCAAGACAAAGAAATAAAAGCTATAAATATCATTGTGTTAATATTTACAAAATAACATAATTGTGCATATAGAAAACACTAAACAAGCTACAAAACTGTCGCTCAGTGTAACAATTTAGTTAGTTCATAGAACTCAGGATCCAAGCAGTAGTTAAAAGAAGAAACAGGAAGGGATGGAAGTGAACAGAATGTGTTGTATAGGGGCAGGGTATTGTTAAAGAGCAAATTCAATTGATAAAAAACATTTCAAAGTGAGAACACAAAAATTGATTTTTTTGGGGTGGTTATCTTTTTTTTTTCTTCTCATATAATATATCCCGACCACAGCAACCACCCCCCACAACCCTTCAAACTCCTCTTGCCCCAGATACACTGCTCCTCCATTTCTCATCAGGAAAGAACAGGCCTTCCAAAGCTATCAAATGAGCACAACATAACAAGGTGCACTAAGTCTAGGCACAGACACTAATTAATGTTAAGGCTGATTGAGGCAACCAAGTAGGAGGAAAAGGGTCCCAGTAGCGGGTAAAAGACTCAGAGATACCCCCATTCCAACCATTAGTAGTCCCACTGAAACCCCCAGCTAAACAGCCACAACTTGCATTCAGAGGACCTAACATATACCAATACAGGCTTGTTGACTACCACTTTAGTCTCTGTGAGCCCCTATGAATCTGCTTAGTTGATTTTGTGGCCAATGTTCTCCTGGTATCCTTGACTACTCTGTCTCCAACATTCTTTTCTTTCCCTCTACAAAGTTTCCCAAGTTCTGACTAATGTTTGGATTTTGGTCTCTGCATTTGCTCCCATCTGCTGATAGAAGTCTCTTTGATGATGATTGGCTCAGGCACTGATCCATGAGTATAGCAGAATTTCATTAGCAATAATTTGATTGCTTTCTTATTATTTAATTATATATTATCTATCATCTATCTATCTATCTATCTATCTATCTATCTATCTATCTATCTATCTATCTATCTATCTATCATCTATCTTGGCCAGTGGTATTTGGTTCTACCCTGTGTATTTGGACAATTCAGCTTCTGGTTTCTAGCCATGCAGGCAGTGTTGGGCATGGGTTCCTTCTTGCTTTCTTTGTTATTTATCTTTTCTTTATAATTAAAATCCACTTATAAGTGAGTGAATACTATGTTTGTCTTTCTGAGTATAGGTTGCATCACTCAGGATGATTTTTTTTCTAATTTCATCCATTTATCTGCAAAATTAATTTAAAATATCATTTTTAATAGCTGAAAAATTAGTTGAGAAATATCTAAGTTGTTTCCAGTTTCTGGCTGTTATGAATAAAGCCTCTGAACATAACTGAGCAAGTGATATCATGGTATGATGGATCATTGTAGACAGAAGTTTCTGTCCCACCTGGTCCCACAGACATTCTATTTCAAAGAAACACACAGAGGCTTATATTAGTTATAAACTGTTTGCCCTACTAGCTCAGGCTTATTATTAACTAGCTCTTAAAATTTAAATTAAACCATAATTATTATCTATGTTTAGGCATGTGGTTTGGTACCTTTTATCAGTGAGATATTCTTATTTTGTTTTCTCTGCATCTGGCTGGTTACTGAGTCTCTGCCTTTCTTCTTCCCAGAATTTTCCTAATCTGGTCACCGTGCCTATAAATTCTACCTGGCTACTGACTAATCAGCATTTTAATACACCAATACAAGTGACAAATCTTTACAGTGTACAAGAGCATTCTCTCACAGTAGATCATTCTTTGGGTATATGCCCAAAGTTGATATTGCTGGATATTGAGGTAGATAATTTTCCAATTTTCTGAGGAGCCACCATATTGATTTTCATAGTTGCTGTACAAGTTTGAAGTTCCCCCAGCAATGGAGAAGTGTTCCCCTTGCTCCACAACCTGAGCAATCACTTGTATTACTGATCTTAGGCATTCTAACTGGTCTAAGATAAATTCTCAAAGTAGTTTTGATTTGTATTTTCCCGATAGCTAAAAATATTGAACATTTCTTCAAATGTATTTCAGGCATTAGAGATTCCTCTGTGAGAATTCTCTGTTTAGATCTGTATTACATTTTTAATGGAGTTATTTGGTTTGTTGGTGTCTGGTTTCTCAAGTTTTTTAAAATATATTTTGTGTGTTAGCTCTTGATTAGATCTTTTCCTGTTCTGTAGGCTGTCATTTTGTCCTAGCACCAATGTGCTTGTCCTTACAGAGGCTAATTTAATGAGGTCACATTAATACATTAATTGTGGATCTTAGTGCCTGTCCTATCAGTGTTTTGTTAAGGAAGTTGCTCCTTGTGCCAATGTATTCAAGACTATTACCTACTTTTTTCTTCAATAAGGTTCAGTTTATATAATTTCATGTTGAGGTCTTGGATTCACTCGGACTTGAGTTTTGTCCAGGGTGATAGATATGAATCTCTTTGCATTGTTCTACATGGAGACATTCAGTTAAACCGCTACCATTTGTTGAAGTTTGTTTTTTTTTTTTTCTCCAATGGGAGTTTCTGGCTTCTTTATAAAAACATCAGATGTTTAAAGGTGTGGATTTCTGTCTGGGTTTCGATTTGTTTCCATTGATCAATGTGTGTCTATTTTTATGTCAATACCATGTAGATTTTTATAACTCTAGTTTTATAGTACAGCTTGTAATCAAAGATAGTAATACCTCTATAAGTTCTGTATTGTTGAAGATTCCTTTAGCTGTAATGGATTTTATTTTATTTTTTTGTTTGTCCATACGAAATTTGAGTACTGTTTTTTTTTCAATGCCTTTGAAGAATTGTGTTGCAATTTTGGGGGAATTGTCTTGACTATGCAGATTGTTTTGGGTAGTATGGTCAGATCTTTCCATCTTATGATATCTTCTTCAATTTCTTTTTTCAAAAACTTGAAATATTTGTCATGGATGTCTTTTACTTGCTTGGGTAGAGCTATCCCAAAGTATTCTATATGGTTCGAGGCAATTGTGAAGGATTTTGTTTCCTTGATTTCTTTCTTTTCTCAGTCTGTTTGTCATTTGTACATGGAAGAGATAATAAATTATTATTATTATTATTTATATAGTTAATTTTGTATCCAGACACTTTGTTGGAGGTGTTCAGGTAGGAGTTCCCTGTTATAATTTTGGGGTGGCTAATGTATACTATCATACCATCTGCAAATAAGCATACTTTGATTTCCTCCTTTTCAGTTTATGTCCTTTTGATCTCCTTCATTTGTCTGATTGCTCTAGCAAGAACCACAACTACTATACTGAATAGATACATAGATAATAAAAACCTGGTCTTGTTCTTGATTCTAGTGGAATCATTTTAAGCTTTTCTCCATTTATTTTTATGTTGGCTATACACTTGTTGAAAGTTACTTGTGTGATATTTAGATATATCCCTCTATTCTTTATCTCTTCAAAACTTTTATCATGAAGATATTGGATTTTGTCAAAGGATTTTTCAACATCTAGTGAATTAATCATAAGTTATTTTTCAGTTTCTTTATATGGTGGAATACATTGATTTTCATATGTCTTTCTATGCAGAGATTCTTGTCTTTGTGGGATAAAGCTTACTTGAAATTGATATTGGTGGATAATCTTTATTCTTTTTCTTTTTTGTTTTTAGACAGGCTTGTGTAACCTTGGCTTCCTGCAAAACTTAACTTACTCTGTAGACCAGGTTTACTTTCCTTAATGCTGGGATTAAAGTCATGTACCACCACTTCCCAACTAGGATGGTCTTTTTGATGTGTTCTTTGATTAGGCTTGTGAGTATTTTTGCACCTATATTTATAGAGAGGATCCATCTCTTTCTTTACTGAATCTTTGTGTGGTTTGAGTATCAAGATGACTTTGGCTCCACAAAATAAAATGTATTTGGTAATGTTATTTCTGCTTCTATTTAGTGGAATAATTTGAAGAGTATTGGCATTAGTACTTCACAGAAAATCTGATTGAATTCTGTAGTAAGTACATTTGAGCCTGGACTGCTGCTTCTTCTTTTTTTGTTGGATTTTAATGACTGCTTATATTTCCTTGTGGGTTATAGGTCTATTTAAATTGTTTAACTGATCTTGATTTATATTTTGTAAAGGGTGTCTATCAAGAAAATTGAAGATTGTTCATTTCTTTTAAATCTTCCAATTTTGTGGAGCACAGGTTTTTGAAATATGAACTAATGAGTCTCTGGATTTTCCCATTGTCTGTTCTTGTGTCCTCCTCTCTGTTTCTGATTTTGCTAATTTGCATATTCTCTCTTAGTCTTGTCGTTGATATGGGTTTGTGTGTTTTGCTCATTTTCCCAAAGAACCAATTCCTTCTTTCATTGAGTTTCATTATTGTTTTCTTTGTTTCTATTTTATTGATTTGAGACCTCAGTGTGATTATTTACTTAAGTGTCCTTGCTTCATTTTCTTCTAGAACTTTTTAGGTTTGCTATTAAGTTGCTAATATGAGAGATCTCCTTTTCTCTTTTTATTTTCTTTCAGCACTTAAGGCTATGCTTCTCATAGGTTTGAATATATTGTGTCTTAATTTTCATTGAATTTTAGGAAGCTTTTAATATCCTTTCTGTATTAACACACTACTCATTTAGTAGAGAGTTGTTCTGTTTCTATGATTCTATGTTGTTGACATCCAACTTTATTCTATGGTAGTTTGATAGAATAAAGGGGGTATTCCAATTTTCTTATAGTTTTTTGAGACTTGCTTTGTGACCACTTTTGGAGAAAGTTCCATGAGGTATCAAGAAGAAGGTGTATTCTTTTCTGTTTGGGTGAAATTTTCTTTAGATAACTGTTGTATTTATTTGGTTTATAGCATCTCTTAGTTCTAGCATATCTCTGTTTAATTCCTATCTGCTCGTGAGGATGGGGGTATTTAAGTCTTTCACTATCAGTGTGTAAGAGTCCATATGTGATTTACATTTTGGTAGTGCTTCTTTTACAAAAGTGGGTGATCTGTGTTTGGGGCATCAATATTAAGAATTGAAATGTCATGTTTGTGGATATTTTCTTTGGTGAGTATATAGCCTTCCCCATCTCTTTTGATTAATTTTGGTTTGAAGTCTATTTTGCTAGATATCTGAATAGTTATACCTGGTTGCTTCTATCCATTTATGTGGAAAATCATTTTCCCACCCTTTACTCTGAGGCAATTCATATCTTTGATTTTGAGGCATATAGACCTGGAGGATGGATCATGGTTTTACATCAGTTTTGCTAGTCTGTATACTTTTATTGGGAAATTGAGCCCATTGATGTTGAGAGATATTTATGACCAATAATTATTAATTCCTGTTATTTGGTTGTTGTTATCATTTTAAACTCTTTGTTCTTCGGTGTTTGGTGAGCCTACCACCAAGCTACCAAATAAATCACTCAGAGACTTATTCTTTTTTTTTCTGAATTCCCAGCTTTAGCATGGCTTGTTTATATCTAGCTTTTCTTAACTCAAATTATCCTTTCTGTGCTTTGTCTCTGGGCTTTTATTTTTTTCCATTTCTGTATACCTTTCTTCTTTATTTTTCTTTTTTATTTATTTATTAAAAATTTCTGCCTCCTTCCATCCCCACTCCCCCTTCCCCTCCCTCTCCAGTCCTAAGAGAAGTCAGGGTACCCTGCCCTGTGCGAAGTTCAAGGTCCATCCCCATCCATCCAGGTCTAGGAAGGTGTGCATCCAAACAGACTAGGCTCTCAAATATACCTTTCTTTACTTCTTATTCCATGGCTTCTTGTGTAATTGGGTAACTGGCCCTTGGAGACCTCCTCTTCTCCTTTTGCTCTATTATCTTTTTCTATTTATTCTTTCTGCCTAAAAGCCCCACATATTCTTTCTTCTGCCTCACTAATGTTATACAACATTAGTATGTGTGTTCATGCACATGTGCACATGTGTACACATACCCTCTTTTGGTTTTGCCAGTTTGAGATTATCTTTAGTGTTTTTATAGGTGTAGCTAACCTTCTTGGGTTGGAGTTTTCTTTCTAGTATCTTTTATAGCACTGAATTTATAGATTATTATTGATTAAACTTGTGTTTATCATGCAATATCTTGTTTTTTTCATCTACGATGATTGCAATTTTTGCTGGGTATAGTAATCTGGACTGGCATCTGTGGTCTCTTAGAATCTATAGCACATCTTTCTACATCCTTCTGGCTTTTAGAGTCTCCATTAAATAGTCACTTGTAATTCTAATAGATTTGCCTTTATATGTTACTTTCTTACTCTCTTGCAGCTTTTAATACTCTTTCTTAGTTTTGCAAGTTTAGTGTTTTGATTATTATGTAGCATGCAGACTTTCTTTTTTGATCCAATATATTTGATCTTCAGTATGCTTTTGTACCTTCATAGCCATCTCCTATTTTAGGTTAGGAAATTCTTTTTCCTGTGTTTGGGCAGAGATTTTCTTCTGGAGTTAAAAGCTGAGACACGGAGATGAGATGGGGAGATATTGCTGAGGAGTGTGCCTGTTGGAAGTTCAAGCATGGGAAAGGCCTGTGGGCAGGTGCCGTTCAATCTTCTACCCAAATAAATTATTTCTACTATTAGTAATTAGTAGTTAAAATAATATAAAAATTAATTTTATTACAAATAACATTAAAACAAAAAATCATGGAACAGATTTAAGCCAAATATGTGAGTTCTGTATATGGAAAAATTCATAAAAACACCATAAGATGAAATCATAAAAGCCAAATAGATTAGTCATAACCCTTAAAGAAATTCTCGTTAAAGAAATTGGCATGTTATGGATTTATTTTCTCAATTTCTTAAGTATGTTAATGGTACATTATTTTTATTATAAGAGTTATCAGTGGTGGCCTGGTAATTAAATTTTCCCCAGTTCAGAAGAACTTCATAAAACATCACAAAGAGATTCTTGTTTTACATCCTTAACCCCCACTTGTTGCTTTGCCTTCATAACATAGATCGCTGAATGTTCATTTTTTATGAGCTCACCTTTTCTCAGATGTTTGATAGATGAGATCAATAGAGAAGTGGTTGGAAGTTTGCATGCATTTGATTTTCAAATATGAATTCCTCTTCTGATATGTTACAGGAATGATGAGCCTTTCAGTATCCTAATACTAACTTCAGCAAATTAGTTACTATAAGTTCTAAGTGACAGATAGTTCAGCCAACATGAGACACTAAGTAAAAGAAACTAAACTTTGGCTTAACCAACTATTTCTGCCTTACATCATTGTAGTAAGGAGTCTCCTTGTTCATTTCCTGGCTGCCTGGACTCCCAAAAAAACCACACAGAAACTGTGTTAATTAAATCACTGCTTGGCCCATTAGCTCTAGCTTCTTATTTGATAACTCTTACATCTTAATTTAACCCATTCTTATTAATCTGTGCATCACCGCAAGGTTGTGGTCTACCAGCAAAATTTCAGAAGGTCTGCCTCTGGCAGTGGCTTCATGGTTTCTCACTGATTCTGCCTCCTTTCTTCCAGCATTCAGTTTATGCCCCCCGCCACTGCCAAGCTCTGTTCTACCCTATCAGGCCAAGCAAGTATATTTATTAACCAATGGTATTCACAGCATACAGAGGGGAATCCCTCATCACATCATAATATCTTTTGCCTTTTGAACAAACATTTTGCTCAGTGGACCAAAATTTGGTACACCATAAACTTTGTGTTTATAGCTTGACTATCTTCTTGAATTAGAATAATCTGTGTTATGGGATTCCCCTCTATATGTTGTGATTACCATTAATGAATAAGATTAATATTTGAGAGCTAGCCAATAAGAAGCTAGAGCTAATGGGCCAAGTAGTGTTTTAAATAATACAGTTTTCGGTGTTTCAGTGCTGAGCAGCCAGGTGGTAGGGAACCAACAAGCAGCCTATTAATACAACTTTGGATAAAATATCCGGGTGTTAATAACATATAAGCAGGTAGAAAGTTCGCCTTGTAAATTTCCACATGGAATTGATTAGTTCTGTTTAAAAACAGGAATAAACCCCCATGTACTCAGTATGGAAAATCTGAAATTGTATAACCACATCCATTCAGAGCCATCCCACAGCCTTCAAGAATGAATTGAACTTTGGGCCAGTGGCCAAAATGGACATAACCTTAAAGCTAATTAGCACTGTGTTTTCCATCCATCAATGAAAAGTATGATCGTATTCCTCTTAAATATATTTAAGAGTTTGTTGGGAACAATTAGAAATGGATCTTGTTCACAGATAATCTTTACGAGACACAAAACAGACAGACACATACACTCTGTACTGTTTGTTACTTTTTGAGGCCAATACAAGTAATGTTGTTGGTAGTGCAGACAGAGCAGGTTTCACTAATACAAAAGGTATAGTTGGAAATTATTTTAAATGAAGCGAAATCATGAGTTTTATGTCAGGTTTAATCTGATGATGATGGCTACAAGACAGCAAAATTTTTCAGTTGCTCTGGAAATGTTAATGTGCTCTTCTCTATTTGAATGAATGCCTCAAGCCAAGTAGAAAGGTCAATGCAAAAACATAAGTGTGAGACCACCTGGCTTTTTAAGGTGGGAAGTAAAATTTTATAGGATTTGGGTTGGGTTCAGAATCCAGAAGCTACAGTTGCCATACTTTTCTGAATGTTTGCCCTATCCTGATACCTTGGTCAGATAGTAGCCTTAATTAAATGAAACTAATATTCATACTAATTGGCTCCTGCTCATTCTATGTGTTGGAAAATACTTTGGAAGCTATGGTGGCTGTGTATTATTGGCAAAACAATTCTCCATGCAACTTCCCCACTTCTACACACATTCTGAGCAATGATGCCAGCATCTGCCACTCATTTTATGGATGGAGTCAACATCCTTAGAAGATGTACATGGTGTCTTACTTTAGAGCAGAGAGTAGGTTTGCTTGTTTTGAACAAGGGAAATAATCTCTTTGGAGCAAATATTTCTATATTGTCTTAAAAATCCTTATAAGCGATGTTAAATCTTTATCCTTGAGGTCATTAGCTATAACGTATATCTATTTCCAGTGCAGTGTTTTCCTGAGCCTCCCTTTCTGAACTTCGTAGTAAGAACCTGGCCAAGAGGAGTGTGATTGAATGTGTAACTCTGTGGGTGATTGTGCTTTCAAGTGTTTGGTCTCTGACTCTGACTTTTCATAGTCTTCATCGCCATTCCCAAAATTATTAATGGTAATAAACTATAATTATTAGGGTATGAAAGTTAGTCTGTCAATTAGCTTTCCAAAAAGGGAAACACCTCAGTTGCTTCACTTCTTCCTTACTATTGTAGCTACCATTTTGAATGAGTCATTAGTATAGATATTGTTGTTCTTATATTGAAGGAAACTTTGGAATTTTTACCACTAGGTAAAATATTGTGGAATTTCTTTCTCATAAATGATCTTATACCAGATTGAGAAAATTTATTTTTGTTCCAGAGTTGCTTGTTTCTTATGAAAAATACCATCTGAATTTTCCCAAATATTTTTGCTATTATATATGTGGTTGTCTGTATTGGCAGTGGTTGGTCTTTAAATAGGATAAATTGTACAGACTGGGTTTTAGGTGCAACCTACTTATTAATTTATGAAATGATCTCCTATGTGTTTCATCTTATAGCTCCATTTACAATGGACAGCTTTTCTAGATAGAGTATTGGCTGGCAACATGTTGAATATGCTATTGAAGGCTTTCCTAATACAGCCATTATGACAATTCTTTGCATGTCTTCGTCTTTACTCATCCTACCTCAGGCTTTTCTCTCTACCTTTGGTGTATTACTGTATGTTTACACTCATAAGTATAGCATTAAGGTAGACTTAGTTCAGTTGGATCTGATTGAAGGGCTCAGATCTTAGTGTGTCTTACACTGGCATATTTTTGTTTTGTTTTGTTTTATCTAGAAAGTTTCATGGTTCTAATTGTTCTTAAAGTAATCTTTCTACCCCTTTATTTATTCTTAATTATTTCTTTGAGAATCTCATAGATGTATTTTGATTGTGGTTATACCTCCCTCAACTCCTTCATATTCATTTACTTGTATATTTATGATGTGAGATTTCCCTCTGTGTGCTGTGATTACCATTAATGAACAAAGAAACTTCTTTGGACCTATAACAGGGCAGAACTTAGCAAGGTTGAGGAAAACTGAACTGAATGCTGGGATAAAGAAGGGAGGAGTCAGAGAGATGCCATGTAGCCCTGCTGGAGACAGATGTGGAAACTTTAGCTGGTAAGCCACAGCCACGTGGTAATGCATATATTAATAGAAATGGGTTAAGTTAATATGTAAGAGTTAGTCAATAAGAATCTTGAACTTTTTGAGTTAGTATCTCTTTTATTATCATTATTTATTTATTTATTAAAGATTTCTGCCTCCTCCCCGCCACTGCCTTCCATTTCTCTCCCCCTCCCCAAGTCATGTCCCCCTCCCTCGTCAGCCTTAAGAGCAATCAGGGTTCCCTGCCCTGTGGGAAGTCCAAGGACCACCCACCTCCATCCAGGTCTAGGAAGGTGAGCATCCAAACTGCCTAAGCTCCCACAAAGCCAGTACGTGCAGTAGGATCAAAAACCCATTGTCATTGTTCTTGAGTTCTCAGTAGTCCTCATTGTCCACTATGTTCAGCGAGTCCGGTTTTATCCCATGCTTTTTCAGACCCAGACCAGCTGGCTTTGATGAGTTCCCGATAGAACATCCCCATTGTCTCAGTGTGTGGGTGCACCCCTCGCAGTCCTGAGTTCCTTGTTTGTGCTTTCTCTCCATCTGCTCCTGATTTGGACCTTGAGATTTCAGTCCGGTGCTCCAATGTGGGTCTCTGTCTCTGTCTCCTTTCATGGCCTGATCTCATTGAGTGATGTCTTTAAGGATAATGCCTGTGAGTAAAGAATTAGCATCAAATGACCTCATGAAGGGAACCTAATACAATAGAGAAGATTATTCTTTATAAACAAAGACAAGCCTCATCCCCTTCCCACTTTATCTTTTATTCTTTTCCTCCTCCTCATCTCTTCCTCCAAGTCTCCCTCTCCTGTTTCTACTCTATGACCCCAAGGAAATAAAAAATAAAAACATCTGCAACCAAGGACCTAAAGCTTATCAGGAACTCAGACCTGGAACCATGCTGTTTGACTTCAAGTTCCACACTGCGAAAGACAAAAATTTAATCCCAGCACTCGGGAGGCAGAGACAAAGTGGATCTTTGGGAGTTCGAGGCCAGCCTGGTCTACAAGAGCTAGTTCCGGGACGGGCACCAAAGCTACAGAGAAACCCTGTCTCGAAAAACCAAAAAAAAAAAAAAAAAATTGCAGTTGGAACCACCCAGTTAGTCGTATTTTCTCATAGTAGCTTAAGTTAACTGTGATTTTTATATATTTATTTGTGGTTTTTCAAAAAAATTTTTATCTAATATGACACTGTTCATGTTTATTTTTGGGCATTATTTCTGATTCACTATCTATTGAATTTTAATCACATATATCTTACTTTTTAAAAATCAGTAATTGTAATATACGTATATTTTAAAGACTTTATACACTTCTGTTATATATATTTACGGGTATAAAAAACAAAAAAAAATTACCTTTTCACAATTTTGCTTGTGAATCTTGCTGTGAGTTTATTCACTAAAGTGTTTATTTGGTAATAAACTTTTTTGCCCCAGGTTAGGATGCATCCATCTAAGACTATGTTTTATTTTCCTTTGCCTAGGCAGACTGTGTCTTCTGACACCTTGGCCACCACAGTAGGATGCAGACCACTTTTGTGTTTTATGGTGGTTTTCCTGTTTTTTCTGTGTGCTCCTGTCTCCATCAAGTGGGTGGGTATTTTTGATTATATTATTATTTTTTATTAATTTATTTATTTATTAAAGATTTCTGTCTCTTCCCCACTGCTGCCTCCCCTTTCCCTTCCCCTCCCCCAATCAAGTCCCCCTCCTTCATCAGCCAAAAGAGCAATCAGGGTTCCCTGCCCTGTGGGAAGTCCAAGGACCACCCACCTCCACCCAGGTCTAGTAAGGTGAGCATCCACACTGCCTTGTTTTCTCCTTCATAGATAATGATAACGCCTGATAACCTCCTCAGTAGATCAATCAGTTATGGGATCTTATATGCTAATGGCATACATGTACTTCCTGTTAGAGGTAGGTTTAAAATGAAGTAACATAAAGATGAAAAATACACAGAGAATTTGGATACTATATGCTGTTATGTTGTTTTTGAATTGTTTGATGACTGAGGAAAAAAAAACAGCCGCTAAAAGACATTTGATTATAAATTCTGCTGGATTAATCCAACATACATATTTTGAAAATTCCTTGACTTCAAAAGATATATTACTTTGGAGAAGAGGTTTTGTTTTTGTTTCCAAAGATAATGAGAGGCTGTGGATTCATTCTGGGTTAAGAAAAAAATCAGGTTTGATCAAGGAAGACCTCTTAAAAAAAACTCCAATAGTAGCATATAGCCCAGATGACCCAACATTTCAGGAGACCTCTATTTGAGTTTCCTGTGAGTTCTACACCCAGAACAGCCTCAAGACTGCTGGCTGAGATGATCCAGCCTCACCAAATACTCCAATCTGGACCTGTCTCTAGCTTGTCCTCATAAGATTATCAGTGCCTCCAATATCTGTTACTAATACCCAAGTGTAGAGCAAAACCTGGGAAACATTTAAATAGCCTGTTTGTTATTTTGTTTTGCTAAATATCTATAATAAGCAATAGATTTGAGTTATTATTAAAGGTTTGCAATTTCTCACAAAGATTTCATGCAGAGAAACCCTCACTGTTCTATATTCTATTGGAAGTAGTTTTTAGTAAATATATCTTTAATTTTCCTCATTCAGAATTGATATCTAATGATAGATTTTAAAAATCTTATAACTGCATGAAATAGGTAGTTACAACTGAAGGCACAGACAATATTTGTAATGCAGAACTTGTGATTTTTTTAATAAGCTAGTTTGATGTATCGAAAAATCTATATATACATCTTCTGTTTCTTTTATTGATTAAAATAGCAACAAATAACCTGAGGAATGCAAATGAGCACTCTGGGGAATCTTTATTCTAAAGGAAATTAGAGAAAGACCAAAAGATGAGAGAAAAAGTGAATCCATTGAGCTGAATTAGTGAATAATTAAGGGTAGTTAAAACAACAATGTTCACACATCTTTAATTTAGGACCTGGTCAATTCTTTTAAAATCCATTTGGATCTACAATTATTTAAGCTGTGAGCTGTGCACCAAAGAGAGTAAAACTATAGATTTTAAGATTGTAGCTGGAGGTGATATACAAATCCAATTGATCAGCCTGGCAGAGAATTGATGCCACAATTTGTACCCACTGGCACTTTCTCTCTCTTACTCAACTGGCTTTAGAACATTATCAGAAAGTCAATATTGTGTGCCAATACAGTGATATACTTTCTGGCATTAGTCCCTTGTTCTGATTAAAACCCTGGTGCTTACACTGTGGATCCTGATGTGCAGACAGTCCAAGTGCAAGGCAATAGGCTCACTCTAAAATAATTCAACACAACTTAAGGGCAAGGTTCCAGCTTTCACCTTCTGAAGTGATGGTCTCTGACCAAGGGAGACTGTCCCAAGTGATGGTATCTCATCGAGAGATACTGTACCAAGTGGTGGTCTCTGACTGAGGGGGACTGTCTCTCATGATGGTCTCTGACCGATTGAGACTGTCTCAAGTGATAGTCTTTGGCTGAGGGAGACTGTCCCAAGTGATGGTCTCTGGTCTCTGGCTGTCTCTTCAGGACAGATAAAGAAAAGTTACAGATAATGTGTGCCCAGAATAAGTGTCTGGCTTCAGTCTTGTGCAGCCTCCTGTCTGACTGATTTCCTGATGTTCTGATCAAGTTACCTTTCAAGTTCATTCTTGATTTCATGTTTTGAATGCCCTCTTAATTTATTAATGACCTTCCATCTCAACATTAGCTTTACAGCTTATTCGCTTCAGGGATTGCTCATTGCCATAAAAATATGAGGAAGCTCTAAAGTCTTTCATCACAGCATTATAATTTAATTCTAAAATTTTGTGTCACACAGGAGTCTATTATCGAATAGAGCAGAACTCTGTGAGAAGACCCCTATACACTGTGTTCATCCCATATATCAGACTCTTGGCTAAATTCAAACAGTGTGTACATTTTGTAGAGTGCTATTGTCAGCATCTTGTTTTCATGTTCTATTATTTAATGTATTTCAAAGACTTTACCTAAGCTTCCCAAGCCAGTACTCTATAAGAAGTATACTGTCTATCACATATGCATTGTAGATAAAAGCAGTTGTCAAATATGTTGCTGAGGTATAATTCAATTAAGTAATCAATATTCATTCAAAATTCTATAATGTTGAATATGATGTGTGCAAAAAAGGTTAGTTTTAGTATGGAAAATTATTTGATTTGTGCTATTGCTGAGATTTGCATAGCTATTATATGTATAGTTGAATAAGTGTGTGTAAGAGTAATAAAGAAAAAGGAGTAGGAAAGTCAAAGAAGGGGGAAGTAATGTTTTAATTAAAGTGTTTAAAATGTTAAAAAATTAGAAATTAGACATGTGCATTTATTCCTTCTAAGGTATGGGATTCATTAACTGTGCAATAGAATGAAACAAACAATCACTTAGTAATCAGGAATAGAGGAACATGAATGGAGAATAAAATATGAACCTAAGAGAGTGTGGAATCCAATGAGATCAAGGATGAAGAGCAGTCATAGGAACTACTGGGCTGGGTGATACTTATGGGGAGATATGGAAGATTAAAAGGTGTTAATGACCGAGATATGTGGGAAAAGAACATTCTAATGTGGGGCAAAAATGATTAGTTCCGGAGATTGTGGTTTGGTTTGCAGAACATCCAGACACGGGTACATCTGTAGCAGAAGGAATAAAAGAAGAAGTATTTTACTAGCGTCTCTTGGGTGATAAAATCAAGAGCCAATGATTTCCAGGAGTCTGAAGAGAAGGAGATGGCAGAGAAGCTTAACCAGAGTGCTGGCTCTGACAAAGTCCTCAGCTCAACACAGCTCCTCCGGGTTTTATGGACTTAACTGTGTTGCAGAACCTGTACCACTTGGGAGTGAGAGAGACCTTGGATCTGAAACATCCATGCTCTTCAGTTATAACTGATGTAGGATGCCAATTCCTCTGATTTCAGTATTTTTTTGGCAAAATACCTTCAACAACCCAAAGTTTTCTGAAGGTCACACAGGCTAGTGTGGGGTGACCTTACGGACAGGGGCTTAGGTTAGTGGGTTAGCTGTAAGGACAGGGACCTAGATCCAGGAATACTACCTTGGGAGATGTGGAAGGATGCAAAATCAGCAAGCGACTGTAGATCACACTTTAGACTTGTTTGCTATGAGATGCAGGTCTGGTACCAAAATGTAGCAATGTGGTGAGGGCTGCGAGCCCAGGTGTGACATGGGAGAACTCACCTCCAGGTACAAAATGAATTGGGACTGTGGCATTGTCAAGAAAAAAAATTAGCTATGATTTTATGCTTAAACGTGATATCAAGGGTGATTTTAATGTAGCACTAAGTACTTTTTAGTTTACCAGGATATGTAATACAGTGAGGAGATTGGCAAAGTTTCTAGGACACACACCAAGAAGCAGAGGATTAGTGTGGTTAGCAATGGAAATAGAACCAGGGGGATGTATGTTTGCATTTCAAATGTTTTCTTTTGCATTTGCAGTTAAAAAAATGATTTTCAATCATTTAATTTATCTGTTTATAGCATGTTTTGATAGCACCACACGGATAGTGGTACCCATGAAGGCTAGAAGAGGGCATCGGATGGCCTGTCACAGGGGTACAGGTAATCATGAGCTGCTTGACAAGTGTTTGGTAAAAAATAGACATTGAATTTTTTTTTTAAGAAAGGGGCTTCACCCTGAGTGGCAGAGAGTTGTGCAGAGAGTAAGCAAGTTCTCTCCCATTCTTGTGTGGAAGCTATCTGGCACAGAGAAAAATTTTAGGGCCTGGCACACAGTCTTGATAAACCTTTTGGGGGGAAAAAGTCAGAGTAAAAACAAATGTTTGCCAGATGTGGGAACCCATCCCTGTAATTCTGGCATTTGTAGGGTGGAAGCAGGATTATGTGGTCATGACCATCCAGACTATACAACAGTGGGCTACATGAAGCTTTGTTTCAACTCCCTATGTCCCCTTTCTGAAACATGATTTTTAGGATCAAAGTAATTGTTTACAGGAAAAGTTGAAGTGACTTCATAGATGGTGTCATTCACAGCCAGATAAGGGACAGCACTGATGGAGGTGGGTCTTGTATCTTATCTGTTGATTTCATTGGTTAAAATAAAGAAACTGCCTGAGCCCATTGATAGGCCAACCCTTAGGTGGGTGGAGTAGACAGAAGAGGATTCTGGGAAAGAGAAGCTGAGAAGGAGTCGCCATGAGGTTCCCACTCCAGACAGATGCAGGCTAGAATCTCCCCAGTAAGCACACCTTGGGGTGCAACATAGAATATCAGAAATGGGTTAGGTCAATATGTAAGAGCTAGCCAATAATGGGCCAGGCAGTGATTAAATGAATACAGTTTGTGTGTTGTTATTTTGGGGCTTAAGCTGGGCCATGCTGGCAGCCGGGTACAGGGGCACAGCCACGCCGCTCCTATTACTACACAGCACCACGGTCTCTGAAGTGACACAATGACTGGAAAGAATATTTCTACCCAGTACCAAGTAACAACTGTGTGATGCTCCATGGGTTTGGGAGTACAGAAAACCAATGCATTTTCTTTTTACATGAACCAGATGTGACAAATACTTGAATGGAGATCTGTATTGCATATTGAGTTCCCTTTAAAGGGTTTGATTTATTTCATGGAAGTATTTGGAACAACATCAAAGAACAGGGATTGGGATAAAAGATAAATTAGAGTGGGGGAAAAAAATAGAAGAAAAACATTGGGGAGCTCACCCCATTAATCCTATTATTTGCCTAGTCAACTTATTTGTAGATAAGAAGATACCATAGTACAGAGCTGAAATACCCACAGTAGGGGGTAAAGAGATGGCTCACAATTTGCATAGAAGTGTTTGTACCCCGCTGAAGTCAGAAAGGATGTCAAGATGTGGCCCAAGCACCAGGAATACTAACAGTGACAACAAGGATGGTGGATCACTGGTACCAAGGTTCTAAGACTTCTGAATATGCGTTTCAACACCAGAACTGCTGATAAATGTCGTTTAGGTTCTCTGGTACTTTACACAGGTAGGTAGCTGTTTCTTAACAGATACCAGAATGTGACCATATAGGATTGGTTGTTCATGTGTTTACCCCATCAGAAGTTAGGAACAGGCAGAGAGTTGTTGTGTGGAAAATACTTATTGCATGTTTCATTCCAAGTTAATAAAGTAAGGTTTGTTTATTTTTGAAAGGTTCTTCTTGAATACTCATATCTCAAGTTTCTTGAGTTTGAGATCTGTGAATAAAGCTCCTGACATTTCAAGAGCTAAGTGACTTATTCCTCTATATTTTATAAGGCAACCATTTCGACTGTGTTTTTGATATATTACTGTTTAACTATGAGATTGAAATCTCAGAACAATCTCATGCCTTGGAGAGTCCCATTTCAAGTTATGCATTCACTGTGTCTCTAGTAGGCTACTTGTGCTTTTCATGTTTCAAATGCAGCTCTTCTATCACGAGATTCTAACGTTTCCAAGGATCCAGGGAGAGGGGTTCTCTTTCTCATCCCCCTTTACTATGCCTCTGGGCTGGGTAAGAAAGTGGATAAAGTAAAAGATTTTTGTTTGCCTTAAATTCAAAAGAAATTCAAATCGGAGCCTCAAGTAAAATGACCTTAATGACAATGCTTGTTATTATAACTGTGTGCTTAATAGTTCATAGACTATTCAGTTGAGTGGGCACATGTGGAATTTTCAGAAAGAAGATTTTACCTTCACAGGGAAACATCTTTCCAATGAGGGTAATTCCTTCATGTCTGAGGTTTAAGCAGGTTGTAAGGGGCAAATTCAATGCTTGAGAATATCTTAAGGGTGGTCAGAGTAATGGCACTTAGTAGACTAAAGTATGTCCTGTAACTTGTATGCATTGATTTCAATAAAATTGAATAAGTGACAATTCAAAATTTCATGTTATTATACTTAAGTCACTGTGAAACTGTTTAGCAATACATTGGATTAATGATATCAATGTGACATTTTAGACAAAGAAAATACTGAACACAATATTATATGAGCACATTATATCTGTTAGTAAGATTTAGCCCATAGGTATGCCTGTGTGAATGCATGGGAGCCAACTCATATCCAATAGCAATAATTTATTGGTAGGTTAGGAATTTGGGGACCTAGTAATTAAATATTGCTATAATTAATATTAAAGTATGTGCACATAAGTAAATAAGTCATATTTTTAAAAACACAATTTCAAATACTCAAAACACAGCCATTTCTCATTGTTTGGCTGTTATCTATTCTCTGGAGATTACTGTGTAGCTGTAATTCAGTGCAGTCATCCTAATTCCATTTTCTGTAATACTAATCACAGGACATGGAACTAAACACGATAAAAGCAACTTATATAAACGTATCGGTCACAAAAATCATCAAATGCTGACATATTGTTTTGCTTCCTGAATAAATTTATGAAAATGTTGAGTGCATTGTTAATTCATCTAATTAGGTCATCCACACAAACATTAAGAACATATTCTTCCAAAATTCAACACTATTTTCTAAATATTCAATAAAATTTTGTAATTAGTTATATAAAGGAGAATTTTGATTTTTAGATCTACTAAATTGTTTTTGCTTTGTTCCTTCACTTAAATAACAATTTCAAGTAACATCAAAAATCTTCACTGTAACTGGTTGGGTCCTGTGAATTAAAATAATATCAGAGGAAAATGATCTATGATTATTAATTTATTACATAAAAATTAAAATGTAAATATATTTATGATTGCTATTTATAATTTCTTAATAGTTTAATGTATTTTATTTACAGATACCCACATTATATAGTAAAATAAAGTTTTTTAATCACAGTTGGTGTCCTTATATTTCATGAATTATCATTTTCCCACACCAAGTATTTTGTCTTATGTCAGGGACCTTTATCCTAAAGATGATAGCAGGGGCAATTGTCCTAAGGATGTTTGCAGAGAGCCCCACATCCCAACTACCTTGAGAACTGTTTGTTAATGGAACAACAAAAAGAATGTTTCTGCTTACACAAAAAACACCAGGTGTGCTAACTGGTGACCTTTGCTATCCCCTACCCCCTACCCCAAGCCAAATTCCTCATTCAAGGGCTATATAAGCTGTAACCATTACCCTAAAAAAGTGAGACCTTGACAATTGAATTCTGCTTGGTCTCCTCATTTTCTCTCACCCATGATTCTTACAGGTAGAGCCTCTTCAGACCCTGAATAACTGGACCTGCTGGACAGGTCAGTCTTATATATCACAGGGCAACCTTCCTTTTTCCTGCCACCAGCTTACCTTTTTAATTTCTGTAAACCCTGATCTCCAGACTTTTGTTCCTGAGTAAAGGTAGTACCACCTTCTTGAATACTTCAGACTTCATCTTTTCCACACATGGACTTCTTGACTATCCCTTGATATATCTCTGTTTCTTCTACCAAAACCTTAAAAATAATCCTAGTAAAAGTAAAGGTATGGGTTACTTATAAATTTTGGGTAATTATATACTTAAAAATCCTACTATATCTGAGAAAAATGATACTGTATAGTGTTAAAAATCATAATCAACTAAAGGCGTAAACCACGAACAATGCCACACCAGTTTGGAATTACTATTACTAGGGTAGTATTTATTTAAAGAGGAAAAACTTACAGATCACGATCCCAGACAACAGCTCTCTGCACAACTAGAAAGTGAGTCTAGTCGCCAGTGGAGCAGCAGTCAAGAGAGAGCGAGCAGAAGGAAATAGAGGCTTTTTGAATGGAGAGAAACCACGCCCCAATGGGCTGGTATCTCAGCAGCTATTGGTTGGAGGGGCGGAAAGACCTCCTGCAACAATCAAATTTCCCAGGCTATAAACAAATGTTGCTTATACAGTTGAATGACACATAATTGGGAAAAGACGATCTCATATGTACATTTGCTAAGATAAATTCTGAAAAAAAGTCAAATAAGGCATAGTGTTGCAAAACACTAAAAATATGAGAAGATATGATGGGAGGCAAAAAGAAAAAAGAAGAATGGAGGAGACATTGGGTATCAGGTGGATAGGAGATAAATCTAGGCTTTCATTTTATGTTCTGTGTTTCTTTGAAGGGAAGAAGAATTGAGGGGAATTTTAATAAGACATAGGCATAGCATACAGAGGGGAATCTCACATTATAAACAAGTGAAGGAAACAGTTCAAGACTTGAAAATTGAAAAATTGACACAGAGGCAATAAAGAAAACACAAATTGAGGGAATTCTAGAAATGGAATATCTGGGCAAACAAGCAGGAACTACAGGTGCAAACATAACCAACAGAATGCAAGAGGTGGAAGAGAAAATTTCAGGAGTTGAAGACATCATAGAGAAAATAGATTCACCAGTCAAAGAAAACATTAAATCCCAACAAATTCTTAACAAAAAAAATATTCAGGAAATCAGGGACACCAAAAAAAAATACCAACCTAAGAATGATAAGGATAGAAAAATGAGAAGAATTCCAGTTCAAAGGGACAGAAATTATATTCAATAAAATCACAGAAGAAAACTTTCCAAACTTAAAGAAGGATATGACTTTGAAGTCATAAGAAACTCACAGAATAACCAGGTAGACTGGAACAAAGATAAAAAGAAGAAGACCCTTGTCATATAATAATCAAATAACTAAACACACAGATTGAAAAAAGAATATTAAGAGCTGAAAATAAAAAAAGGCCAAACAACATATAAAGGCAGACTTATCAGAACTACTCAGTGGAAACTCTGAAAGTCAGAAGGTCTTGGACTGACATTCTGCAAGTACTAAGAGACCATGGAGGTTAGACTGGACTACTATAACCAGCAAAGATTTAGATTTCCATAGACAGAGAAAACAATTTATACATGTTATTTATACAACACATTTCATGAGAAAAACCATATTTATACAATACCTATCCACAAATCCAGCCCAAAAAATACTATAAGGAAAACTCCAACCCAAAGAAGTTAGCTGCATGCATGATAACACAGTCAATACATAACATGACATCAGCAAACCCCCAAAAAGGAAAACACACAAATACTACCAACAGCAACAACAAAATAAAAAATACCAGAAATTAACAATCATTGGTCATTAGTATATCTTATCAATGAAGTCAATTTGCCTCTAAAAAGTCACCAACTAACAGAATGGGTATGAAAACACGACCCATCCTTCTCCTGCATATGAGAAACACACCTCAATCTCAAAGACAGATATTACCTCAGAGTAAAGGGTTGGGAAGATTTTCTAATAAAATGGACCTATGAAACAAACTGGTGTAGCTATCCTAATATCTAACAAAATAGACTTCAAACTAAAATTAATAAAAAGAAATGGAGAAATCAATCGAGATAAGTCTCAGTTCTGAACATCTATGCCACAAATACAAGGGAACCCACAGTTGAAAAAAAATCACAAAATCCTAAAGCATACTGTAGCACAATTAATAAAAGCCAAGAGACAGAAATTGGGGTTCAACCTGAATGCCTAAAAAGAAAAAGAGCCAACTACTGTATCTTACCTCTACCTGAGTCCAAAATGGTGATCCTGGTGCCAGAAATCTAAGAATGAAACTGTGAGATCTGTATCCTCCTGTATTACATTACTATCTAGGGCTGGGATTAAGGGCATCCAACACTACTGTGTTGATGTGGAATTCCCCTCTGTATGCTGTGAATACTGTTGGTTAATAAAAAACTGCTTTGAGCCTATAGCAGAACAAATAAGAACAGGGCTAGGTGGGGAAACTAAACTGAATGCTGGGAGAAAGGAGGTGGAATAAGAGAGAAGCCATGTAGCCTCGCTGGAGACAGATGCCTGAACTTTACCCGGTAAGCCACAGCCATATAGTGATACACAGGTTACTAGAAATGGGTTAAATTAATATGTAAAAGTTAGCCAATAACAAGCTAGAGCTAATGTGTCAAGCAGTATTTTAAATAATATAGTTTTTGTGTGATTATTTTGGATCTGAGCTGTTGGGCCACCAGGAAACAAGTGGCCTCATTACAACAGCTTATAAGTGTATATTATATGTAAAATGAAGAATAACCAGGCTACAATCCACAACCCCAGAGAAGCTAGGTAAAAAGGAGGACCCCAAGAGGGACATACATAAAGGACCCCAGGGAATAGGGCAGTTCAGATCTCCCAAGTAAACTGGGATGGGAGTAGATAGGAGGGGATGGAGAGTAGAAACATGAGGTATCCAAATGCCTGAGTTGGGAGACGGATGTAGAGAGTGAGCAATAAAAGAGATATCTTGATAGAGGGAGTCATTATAGGGTCAGAGAGAAGCCAGGTGATAGGGAAATTCCCAGGAATCAATGAGGATGACTCTAGCCAAGACTCCTAGCAATGGTGGAGAGGGTGCCTGACTTACTTTCTCCTATAATCAGATTAGTGACTATCCTAAATTTTATCATCGATGGAAATGGATGCAATGATCAACAACCAAGCTCTGGTAAAGCTGAAATACCTATGACCTCATTTTAAAGAAATGTTGTGTACACTCCTGCTATAAAGCCAGATGGGAACCTAAAGCTACTCACCTGACTGTCTGTACAACAACTCTTTCTGTGATGGATGAAAAGACAGACCCAAGGATACTTAGAGATGTCAATTTCCAGCCTTGGTCAAAGACACCCTTGCATTAACTATCACCAGCTGAGCCAAAAGTCGTAAATGAATTGCTCTTGTTGCTTGAAGACCTTGAAACAATTAATAATTATCACCTATATAAAAATAATGTGTTTGAAAGAAAATTTAGAGCAGAAGCATGGGTTCTGTTTGTTGCTCTTCCCATGACTTA
Source organism: Microtus obscurus (assembly GCA_963919715.1). Taxonomy (NCBI): domain Eukaryota; kingdom Metazoa; phylum Chordata; class Mammalia; order Rodentia; family Cricetidae; genus Microtus; species Microtus obscurus. Next base: position 3,410,812 of record CAWTZC010000453.1, on the reverse strand, counting down.
AATACTATAAACCACAGAGATTCCAAGCTTACTTTTAAATTTAAGAATATCACATTTCTAGCTTTTAGCTACTTTTTAAAATTTTGGTTATTCATTAATTTGAGTGTAGATATGGCTAATGGGGAGGGGTAGGTGTGCATGCCCATGGGTATCTGCAGAGACATAAGGAATATTTTTGGTGTCCTCCTCTATCTCTCTCTACAAAACTTTCTCTAACTTACTCGGTAATTCACTGAACCTAAGGGTTGATGATCCTTATTGACACACATTATCCACATTGCTCTTATGCTAACAGGCCATAGAAGTCCTCCTGTTACCATCTCTCATTCACTAGGTACATATTTGTGAGACCAAGTGCATAGGGATACAGACTCAGTTCTTCCTGCTTATTCTGTAGCTGTTCTCACCTCCTGAACTATCTCCCCAGACCCTGAGAGTCACCCTTTGTGAAGATAGGGACTTATATGTAAGAGGCAAAATTTATATTTTTTGGTGTATCTTGATCTCTATTTCTCTTTCCCCATGCCATAGAACTGAATGTGAAGCAAAACCAAATAATCCATAAGATATAATGCAATTAGTGTAGGCTAAGCATCCTTAATTTTGAATTCTGAAATCTGAAACAGCCCCAAAATGGAAGCATCTCCTGCATCATGAAACATTATACAATGAAGTTATGTTTCCGGAACAATATGATGAAAAAAAATTATACGAAGTTACCTAAGGAGTTGTGTAAATAAAGTACATTAAATTCAAATGTTTAGAATTGAGTCTTATTTCTTAGCTAGTATGCCTGTGTGTATGTGTCTGTGTGCATTCACACTTCTGATCCCACACATTTTTGCTCTGTGTATACATATTTTAAATACTCAGATATCGCCTGTTTAAAATCACCCACCTCAAGTACCATCTTGTATCCAGAATGCACAAAGGCAGACCAAACAGTCTCAGTAAGCCATGACAGCATCCTCTGCCACGCACATTCTTTCCTCATTGGGTGTGAGCTGCTTTCACAGGTCTCCTCCAGGAATTCTTGCTTGTTGATTTGCTGGAGTTTGGTACTTTGTTGTGCAGCTTTGACATTTGCCTTCTGGACCATGAAAGGTAGGCTACAGTTAGTAAGTACTCCTATTTTCTTTCTAACCCAATAAAGTGACCATTTGATCTCTCCATCTGTGAACTTTAGCAGACAGACTGGCGCAGAACGCTAGACTTGAGCGCAGGCAGCATTATTAATTCTTTATGTGTCTTTGACAGGTCTCTCAAGTTTAGTTTCCTTGTTAGAACAATGAGAAAAGTGGTTTAAGTAATTCAATCTCTCTATTCCTAAGTCTGCTCTTACTTTGAAGGATTCTCTATATTTCTCTCTCTCATATTAGTAGTTCAGGAAACAGAACTTTAGTCCAGAGAACCTTGTGCCCTGTCTGAGGCTTGAAAACTTCCACGATTCATATCTGTGTCACTCTTTCTGTTCACTTCTGCTTCATCCCTGATTTTGATCTCTTCTTCCCTTCTACCATTCACCCTCTCTCCTTGTCTTCCAAAGACCGCCATTACTTTTAAATTCTCAAATATTAACTGAGAACTGCATTCCATAGAATAATTTTATCAATCAACTTTGACTTATTTGTACATAGACATTGTTAGTAGATCATAAATATTGTTACATAGATCACATTGTAAAACTACATATAACTTTTGAGACTTTTCCTAAATAACCAAAAAGGATGTGTGTGTCCCATTGCTCATCACTAGACATGTCTCTACAAATGAACACATGCATTGTTCCAGAGAACCTTTCTATTTCCTGCTCACTGATGGGTTTTAACTTAGTACAGGAATTCAGAAGTGATTGCACAATGGCTTGAGTTCTAACAGAAAAGGCTTTGTAGCACATTCAGAAAACGCTCAAGGAATGTCATATTAACACTTCAAGGAACTTTTTTCTTTATTAAAAGGGGCAATAGGGATCAAACATTTGCACCAAATCTGCATGTTTTCCCCTCACATTGCTGAAAACATCTTTTCAAACCAGCTTCAAACTAAACCAATTACATGGGTAATTGCCCAGTATGAACTTAGTCTTAAAACTTCTTCTGTAAAACTAGAGTAATTAGACTTCTTCAGTCTCTTTTTTTCTTCACTATATTGTTCTCATGCATTAGGCTAATGTTGCCTTGCTTGAGTTCACTTCAATGCAGGGGAATGGAGGCTGGGGATAGGGGAATAAAAAAGGCTTAAGTGGATAGGAGATTCTGCAAACAGAACTCAAGCCCAGCTTGTGACAGCAATCATGAGATACATCTGCATTCTAATAGGGCTTGTTAAACAGGTTTTTAATTAATCAGAAATTTGCAACATACCTGCTTGTCACCCTCCTTTGTAATGACTCGCTTATGTTCCTAAAAGAGATGCACAGCATCCCTCGTGCTTCACCACATTACTTACTGAGGCTTAGCTCTATCTAGTGAGTGCTACTTGATAACAGGATAACGGTTTTTGGTGCTTTTCCTTCTCTTTCCCAAGTTATACAATCATTATACAAAGGCAATGTACCAGGTCAAGTGTTAACAATATGTGCATTGCAAAAATAAAAGTTTAAATTTGCCATCTGTTCAGAGAAGAGAGCATTACACTATTTTTAAATAATAACAAAACCTTCACTTTAATGGGAACACCCTTGTTTTTAAATTTCACTTCATGGTGCAAAACTGTAATATACAAGAAAGCAATCACAGTGAAAACATTGGGAGGTAATATAGGGTACCGTGGGACAGTGTTTGGAGTAGATAAATTAAACTGTAATTCCTTAGGCTGTGTTCAATGGAGGTAAATTTGGAGCTGGAGATGGTACATGTAATATGGCACTCATTAAGTATTTGTTCAGTTCAGTAGATTGTATGATTAAAACCTGCAGTGATGTTTGCACGTTGATATTTTAATGTCAGAGGGAAGTGTTGTTTGGGCCTTGATTCTCCCTGTTAGAATCTAGCCCCTCCAAACTGTGAATGATATATAGTAACTTCTTGCAACTTTGTAGTATGTTGGCTCAAAGGTCTGATGCTTACACACACACACACACACACACACACACACACACACACACACACACACAGATTATGTGCATGGAACTGGTTGCAATTTCCCTGCTCAGATTGTCTTGTGGCTCTATCGCTAGTCTATCCCTTTCACAGTGTTGCCCTGTTGGTTTATCTACCTAAATATTACACCTTGTCCTTGTAACAGTAGTAACAATGTGAGGTTGATTTCAGTTCTAGTCTTTGGAGAGATGACCACAGCATCCAAATGCAATGCTACGCAAAGGTCACATGAAATCTCAGTTTCCAGAATTATTTCTCTGGCCTCTCTAATATTGAACAGGAGTTTGATAACAATATATATCAAGTACCCACTAATTAGTGTATGAAGGGGTGCTTAATTCCCTTTTCTTTCTCCTCTCTGAGCTAAACCCCTGCTGTACAGTTATGACCAAACACCCACTAAAAGAGTTTACCTGAGCTAATGGGAGCTCAGCTACTCCAGATGGATAGGGAAGGAACCAGTATATGTCCAAACTAGTCCCTCTGAATGTGGGTGAGAATTGCATGGCTGGGCAGATTGTGTGGCCACTGGTAATGGCAACAGGATTTATCACTACTGCTTGTACTGGCTTTTTTGGACAGATGTAGTAAGGGTCACTTGTTGGTTCCCAGCTGCCCGACTATCTTAGACTTGAAATAATCACACAGAAACTATATTAATTAAAGCACTGCTTGGCCCATTAGCTCTATCTTTTTATTGGCTAATTGTTACATGTTAATATAACCCATCTCCATTAATCTATGTATAGCCTCGTTGCAGTGGCTTACCAGGTAATGTCCCAGCATCTGTCTCAGGAGAAGGATCCATGGCATCTCTCTGACTCTGCCCTTCTTTCTCCCAGCATACAGCCTAGCTTTCCCTGCCTAGTTCTGTTCTTCCCTGCCATAGACTCAAAGCAGTTCTTTATTCATTAACCAATAAAAACAACACACAGACAGAACGACCTCCCACACCAGATAAACACCTTGCTCAGTCTAGATGTAGTAGGGAGGGCTTTGGACCTTTCCCAAAGCAATGTGCCTTATCCTCTCTGAGGATTGGATGGGGGGTTTGGTGGGGCTGTAGGTGGAGAGAATGGGATAAGCGGGAGGGGGAAGGGGGGGAGTAGGAACTGGGATTTTTATGTAAAGTGGAAAAAGATGGCTTGTTTACTTTTTAAAAAATAAAATAAAAAAAATTTTAAAATAAATTAAAAAAAGAAGTAAACAGAAAAATAAATAAATAAATAAATAAAATAAACAAACACTTTCAAACTAAATGAGTGAGATTACCTCTTCTTCTTGGGATGTTGATGATATCTGTTTCAAATGACAAAATTCTTCCAGATGAGTAAATCTCTAAGGCAGATACATATTACAGGCATTCTTAAAATAACACTAAAGTGAGATGCATTAAAAATACTGTCCTTATACCCACATATTAGTGCAGTCCTCACCCTTCATCAAGAAAACTTCTTTTTGCGAGAGATGGAGACTACTGCAGAAAATCACAGCCAATCAGATTGCAAAGTTGTGGAGTGTAGCACTAATTAACATTTACAATGCAATTGTGGAATTAAGTCTCAGGTACCATTGAGGAAGAAGGAGGACTATAAAAGCCAGGACACAGGGAGTTTGTTGAGAGACTGTGTGTCCTCATAATGTCACAAGCTACATTCTTCAAGCCTCATGAGCAGAGCTGCCTAAACATGAGCTGAATAGCAATGAGAGAACTGGACAGGTTACAGTTGATGTTGATGGGCAAAGCTCAAAGGCCTCTGCCTTCTCCTTAGAACTACAGCCAATGAAGGAATGATGAAATTGGGTTAAATGGGATTTCCTTCTGGAGAGCCCGGCAATTGATGTTTAGTACCAAATGGTCATCCCTGACCTGAAAGCATGCATCCAAGTAACATGATACTTAATGAGCAGGCAGGTTCCAGTTCTATGTTTATTAATATGTATGTATGTATGTTACATGTCTATGTAACAACGTAATGTAAAAATAAACTTTGATTTAAAAGAGAAATGGAAGGTTATATAGGAAGATTTAGAGGGAGGAAAAGCAAGAAGGATAATGCAAGTATGTTATAATTTCAAAAAATAAAAGAAGAAATATTTAAAAGTCTTGATGTCAGGCTTGACTTCTGCTACTTGTAGGCTGAGAAGGTTTGAAGGGTCTTGCTTATTGCCTCTGAATCTCATTTGTCTCAAGTAACATATCATTGATTACACTTAGATTGCCGTCAAGATGAAATGAATAATATCTGCTACGTAATAGTTATAAAAGGTACTAATTGAATGTACCATCCTCTCAAATCTAGAGTTGTTCTAACTGTAAAATCCTACCGAGCAGCAGGAAATTCATGACTTAATTTCTTTAACTATCCCCGTGTATACCCCATAGGGGGCAAAGTCCTTACATTTTGAAAGGATCAATGAATAAATAAGAAGATAAGCATATACGAAAGTGGTTAAAATGCAAAAGTATATGGAAATATTACATTAGATCAATAAATAAATAGACAGTCTGTAGACATTCCTATCTGCAATGTGCACAGTAACTGATTCTGGAAAAATTACTACTGTCCTGTACAGAGGAGAGGTAGAAAGGGGAACATGTTAGAAAAGGTTGCAAAGCCCTCAATATGTCAAACAATACTGGAGGGAGAGTGAAACAAACTTATGTAGAAACTAAATTCACCCATGGGTAAACTGAGCACCTGGCATGGCCTGATCTCTCATTTGTCATCTACCTTGTCCTCCTAGAGTTTCCCGAGGTTTGTCATTGTGAAAGAGATGAACTACCACTGGAAGAATATACATCAGGACTCGAACGAAATTACTCTTAATTCTTCCCGCTCCTACTTTTAGATCCCTAATTTCAACCTCCTGCATGAACAGATTTTTTTTGCAAATAGATTCACATGATAAATAAACAAACGTGTAGGAAAGCAGAGACAACTTGCATATGGATTTACTTTTAAAGGAAACTGAAAAAACATAGTTGAATATGTTTAATTAGCTCAGAGCCAGAGAAAGTAAATGTGTTAATTAATCACTAATTTTCATTATCGGAAGGTCAAACTTAGATATACGGCAACACATAAATCAGAACTTAGAAAGGGATACTTTGCCACCTGTCTTTTCTGCTATACAATTATTCTATAAAACTCACAGGAGATAAAAACAGGGGATTTTGATGTTCTGGTTCTCCTTTCCATGGTAGAAGCTCAGAAATGTTCACATATTGTAGTATGCTGAGTCTTTAACCATTTTGGATGCATTCTTTAGTGTATAATTGTCTTATTTTGCTTTCTCCAAATACTTGCTTGTATTAGGGGTATACTGCCCAGTGATGCTGCTTCTGAGGAACCAGAGCTCCAAGGACTTTAACTTTCTCATCCAAGGTAAAACGACCTAATTTAACAGCTGTGGTAGAACAAGAAAGCAGCATGATGCCCCAAAAAGGAGGTTATACAGAAGGAAGTTTGTGCTGGCAAACACCCTTTCACACCTGTTTAAGTTGTACAAACATGGGGGGTGGTTGCAGGCTAAATGGACTCCATGCAATTTTCCCATCATTTGGAGTCATCAAAATGAAACTCAGTGATCCTTCCCTTTGGCAGTTTCTCTAGCTTAGTGGATACAACACTTTTCCAGGTACTGATGAAATGGGTTTGAAACACGCAGCAAGGGGAAAAGGGGAAGGAGAACTATGGAAGTGATTAGCATGTTCCCAGACTTCACTCACTCTTATCAGCCGAATGCAGTAAGCAATACTACCTCCTAAAGAAGAGAAAATCAAGGACATGGCCAAATGTTCTCCATAAGCATCCAAAATTTCCCAAGGCAACACAAAGAAAGGTAAATGAGAGTAAAGCTACTTGCTGTTCTTCGTACAAGGCACTTAAATCTCTGCCCCAATTTGCTTTCTAATGCTATAATAAAGCATCATGACCCAAAGAAACTTGAGGAAGAAAGGTTTTATTTCAGTCAGTAGCTTGTAGTCCGTCACTGAGGGAAATCAGGATAAGACCTCAAAGCATGAACCTGGAGGTTGGAACTGAAGCAGAGACCATGGAAGAATGTTGCTGACTGATTTGCTCAGCCTCCTTTCTTTATACAACCCAGAACTCATTACTTAGAGATGATACTGCCCATAGTCAACTGGGTTCTCCTACAATTATTAATCAATTATTAATCATGAAAATGGACCACTTGCATACCACAAGACAATCTGATGGGGACATTGACTCATTTGAGCGTCCTTCTTCCCAAGTATCCTAGCTTGTGTCAAGATGATAGAGCTAGCCAGCCCAGTTTGTTCATTTTTAGATTAGTTTTACCAAACTGCTTCTTAAGAAAAAGGGTTTGAAATTTGTTTGAGTATAAAATTAGAGTATAAAACCAAAATATACTAATGATTCAAACTGGGAAAAATTCATTTATTGTCAAACATTTTGACTTTCTAGGTTATCAACACATGTCTTTGATTTTGTTTCATGTTAATAATAGTTCTAATATATCAAAAGTTTAATTTTTATTAAGCATTAATTTAAATAAGTACATTTTATATTTCATCACTATAATAGATAGCATATTGTATCTCATTGCATATCTGACTTCCTAGAATATTTATACCAAACTTCAATATTTTATATTATTTTTATAAATAATCCAAGGCATTTTAAAGCAGTAACTGAGTAAAAGCTAACAAACTCAAATATATAACATTAGACGAAACTATAATGGTATATACCTTTAATCCCAGTACTTGGAAGGCAGAAGCAGGCTAATCTTGAGTTTGAAGCCTGCCTGGACTACATAGTTCCAGGACAGCCAGAACTACACAGGGAAACCATGACTTAAAAAAAAAAAATGAAATGAAGAGAATTAATTAAAAGAGGAATTTAACTTGCTAGTTTCATGATACCGATTCTAGAATGTCTAAAATTTTAATAACTTTTAAATGACAATGAGATCATTGTTTTGGGTAATTAAATTATGTAAATCTGGTAAAAGGAAAAAAACAGTATAACAAAAATTTTCAAAGGAAAAGATTTAAAATGTTGCTATACTATTTTTCTTTGACCAAATATCAATAATTTGAGTAATTTCAAGCCTCTCCAGAAAACATGAAAGAATGCTACACAGTGCTGTCTTCTGGATAAGGTATGGCCTTTGAACTCACGTGATCACAGCACCTGTGCTCATCTGCACAAGAACTGGAAAGGTCAAACCAACCAGAATTCCCAAATAGATAAGACAAATGCTCTCTCAGCCCCTCCCCATACTGAATAGGTATTGGCCTGTGATAGTTGTCAGGGAAGGGAAAGTCATTCTCTTTCAATGGGTACTGACAGGTCTCCGTGGGCCCATACTGTACATGCATGCACTGGCAGGACCAATTGGGTCATCAAAAGCTCCCATGAAATTAGAGGGGGGGATATGAATATATTTCCTCTGATCTATGTACAAAATTCTCATGAATAAAGAAAAAATATTTAGATAAACATAGAGAAGTATAAAGTGTAAGATATTAAAAAGTCAAAATTTAAATTTATCTTTGAAATCTGGCCTAAATAGTAAATTAAAAAAAACAGTTTGAGACATAAAGAATAGAATTTTAAATAACACATTACTTTTAATTTATCCTTGAGACTATATAAAATGAATCAGCTAGCCCAGGATCAGAGAAATCTGAGGTTCAACAATTTCACCCAAAGATATATCCTCCCTGCAAACTGCTTCCTAGACATGAACTTGTGTTATTTTTTTAGAGGTGTTTTAAGGAATTAGTTTTCTGTTCACTGTAGATGGCTCTGAGGAGACCAGTGTCTGTGTACATGCTGACATGTTAGCTTAGCACAGCTTGAATTTGGTGAAAGCTACTGTTCTGGGTCACAGACAATGTACTGCTCCTAATACTTGAGCTGGCCATACTTTTGCCTGTAGGCAACATCTTCATTTGAGAGAAAATTTTTAGAGAGCATTTCTTACATATAACCAAAACCTTCTATATGGCACCATGATTATTCTGAGCTCCAGATGGAGGTATTAATCCTATGTCCAAAGATGGCGAGCAATCCTTTTTCCTGAAACACAGTTTCTGTCATTCTTCTCCATGATTGTTCACTCTACAGATACACTGGATAAAAGCAGACATCAGCCAATGCTGAAACGCAAGTGTAGGAAGAATTCTCTCTGGGTTCAGTAGTGCAGAGGAGTGAAAGTCACTCTGTTAGAGAAATATTCTTATATCTTCTCCAGTTCATTACTTAAAGAAAAAATTATAAGAAAATCTCAATAGTCTTCTTAAACACATATTATTACAGTTTATGTTATATATTTGGAATAGACCTTCCTATAAAAGACGTTACTGCCTAATGATTGAAAATTCCCATCATGAGACATGTGCATGATTTTAGTGGTCTCTTTCATTTTTAATGCAAAGTTGGCGTACATCCCTGGAGATTGAGTCAATTACAACACATATGAGAATCCTTAAGCTTGATACCATATTTAGATAGCAATCATTTCTTTTTAAAGAAGAGTTGATTTAATGAGTTTTGTCGCACCTGCCAATCAGTTCCAACCACTAGCCAATTAGGTAGCAAGCCAATGTATCAAGATTAAAAAAAAAAAAGATGATCGACTTGATTTGAGAGACTTGATTTTACTCTCATCTCTTTCATTAAACAATTTTTTAAGTGTTATAATTAGCCAAATAACCAACTTTTGCCATATTTTTCTCTGTTCAAAGGATGAGGAATTACCAGGATATGTAAGGGCAGTGAGCTAAAAAAAAAATTGATTTTTGAAGTCAGTCAGTCTTTAATTTCATTCCCAGCTTGCAGCTTGCAAGAAATAGTAACATGACAATTAGGAATCTATTACTGACTTTTTTGAAGCATTTTTTTCAATGATGACTGTGTGAGAGTTATATAAAGAGAAACCTTGTCTTGAAAAACATAAAAAAAAGATTTAAATAATATTTGGAAAGTATTCCATATGCTAGAGACAGCTAAGAAGTTCTTCATTCCCTTCTTAATCATTGTAATGCTTTGTTGTGTCTTTATTTGACCCATAGCTTCTTGGTGCCTAGGTAGTTTTACAAACACCCAGTCTTTTGAGTTTGAGTTTTAATGGTGCATAAAGCCATTTTATTCTACTTTGGTTACTGAGTGTGCATGGAAGCAACAGACTTCATGATAACCCTGCAATTTATCATACACACCAAACATGGGACTATACATAAATGAACAAGTGGTGAAAGAAAGTGAGAAGAAAAGGCAAAAAAGAAGACAAAAATTTAGTGTTGTGGAAAACAACTCAAATTATATAGATGGAAAAAAATTCAGGGTGAAAAAACAATGAGAGAAAAGAAGAGAGTAAATATATGTTTCCAGGAGAATAATGTATAAGAAACACAACACAACACACACACACACACACACACACACACAGAGAGAGAGAGAGAGAGAGAAGAGAGAGAGAGAGAGAGAAAGTATGTGTATATGTATGTATGCATGTATGTTTGTATGTATGTATGTGGTGTGTGTGTATTTGAGATGGCTTTGAATTAAAATCAACTCTTCCATATCCTTCCTCCATAGGTGACCTTATAAGGAAGGAATTTTACCATTTAAAAGCAATTGCATTAAAATACAATTAGGATGACAATGCTACCTTAATAATGTTAAGAATTAAATAATTGCTGATATTTTTTAAACACAAGATCTCATGTAATCCAGGCAAAACTTTAATTTCCTATATAGCCAAGTTGATATTGAGTTTCTGCTTTTCTGTCTCCAGCACATACATACTTGAATTGTCAGCTTGTGCTATGATTTCTGATTTATGTGGTACAGGGAATTGAACCCAAAACTCCATGTAAGATGAGCAAACACTGAGTTTCATCTCTAACTCCACCTTTTAGTGTTTCTAAATGTATATTTATCATTGAATTCCTTAATATTTATAGAAACTTGAAAATATTATAAAAATATTTACCACTTATGCTTCTTAAGTTCTTGAAAACTGTGTTGTGGGTTGTGACTGCAACTTAATGAAGAAGTCTGTATTTTTCAGTATAAGACAACACTTTTGGTCAGTTATAGTAGAATTCTAGCCAGAAAACTAGACAAGCTTTAAGTCAATTATTTGTTAAAGTACAAATCTGAGACTGTTGCTGTTTTTATAGAAATTCTCATATCAAATCATAGCTCTACAGAGAGTTCAATTAGGAACTTAACTGGGCAAGGAACATAGGATGTTGACAACAAGGACTAAGTGCAAAATAGAAATTAATTGGGTACCAAGGTAGAAAGCAGAGAAAATTGGTACATAGAATTACATTGTAAAGATTATATACAGTGGCATGCGAAAATGTTCTTGTACCTTGCAGAAATTTGTCACTTGTATTGGTTTAATAAAAGGCTGATTAGCCCGAAGAATGAATTTTGGGTTAATTTAAGTTGTAAGAGATAGTTAATAATAAGCCTGAGCTAATAAGCCAAGCAGTTTATAATTAATATGAGCCTCTGTGTGAATGGCTACAGGATTGGGGGACAAAGATTTTCATCTACAAATGGTGCCCAAATGTTTGGCAAGGATTTCCACATGAAGCCTGAGAGAGTTTTTTTTTTTTTTTTTTTTTTTTTTTTTTTAAGGATTCCAGACAGACAAGAAACGAGTCAGGCAAAGTTTCTCAGTAACCATCATTTCTCTGGTAGGTTTTGTTTTCTGGCAGTAAGCAGAGGTATAGCTCCTTTATGAATGGCTTCCTGACTCAGTGTTAGTGGCAAAAACCTTGCAGCTCTTTTAAGAGGATTTGCCACCAAACACTTAATGTTGTATATAAGCAGCTGGCATCAGGTTTCTTGGTGGTGGCATGGGCCTAAAAAATCCACAGCATTGTAGCAAAAAACATGGCTTCTGCAAGTACCTCTTCTATGAAGCTAGATTCTCAGGAAGCCAAAGAATGGGGTGGATCTAGACACCAAAGCTGCAGATTTAATTCTAGCCATATTGCTTAGAGAATTAAAGATACATGTGCTCAGAAAAAGAAAAATATACAGTAAAGACTGACACAGACAAAAAAAATGTTTTACAGTGTGTTTAAATGTACAAATAGGCTTAGGAGATTAAACAAAAAGGATAATAAAAGTCCTTTTAAAAAAGAAATATAGTTATTGGGTATGGTGGCATATGCCTTTAATCCCAGCACTTGAGAGACAGAGGTAGGTGGAATTCTGAGTTCAAGGCTAGCCCGATCTACAGAGTGAGTTCTACAACAGCCAAAGATATATAGAGAAACCCTGACTCAAAAAAAAATTAAATAAAAAAATAAAAATAAGAGAAATAGAGTGTGAAAAAAGCCACATAAAGATGAAAATTACACAGAGAGTCTGGATACTGTATGTTATTGTGTTGTCAGAATTGTTTGACTGCTGAGGAAGAAGCAAAAACTGCTAAAAAACATCTGATTATAAATGCTGCTGGATTAAACCCACCTGTATATTTTGATAATGCTTTGACGTCGAAATTTAAGTCAAATATCTGTGACTTTGGAGAAGAGGGTTTTTTCTTTTTTTTTCTCACAGTAAGCAAGAGGCTGTGGATTCATTCTAGGTTAATAAAAATAGGGTTGATGAAAGAAAATCTCCAGTGGGAAAGGATGGCCTACATCATCCAATGTTTCAGAAGATGTCTGTTGCAGTTTCCTCTGAGTTCTAGATCAAGAACAACCTCAAGACTGCTGGCTGAAGTAATTCAGCTTTACCAAATACTCTAGTCAGGACTTGACCATAATCTTAAATTTTTGTTAGTGCCCCATAAGATTATCAGCACCTCCAAACAGCAGGAAATAGCCTATATTCCCCCAAAAATGGATTGTGGATGTTTGTGTTTGTTTAGAGTGTTGGTTTCAAGTTGTTATGGATAATGGTCAGGAAAAAGCTAAAAAGAGGAGATTAGATTCACAGTTATTATTTTTTTTTTGGAAAGGAAAAAAAGGGGGGGGGGTGCTTTGGGATAATTCTCTTGTTCCCTGTAAAGATTTCTCACATGTATTGGTTTAATAAAATGCTGATTGGCCAGTAGCCAGGAAGGGAATATAGGTGGGGTGGCCAGACAAGGAGAAGTCTGGGAAGAGTAAAAGTTTAGTCTGCTGTGGCCTCCAGATACCGAAAAAGCAAGATGAAAATGCTGCAATGAGAAAGGATTCCAAGCCACGTGGCTAAACATAGATAAGAATTTTGGGTTAATTTGAGATGTAAGAGCCAGTAAATAATGAGCCTGAGCTAATAGGACAAAAAGTTTATAAAGTTAATATAAGCCTTTGTGTGTTTCTTTAGGACTGAAGAGCTATGGGACCAGGTAAAATAGAAACTTCCACTTGTAATGTTTTCTCATTTGAAAGTTAAAAGCTATAGAATTTAAAAGCAGATTAGGGGACTGAATAAATTGCTCTGTGGTGATGAGAAAAAAAAAAAAAACTGTTCTTCTAAAGTACCCAAGTGATTCCTGCCACCCACACTGGTTGTGCTTCTGATGCCATCTTCTGGCACCTACACTTCTATTGACATTACACTCATGGGACTTTAATCTTCACAATCACACATACACACACATAATTGAAAACAAATAAAGCTTGGGTGCTGGAGAAAAGATGGCTCAGTAGTCAAAGGAACATATACTCTTGCTGAAGAGCCCACTTTGATAATCTACATCATTTTGTCATCTATAGCCGTCTATAATTCTAGTCCCAGAAGTTTCAACCTCCCTTTTCAAGGATCAACAGTCACTTGTACTCATATGAACATACCCACACATATATGTGCATAATTAAAAATAATAATAAATTAATGTTTTAAAAGAATAAATTTTTAGAAGAGGAGAAAAAAGAAAACTGGGAGAGAATCCAATATTTCGGTAATTTGAAAGTTTTCTTCCAAATTTTATGGGAAATGTAGAGTTCATTACATTAAAAGATTCTAAAATCTTAATTATAGATCTGAGATTTTTTTCTGTGCAATGAATAATTATTGCAGACGTATTGTAAAGGATTTATGTCTGTATCTGAGTTACTAGAAAATTTTTGTGTAGTATCAGTATATGAAATACTTTGCAAGATGTAACAAAAGTTAGCAAATATTTAGTAAATAAACATGTACCTTCATTAGTTTCATATGCAATTAAAATCATGACTTTTATTTTTCTGTAGAATAAATTAATTATTAGAAGTGTATCTAATAGAACACGAGAAATAGAAAGTTATAATTTAACTAACTCACAAGTGTTTAGGACTCTGGATTTAAATTTTCTTCCTTTTGAAACAGGGCCTTTCTGTGTAGCAGATCATCTGTATTCATAATAGCTTCAACCTTAAATGTTTCTACAACTTCTGCTTTCCAAGTGCTAGAAGTGTAGCCATGTGCCAACATGCCTGCCTCAATTTTGCCTGCCTCAATTTTGCTTTATAAAATCACTTTTTCCTTAGAGAGAATATGCTCAGTAACTCAACTTGTAACAACATTAATAACATGATTAGTAATTAGGTTATAGTTTAGTAGTAGATTGCTTGCCTTGCATGTGTAAGACCTACATTAAATTTTCCATGCCACATATACAAATGTTTGTTTATGAAACAAGCACTATGTCCTAGTAAGTAAAGTATATCAAATCTTTTAAATAAATTATTGCATTTGATCTTTATGTCAACTTGTGAGGTACATGTCTTGGATAAGAATTTACAGCCCAGGGATGAAGAGTTAACTCCATAAGTAAAAAGACTTATTAAACAATTATAATAACCCATGTTAAAAAATTTTAGAGGCCCCATTGAATATGGATGCTGTATCACATGTTTATAATTCCATTATTTCTACAGGAACAAAGGGAGAGAGGGGGCAGGGAGAGAGAGAGAGAGAGAGAGAGAGAGAGAGAGAGAGAGAGAGAGAGAGGAGCATCCCCTGAAAGCTCACAAAATACTAAATAGGAGACCCTATTTCAAATAGAATGGAACAGAGGAGTCTACAACAAAAGTTGTCTTCTGATCTTGTCACATACATGAATGTGCACATATAAATGCCACACACAAGTAACATGAGAGAGAAAGAAAGAGAGAGAGAGATTTATTGTCTATAAGTTTCCATCATTAATTCAAATCCTGTTTTGTCTTTTCTCCTTACTAACCATTAAAACAGAACTAAGGTAATGTGCCAAAGAAACTCTTATATCTCAAGCCATTTTAAACCAATTAGGTTGAGTTTTGCTTTTTAAAAGGAACTTATTTTCATATATAATATCTAGACCCATTAGAAGGTACATCACATGAGGCATTTCAGTGAGGTGTGGACAATTTAATCCCCTTTTGTTAAGATTTAGGCTACATAGGGCCTGGATAGATGGTTCAGTGGTTAAGAGAGTGTCCCTTTCCTGCAGAGGAACTCATTTTGTTCCCAGCACTCAGGTCAGACAGCTCGCAATCTTCTGAAACTTCAGATCTTAGGAGCCTGAAGCACCTGGTCTCCTTGGGTTCTTGCACTCATATGCACATATTTACATGCATGTGCCCCTTCATCCACACACACACACAAATACCCTTAAAATGAATAATTTTAAGAGGATATTTGAAAATGTGTAATAAAAGTCGAGATCTGTTTCAACAAATTGAAGAAATAATCTATATTCATATTATGTTAATTTCAGAAAGGTTTGAATATAAACTAAAGAAAAGAAATATACTTCTTAGTAACAAGATTTCTATTAATTTTAAGGATAATAAAAATTCAAAAATATGCAATTTATTGTCAATAAAAGATGATCAATATCCAGGAGGATAACTATATGTTCTTTTTTGGGTTCACCTTATTTAGCTTCTCTAGGATCACAAATTATAGGCTCAATGTCATTTATTTATGGCTAGAAACCAAATATGAATGAGTACATCCCATGTTCCTCTTTTTGGGTCTGGCTTACCTCACTCAAGATAGTGTTTTCTATTTCCGTCCATTTGCAAGCAAAATTCAAGATGTCATTGTTTTATACTGCTGAGTAGTACCCTAATGTGTATATATTCCACACTTTCTTCATCCATTCTTCCATTGAAGGGCATCTAGGCCTTTTCCAGGTTCTGGCTATTACAAACAATGCTGCTATGTCGAGCAAAAACTGGGAACTGGGGGTGGGGGTTGGGATGGGGGAAAGGGGAGATGGGGAGAGAAAAGTGAGAAGGGGAGGATGGGGAGAGCTTGGGGGAATGGGATGGTTGGGATAAAGGAAGGGTAGATATGGGAGCAGGGAAGTATATATCTTAATTAAGGGATCCAATTTTAGAGTTGGCAAGAGACTTGACCCTAGAGGGGTTCCCAGGTGTCCAGAGAGATGTCCCCAGCTACTTCCTTGGGCAGCTGAGGAGAGGGAGTCAGAAATGACGCTCCCCTATAGTCATACTGATGAATATCTTGCATATCATCATAGAGCCTTCATCTGACAATGGACGGAGATAGAGACAGAGACCCACAGTGCACCACCGGACTGAGCTTCCATGGTCCAAATGAGGAGCAGAAGGAGGGAGAACATGAGCAAGGAAGTCAGGACTGCGAGGGGTGCACCCACACACTGAGACAATGGGGCTGATCTATTGGGAACTCACCAAGGCCAGCTGGACTGGGTCTAAAAAAGCATGGGATAAAACCAGACTCTCTGAACATGACAGACAATGAGGGCTGATGAGAAGCCAAGGACAATGGCACTGGGTTTTGATCCTACTGCATGTACTGGCTTTGTGGGAGCCTAGTCTGTTTGGATGCTCACCCTCCTAGACCTGGATGGAGGGGGGAGGACCTTGGACTTCCCACAGGGCAGGGAACCCTGGCTGCTCTTAGGACTGGAGAGGGATGGGGAGGGGAGCGAGGGAGGGGGAGGGAAATGGGAGGCAGAGGTGAAGAGGAGGCAGAAATTTTTAATAAAAAATATTTTTAAAAAGATGATCAATAGTAGATCTAAGTTTTAATATTTTACTGCTTAGGCTGACTTCAAGTATGTGAGATGCATCTGTGAACAAGTGTTCCTAATAAAAGACAATCTTAAATAAGACACATTATTTATATTTGACCAGTCACAGCCATTATTGAGTTTCCACCTAGCTGTTCTTTTATGAATACAACTTCTTTTTTTTTTTGTATTTTTGTATTTTTTTTCCATTCAAATATTTACACTTCCTCTCCTCCTCCCATTCCCCTCCTGCTGCTGCTCCTCCCTCCCCCTCCCTCCTTAACAGAGGGCAGGGAACCCTACCCTGTGGGAAGTCCAAGGCCCTCCCGTCTAAATCCAGGCCTAGGAAGCTTTGCATCTAAATAGACTAGGGTCCCAAAAAGCCAGTAGAAACAAGTCCCATTGCCTTTATCAATGGCTTCTCAGTCAGCCCCCATTGTCAGCCACATTCAGAGAGTCCGGTTTGTTCACGCGCTCTTTCAGTCCCAGTCCAGCTGGCTTTGGTGAGCTCCCATTAGAACAGGCACACTGTCTCAGTGGGTGGACCAAACCCCTCGCGGTCCAGACTTCCTTGCTCATCTTCTCCCTCCTTCTGCTCTTAAACTGGACCTTGGGAGCTCAGTCCATTGCTCTGCTGAGGGTCTCTATCTTCATTTCCATCCGTCGCCAGACGAAGATTCTATGGTGATATTCGAGATAATCATCAGTGTGATAGTGGGGCAAGTCCAGTTCATGCACCCTCTGCTTGGCTGCCCAAGGACCTAGCTGGGGACATCCCCGTGGACACCTGCGTTCCCCTCTAGAGCCAAGTCTCTTGCCAATACTAAAATGGCTCCCTTAATGTAGACGTCTTCTTCCATGCTCCTATATCTGCCCTTCCTCCATCTCCACCCTCCCACTCCCCCAAGCTCTCTCCAGTCTTTCCTTTCTCTCTCCCCCTCTCCCCCTCCCTCAACACTATCCCTACCCTCAACCCCACTCTCATCCCCACCCCCATGCTCCCAACTTTTGCTTGGCAATCTTGCTTCCAATTTCCAGGAGGATCTATATATGTTTTTCTTGTTATGTTCACCTTGTTATTTGGCTTCTCTAGGCTTGTGAACTATAGGCTCAATGTCCTTTGTTTATGGCTAGAGTCCACTAATGAGTGAGTACATACCATATTAATATTTTTGGGTCTGGATTATCTCACTCAGGATAGTGTTTTCTATTTCCATCCATTTGCATGCAAAATTCAAAATGTCATTATTTTTACCACTGAGTAGTACTCTAATGTGTATATATTCCACATTTTCTTTATCCATTCTTCCATTGAGGGGCAACTAGGTTGTTTCTAGGTTCTGGCTATTACAAATAATGCTGCTATGAACATAGTTGAACAAATGCTTTTGTAGTATGATTGGACATCACTTGGGTATATTCCTAAGAGTGATATTGCTAAATCCTGAGGTAGGTTGATTCCCAATTTCCTGACAAACTGCCACACTGATTTCCAAAGTGGTTGCACAAGTTTGCATTCCCACCAGCAATGGATGATTGTTTCTGTTACTCCACATCGTCTCCAGCATAGGCTATCATTGGTGTTTTTGATTTAGCCTTTCTGACAGGTGTAAGATGGTATCTCAAAGTTGTTTTGATTTCCATTTCTCTGATCGCTAAGGAGGTTGAACATGACCTTAAGTGTCTTTTGGCCATTTGAACTTCGTCTGATGAGAATTCTCTTTTCAGTTCAGTACCCCATTTTTTAATTGGGTTAATTAGCATTTTAAGGTCTAGTTTCTTGAGTTCTTTATATATTTTGGAGATCAGACCTTTGTCTGATGTGGGGTTGGTGAAGATCTTCTCCCATTCAGTAGGTTGCCTTTTTGTCTTAATGACTGTGTCCTTTGCTTTACGGAAGCTTATCAGTTTCGGGAGGTCCCATTTATTCATTGTTGCTCTTATTGTCTGAGTTACTGGGATTATACATAGGAAGTCGTCTCCTGTGTCCATGCATTGCCGGCTACTTCCCACTTTCTCTTCTATCAGGTTCAGTGTGGTTGGATTTCTATTGAGGTTTTTAATCCATTTGTACTTGAGTTGTGTGCATGGTGATAGATATGGATTTATTTTTACTCTTCTACAGGTTGACATCTAGTTATGCCAGCACCATTTCTAAAGATGCTTTCTTTCTTCCATTGTATAATTTTAGATTCTTTGTAAAATATCAGGTGTTCATAGGTATGTGGATTAATATTTGGGTCTTCAATTTGATTCCATTGGTCAGCATCTGTTTTTATGCCAATACCAAGCTGTTTCATTACTGTAGTTCTGTAATAGAGTTTGATGTCAGGGATGGTAATGCCTCCAGAAGTTCCTTTATTGTATAGGATTGCTTTGGCTATCCTGGGATTTTTGTTTTTCCATATAACGTTGATTATTGCTCTCTCAAGATCTGTGAAGAATTTTGTTGGGATTTTAATGGGGATTGCATTGAATCTATAGATTGCCTTTGGTAGGATTGCCATTTTTACTATGCTGATCCTACCAATCTAAGAGCATAGGAGAACTTTCCATTTTCTGGTATTCTCTTCAATTTCTTTCTTAAACACCTAAAGTTCTTGCCAAATAGGTCTTTCATTTCCTTGGTTAGAGTTACCCCAAGATACTTTATACTATTTGTGTCTATCGTGAAAGGTGATATTTCTCTGATTTTCCTCTCAGCTTCTTTATCCTTTGTGTATAGGAGGGCTACTGATTTTTTTGAGTTGATCTTGTATCCTGCCACATCACTGAAGGTGTTTATCAGCTGTAGGAGTTCTTTGGAAGAGTTTGTGGGATCACTGATGTACACAATCATATCATCTGTAAATAACAAAAATCTGACTTCTTCCTTTCGAATTTGAATCCCCTTGATCTCCTTATGTTGTCTTATTGCTATTGCTAGGACTTCAAGAACTATGCTGAAGAGATATGGTGAGAGTGGACAGCCTTGTCTTGTTCCTGATTTTAGTGGAATGGCTTTGAGTTTCTCTCCATTTAATTTGATATTAGCTGTTGTTTGCTGTATATTGCTTTTATTATATTTAGATATGATCCTTGTATCCCTAACCTCTCAAAGACCTTTATCATAAAGGGGTGATAAATTTTGTCAAATGCTTTTTCAGCATCTAATGAAATGACCTTATGTTTTTTTCTTTCAGTTTATTTATATGATGGATTACATTGATAGGTTTTCATATGTTGAACCAGCTCTGCATCTCTGGGATAAAGCCTACTTCATTGTAATGGATAATTTTTTTGATGTGTTCTTAGGTTTGGTTTGTCACCCAAATAGGAAAGAATATACCTTCTTCTCAGAATCTCAAAGAACCTTCTCAAAAACTGATCACATACACAGTAACAAAGCAAATTTCCACAGATACAAAAAAATTTTAGTAACCACCTATGTCTTATTGAATCACCATGGAATAAAGTTAGATTTTAACAACAATTCTACCCCCAGAAAGCCTACAAACTCATGGAAACTGAACAGTCAACTACTGAACCACCCCTGGGTCAGGGATAAAAATACAGAAATTAAAGTCTTCCTAGAATTCAATGAATAAAGACACAACATACCCAAACCTATGGGACACTATGAAAGCAGTGCTAAAAAGAGAGTTGATAGCACTAAGTGCCCACATAATGAAAATGGAGAAAGCTCACATTAGAGACTTAACAGTACAGCTGAAAGCTCTAGAAAAAAAAAAAAAGAAGAAGAAGCAGACTCACCCAGGAGGAGTAAAAGACTGGAAATAATCAAACTGAGGGCTGAAATCAACAAAATACAAACACAGAAACCATCCAAAGAATCAATGAAACAAAGAGCTGCTTCTTTAAGAAAATCAACAAGATTGACAAGCCCCTATCCAAACTAATCAAAAGGCAGAGAGAGAACGCGCAAATTAACAAGATCAGAAATGAAAAGGGGGACATAACAACAGACACTGAGGAAGTCCAGAGAATCATTAGGTCTTACTACAAAGTCCTATATGCCACAAAATTGGAAAATGTAAAAGAAATGGACTTGTTTTTAGATAAAAACAATATAGCAAAATTAAATCAAGACCAGTTGAACAATTTAAATAGACCTATAAGTCGTGAGGCAATAGAAGCTGTTATAAAAAAACCTCCCAAACAAAATAAAAAGCCCAGAACTAGATGATTTTAATGCAGAATTTTACCAGGAATTCCAAGAAGAGCTGATACCTATACTCCTTAATGTGCTTCACATAATAGAAACGAAAGAGTCATTACAGAACTCTTTTTATGAAGCTACAGTTACCCTGATACCAAAACCACAAAAAGACTCAACCAAGATGGAAAATTACAGACCAATCTTGCTCATGAACATCGATGCAAAACTTCTCAATATGAATATAATTTCTACACATGGCAAAGATTAGGTAACATAAATATGCAAGAGCTACCTTATGCCCTTAGAGTGTGATTCTCAATGTTCTTAATGTTGCAATACTTTAATTCAGTTTCTCATGTTGTAGTGACCTCCAACCATAAAATTATTCCATTGCTGCTTCATTACTGTAATTTTGCTACTGTTGTGAATTGTAATATAAATATCTGTTATAGAGGATATATGATATGTGACTCCCCCAATGAGATTGTGATCTATAGGCTGAGAACCTCTGGCCTAAATACAGGAGAAAAAGTTTTGGATCAATGACCAACACACAATTTCCCCTCTCATCCAATTAGGGAATTACTTCTATTGATGCAGATAGGAGTGTTACTTCAACAATCACTGTTCCTAAATGAAAGGATCTAGCAAGAAGGAGGGAGGCAATTTCTTTTTAAAGGAAGAACCAAGACACCAAGCACAAGCCTGGCTGAATTAACAAGCACACATGCTCTCACCCTTTGGGATAAGCATCTTTCAAAGTCAGGAAGAATGGTATATGTTCAAGAATGTTCTTACCATATTTGAATCTCAAAATTAGTTGATACCCAGAAAATACTAATATTAATAAAAGTCTTATACATTTAAATTAAGAACTGTGGCTACAATTAGATGAACTCATTCTTAGTTTGAAATATTGAATTATATACAAAGACCATTGATGAAGTCAGTCACTTTATCAAGAAATATGGTCAGATGATCTCTAATTAACAAATCTAATGAAACTTGTTGCTGCTTGTTTATTTCCTGGCCACCCAGACACAAAATAATCACACAGAAACTGTATTATTAAAGTACTTCTTGTCCTATTAACTCACACTTCTTATTGGTTATCTCTTATATATTAAATTGATCAATTTTAATTAATCTTTTGTATCACCACATGGCTGTGGCCTACCAGTAAGGTTCCATATGACGTTCTGCGTCTGTCTCTTGCAGCAGCTACATGGTTTCTCTTTGACATTGCTTATTCTCTTCTTCTCTATCTTCATTGCAATAAGACCAAAGCAGATTCTTTATTAGCCAAAGGTATTTATAGCATAGAAAGGGAAATCCCACATCACTTCCCCTTTTCTAATTAAAAAGGTGGGTTTTAACTTTAGCACAGCAAGTTTACATAGAACAAAACTATTATCAACTAAGAATTACAGTTACAATATTTATATATACCTCATCTTTTATCATAACTAAGGATAACTATAATTATAACTATCTGTTCTGTTAAAGTCCATCAAAGACTCCAAAAGGATATAATATTACCTAAGTAAACAGGAAGTGCATTATAAGTAGTTTCCAAAACTCTAGAGTTGACAGGGACATCATGCTGCTTGGACAGTCACCCTAAGTTCTTCTATAACATTGGGGCAGCCATATTCAGCCTATAGGCCCATAGTATCCAGCAGACTTTTCCACAAAGCAAGAAATTTCAAAGAAAGTTCCACCTATATTGGCAATTTGTCAGTATTTTCTTCTGTATCCTACTGAATGTCTGGAAGACTCATTCATAAAGCAGGAATCCTGAAGGACAATCTCACCTATAGGCAAGTTCAACAGTCATTTCTCTGTGGGCCCTGCATGTCCAGTTTATACAGCATAACATCAAGCAGTCCAGACAAGAGCAGTTCCTTGCCCAAATGGCTAACAAATTCCATATGGATCCTCTTCAATGCTCATCATCCTCTTAAGTAGATTGGTGCTGTCAGGAGCAAATGTGTCTCATTGTCATAAGAAGTACCAAGTTCTTAAAACATTTTAAATGCCATATTCTGTTAGTCTTTGAAGGTTTGAAGAATAACTATCCATCTGAAATGTATTACTGTTCATCTAGACAACCTAAATAACATGACTACAAATTTGATTATTATAAATGATTATTTATTAACCTGTATTTCATAATTATAAATTTTTAAAGGAGCTTTATAAACACAGTGCCTTAAACAACAGCAGAAATACATATAACAAAACTGACCTTAATGAATAAACCAAGATCCATACCAATGCAAAGTATTTATATCTATAGCATATCCCCCTTTAAATGAAAACAAACATCTATAAACAACCATCTAAGAAATTTAGGTCTAATTCTTTCCAAAAGTCGTATTGCTTTTTGTTGGGTAAAGCAATTTAGGATGTTCGCAGCAACATTTCAGGAGATCTTGGTCCATCAGACCACATTAGCCTGGAAGGAATCCACAGGTTCTCACCTTCGTGGAAACAAAAGCAGAACCTCTTTTTCAAAGCAACATATCCTTAGATCCCATTTTGAAGGTTGTACAGTGAAATATGTGTACTTAGCTCATTCACAGACAAAACAATCAAATAAAACACAATAATATACATAATCCATACTCTCTTTGTATATTCCATCTTTATATGGATTGTTTTTCTTACTTTAATACTTATTTTATTATCTTTACTTCTTTAACCTATGACTGTCTGTACTCTTTCAATCTAATCTTACTGTCTCTTTACACTTTTTCTTCTTTCTCCCAAGCCTACGTACATTTATTTAACACTGTAACCCATTGAGAGATCTTTTCCATTTGGTTTTCTCTTTATTGCATATCAATTATTTTCTGACCAGGACCACTTCTTCCAATGCTAAGCAGCATGGCTAGGATTAAGGCTGCTTTGCAGAATCATGTTCACTGCCTTTGGGCCATGCACACCACTCTAATTCCAGGTATGTAGTGGGTCTATGTTGCACCATTAAGCAGTATGCAGCACCATGCTCACAAATCCCATTTAAGTACTTAGCCTCCTGTAAAAGGTGGAGCTGTTTGTACAACTTACACAAACCAGAAAGGCTTCTTAATGGAGCCCTGCATTTTGCTGCCAATGCTGAGTCAGGAAGACCTCTCTTAAAAGAACCATGCCACCTTTGGATATAGTCAACCAGCGTTGGTGTGCCATTTTGTTGGTGGAGGCTGCTCAATTGTTTTTTGGCTGCTCAGACCCAAAATAATCACACAGTTAACTGTATTATTACAACACACTTTTCATTGACTAGCTCTTATATCTTAAATTAACCTATTTCTATTAATGTGTATATTGCCACATGGTTGTGTCCTACTGGTAATGTTCTGTCCAACATCTGGCATCTGTCTACCACAGAGGCTCATGGTTTCTCTTTGACTTTGTCTACTCTCACTTTATCTATCCGCTTGGAATTCCCTCCTTACCCTATTCTGTGCTGCAATAGGCCCAAAACAGATTCTTTATTAACTAGTGGTATTCACAGCACACAGAGGGGAATCCTACATCAGAAACCTTTTCTATGCTAATAAAATATTTTAATATTTAGTCACAAATTTATAAAATTAATATTTGAATTCTCCTGAATGAGTGATTCCAGCAATGAATGAAAGATAAAGCTGATATGCTGTTTATTTTATTTTTTTTAAAAAGAATGTTGTACCAAATGATAGCAAACTGAAACTTTTGTTAAAATTGTACAACAGATTATCAGGTAGATAATATAAGAATAATTGAAAGGAAGAGAAATGTTTGTTTGAAGCTATCATGAGTTTCATTAAATTATTCAAAAGCTCTTCTCTATTTTTTGTAAAGGATTATTCTTTACCCAATTGTTCTCCCCATTGTTTACACTAGCATCTCTCATGACATGAGTGTATCTTCATGATTTATTCATGATTTTATCTCATCTTTCTCAAGATTACCTGACCACTCCCCCACGGTTTTAATCTGCCAGTTCGTGAAAGTTTTTCTACGGAAGAAAATTTATTTGAATATTAAACTCAGTCCTAGACATTTGGAAGCACCATTGTACATAGTCTAAAGCCATAGGGCTTTTTTTTTTTGAATACTTACAAGCAAAGACAGTGTGCACTACAGAGGTAGCCATTGAAGCCATAACTCACTCAGACTTAAGAATGTCCTTTTCATCATAACATAACTTCCTTCAATGAAAAATCAGCTAGGAACTCTTCACACTCCTCTTCCATGAGCTATTTGTTTTGGCTTGAAATCCTATGCCCTGAATAGGCTCATGTGTTTGAAAGCCTCTCCATCTGGTGATCACAGTTTTGGGGTTGTGGAACTTTCTGGTGGTAGGTGGAGATAACTGAAGTAGTCAACCAGGGGTGAGCCATTGAGGGATGTACCCACCACTAATTCCAGCCCACCTCATTTCCCTGAGCTGGCAGGAGGGGAATAGGCTGCATCTTAGGCTTCCTCCTCCTGAGCTTGTCACTTCCTCACTCCTTGTAAACTGAATTCCTTTGAGGGTAAAATAAATCATTCTTTAGTTGTTTCGGTCCTATATTTGTCTTCAGTGACACAGAAGTCACTAATAATACTTACTTTTTAACTCTTCTAGATTCATATTGGTGTCTGAGTGAGTGTTTTTAAAGCTTCCATTCTTTCCTTTGACCTTTCTCAATTATCTTCTCCAGTATGTCACAGTAGCTGACTATATAGAAATTACCCATGTGGATCTTTAGTTAAAATTTGAAGTTTTTTTTTTCTCTAGTGAAATTATACATTGATGTCATTTTTTTTTGTTTTATTCTTGCATTATGGTTAGGTTACATTCTAGTATTATGAATTTTATGTGTGCCTTGTTTTGCACAACAGAGAGTTAGAATAATGGCAACTCATTAGTTTGAGATAAAGCTCATGAATCTATAATTGGACTTTCCTATTTAGTCTCTTGTATGGGTGCCATTTTCCATAAGAACGGAGAACTAATTAAATTGGAAATATTTATGGGCCCTTTCTGATTTAACACCAGAGTTGAGGTGAGCCAGTTGCAACCAGTGACTGAAGCAGAGTCTCATAAATGACCTAAACAAAAAAGAGAGAAAATAAATATTCTACATACTGGTTCTCTGATTCAAAAAGAATAAAACACAGAAAGATAATATTCATATTTTCTGCAACTAATGTTACTGTGAATTTAATATATAGCAGTTTTCTGTCTTGTAGACCATTCTAAGATCCTAAATGGCATATTTTATTTCCATTGAATTTCATCAAATGTTTTGTTTCATTTGAGCTCTAGATTAAGTATTGTTACCACATGATTTGTTTCTCTTCCAGGTTCGTAACTTTCAGGGTCAACATTCTTATTTGGGGATTTCTGTTGCTGAGGTTTCCTCCCACACTGTAGCAAACTCAAGATTCTTTCTGTTTGAATTCATTGACAGTTTTGCCTCTCATGTTCAGCTTAGTCTATTATCCATGGTAACTCTGAATTTCTCCCCATTTTCCACCTCTCAGCAATCACAAGACTCTCATCATAGACTTTAAAAATTCCCATAACTGCATTATTTTGCTTTACATTATTGAAACTAAAGACTTGAGATAATTAACTTGTAAAAAGAGAGGGTTCATTTTTGCACAAAGTGTTTTGGGAAATATCAATCCATAATAGGGGAGAAAATAGGCTACCTCCTTCCCAGGGAGCAAATAGAAAACCAGGAAGAACATGTTCATTTTGTGTTCTCTGTAGCTTATGACTGTGCCTGTCCTTGACTCTGCTTCTCACACTACCTTTATATTCAGAATATGATTCTGTGGTTCTCAATATGAACTTCTGCCATCAGCCCTTAAAATATTCACTGGTACAGTCCACCTAAGAGAGCAGCTATTCCTTGGCCATGTTCACCAGAAGTTTCTGGAAACTTTAGACATGCATTTTACACAAACCATTTTTAACTTTGACTATAGTATTATGCTTGACCTGATTTTACAGTTATTTTCAAGAAATCAAATCTTGGCCATGATTCCACTTTTTTCAAGTAACATTTTTTTTGTAGAGAAACTTTGTACCTTACATTAGTATGACTAACTGTTCCAATAAATATGTCTCAAGTTTTTCAGTGGCTTAAGTGTGTAACTCCTTCACATTAGAGCTCAAGATATACTATGGAGGTAGAATTTGCATAGTCCTCCAGTATCTCCAATTGAGATCTCCATAACATTGACATACACTTTTCAAGACAAATTGAAAATGGCATACATAGAATGACTTCCGTTCACAGTATAGAAATGCAGATGTGAATAATTATGTTGGCACAGTCTGAAAATAGTGTTAATCACTACTGCCAATGATTCATTGGCAATAATGTGGCCACAGGCACACCTAGGACAAATGGAATCAAATTCAACTTTCAGTAGAGAGGGAGAAATGGATTCAGCAATCAGTGGGTATTCCCCAGATCTTAGAAGCACACTATTATTAGAGAGTCAAGGTATTAATTGTTGATAATGCTTTTAATTATCTGTGCGTGCATCTTTGGCTCAGAGTAGTATACCATTTTGGGCCTTTTCATATGTAAGGTGTCTAGGGTCCAAATACTTTACAAAGTATTTTGTTAAGAAGAACTGCAAAGTCAGGTGGATTTTCAGAGAGAAGACAAGGGATTTTTCTAGGAAGCCACCAGTTCAGTTAGAAACAAGAAAGTAACCATTTCCATTAAACAATCAGAGCACATTATGGCAACTGGTAGGTTATTTTAGAGCAGAGGGAATTTTACACATGAGGTTCACTGTTTGTAAATCCTCTATTGTAGAAACAGAATGAGACACACAAAGTCTTATAAGCATAGCTAAAACTATGATTGTCAGTTGAGCCTCCTCTTCTCAGTTAGCTTACTATAAAGCCAGACTGTTGGTATTCTGCTAAGGACTCTTTCTTCTTTTTCCTTGTTTCCATTTCAGCAGTTCCCATTTTGCCCTGCTTCTCATAACTTCACACATGGATTATTTCAACATGCAGCTAGCTGTTCTCTCAATCCAGTTTCATGCCAATCCAGTCTTCATAGCGCTTATAAAATTAATCTTCTGGAAACACAGCTTTATCAAATCTCTTTCCATTTCCAGAATTGTGCATCCCTCAATTTCTTCCAAAACAGTACTGAAATTGCTCACATTTCTCCTCCTATCTCCTGCTTCCACCAACCTAATGTGTCTTTATTGACATAAATGTCAGCAGATTGTCTTATGGTCTCTATTCAACATTTTCCCTTCCAGAATTATCTCCCCTTCTCTCTTCCATCCTATTTTTTCCTTCCTCACTTCTCACTCCCTCCTTTCTTCATACTTTCATTATTTCCATTTCCAAAGATCCCCTCTTTAACCACATTTAATAGCTGCTCTGAGGACTGCCCAAATATTCATATTTCCCAAATCTTGACTTCTGATCTACCCTTGATTTACAGCAAGTTTTACTAGAGGGCCTACAGTTTCAGGATCACACATGAAAAGGATGCTATGAACATATACCTGTGACGCTTGTGAATCAGCAACATGCTTGGAATTATCTCCTGTGAACTCAGGGATCACCACATAACACACAGTGTGAGAAAGTGACTTGGCCTGTGTCTAGCACTACTGATATAGTGAGGCTTATTATCCCACATTTCAGAGAAATACTCAGCAGACTGCAAAACATACCATATGGTTAAACAGCAGAGGTCATAAGTACCTGAGTCAAAAAAGAACTCCTGACAGCAATACATAATGCTGAAATGCTATAAACTTGATGAGCACTATCAAAAACTTGGTGGTGATGTGTCTAAATGTCACTAACGGGAAATCCCTTTTCAGAAGCCAACAGATTTCTCAGGAGGAGAACATCTCATTAATATTCCTTGCACTGTGCCAAGGCATATTAATAAGTTTTCAGCTATTCTTAGAGCAATATTTTTAGGTCATTTTTGTTCTTCAACTTCTGAACCATGGAAATGAGAGGAGTAGGAGAAGAGATACAAAATGTACTGAAGGGCCTCTGAGCAACTTGCCTGAGAAACAAGTTGACTCAATAAATGCTGCCCATCAGAAGAGAATTGTTTTCCTACACCTAACTGTCTCATGAAAAGCAACTCCATGAACTGGCTTTATAATTTTAGGAAATGATACTCTCGTATATTGACTTGCTGTTTGACACCCATTTAGTATTTATTCTATTGCTGTGATAAAACACCATGGCCAAAATAATTCATAGAAGAAATTGTTTAAGCAGCTTATGATTCCAGAGGGATATGGTTCATGATGGCAGAGCTGAGGTAGCAAGCAAGCAGGGAACTCACACCCTGAGGCACCATCAAGAAGCAGAGAGATCACACGGGAAACACGGCATGGGTTTTGAACCCACAATGCTGCCCATAGTGACATTCAACACACCTTTTAACCCACCCAAATAGTGTCACTAGGGGACTGTGTATTCAGATTCCTGAGAATATTTGGTATATCACATTCACGTCATCCCATTTTACTTCTGAGCCTCCTTATTCTCAGGGCCATATCCGTCAAAATGCATTTTGTCTAACATCAAGAGTCCACGTCATCCTTCACAGTTCCAAAATTGTTTCAGAGTCTAAAGTATCTTTTGAGCACCAAGGTCATCTATTAACTGTAAACGTACATTTCATGCTTATAAAGTAAAATCATAATTCACATTTCCAAGAAAGTGGTGACATCTCAAATAGCCACAATGTCTTTCCTTTTATCTGGTAAAAAGAGACCCAGTGTTCTTGGCTACATATGTCAATACTGGTCATGTTCCTATTACAGAGTATCCTTTTTAGTTAAAAGGGAAACCTCATTGAATGTAGAGAATCAATAAATAAGACAGAGGTTGTTTACAGACCCAGACACTCCAACAATTGAGATACATATGACAAGATTATTTATGATGGAAGCTCTTGACGATTGCCAGGAAAGCTTCCATTTTACAGACACCAACACTTCCCGATCTATTATTTTATTTTCTCTCTCCCTCCCTCCTTCTCTCTCCATTTCTCTCTTTCTCTTTTCACTGTTCATGGAGGTCAGAAGACTGTACCAGAATTTCTGGAGCTGGAATTCCAGGCAATTGTGAGCAGCCACATGTTCTTGTCGGAACTGAGCTCACATCATCGAGAAGAGAAGCAGGCAAGCACGTTTAACCACTGAGTCATTTCTCCATCCTCATCTTTTCTTTATGATAGAAACATAGCCATCATATATGTATAGGAGGCAGTAATTTCATGATCTTGAATGTATAAGCATGCCAATGAAAGTCTACATCTCTAAACTGGAGGACGAATTTGAGAAGACCCAGTCACCTTAACAATCTCTGCGTCCTGGACTACTGATATCCTGATTTCAGTTTAAGACTTTGATTTGCGTTGAGAAAACATCTCATCTGCATATTCTAGAATGGCCAAAAATGGGGTGAAATTAAATGGAAGATGCCAGAAAAGACAGAAAAATTCTAGAGTGTTGATATAACTGCGTAACTGACACTTGACTACAGGCCAGTAGTTCAGTCTCGATTGACTAATTTACAGAAAGTAACTCATATTTAAACTGGCTCTCATGTACAAGGGCACTGTGTGCACATTGTTTAAACCTAAAAAAAATATAGAATCATCAAGTGGGAGGTTTCAATGTTTACAAGTAATTAGCATTCCAGTGATAAAATCTATATGCCACAGAAATAAATAAATAAATCTTAAGCTTACTTTATGGAATGTAGAGCAACTCTAGGAATCCATATGCCAATTCCAAACTTCTAAGATCCAAAGGGATTTAAGCAAGAGAAATGGCTTCTAGCCAAGACTCTAAAATATAGAGATGCCCTCAGATGCACTGATGTTTCTCATAGATGTAAAATTTGGAAATGAGTTCCGGCATTCAGATTTGTAGCCATTCTATGTTCTCGTCAGACACCACTTCAATATTTCAAGTTGATAACTTAATATGTCTGTAGTATTTGAGAGAGAATTCTAGGCAGGCATAAAAAATATAAGAGGTATCATCAAGAGGGTGCTGAGAAACACCTCGAGACTTCTTTGATGCAGTTAACAAGTGGCATTTGAATTTGGATTTGGTTTAAGCAAAGACAGGAAGGCAGGATTTGGAGAAGGTAAGTATAGAGAAGCAAAGGTTAATATCCAAAGCTACCTGGTACAGCCAGATGATCCAGCAGCAAAGATGCTTACCATCAAACCTGATGACTTGAGTTTATTCTCCAGAATTTACATAATGGAAGAAGAGAAGTGATTCCTTCACGTTTTCCTCTGACCTCTACATGTGCGGCATAAAGCCACAATGCTCAGCCTCAGGGCAAAGGCATGGAGCCAGCCAACAGTAATAGAAATGTCTGAGATTATTAACCAAACTAAGGCTTTCCCATTTTCATTTATTCTGTCAGATATTTTGTCTGATGTATGATGTGAGCATTAGAAGGGCAGGGGTTTGGGGAGGAGAAGGAGGCTAGAGATTATCAAAACAGGGGGAGGAAAGTCTAATATTCAGGAGAACACTGGAGACTTAGTTTTACAGCAAATTATAAATTTTATAAAGAATAAGAAGAAAGTGCAAAGGTTGTTCAATGTACTAAGAAATCAGAAATGTTTAAAGAATCAAGGATCAAATGTTTATTTGCACCCTTTTATTATAAAATAAAACATCATAATTTGGACCCTTAATCCATCTCACAATTTATGCTTTCTAGAAAATATATTGTTGGAAAGCCGGAAAGAAGATTTAGAGGCTGAAAGGCACTTGCTGCAAAGTCTTTAGATTTGAGTTTGGTCCCCAAGATCCACAAGGTGGAAGGAGAAAACTGCCTTCAAGCTGTCCCCTGAACTCCACACTTATGCTGTAGTAAGTGTGTGTTCATACAACACATAATCTATATATATATATATATATATATATATATATATGTACATATATACATATATATGTATATTTATATATTTATATACAAATGTATATATTCAAACAAATGTAATTTAAAGTTCAAAAGGTATACGTTATTGTGTGATATTTTGCTTGTGTTATGACAAATAAAGTTTACCTGGCCATCAGAGGCCAGAGCCAGTCACTAGTTAACCATAGAGGTCTGGAGGTCTATACAGAGAGGAGATAGAAAATAAGTGAAAAGCCAGGTATAGGAGGAGCTCGGTCTCTTCTTTCTGAGGATTTGGAATGGTAAGAAATTTCTGATGGCCGTTGTTCTGCTTCACTGATCTTTCATCTTTTACCCTGATATCTCACTCTGCTTTTTTTTATAGATAAAACTAATTAGGATCACAATTCAATTTAGTATCTTTTCAAGAATAGATGCAAGACCATATAATTGAATTACTTTCCCTCCACAATGAAAATCCACTTTTATAATCCAAACATCAGATTAAAAATTCTACTACTGCAGTAGACACCTGATCATATCATCACACAGCAGCTAAAGCTGTGGTTGTTATTAGTAAGTGACAGACTGACAGACACGTTATAACATCCTTCAGGCTGGTAGGACAATGCTGTATAATCTTCCACAGTCTCAGCAGTGCACTAAGGATTAATAAGGGCAGTTTCATCATTAAATATAAAATTGGCATCAAATTGAAAAATAGTCTTTGTTAACCTACTTCTGACATAAAAAAATGGCATGCTCTCTGGGACTGTCCATCTGGCACCTTCAGTAATTAATTAGCATTCAATCCTTAATGATCTTCAATGTTTTATCATCAATTATTTGTTGTAAAGAGAAGATGTAACTTTTTCCACTCTTAGAGTTTTCTTTCTCAGCTCTGATCAAATGTTAGTCTACCATGTCTCCTCATCGATTTGCCATGAGAAGAAAACTAAATACTTACTTTCGGGTTTTTGTTCCTTTTTATGCATGAATGATTATTCTAATTGGGCTTCTAATAAAAAAGATCATGGGACCAGGAGCTTTTGGTCAGAATATTCCTTGAGAGACGCTGGATGCTGGGAAGTCTGCAATCAAGATAACGGCATGTTTTGTGTCCTGTGATGGGGCGCTTGCCAGTTCACAAAAGACACTTTCTCACTTTGTCCTCATATAGAAGACGGAGGCAGAAGAGCTCTTACAGGCAATTGTAGTGTGATGATCTCTTTTGTGAGGCATCAACACCCATGACCTAATCACCACTCAACTGCCCCACATTTAAATGATGATTAATTTAGATCACATAAGTACCCCATATTGTGTACAAAAGGTACACAAAATCAGGACATGGCATCATGGTCATTTATGTCAGCTCCTGTGTGTCTACCCAGACCATTAGAATAAATGATGGCAAATCAAAAGGGTAGAAAAAGCTATCCCGCCATCTTTTGTTGTCTGGAACAGCGCTCTTTGCATAGTAATTACACATGTAGACATGTGTATTTATTTAAAATATTTAAATTTTATATAAAATTTTATATAAAAATTTATTTAAAATATTTAAAACCAATATTCTTTTGGTTTTAAAAACTGATAATCATAATTCAGTGGTGGAATAAGAGTTTTTACACTCATTTACATATTTGCATATCTGTGTTTGTGTGTGCGTGTGTTTGTATGTGCATATGTGTATGTGCATATGTTATGGGTATATGCATATGTGTGTATATGTGCATGTGTCTATGAGTGTGAACACACATATATACATACACATGCATGCCTTAAAACTCACATGGAGTTCAGACACCTTGTAAGAGTTCATTATTTTCTTGTACAATAATCATTCCTGATTTAACTCAGTTTGTCTGACTTTGTAGCAAATGCCTCGTTCCACAAACCATGCAAGCTAGTCTACCTATTTCTCTTTTTTCTGCCATATGTATGTATTCCCTCCCTTCCTTCCTCCCACTTCTCTTTCTTCCTTTCCACCTCCTTCCATTCTTTCCTTTATTCTCTTGTAATGCAGTATAGCACTAGTCTAGTCATAGGAGGCCCACACTGACGTAGAGCCCACCCCAGTACTGACCAGTGGGTGTCACAAATCTAGTTCTCAAGTTCAGCTGGGATGGTGAGTGAGGGGAGACACTTTCTGTAAGCACAGGGTGACATTAGTGAGCAGTGAAACTTTTGGGTATTGAATTGTATTGCTTTAGTTATTATTGTATGGAACCCTGAATAAAATAACATATTTAAAATATTGTATGCATGTACTTTATATTGCGTTTCTTTTACATGTTTTTCAACTTTGGAAAGGGGGCCTTTTAAATGACCACAATTTCTAGTATTGACTATTTGACTCAACTGGCATACAGCTGAGCAAAGCCTTCTCTAGGCTGTCCACTGTGAGATTGAGCCATTCACCATGGGGAGCATCTCAGATAAAGAGGGACTCAACAGCCCCACTGAGGCAGAGAAAGGAGATGGCAGGATTTTTCTGCTTGCATTTCCCATCCTGAGGCATAGCCAGTTCACTCAAACATGAAAACAATTTCCAAGAAGCAAGTTTACTGCCTTTTCCTGACAATTAGGGAGAAGGAGGCAGTGGTGTTCAAATGGTGCCTGACAGCCTGGGGAACGGCAGCAACCATCTGTGCTATAGCAGCTCTGTTTGTATTTTTAATGTTTACACATACAGCAAAGATAATTAAAAATAACTATAATTAAAAATGATTACAACAAATTACTTTTCCCTCAACAGTAATATGTGCCTGTAACTTATACGTTTTTTTTTTTTTTTTTTGCTAAAGTAACCTTGATTAGAGACTAGAAGAAAGTATTACAATTCCTGCCTTGCTCTGAAAGTTTACAGATGGGGGAGGGAAGACTTGCTAAGCATAAAGTCATGTCACTTATTGTAATTCACACACATTTGATGACCAGGGGATCATTTCTGTACTATTAATAGAAGGATTTTTCGTGGAAGGCAAGAATAAAAGTGAAGATTTTTTTCTTCAAAGAAAAAAGTTATAACAACTGAGGATAAAGGGTGAAGAGAAAAAAAACCAACAATTAGCTTCTTTCATAGTGCTCTGATACAACAAGGATAAGGTTTTCGAAACATTATGTGAAATATATAAAGTATCCTCAATAATTCCCTTCCTTTACAGGAATCTTGGAACTTTTGAATATCCTTATTCTTTTTGAAAAAAAAAAGATATAGGCTTGTCTATTTCATGGGAGGAGGAAAGAAGTTAATTTAATCTTTGTGGAGTCTGTGAGAGTTGGTCAGAGTAAAGGCCTGGTGATTTATCTTACAACTCTAGACCCAGCACTTCCTAAGAAGGCCTAGTGAAATCAGTGTCTTGTTTCCCACATGTAAAATACTTAGCCCTTTATGCTAAAATTCTTGTAACCCCAGACGTTTGTCAATCAATGCATCCTGTTATGACTGAAAAGGAAGATTTCAGCTGTATTCTCTATCAAACTCAGTCCAAAGCTTTCTACAGTTTTCATTTCTGTGAGAAATTTAGGAGGAAAGCTAACAAGCGGCTCTCCTACAGAACCTGAACATTCACATAGGAGCCGAGGTAAGAAATAACATCTCAATTTTTGGTTCTTCTGTTTTCAAAATCTCATCTCGGAGCTAAAGCTTCAGTCCACACTTGTTCAAGTTCATCAGTGTCTTGATCCCTATAACACACTCCAGCAACATAGCCCTGCTCATCATTTGTGTCTTGGAGGTGCATTGTCAGCCACATTATCTAACAATGGCATGTGCATGCTGGGTCCCGTTAAACTCTCTTCCACAACCTTTGTTCACCCACATAAATCACTTTCCTCTGCTCCATTGATGGTGCCCAGACATGTTCCTTAAATATGTTACCAGTCAAAAGAGACTATAGAATATGTAGCTATTGATACTAGTTCACAAAACAATCCCAGCTGAAGTATACATGTTGTCTCTGGCTCTTTCCTTGTCTTTTTCTTGTAATCTACTGAACACTTCTCTTTCCCTTGTCTCCTTCTTAATTCCAAGTTTGCTTTCAAGGTAAACTGTTTTTTATGAGCAATCCATCATAAAGTCAGTTGGTTTTTTTGTGGAAATGTGAAATTCAGACTATTATTTGAAGCCTTATTTTTAACAAATTTCTATTTGTTTTTTTAAAATAAGATAGATGTACAGATAAGGAATACATTACAGAAATACACTATCATTTATAATTAAATAGCCTATTTCAATTATAGAATGTTTTGATCAGATGATTTTCATATGTAATTTGCTTTCTTTAATATAAACACAAACGCTTTCAATTTTGATAACAGTTGAAGTAATGTGATCTAGCAATGACAAAACCAATGAGTAGATTTAATATTTGTTTGTATATGATACTATGAAGCTAATTTCCTGTCATTCTATGATGCTTAATAGCGGTTGTCAATGTGACAGAATATAATCATGTAGGAGACCAGACGGTGGTCAGGTTCCTGAGGGACCATCTAAACTAGGCTATGTGAAGTGCAAAGACCTATCTTAACAGTGGGTGGCAATATTCTGTGGGCTATGGTCTTAGACTTTGGAAAAAAGGACAGAGCAAACAGAGTGCCATCACTCATCTTTTGCTCACTGTAGAAGGAGTTTAGCTGATGACTTCGCTAAGCTCCTGGCACCGTGCTTCCCACAAACATTAGGGACTTTATGCTCTAACTCTGGGACAAAATAAACCTCTCCTCCTTTTAATTGTCTTTTTAGTGTAGTTTCCTCAAGAACAAAGCAAATAAACAGCATGTACTTTAAATAATAGACATTTTATACTGTTTTTCTTCCTTAAGAGGCAAGTTGAAATGAAGCAGGAGAAAGCTCCTATACTCACTAGGGGATGATTTTCAATATAAGAGCAAAGACAAGGGTTGTCACTGGAGGATATGCATGTTATAAATGCCTGTCTGGTTTTATGACAAAATTATTGTGGCAATTAAGCATATTGTATACTTACAGAACTTAGCCAGTACAGTTAAGTGTTATATATTAAATATTCATATTTCAATAAGAGTAATGTATGTGACTCAAAATATTAAATAATTTAACATTTATATTAATGAAGAAGGATTCAAATACAATTTATTTTATGTTTTCTACATTCCTACATATTGTTTGCTTATATTCTGTTTGTGCATCTCCTATTACGTATGTGTGTGTCTGTGTGTGATGTGGGAGTGTCATATATCAATCTGTTGGTTTCATTGGTTAATTGATGGAGGTAGGTCTTGTATCTTATCTGCTGATTTCATTGGTTAAAATAAAGAAACTGCCTGAGCCCATTGATAGGCCAACCTTTAGGTGGGTGGAGTAGACAGAAGAGGATTCTGGGAAAGAGAAGCTGAGTCAGGGAGTCGCCATGATGTTCCCACTGCAGAGAGACACAGGCTAGAATCTCCCTGGTAAGCACACCATGGGGTGCTACACAGATTATCAGAAATGGGCTAGTCCAGGTGCAAGAGCTAGCCAATAGGAGGCTGAAATTATTGGGCCGGGCAGTGTTTAGAGGAATGCAATTTCCGTGTGGTTATTTCGGGGCATAAGTAAGCCATGCGGGGCGGCCGGGTGCAGGGTCACAACCGCACCGCTCCCTATTACAACAGTTAATCAATAAAGAAACTGCTTGGCCTGACATGTTAGAACATAGATGGGTGGTGTACACAGAATAGAATGCTGGGTAGAAGGGAAGTGAGCTCAGATGCCATGCCTCTCCTTTCCAGGGCAGACATGCTGAATCTTTCCCGGTAAGACTGGTGCTACACAGATTATTAGATATGGGTTAAAGCAAGATATGAGAGTTAGCCAGAAAAGGCTAGATATCATGGGCCAGGCAGTGTTTAAATGAATACAGTTTGTGTGTTGTTATTTTGAGTATAAAGCTAGCAGGCGGCCGGAAGCCAGGCGGCAGGAACGAGGCCCACAGCTCCTTCTACATGTGTGTGTGTGTGAGTGCGTGAACATTGCCACTACACAAATGTGGCAGAGGAAAACTTGCAGGAGTCAGTTCTTTCCTTCCATCATATGGTTTGAGGGATGGTACTCAGGTCATCAGGTTTAGTAGCAAGTACATTTACACACTTGGCCATTTTTTTCAGCCTCTCAACATATTGTAAAATCGAAAAGTATGCAAAATTAAAGGCACCAAGTCCTTATGTTATGCCACAGACACAGAAGTATGCCCCATACTTATATAATGCCCCTAATTGTCTCAGTCATGGACAGCTTCGAGAGCAAGGAGAGCTGAGTTTGCCATAGAATTTTGAGAATACCTCATGGTTAGGAAACTTGAGCAGAAACTGGAAAATCCAAGCTGAAGAGAGCCAATGCTGGCAAATAGATTCAGAACATATGTAATTTAAGTTCTAGGTCCACATGATGTTGGAAGAGTTTATTCAACACAAAGACCACACTAAACACAGAGAAGAACAAATGTGTGGTCTGGAGGAAGAGGTCCAAGTATATGCAAGGGCATAGACCAACAAGAAGCTTTCAAATTCAAGTCTTGATTAGGTTACACATACATAGAGTTAGCTGTGGGCTAGCCTGAGCAACATAGTAAGGACCAAGGCCATCTCAAGATAAGGGGAGCAGGTTGCACAGGAATGCATCTCCATGTTAGCCCAGTTGCTTGAACTGAGGTTCAACATAAGATGAGAGGATATGTGATCCTTCATTGCTCTCCTTAAAGTAAACTTGATGAGGGCAAATTTTAGTGAGGACCCACCCAACAAATAATTAAGTGTTAAGTTTTTTTTTTTAAAAATATAGTGGCATGCACTTAAAACCTTGCAGGGGAAAAATAGGTTCTTCCTTCACACATGGCGAAGTAAATTTGTTACTTACATATTAAGAACAGCTAGCTGAAGAAGAATCTTGTAGGAGAACCAGCAGTATTAATGTCCTAGAATTCAGGTAGCCAGAATATTTCAAACGAAAATAATAATATGTAGCTCTTAAAGTGGCATAAAATTTAGATAAAATAAAATGACACAACTCAGCACGCGAAGGTCCACTTTCAGGTCTGGAGAGGACAAAGCACAGGGTACTGGAATCAACATAAACTCTCTACAGGTGGTGTAGGGAGAGTGGCAAGAGATATCAGTTCCACTTCTTTTTATAAAAGGTAGGCGGTTCTTTCTGTTGCATTTTAGGAATACAGATCCGAAAATTTAATTAATGCTATTGTTTCATATGATTAGGATAAGACATGTAGCAGTTTACACATTTACACAATGAAACACAACACAGCAGAAAAAAATGACATCTTGAAATTTGCAGGAAAATAGATGGAGCTATAAAACGCCATTTTGAGTGAGATAAACCAGACACAGAAAGACAATTATCACATGTATTCATTTATAAGTGGTTTTTAAAGCAAAGAAAATCAGCCTACAAATCACAATCCCAGAGAACTTAGAGAACAATGAGGAGACTAAGAGAGACATACATACATCTAATCTACATGGGAAGTAGAAAAAGACAAGATCTCCTGTGTAAATTGGGAGCATGAGGACCTTGGGGGAAGGTTAAAGGGAGGTTAAAATTTAATAAAAATATTAAATTTTAATATTTAAAAATTATGAGACTTGTATACAGAAAGGATCATATACACAAAACTTCACAGGACTTTCTTACCTAATAAGTGATTGGATTCCATTCAGACAATGACAAGGATAATCAAGTCATTTCTCCTGGCAAATTCTATTGTACAAGAAAATTGTTTTATGCCAATGAACATATAAATTTATTTAAAGAAATTATCTCCTTCTTTGATTTATTTTATTTATATGAGCTCTTTGAGCTCATGTGTACTACTACATACATGATGGAGACCTTGGAGCCCAGAGGAGGGCATGAGATTCCTTCAAACTAGAGTTACAGGCAGTTGTAAGAGGCTATGTGGATGGTAGTAACTGAACCCAGACTCTCTGCAAGAGCAGCCAGTAGTCTTGCTGCACTATCTCTCCAAATCTCTGTCACATATAAACTTTGAGACACTGTTTTTAAGTTCTGTGTTAAGGATGTGGTTTAGCCACTTTCAGAGAAGAGAAGTATGTTTATATCTATTTTTACATTTTGTTCTAAAAAAATTATTCTAGACTTATAATTGATCATTATAATGGAATGTTGACTCAAGATTGACAATAATATGAAACTAAAACCCAAATAAAAAATCTGCCAACATTTTTCTTCTTGACCAGATTTCAAGTGTAATGTGTTAACAAAGCATGTACAAAACAACAATAAACAAAACTCATATTTAAAATGATTTGGATTCAGTGTGGGATGACATAATGATAGACTATAAACTCTACAGTAACGTATTAATGAAGATAAAAACAACAGAACCAGATGACAGGTGAAATAAGTAAGATTTAAAAGTGGAGCGAGGATGCAGTATGGCTCCACAGATAATGGTGCTTGCTGCCAAGACTGATAAGTTCAGCTTGATACCTGAACCTTGAACCCACAGAGGGGAAGAAGAGAACCAACCCCAGCAAGTTATCCTCAGCCCTCTAGAGCTACACACACACACAGACACACAGACACACACACACACAGACACACAAACACACACACACACACATACACCGGAAAGGGAGTGTAATAATTAAAAAAAAGCAAATTTAAAATAAAATAAAAATAAGCAACTTGGTTGTTTTTAATGTTTACATATATTTTTTCTTAAATTTCTTGGGAGTTTTAATTGGTTGCATTTCGTGTAGGAGACCCAGATATGTTATATCCCTGCAATATCGTTTGTGATCTTGCAGGGATCCATGTCTCTTTCCTTTCATTCGTATCTTGGGATCTGTTTACAAAAACCCTAGCAGAAGTACCTGAAGGTGGAGAGTTTATTTTGTCTCACCATGTGAGGGAATTGCCCCCCATAGTGGGGAGACACAAGGGCAGAACCAGCTCTCACAGGGAGAGACACATGAGTTGCAAGGCCTCTGCTCTCAGGACAGAGAGGGAAATGAATGCTGCAGTCAGCCACCTCCTTCCTTTTGCCTTTTCTTGAACTGCCAGGCCTTGGGACAGCTGTTGTCTACATCCAAGATGAGTCTTTGCTCCTGGAAAGATTCCCCTAGACTTTCCAGAAAGGCATGAGTCTTGGATTATTTCAGTCTACTCCAGTGAATCGTGAACTATGAAGATTGGTCATCACACCCTCGTATGGAAGCTGAATGGTAAAATCTTGTTTCTAAGTACCTTACAATGGAAAAACGCATATTCTCCCTGTTTGAGATATGGATCAGAGATGTATAGAATATCAAAACAATAAATTTTCAACTAATGTTTGCCATTCTTTCCAGTTATAGCTTTGAGGTCAGGCTAGTGAAGGTCTTGTCCTCATGTCAATTGGTATAGTACCCCAGCTCCAAGAACAGGTCTCTTCTACTACTTACTTATTCTTACATGAAATTGAAGGTGATGGCTCTGCTAAGTGAGTGCACACAATTTTTTAAATGCTTTATTTATATATAGTTTCTGGAGATCAGAGAAGAAAGTGATATAAGGAGAGAGAGTTATGAAAATTTGGAATTATAACAGTAGCAAATAACACCCCAAACTAACACCAATCTGAGTACTAATTTTTTATCATCATTATACATATAAATACTTATAGAGTTATGAAACTGATTTTGAAAAGGCCATAGTATAATTGAGTAATCTGAGTTCTATACTCCACTATTCTCCACAAAAATTATGTATTTATTCTTAATATGTTGATCTATTCTGTGCCTTATTTAGAATAACTCTTGAGATTTTGTAACAAGGAAAAATTTCAGTTTAGCCAGCCATATAAGAAAAACTACCTTCTTGTATTCTAAATAAACCACACAGTAAAGAAAGCAAATTCATCTTATGGTGCTCCATTACTCCATTCTCATGTTCAATACTGGCTGTGAAAATTTTCTCATTGTTGCAAAAAAATTAAAAACACTTAAGAGATTAAAGTTTGTGTCCAGTGAAGATAGCACTGACAAGCAAATAAATTGATGATACTGAATAAGTTGAAAGTAGCCATTTTTTTTTATTTCAGAAAGTAATTCTGTTTCTCTTTCCATTTTTCTTTTTAAGAGATTGTTTCATTATTTATTAGTTTGTGTGTGTGTGTGTGTGTGTTGTGTTGTAGAATATTAGTTTAAGTTGTGTTACTTTTGTTTATGCTCTGGAACATTTGTTTAACCATGCAAAGATGTGTTTGATTAAATACATTTCACCTGCCATCTGGAGTTGAGTCAGCAACTAGCTGACCGGAAGTTGTAGGGAGGAGCCAGGTGGAGAAGGGTTTATGAGGGGCAAGAGAAAGCTCAAGAACTTCTTGGGAGACATGAGGTGAGCTAGGCGAGTTGCTTGCTATTCAGCCTCTCTGGGAAGCAGGACTCTACCTCAACCTTTGACTCTTGTGTTCTTTAGTGGGACAGAGATTTAGTTAAGTTCTCTTAGTAGCTTTGAAAGAGTCAGTTCCTGAGGGAACAGAATTTCCTCAGGCTGCTGCTCTTGTGTCTAGTAGCTGCTGGTGGCTGCAGCACTGCAGTTTCTGACTAGGATAGCCATAGGTTAAAAGGCAGCAATCATTAAGAAAGAGGACTACATTGTTGTGTGCATACATGTGCACACCATCATTCAAGTACGGAGACTCTGGGGATCACGTTCAAGTTGTGAGCCTTGGCAGCACACACTTTTCCCTGCCTCGCCATCCTATGAGCCCTAATTCCAGGAGTTTCAAACTGATAGAGTGTTCCTTAGAGTCCATTTGCAACCTCTGGACTTTGCCGTCTAAGGATGGATGAGAACCATTCGAAAGAATGATTCCTAATTATGTTTGTTTGAAAAGTATCACATAGCTTTATAGGCACACTGTGGAAATGCAAAACAACTATACTCTTAAAAAATAAATGCAATGATCATGTCTTTCTACTGAAAGGAAGCAATTGTGCTCAACAGCAAGTAAGTACCCGGTGAAGAGCCCATTTGTTTGTGTTTTATTCCCCTCTAGCATCAGAGCCGAAGCGAGCCTACTGATGACTCAGTCCACCCCACTTACTGCTTCAGAGAAACAGAAAATGAAGCACCGAGAAATGGGAGATTTGGGGTTCTGTTCAAGGTTGTCTAAATCCTAGACTAGAATTTTGATCCCTTGACCATTAATCTAAAATTTTTCCTTCCATCTGCATTCCAGAAGGATCTATTTCATATGAACATTACATAATCCAAAGCAAAATTTAAATGTTCAGTTATAGGCTATGTTAATGTGTCTTTTGTGGACTTTGCACGGATATAGCAGAGCTTTTAACTTCATTTCCCTTGCCAGAAACATGGTAAGTTTTAAAGTCACACGGGGGTGATTTGGGATTGTGGATGACTTCAGAAAAAGTCCCCTTCCCTCTTGTCACTCTCTTTGCTGTTTCTTTATTTTGCAAACACTGAGCAGTGAAGGCAGGCAGAGGATTCATCCTCTATTTTATTACTGGTTTTCACCCTGATGTTCACACTTGCTGAGCGCTTTTGATTTAGTCACTCTTTTAATCAAATTTCTTAAAGCTTCAGCCCCTGCACCCACACAAACATACACACAATCCTTGCTTTGTATTTTTTTATTTGACCGCTTTCCCCCAACACCCTGTTTAAAACGGTGAAAGTCATCACCATTTTGTCGCCAGTAGTGACAAAGACCATTTAGGCTGCTATAAGGAAATACCACAGACTGGGTGATTTGTAAACAAGAACTCATTTCTCACAGTACAGAAGGCTGAGAATTCCAAAGTCATTGTGCCAGACAAGTTGGCAATGTCTTCTCAGTTGGTTACTTCTTGCTCTTTTCCCACAAGGTGGATGTCAGACAAGTCTTCAGGCCTCTGTTGCGAAGACCTTATTAAATAGGGCTTGCCTTTGAACTTAGTCCCTTCTCTGAAGATTGTAATTTTCTACCTTATCATATTGGGGATTGAACTTCCATTATTTGAGTGGGATTTTTTTTTGATCCTATATATTTGATTTTATCATCCTAAATTAAATGTTTATTGGTTCTGTGGACTACTTTATACTCGAGAGCAGGCATCCACTGGGGCTAGAGGTTGTGGATGTCCTAGAACAGAAATTATAGGGGTTGTGATCCCAATAGTGTGGGTGCAGAGAATCACATCATAAGGCCTT
The DNA here is from genome assembly GCA_963919715.1 of Microtus obscurus. Classification (NCBI taxonomy): domain Eukaryota; kingdom Metazoa; phylum Chordata; class Mammalia; order Rodentia; family Cricetidae; genus Microtus; species Microtus obscurus. The sequence continues at coordinate 3,366,440 of CAWTZC010000453.1, read as the reverse complement.
TGCAAAAAAGTATATACAGTTAACCATTAAGCTACCACTCATTTGTTTTTGTTTTTTTTTGTTTGTTTGTTTTGTTTTATTTTTTGGTAGAGTCACAAACATTCTGAAAAGAGTAAGTAAGAACAAATTCTTAATACTTTCTTGTTTTAAATATGTTAAAAAGAATTCCTCGTGTTGACTAAGCATATTCATAAGTCATATTCTAGTATTTCACTTCTAATCCTTTGAAGTTTACTTTATTTAATATAATGGTTTGAAACAATAGGCTTGTTTTTATTATAGTTATTTAATTTAAAATTTTCAAAACCATACCTTTGGACAAGAACATGGTCTCACTTCTATATTTGGTACATTATCTTTTCCCAAAAACTAATGTTGAGAGATTGAAAACAGAGACTAAGTAGGAGCCCAAGTGTCATTTCATGATGTCCCAAGTAGAATCTTTAAACTACACCTTCACATTCAGAAAAGAATGACTAAAGGAAGTACAACCTCCTACAATTATTTTCATTCAGCAGTAATAACAACTTTAAGGAAAACATGCTTTAATAAAGACAGGAGATCTGTTGCTGTTGTTGAGGGAAGAGGCCAGATTGTGGTGGGCTGAAGTATGAGTGGGTTGCAGAGAAATAGGACTATTAAGCACTGGATGTGTGAGCACATTCGTCAGCAAGGGAGGGGGAAGAGGCATATTTCTAGCTGGAGACCAATGTGCTATTACAGGAAGCAAAAAGTTAAGATTAGCTGGCTTAAAAAAGTAAGCATGAAAAAGGAAGGAAGGAAGACTTGTGAGGGAGGGTCTATTGAGAAAGGAAGGGCGATCCAAGGGGGCTACAGGGATGGGTGCGATTAAAATACACTATATGCATACATAAAGTGGTCGAAGATTAAATAAACAGGCAATAAAGGAGAACAGAAGCATCCTAGACACCCAAACTGGGGAGTGGGGGGATTAGCTGATTTTACTGTGTAACACTTTGAAGGAGAACCATCCCCCATAGGTTCTTCTGTTTGAACAGCTGGTCCTCTTCTGGTAGTACTGTTTAGTAAGGCTGTAGAGACTTGAGGAGCGGATGATGGCTGGAGGAATGGGGCCTTTCCTAAGGCTTTCATGTCTGTTTTCTCCTGACTTCAGTGGAGACGTGACCAGCTGTCTCACCAAATACCTAATGAAAGCACCTATAGATGTAAGGTTCATTCTGGCTCAGAGTTAAAGGGTGAAGGAGGGTCACAGGAATCAGTTGTTCCTCACACCAACAAGTACAGTTACTAATATGTGTCTGGAAGCTCACAGGCCTCATGGAGGAGGCCTGGAGGGGAGCAGCCATGGACCTTCTTCATGCTCTTGGAATGAGGGTATCCAGGTACTGGTAAATACTGTGACAGTCACTGCTGGGAATTCTGATCCAAGTCCTTCATGTGTTTAAAACCAGAAACTGAATGCTGAATACACCTTCCAAACACGATGAAAAGCAAGGTAAAGTGGAAATCTAAAGCCTGGCCAGCGAGCATAGAGGGTCTTTGGAATTATTGGGAATGAAAGCTGGATGCTGCTGTGCCCTTGTGAGTGCAGCACATGTGTTGACTGTGGTGCTGTTTTTCTATGGAACTACAGTTTCTCCTGAGGCTCATGTCTTCTTGTATACAGGTTCAGGGAATGCTGACGGCTTTGCAAGTTCCACATTGACGAGCGACAGCAGAAAACGGGAATCGCTGGGGAAATCACCTGATCTTTTCTGGCACCGACTTTCCTTGGACTTTTCTGATCCTGCAGGACCGACAGGCATTTTCACAATGCTTCTCAGTTTGTATTTTCCTGTGCATGGTGTCCTTGTTTGCCAATATCACAAAGGGGCCCTATTACTAATGTTTCCATTTGGTAGGTAAGGACATACAAACTGAGAAAGTTTGAGGTACAATAGTGTCCACTTAGGCATTCTGACTCTGAGTCTAAGCATTAGAATATGCATGGGAAACATGAAGAGCTATATTTGATTAAATGGCTTCCATTGGCATTTGCCAGCATATAAACTACATAAACAAATGCAGCATCTCACCCTGGCAGAAATCATCCTGATAGCACACAAATAAGAAAACAGCTCTTCACAAAAATCCAACGAATAACAAGGTTAGATGCAATACATAAAAAATATATTATATCTTTAAAGAAATCAATCCTAAACTAATAGCTCACAATAGTGCCTTTCCCTTACTTCAGTAGGGGATGCTCTGATATTATATCACTCAGCATTTAGTGAGCACAAGTAACTGAAGGCAGTATATTTACTGCCAAGGCTTCTTTTAAGGCACTGTATTGATTTACTTCTTTAAAAAACCAAAGTGACAGCAAAAGGGGGTAGAAATCACATGATTTGGGGAAGATATGGGAAGATTTAAAAGGGGCACACACAAATCCATTAGTTTTAAAACAGGTCAAAAGACAAATCAGGAAAGCTGTAGACTAGTGAATCGGGGATTCACCATCTATTATAGAGAAAATGCAGGCTGTCCTGTAAGGGAGACAGTAGCAGGGAAGAAGTCAGAAAAGGAGACAGAACAAGAAATGCTTTCTGAATTTTCACTGGGGGTCACAGAGACTGCACTCTCCTCTGCAACAACACCCTATAGCTTTTGGTGTTCTATATTCAGAAGATAGGCATGCTTGGTTTGCTAGCTATGTTAGATTGCTTAGGAAAATGTTACAATAACTTCCTCATCGTTAGAATCTATAAAGTAGGATCCTGCTTAGCCCTCTATTTTCTCAGTCACCCGGAATACTTCAGAGAACACTCTTTGCCTGGTTTCACCATTTTCTGCAAACTCCACTCTTGTGTTGGCACAAACAGTACAATAAACCTGAAACAGCTTGCAGCTTATTGTAGTACCACTCAGCAGAGCTTGGCTCTACCCAATTCACAGCACCCTGGGACAAGTTCCTTTACATTACAGGCTAAGGGGAAATGGGAGTAGATTTGGGTAGTGAAACTGGAATGACTGCATTAATTTTGGAGACGGCAGGGTGGGACGCAGATCAGATTTCTAGCTTGTTGAGCTGTACCTCCAACCACTTGCTCTACCTGGGGTCTTCTCTGGGTTCCATTACCACCAAAGTTACTGCTCCTGTTCATGAAAACTATCTGGAGCATTTTACAAACATGGCAAGCTGAAGTAGAAAAAGACTTTCACTTGATTTACCAAATCATACCTGTTTACTTTCATGTTGTGCCCCTGTTCCCAGACAGATAACTCTACGTCACTGTTTTGGTCCTTTTTCAAGCTTAGGTTTTCTCCGTTTTGATTTTAATTCTTGTCGGTCTTTTGAAAGACTCTGTAGCTAGAGTTTCATTACCTTATGGCCCTCAAAAGCAGCATTTTCCAATGTGCCAAGACCACCTGCTTCTTATAGTACTCCCTCCCATCACAGCGCCTTCATAGATATTCTAAATCAGAGGCTCTGGAAAGGCAGCCCTAAAGTCTGTATGTTTAACAAGATCCCTGGGTGACTTTTTAGTGTTCAATGCAATATCCATAAAGACAAGTGCATCGTTCATAGCCATCCGGTGTGCTGAGTTTTCACAATCTGAATTCACTCTAAGAACCAGTTTCTTGAACAGGAGACAGAATCTGTCCATCACTCTTTGAGTAAGTCTCTTAATGTTCCCACCAAGAATACTCACTAACCACATTCCTAGAACCATATATAAGCAACACTTTTTTTTTTAGTAATTTATAGAAGTTAAATCAAATAAAATATACTAGTTTGTGACTGATTTCTTTTTCTTTATGTTGTGTATGTATCTCTCTGTCTCTCTCTCTTACGGTGTGTGTGTGTGTGTGTGTGTGTGTGTGTGTGTGTGTGTGTGTAATGGTATTCTTTCCTAGCATTGTAGCCTGTTTGCTCTCAAGGTCAATAACTACTCTTTTGTGACTATGTGATTATTTACATGTGCATTCAACTACTGATATACAATGGTTTAATTTCAGGTTTGAGATTATATTGAAGGGTGCTGCCATAAATTTTCTAGTCCATTCTTTTGGTGGTGTATGTGGTCTTGGTTCTGTTATAAACATTGAGCTACAACTTATAGTCCACAACCTTAAACAGCTAAGGAAATCCATTAAAGGCTTAACAATGGGGTCTAAAGAGCAGAAGGTAATCTAATTGAACTGTGTTACATTATGAGTGGGTAGGAAGACCATTAGAAACTGGGGAGGCTATATCTCAGACACTACTTTTAATTATTTAGATTCAAGATAGAAGATAGCTTAGAAATTTAGAAAGAGACACCAACTGAAAGCCTTCATATCCATAGAGACAAGGAGACCAACTTTCCCTTTGAATTTGCATCAATTACAATTTAGAAAGATGTCTCCTAACTCTGTTAGTTAGTTAGTTGTTAGTTAGTTTTTCTAGTTTCAAGAAGGGGTTTCTCCGTGTTCCCCTAGCTTTCCTGAAACTTGCTTTGTAGACCAGACCAATCATGAACTCACAGAGATCCACCTGCCTCTGCCTCTGGAGTGCTGGGATTAAAGTAGTGCACCAGGGGCGTTTGACTTCACCCAGCTCTTTTGTTGATTGAAAGTAGGTTTTTCTCTCATACAATACATCTGGACCACAGTTTTCCTTCACTCCACTCCTTTCAGCTCCCCCTCAACCTCCTCTCTCCCACAGACCCACTCCCACTCAGTTTCCTTTCGGACTCAACTCTTTTGCTCTTTCCTTTTTATTACCGAAAATAATGTTTTTGTCTACACTCTGTTCTGATCATGGTGGTTTCCCTACCTCTAACTGCAAGACAATGCCCACACATTCAATTTTTTCCATCTTGTTTTTTTTTTCTTTTCCTTTAGAAAACAAATGGGAAGTAGTCTGCAACACATGGGCACAGGAGACCATCTCCTACGTATAATCCCAGTAGCACAGACAATAAGAGCAACAATGAATAAATGGGACCTCCTGAAACTGAGAAGCTTCTGTAATGCAAAGGACACTGTCATTAAGACAAAAAGGCAACCTACTGAATGGGAGAAGATCTTCATTAACCCCGCATCAAAGGTCTGATCTACAAAATATATAAAGAACTCAAGAAACTAGACATTAAAATTCTAATTAACCCAATTAAAAAATGGGGTACTGAACTGAACAGAGAATTCTCAACAGAAGAAGTTCAAATGGCCAAAAGACACTTAAGGTCATGTTCAACCTACTTAGCGATCAAGGAAATGCAAATCAAAACAACTTTGAGATACCATCTTATACCTGTCAGAATAGCTAAAATCAAAAACACCAATGATAGCCTATGTTGGAAAGGATGGAGAGTAAGGAGAACAATCATCCATTGTTGGTGGGAATGCCAACTTGTGCAACCACTTTGGAAATCAGTGTGGCATCTTCTCAAGAGTCAACCTACCTCAGGATCCAGCAATTCCACTCTTGGGAATATACCCAAGAGATGCCCAATCATACTACAAAAGCATTTGTTCAACTATGTTCATAGCAGCATTATTTGTAATAGTCAGAACCTGGAAACAACCTAGGTGCCCTTCAGTAGAAGAATGGATAAAGAAGGTGTGGCACATACACGCTTTAGAGTTCTACTCAGTGGTAAAAAAACAATGACATCTTGAATTTTGCATGTGAATGGATGGAAATAGAAAACACTTTACTGAGTGAGATAACCTAGACCCAAAATGATGAATATGGTATGTACTCACTCATTAGTGGATTCTAGCCATAAACAAAGGACATCGAACCATAGTTCGTGATACTAGAGAAGCTAAATAAGAAGGTGAACCCAAAGAAAAACATATATTTATCCTCCTGGATATTGGAAGTAGACAAGATCCCCTGGCAAAAGTTGGAAGCACAGGGGTGGGAGAGTTGGGGGGAAGGGGGATGGGAAGAGAGAAGGGAGAAGGGGAGGATTGGGGAGAGCTTGGGGGAATGGGATGGTTGAGATGGAGGAAGGGTGGATATGGGAGCAGTAAAGAAGATATCTTAAATAAGAGAGCCATTTTAGGGTTGGCAAGAGACTTGGTTCTAGAGGGGTTCCCAGGTGTCCAAGGGGATTTCCCCAGCTAGGTCCTTGGGCAGCAGAGGAGAGGGTACCTGAACTGGCCTTCTCCCATAGCCACACTGATGAATATCTTGCATATCACCATAGAACCTTCATCTGGTGATGGATGGAGATAGAGACAGAGACCCACATTGGACCACTGAACTGAGCTCCCAAGGCCCAGATGAAGAGCAGAAGGAGGGAGAACATGAGCAAGGAAGTCAAGACAGCGAGGGGTGAGTCCACCCACGGAGACGGTGAGACTGATCTAATGGGAGCTCACCAAGGCCAGCTGGACTGGGACTGAATGAGCATGTGATCAAACCGGACTCTCTGAATATGGCTGACAATGAGGGCAGACTGAGAAGCCAATGACAATGACATTGGGGGTTTTGATTCTACTGCATGTACTGGCTTTGTGGGAGCCTAGTCTATTTGGATGCTCACCTTCCTAGACCTGGATGGAGGGGGGAAGGCCCTGGACTTCCTACATGGCAGGGAACCCTGACTGCTCTTAGGACTTGAGAGGGCGGGGGAAGAAGGGGGGGGAGGGAAATGGGGAGATGGGAGGAGGTGGAAATTTTTAATAAATAAAAAAAATAGGAAACAAATAGGCAAATAGCAAAATTAAACAAACTAGAATTTAAAAAAAAGAAAAAAGGGGAATACAAGGAATGCATAGACACAGATATTCACACATATGCATTTCATAAAAGCACGAACCTGTAAACCACAGCATAAAAGCAAAACACCAGTACAACAAAACATTCCCAAACAAATGATATGAGACAAAAAGTCTACAAAAATACCATTCAGTTCATTTTAAGCTGGAAATCTATTTCCAGGCATGGGACCATCCCTTAAATGTAGTATATGAAAACTGCATTAGTGATAAATATTTTTTCCTTTGAAAGCAGATTCAAATGGAGGGAGTTTTTTGCTTAGGGATGCTCTTGTCCACATCCTACCAATGTTGGGAACTTCTGGCTTGAATCTGTGCAGGTTTTGTGTGTGCTGCCACAGTCTCTCAAGTTCTTGTGTCCATCAGCTCTGTTTTGTCTGGAAATCACTGCTTGGCTTCATCCACCTATCCTTTCTCTTACATTCTTCCTGCTTCTATTCTGCATAGTTCCCAAATATCTGAGAGCAGAGGTTTGATAAGAAAAATTATAGAAATTGAAATCTTAGCTAGAGCAAAAGCAGAACCAAAGGAGATCAAAGATGTAACAATTAGGAAAGGAAGAAATCAAAATATCTTTATTTGTAGATGATAAGATTTTTCACATAATAAACCCTAAAAATGCTCTTTTCCATCTTCCTCTCGGAGAGGCAGTTTTGCTTCTGCCTCTCTCCCCACTTCTCTGCTTCCCCCTTTTCTGTCTCTTTTCTCCCCCCCCCCTCTCTCTCTCTCTCTCTCTCTCCCTCCTTCCCCCTTCTCCCTCCATAACCCCCTGAATAAATATTCAACCTCACTATGAAAAAAATAAATAAACCCTAAAAACTTCACTAAGAAACTTTTTCAGCTCATAAACACTTTCAGCAACGTATCAGAATACAAAATTCACAAAAAAATAGCCTTCATTTATGGAAATAACAGACAGATTGAGGAAAAAGGTCAGGAAAAAATACTTCTTTCACAATAGCTCAAAAGCTCATGGAATGACTCTAAGGAAATAAGTGAAAGATTTATATAATACAAAAACTCGAAGATACTGGAAAAAAAGGAACCGAAGAAGGCTCCAAACTCTTCCAGAATGCTGGCCTGAGTTGTGAGACTGGCAACGGGCTTTTGAAAAGATTTACATCTGCTCCATAAGGACAGAGGAATAACTTATAGTCGTGGTTGTCTCTCATGTAAATGGTTTAAGAAAATGAGGTCAGCATCCGAGAGCAACTCTAAAATGAGGAAGAACCCTCCTGAAACTTTTCTCAGCTTGAGAAAATATTTAAAACATTTTCTGCAGTTCAGAGAAGTGAGGAGCAGTTGAAGACACAAATATTTAGCATTTGCTGACTTTTGTCATCCACTTTCCAAAGTCATTGTGGTAATTGTTACCAATTACATCAGAGTCATAAAGGTTCAATGGCTCCGCATCTGTAACCAAATGTGGCATGTGGGCGTTTCCTTGTTTCCTCGTTTTGCTTCTTTAAGGGAACAGTGGCTCATGTCACACATGTCAGTGAGGTTGACACTGGCTTTGAACTCTTAATCCCCCTGTTTCCACCTTTTGAATCGTAGGATTTCAGGCATGTACCAACACCTTGGCTGTCATTCACTTTTTACTTTTAATTTCTAAATTTATTTTTCTGTGTTCATATATAATGGGTGTATTTGTCCCTGTGCTTATGATGTGACAAATGTACTTATCAAGTACAGGCATGTAGGTGCCATGACAGACATATGCAGAAGAGAAGGCATCCGTGGCTGCTAGTTATCACATTCACCTATTTGAAAATAGCCTTTTTTGTTACTGTTGTTTTGTTCTTTCTACATATTCTTCAATGGGTGCTCCAGGCTGCTTTTCATTTACCTGTATGGGATCACTGAGGTTACCTTCTTCACCCAGCTTTACATAGGTATTAGGGATTTGAACTTGGATCTTAAGGAAAGCACTTTGCCCACTAAATCATTTCACTTTTACCATTTTGATCAGTATGTGTTAATTGTATCTACCTAATTCTAATAACCTAAGTGATCTGTAGCCATTATGGGCTTTGAAGTTTTTTTAAAGCCTTCCATCAGCTTTGGAGTCATTGTTGTGAGTTTTCCCCTTTAATGTACAAGTATAATAACTCATTTTAATAGACTATATGATCATATACCACACTTGTATTCTTAAATTATTTATATCAAACGTTTTTATTTAACCATTGATTTGTGTTTGGTGACATCTTACTGAATATTATTTCATCAATATCATTGTGAGGTTATTTTGTAGATTTCCTTTCAAAATTATTTTTATCTATTTGGGTATCAAACTGAATAATTATGTAGAAATATACACACATTCACAGGGGATGTTTGAAGAGCAGACAACCTAATGGTACTGTATTGTTACAAAAGCAATATTTATACTTCTACAAAGAACTTATGCCCATTATGTTTTAAATTTGAATGGGTAATTTGGTAATTTTTCACTTTGCATCTTTATTTATTTATTTATTTATTTTGCTGCTAATGAGTCTTTTTCTTTATGCACCTCTTGGTTAGACCTCTCCTTATTTATTTATTTATTTTTTTATATTTTTGCTATGGTTTCCTTCTTTCACATCATTTATTTTATTTGCATATGGTGTGTGTGTGTGTATGTGTGTGTGTGTGTGTGTGTGTGTGTGTGTAAATCAGAGTTGATGAGTGTCTTCTTGGATCACTCTCTGAAACTGAAACAAAAAAGCTTGCCCCTCTTGCGAGGTTAGCTGGCCGGTTAGTGCCCTTGTCCTCAGTTCCTCAACCACAGATTGCAAACACATCACTGTGACCAGAGTTTGTATGAGCAATGAGAACTTGAACTCAGGCCCTCAAGTCTGTGTATGTCAGAAAATCAACTGACTGATTTCCTCTACCCAGGGCTATATCTTGATCCTGTCCATGATCATTCCCATCTATAAATCACAAGCCTGCAAGACTTGATCACTTAGGTAACATCTGGTAAATTCTAAGTCAAAATATTATTTGAAGTAATGTATTATTTCCATTTGCCTAATAAAATAATTACAAATAAATGTATTTATTTTGATGTGAGCTGTGTGTGTGTGTGTGTGTGTTATTGTGTGGGGGTGTTAATTTGGCAGAGTCCAACATAGATTATGATGGGAAGAAAAGTTTGGTTCCATTTGGAATTTGAGATTGTCAGTAACCTTTAATGCTGCATTAATTTCCTAAAGTGTGAACAGCATTCAGGATTATTGATAACACAAAATATTGTTGATTAAAAGTAGAAAAATAGAAGCACTTATGAGTAGAATTACCTGAAGAGGTCATAGAATTTGGAATCCACCGTCCAGTTAGATGAAACAATGAACACTTAAAAAAGTCATGATTTTGATGATACATGTATAAATGATGCATGTGTCAGATAGCTTTGTGTGCTTATCTAAGTGATATTTTCCCTCTACTTTAATAAACAAGCCATGGTTTTGCTACAGTAAAAATATTGTACCCTCTAAGAGATCCTGTTAGCCGTGAATGGTACAATGATGGGTAGGGATATCTTTTATTATTACTGAAGCGTTTTTTTCTTTTCTTCTTGCTGTTTGAGAAAGGATATCATACAACTGTGAATAATCTCATCTGTGTAACCATGAATGTCCTTGATCCCTGATCTTCTTGATTCCTTCTTAAATATCTTGGGATTACAGTCAAGCCACCATACACTGGGTTTGCAAATAGTCTCTGCTGAAGATATTTAATTTCCTAGGTTTCCTTTCTACTCAGTGAGAAAATAAATGGGTTTTTACAGGTTCTGATATGTTCTTCTACTTTGGTAAAAAGAAACAATTTTACAATACTATCTCTATACTTCTCTTATGTCTGCTATTCATTATTCCAGGAACTGTTTCTGAGACTATGGTGTGAGGGAACAGAGATAAAATATTCAAAGAAATAGACACTGGGTAGTGAGTGAGTGAATGGGTTCAGAACCCTGAGTTCTTCTTGGGTTGTGTACTACCATCAGCCCTTCCAGCTTTTTTTTTCTGCTCTCAGAAAAGATGACCACTGACTCAGGCATATAAATGTGCAGACTCAGTGGTGGTGGTTTTTCAAGGTATCATCCTTTGGCCTTGAACCCATTTCTTTTTCCATTTCTATTTTACTTAAGATCTGAGAACTTAACTAAGGTCTTGGAAAAATTGTTTGAAAACACCCCAGATCTCACAGGTCATAAATTCAGAGCAAAAATAGTCATTAGCAGCTCCCATTAGGGAGAGTGCTATAATTGCTTTGTTCCTCGTTATGTTCATGGCTGAGGTTCAACAAATATTCATGCAATGAATCAGTCAAACATAACCCATTTAGTTCATTTTAGGAGAGACATATTCTAAAATGTTTTCTGCACTTCTCAAAAAGAATTTATCCTGATTAAATAACTTTTAATATAAATGATATAACCATCATATATGGCTTGTCTTCCAGTAAAAGCATTCATGTCATCTACTACTTTCGTTTTTATTTTCTAACATACTGGAATCTGGGTGACATCCTAGTTAGTTGACTTCGGTCATGCTGACTAGAAATCTTCCAGAGGAACTAGATCCTAAATGATCTTATTGGAACCTTTTCACCTGTTTATACTAATATATTGTTTAACATATCTCTTGCAATATTCATAGAGATGCGATCTTCACATGCTGCCTTTTGAGAGATGTAGGAAAACGAAATGTGTGGTGAAACTCTATAAAAGGAAACATGCTGGTCTGGAAGCAACCTGGGCTACAAAGGATTCAAAATGGTGGTCATGTACATATCTGCTTCCTAACCGGAGTAAGATCACCTGCAAGAATTGAGTGATATTTTGCATGCTGGCATCTCTAAATGAAACCATCATTCAATAGATCACAATGTATCACAAGGTGATTTCACCACTGTAATATTTTCAATATTTGTTGAAAATATAATAAAATTATGTTATCTTCTCCTCCCCTAGTTTCCTCTTTCAAATTCATAGCCTCCTTTTCTTTAATATCTTTTCTCCCTTTCCCTCCTGTCTCTCCCTATTACACACACACACACACACACACACACACACACACACACACACTCATACACACCATGAAAGCCTCCTCTCTGAGGACTATCTTTCATGGTACAGATAGAGGGTGATATGTAAACTTTCAGTGGAGGAAAGCAATCAGCTGTAGTGATGAGTGAGTAGGCCTGCTTTTTGTCCCGCCCGGGTCCTGGCCACCTGGCTAGCTTATGCCCCAAAATAGTTACACAGAAACTGTATTCTTTTAATTACTGCCTGGCCCATTAGTTTCAGCCTCTTCTTGGCTAATTCTCATATCTTGATTAACCCATTTCTCATAATCTGTGTACCACCATGAGGTAGTGGTTTACCGGGAAAGATTCAGCATGTCTGACCTGGCGGCTGGCTCCATTGTGTCTGACCCAGAGAGGAGAGGCATGGTGATTGTCTCACTTCCCTAATAACATGGAAACTGTATTCTTTTAAACACTTCCTGACCATTATCTCTTGCCTCTTACTGGCTAACTCTCACATCTTGACTAACGCATTTCTAATAATCTGTGTAGCACACAAGGTGGTGGATTACCAGAAAAGATTCAGCATGTCTAACCTGGCAGCTGGCTCCATGGCAGCTGGCTCACTGCCTTCTTTCTCCCAGCATTCTGTTCTGTCTACTCCACCTCTCTAAGCTGCTGTACTATCAAAAGCCAAGGCAGCTTCTTTATTAACCAATGAAAGTAATACATAGACAAATGACCCTCCTCCATCAATCAGCAATTGTTCCCAACTATAACCAGCCTATGAAACACAGCAAAGACCCACATGAAAATAAACTCTGATGACAGTACATTGGCAAATGTACCCTGTCATTAACCAATAGCTCTTTAGTTGTTCCCACTCAGCAAGAGGGAAAGCATGTATCTTACTGGGAACATAGCTAGCTGCACAAAGATGGTAAAGCATGGGTCTTCATGACAACCTTCAACCACCATTTTACTAGACTGGCATAATTCTTTTTTATTTATTTATTTTTCCATTCAAAAATTTCCACTTCCTCCCCTCCTCCCATTGCCTCCTGCTCCCGCACTTACCCTCCTCCCTCACCCTCCAGTCTTAAGAGAGGGAAGGGTACCCTGCCCTGTGGGAAGTTCAAGGCCCTTCTTTCTCCATCCAGATGTGCATCCCAACAGACTAGGGTCCCAAAGAACCAGTACATGCAATAGAAACAAGTCCCAGTGCCTTTTTCAATGGCTTCTCAGTCATCCCCCATTGTCAGCCACACATTCAGAGTCCAGTTTGATTCCATGCTTGTTCAGTCCCAGTCCAGCTGGATTTAGTGAGTTCCCATTAGATCAGGCACACTATCTCAGAAAGTATGGACCATATGCACATTAGAGTACTACTAAGTGGTAAAAAACAATGACATCTTGAATTTTTCATGGAAATGGATGGAAATAGAAAACACTATCCTGAGTGAGATAACCCAGAATCAAAAAGATGAATATGGTATGTACTCACTCATTAGTGGACTCTAGCCATAAACAAAGGACATTGAGCCTATAGTTCACAAGCCCAGAGAAGCCAAATAACAAGGTAAACCCAAAGAAAAACATATATAGATCCTCCTGGAAATTGGAAGAAGACAAGATAGCTGGGCAAAAGTTGAGAGCATGGGGGTTAGGGTGGGGGATGGGGAGGGGGGAAAGAGAAGGGAGAAAGGAAGGATTGGGGAGAGCTTGGGGAAGTGGGAGGGTTGAGATGGAGGAAGGGCAGATACAGGAGCAGGGAAGAAAATATCTTAATTAAGGGAGCCATTTTAGGGTTGACAACAGACTTGGCTCTAGAGGGATTCCAGGTGTCCACGGGATTGTCCCCAGCTAGGTCCTTGGACAGCCGAGCAGAGGGTGCCTGAACTGGCCTTGTCCCATAGTCACACTGATGACTATCTTGAATATCACTCTATAACCTTTGTCTGGTGATGGATGGAGATACAGAAAGAGACCCACATCAGAGCACTGGACTGAGCTCCCAAGATCCAGTTGAAGAGCAGAAGAGGGAGAAGTTGAGCAAAGAAGTCAGAACCGCGAGAGGTTGGTCCACCCACTGAGACAGTGTACCTGATCTAATAGACTGGCATAATTCTTAACTGAAATCTAAATATTTATCCAATACCTAAGTAAAGTTATGATCCCTTATCAAAGAAACTTCTCTTTGCAACAGACAAAGACCGTAACAGAAAAATCACAAACAATCTGAATGCAGAGGAGTAAGAGATTCTGTGGTGCCAAGCCCCACCTGATATATCAATAGAACAACTCCTGCAGCTAAGGTTCAAAAATCATTGAAGGAAGTGGTGTGAGGATTGTAACAGCCAAAAAAGCAGAAAGTTTGTTGTGAGATTGTTTCTCTTAGGCATGTCAGAAAACATTCACACAAAGTCACATCACCAAGGCTGCCTAAACATAACCTGAGCAAGGGTGGCAACAATAGATGTTACCATAGAAGAGGGAACACTCACAGGGTCTCAACTCTAGACAAATAACTTCAACCAAATGGGGAATCTTGGGATCAGGGGAAATGGCCTTCCTCAGGGAAGAACCACCCTGCACTGATTGTCTAATAACCGACGGTCAGCCTTGAGATCATATACAAATAATATTCTATCAGAGTAATCAGCAGACTGTATTTATTTATGAATGTAGGAGTGTGTGTGTGTGTGTGTGTGTGTGAGAGAGAGAGAGAGAGAGAGAGAGAGAGAGAGAGAGAGAGAGCACCATCGTGCTGAGATAGCATTGTTGTTAGGAAATAGATAAGACCTCTCAGCATAGTTATTGATAAGGACAAAGAAAACAATATAAATGGGTAACTGACATTCATCTTAGGACATAATCATCATAAAGATGTAAAAGACTAGGAGACACAAGGAAGATGAAGTCAACACAATTCAATTTAGGAGAACGAGAAACATCTTCGCATCTTAATTATTTTGAGTTCTTGTGGCGACTCTCATTTGTGGAGAAAATCAGAGTTGAAGGTTAAGGTTTTAGTCTTCTATTGCATGGCAGTCAGTGAAGGAAGTTTAGGAAAAGACTCCTTTGGAGCTATAAACGATAAATAATTTTCACTGTGAGCCTGAACTCCACAACCCTCTTAATTATTTGGTGTGAATAAGAATAATCGTGTTTTAATACAGTACATAAGTATTGTGTCAAATACAAACTTTCTCAGAAGTGAGATCAGCCATATTCTATAAACAAACTGTGAAGGTGCCTATTTTTGTCGCCTATTGGCAGTCCCTGTAAGTAGAGGTTCCATTGAAGGGACATCTTGACAGACACCAGATTCAGCAATATTCAAACAGCACAGCAAGGGCATTTGCTTTTCTGTACTTAGGGCTTTGATGGAGATTTTCTTGGGCATCTCCCAAGGCACATTGCTTCAAGGTCACATGCCAAATTTAAACCAATAATATTCATTCTTGCACTCCAGTTTCTTAACTACTGTCTAGTCCTTAAATAGGACTATGAATGAGGTGATTATGTCCCCTTGATTTGTCCTGTTTGTTTTCACCAGGAGATGGGTAAAGGAGAGGAGGGCATCTGAATTTTGAGATAAATATGATAACAAGGGAAATAAAATGCACAGATTGTGATAATCCACTTGGGGGGAGATGCAAACTAATTTCCTCCTAATTCATCCAAGCCATCTGAGAAACTTTCCACATTTACCCACGCAGACTACATCACATGGGTTGAGTTTATGGAAAGACAGCGGCCCATATGCAAATGCAAGCAAGACAGATATTTATGAAAAACTGGGTTTATATAAAAAATGGAAAGTTGGTGGTTATTTTGAGGTATATGAGTGACTGTTTAGAAATGGAAATGTTGCCACATATTCAAACGTGCCACTTTTCCTTAGAAGGAGAGTGAGTTTTTCATGGTAGGCCTTTGTTAAACGTTGACTTTGGCTGGTCAAGCCTTTCATATTCCCAGCTGGAAGAATCACCTCTGCAATATGTCCCTTTTGTTTGTATGCTAGCATTCAGTGACTGTTCTTGGAGGCTGGGGAAATGTGTAGAGAAACCTGTTATTTTGTTACCCTATGACCAGATTGTTTCAAGTCTGTGTGTGCATGTTGTATTTCAGGCTCTTTCCTTAAATCTTGGCCTTCTTTCTTTCTTGCATATATCTCTGCCCATCCTAAAATAATAAGATAATTTTGGTACCAAAAATAAATCACATGTTATTAATAAAATAAAAATTTTAAATCCCTTCTGTTTACTCTTAAAATTATCTGTGTAAAATGGAAAATATCAGGGCCTTACACATTTCACTTCTGAGAAAATATAATCCTCTCCCTTTATAAAAATGTCATTTCTAAAATGCATTTGTATTTGTGAATGTGAGATCTTATCTCCACTCTAAGGATATGCAATCTGTATCTATATTTACACACAGACGGTTTATTTTAATTATAGTATGCATATGTATGGTGTATATACATACAGCAAGAGAAATATGCTCCACACATTTCTGTGAGAATTATTTTTGCAAATTCTTATATTACTGGCATCAATATCATCATGTTAGATATAGAGAATGAAATCTACAAAAGTTGAAGGGAATTCATTGTGCCATCACTGTGGATCTGCATAAAGAATCCTGAAATGCTGAGGAGGCCAGATTGGACATTTCTGAGAAGAGGAGGCCATGTTGAGTCCTATATTGAGCTATACTTGCAATCTTTATAATAAATCAAAATGACAAATTATCTCAAGTGGTGCATTTCACTCAGCTCAAATGAAGAACAAATGTCAGAAAACTTTTTTTTTTTCTTTTTTAGGTCCAGGCTCATAATAGAAAAACTTTGCTTTGCTGCTGTGGGATTTACTTCGTTGCTTTGCTGTTCTCCCTGCTTTGACAAGTTGGGTGTTGGGCTATCTCTGATACAGTTATTCTGTTACAAATTTTGTAATTTAAATTTTACATATGCTCACTGTCGAGATTTGGAAATTATCTAAATGATTAACAAATATTTAAATGTACAAAAGCACTGACCCATAGGTATTATCTTTCTGTAATTTTTTCTTCATACATTTGTGATATTTTATGAGTGTTCTCATCATTTGCTATTTTTTCACTTTCAAAATTGTGTTTAAATTTATAAAAATATATGGAGACCAATGAGATGGATCGGTTACTTTCACCAAAGCTCAGGATGTGAATTCTATCCTGAGTCATACATAGTAGAAGGGGAGAACCAACTCCCGCAAGTTTGTCTCTGTCTTATATATTAGCTCTGGGATATGCACACTCACAGAATAAAAAAGTAGAATATTATGCAATCTAAAGTGTAGTCTCACTATAGTTAATAATGAAGCCTTGTACTCTTGAACATTTCAAAGATAAAAGCTATTGCGTTTTCGCCAAAGCATTGATAAGGGTGTGAAGGAATGGTTGGGTTAAGTGTTCTATAGAGGCATCCCACAATCCAAATATGTGGTAAAATATCAGGCATATGCAAAAATTATCAGAGATATTTCTATGACACTGCTGTTACTGTTTATCTCCCGTATAAATCCCACCTGTTTCTGAAAGCCTATCCTTCGTTCTTTGTAGTTCTGTCTTAAGTACCATTTCTTCACTGGAACTCTCTCACTTTCTTCCTTGCTCCTCCTTTATCAGTTCAGGACTCAAACCATGGTACTGTCAATGCTCACGAGTGTCTGATTTCTCAATTAAATTTCTCTCCAACATTCTAATAGCCAAGTATGTGAAATGTGTGAAATGATCTCTCTTCTCTTCTCTCTCTCTCTCTCTCTCTCTCTCTCTCTCTCTCTCTCTCTCTCTCTTCTCTCTTCCCTAAAAGCAGAAGCTCCTGTGCCATGATGGACTGTGACCCACAAATTACAGTCCCATTCTCCTACAAATTGTTTTGCTTATGTATTTTTTCACAGTAACAAGACAGTGACTTAGATAATTGCTTACCACTCTAACTGGTTTATAAAAGTGTTGGGCTGTTTTTATTTCTTGGTTTATTTATTCACACACCCTTCATCTCCTGTTCTATCAGTGAGCACAAATAGAGGTCAGGTTTTGTGCAGTGGGGAATATGCTCCAGCCCCAACAAGGCTTTCTAGCTCTCAAGTCTGATAATCAGGAGAAACAAAAGCAACTCTAATTACAAATCTTTCAGTGTTATTTCTTACTTACTACAGGCATTTATCTATATTTGAATAGTCAGAGTGTGTTTGTAGACAATGTTTCACTTCTATAAAAGTGTGCACTGCATGAAGTAGCCGTCCCCTCTCTTTCAAATTTTCTCTCCAAAGGAAATCAATACTTAGTTATTCCCTCTGCGTCTTTAAAGAAATAGTCTGTATTTCCAAGTGCTTGTTTTAAAATGTCTGTGTGAATATGGGATTCAAAAGTAATGTGAACACACTCTGTCATGAGTCCCTGGCTCAAAACTTGTCATTAACAGACTGTTTTTGCTGGACTTGGTGTTGTAGACCTTTAATACCAGCTAAGGGGGGAACCGAAGCAGAATGACCACAAATGCAAGGTCAGCATGGGCTGTGAGGGTTAGACAGGGTGAAGCAACTTAGCCTGACTGTCTTGAAGGGAGTGGGGATTGCTCCTCTAGCAATGTATGTATACTATAATTTCACAGCAATGTATGACTTTTATTCACAACATTTTATAACTTCAAACCATTTTTTATGTTTAGCTTTCATCATGTAGTAATTATACCACCATTTGTATAACCTGCATCTTATAACATGTCAAAGTAGCAGAAAGCTTACCAGTAAATTAACAATAATTAACAATGCATAACAAAATTGAAAAATAGAGACAAATTAAAAATTATCTTAAATTCTGTGTTTGCTTTGGCAGCACATATATTAAAATTGGAATTCTACAAATAATATTAGCATGGCCTCTGTGCAAGGATGACACACAAACTTGTGAAGCATCCCATACTTTTAGACCAACAACAGGATGTCCAAGAAGAGTCTCATTGAGGGCCCAGCATCAATGTTGTATCAGCAACCAGAGTCCTCAAAATAGCTCAATGGCTCTGCAATGAACACATGCATGCTGTGGGACAATTGTCTTTTATCCTATCACTTGTATTATTTTTAATAAAATGCTGATTGGCCAGCAGCCAGGGAGGAAGTAGAGGTGAGGCAACAAGAATTCTGGGAAGAGGGAAGCACAGTCTGCAGTTGTGACTCAGATGCTGGGGAAGTAAGATGTGACTGCCTCTCTGAAAAAGGTACCAAGTATAATAGGTAACACAGACAAGAATTATGAACCAATACAAGTTATAAAAGTTAATAAAAATCTGAGCTGCTAGGCCAATGAGTTTATAATTAATGTAGACCTCTGTGTCTTTCTTTGGGGCTGAATAACTGTAGGACTGGGCAGGACGGAAACCTCAGACAACACTTGCACATAAAGACATATGGGTAAAAGTGTTTACTGCATGACTCCCTGTGACACAGTACAGCTTCCATAATGACATCTCCCCCTTTTCTCTTTTTCTCTTTCCTTTTTTTTCCTCCTAAATTTTATTTTATTTGATTTTGGTGGGGAGGTTGCTCAGATGAAGGACAGATACAAAAGAATAGGAAATGAGTGGGACTGAGATGTCTAATGTGAAAGACACAAAGACTAAATAAAAAGGAAGTTTAAAAATTGTCTTAAATTCTGAAAGGATACATTAAATTTGTTAATATTCTCAACTTTCATCTTACCCATAATAAACACATTGTTTTTATTTTGAAATACAGGTGCTTCCTATAGATTTCTTCTCTTGTGTTTTTCAAATCAAACCATTATCTGGATAACAACAGAAATGTGTCACCATTTTTAGTTCCTGTAGTAAGGAGCTGTGGGCTGCTTCCCGCCGCCCAACTCCTGGTCACCGGCTAGCTTTACCCAAAATGATTACACAGAAACTGTATTCTTTTAAACACTGCTTGGCCCATTAACTCTAGCCTCTTACTGGCTAATTCTCACATCTTGATTAACCCATTTCTAATAATCTGTGTAGCACCATGAGGTGGTGCCTTTCCAGGAAGGATCTTACCCTGTGTCCATCTTGAAGAGGAGCACTACAGTGGCTGCCTCACTTCCCTTCTTCCCAGCATTCTGTTCTGTCTACTCCACCCACCTATGTTCTGACCTATCAGGCCAAGCAGTTTCTTTATTAATTAACCAATAAAATCAACAGATAGACAGATGACCCTCCTCCATCAAGTTCCTCATATCTTTGATCACACACCTACAATTCAGATTTAATTAAACATTACAAACTAAATGCCCCTCAACTGAAGAATGGATAAGGAAAATGTGGTACATTTACACAATGGAAGACTACAGAGCAGAAAAAAATAACAACATTTTGAACTTTGCAGAAAAATGGCTGGAGCTAAAAAACATTATTTTGAGTGAAGTAACCCAGACAAGGAAGACAATTATCATATGTACTCACTCATAGGTGTCTTTAAACATAAAGCAAAGAAAACCAGCCTACAAAACACAATCCCAGAGAACTTAGACAACAATGAGGACACTAAGAGAGACTTACACAGATCTAATCTACATGGAAAGTAGAAAAAGACAAGGTCTGCTGAGTAAATTGGGAGCATGGGGACCTTGAGGGAGGGTTGAAGAGAGAGGGGAGAGGCAGGAAGGGGAGCAGAGAAAAATGTAGAGCTCAATAAAAATCAATAAAAAATTATAATCTGTGAAAAAGTTGTTTTCTGTAATCAGGGATCAGTATGACTAGATTAAGGGGTATCCAGATGGATGATAAAGTATTATATTTTAATATATATATATATATATATATATATATATATGTGTATATGTGTGTGTGTGTGTGTGTGTATTTTCAGAAGAAAATCAGTGGATTGAATAAGTAAGAGCTTGATGTATGAGTGCGAATTAGCATGTATATATATATATATATATATATATATATATATATATATATATATGCTCACAGTAGCAAGAGGAGGGCATCAGATTATGTGCAAATGCAGTTTTAGTGGGTTGTGAACCTGTTGCGTGGGTTATTGAACCCTAGTCCTTTGAACAAATAACAAGAGCTTTTAACAACAGAGCAATTTCTTCAACCTTAGAAATATTGATGTTTGGGGAAAAAAAAACACCTATCTTGTATCATTTCCATTGACCAATGCATTTTCACTTTAATACCTTTGTATTACTAAATTTTATTTTTTACTAAGAAAAGTAAATTGTAATAAGTGAGCTTTAATCTTTGTGAACTATGCACAATCGACATATATAGTCATATATAGTCCCATTGGCTTTAATACAGGCTTGTGTTTGAAAATGTGAACTTTATTAGCACCAGATAGCAAAATAAAGAAAAATACCAGTTTATATTGCGCCGGTGTTTCTAGTACCTAGAGACGCACAAATTAAAGGTTACTGTGCTCGTCAGCATTGGTGACCTTTAGAAAGAACTGAAAAGACTCATCTTTTCATTTCGAGGTTCACTTTGCAAATCCATAAAGAATGGTGTAAGGTCAGATTCAGCACTTTCATTCCAGAAAGGAGACAAATATATTTCCAAGATTAGCTACAATACTCTCTAAGAATAACATGCTGAGTTGAGGCCCTGGAGTGTGCTGAACATGCCTAGGAATTTTGTCTTGAGGAAATGGGTAGCTTGAAGTTCTAACATCAGTCAGCTTTGTAAAGAAAGTAACGATTCTACCATGACACCTTTTTACTTGTTGCAAGGAGATCACAGCTGTCTTTTGGAATTGGAATTGGGGTATCATTTGAAGAAATATTTTAGTTACTTCTCTTCTCTTCCATTTCATACTCCTTTCTGAGGAAGCAACAGTCTATTAGTAGAAAGTGTTTCATTCTATTTTTGTTTTTGTCTATCTTTGAAACAGGATTTCTTTGTAGCTTAGGGACCTGACTTGGAACTAGCTATTGTAGTACAGGGTGGCCTTTAATTCACAGAGATTCATCTGACTCTTCCTTTTGAGTACTGATATTTAAGGTGGGCACCACCACCGCCCAGCTAGAAAGTGTTCCATTCTTGCAACATTCATTACACTACACACAGTAGGGATACTTCAGAAGCCATGTCTTTCTATCTGTATTCTTTACAAGAAAATTGAAGAGTTTTACCTCACATATATGGGGATGCCTTTGTGAAAGTAACCACAGGAGAGAACTTTCTATAAATATACAGAGAAATGGTGTACTTGGTTTTTTTTTTTTTCTGTTTTTTGGGAGACTTGCTCTTACTCTTACTTAAGCCTGGCTTTACTTGGTTTCTTTATAGCCAGCTTTTATAACGTAAATTATCTCATTTTTCTTTAATACATTTTGCCTCTAGGCTTTTCACCTTTCTTCATTCTATATATTTTTTTGCCCCCTTCTTCCTCCTTGGCTGACTGGCTGTGTAGCTAGCCCCTGACATACTCCTCTCCTCATTTTATCACTCCTCTTCCTTTTCTCAAGCCCACCTTTCTCTTACTATTTATTCTCTCTGCATGACAGCTCCATTTAATTCTCTCTCCTGCCTAGCCATTGGTCACTTATTAGACCAATCATAACTTTTCAGGCAGGCAAAGTAACACAGCTTTACAGAATTAAACAAATGCAACCATAAAAGAATGCAACTCACCTTTGTATCATTAAACAAATATGAAACAGCATAAAAAATGTAACACATCTTTGATATTTAACATTTCCTTCTTTTGTACAAATAAAAATAAAAGGTTTTAACTTCAACATAATAAAACTTTATACAACAAAATAGCTATCAAGTAAAAATTACACTTATAATATTTAGTCCATTTATACTTAGCAAATTTGTAGAAAATAATCCATTATCTATCTTAACTTTGTGATTTCAAAGTTTTATTACTAATTTACTTTTTATCATAATTAAGGAAAACTATAATATTTTGTCTTTATCTCCACCAAAGACCCCAAAAGGATATAATATTACCTTACAACAGAGACATCCGACCTTCTGGACAGTCACCCAGAGTTTTTATGCAACTTTGGGCATCTATCTTCAGCCTATAGGCCTAGAGAATCTTGTATATTGTTTTAAGTGAAACAGAAAATTTTAAGGACTGTCCCACCTTGCACTGGCAAATTCATTAGTCACTTTCCTCTGTGTCCAGTAGAAGATCCGGTAGACTCTTCTGTGAAGCAGGACTCTCAAAGGGCTGTCCTACCTAGTCTTATGAAAATTCAGTGGTCTTTTTCCTCCGTCTTAATTGTGTAGTCTGTACAGCATATGGTCAGCAATCAATACAAGAGCAGTTTCTTGCTAAAATGGCTCTCCTTGCCATGCTGAAAGCAAATTTCATATGGAATTTCTTTCATCCTGTCATGTTTTATGAAGTAAATTGGTGCTGCCAGGAACAGACATGTCTTACTTTTCTGAAAAACTTAGATTATTAAACATCTTAAATGCCTTGTTCTATAGGTCTTTGAAGTGTTTGGAAATCGTCTGTCTAAAATATACCTGTTTAATCTTTTTTGGAGGGGTTTTGGGTTTCCTGAGACAGGGTTTTTCTGTATAGCTTTGTATCCTGTTCTGGAACTAGCTCTGTAGCTCAGGCTGGCCTCAAACTCACAGATATCCACTTGCCCCTTCCTTTTGGGTGCTGGGACTAAAGGTGTATGCCACCACATTCCAGCTAATCTTGAAAACATACCTAATGTGACTAGAAGATTGACAATTATCAATTAACTACTAACTTTATTTCTCACTCATACAATGCATTTTAAACGAATTGCGTAAGTGCAATACCTCAAACAAAAGTAGAAACATATATTATAGTATGACAAAAATAACTTCAAATTTGCAAGATATCTGTAGTCCCCTAAATGATAACAAATATTCGTAATCCACCAAATAACCAAAAACAACCCAAACCTTACCTCTTGGGAACGTGGGCATACTAGTTCCTAGACTGCTTCCTCTTGTCTGTGAGTGAAGGCATCTTTAGGTATCCTCCAGGAAACTGAGATAATGGCCAAGTCCTGGGAAGATCAGCAGTCTTGTCGATATATATCACCTGTCAAGATTTAGGAGGTCTTCCTGATCAAACCAGATCTGTATCAACCCTGAAGGAATCCAGAGCCTTTCATTTCCTATGTGTGTGGGGGGGTGGGAGTGGGAAGCAAAACCTCTTTCTTCCTCAAATTACTTTTTTTTGTTTGTTTGTTTTTTGTTTTTGTTTTTTTGTTGTTGTTGTTGTTTGTTTTTCGAGACAGGGTTTCTCTATGGTTTTGGAGCCTGTCCTGGAACTAGCTCTTGTAGACCAGGCTGCTCTCGAACTCACAGAGATCCGCCTGCCTCTGCCTCCCAAGTGCTGGGATTAAAGGCGTGCGCCACCATCGCGCGGCTCAAATTACTTTTGACTTTCATTTGACAAATAGAGTTTTTCACTTCTACTTTAAATTAAGGTATTCCTAAAGTACATAGACTGGTTTATTCCAGTAATCCCTCTTTCAATCTTGTTCTTTCAATCCCATACGTCTAAGCAGCTGTAATTTGCTTATCAGCAATCAAAAAATTCTAAGGCTGCTTGATATCATATAGGATCCAGATTCTTTGTGTATTTTTCATCTTTATGTAACTTAAACTTTTATTTTATTACTTTACTTCTTTTTATAAAAGATGTACTTTATTTTTTTTAACTATTTTTAAACTACTTTTTTTCTATAACCATCTATATCTTTTCTCCCTTTTCTCTTGAGACTCTGCACATTTTTAAACACATTGGAAAGTTTAGAGTATTTTCCCCATTTAAATCTGTCTTTACTACTTATCTCCCTTTTTTTCTGATTGCATGACCATTTACACTGCTAAGTTAGGGCATCTGCTGTGGCTTTGGTGACTGACTAGCTCTGCCACATCCTTATGTATATGAAAACCAAACCTAAAGCTTGCAGGCTTGATCAGAGGTAGGTAACCAAGAACTGCATTAAGCCCTCCAGCTCTGGAATATTAGTGCCTGGCACTGTGACAGATATTTATCTTGTTAGTTTCTTGTTTCTACTTAGCTTAAAAAACATTAAGTAGTCTGCTATAAGGCATAGTTTCTTAAAAGAGCCATATCCCCTCTCTTTATTTTTTTCTTCTCTTTTTTTCTTCTACTTTCTCATGTCCATGCCATACATGAAATAGAGGCTCCACATTGGGTACCAAAATGTAGCTTATTTACTTACTTACTTACTTACTTACTTACTTACTTACTTTTGCTCTTTAGGGGTCTACCATCTAGCTAGTAAATAAATACATGGAGGCTTTTTCTTACCTATGAATGCCCAGCCTTAGATTTGCTTCTGTGTAGCCAGCTTTTCTACTTAAATTATCCTGTTTCTAATTAACTATGTTTTGCTTCTGAGCTTTTGACATTTCTTCATTCTATATATCTTTCTTTCCTTCTTACTCAGTGACTGCCTCTGTGGCTGGGTGGCTGAGCACTGGCATCCTCCTCCTCTTCTTCTCTCACTTCTTGTCCCTTTCTCAAGCCTAGATTTCTCCTCCTATTTATTACCCCGCCTGACAGTCCTGTCAATTTCTCTCTTGCCTAGCCATAGCCTTTTAGCTCTTTAATAGACCAATCAGATGTTTCAGGCAGGCAAAATAACGCAACTTTACAGAATTAAACAAAGTCAACATAAAAGAACGCAACACATCTTTGCGTCATTAAATGATCATTTCACAGCATAAGTGATTGTCACATATCTTAAATTAATATTCCACAACAAGAAGGAGTATTCGTGGGGATTTTCACTCATCCACTCATGCTATGACTTTAAACCATCCCAGGTCTTGAACATCTCCTCAGATTACAGCAGACTTACTGTTTTCATCATCCATCCTTGTTGATGCCAGAGGAGGCATGGAATGTGAAGCTCTGTTGTCTCTACTAGTCATGTCTCTGCAAGTTTGCATTCCTGCTTCTGCCCTGAAGTTGACTTTTTGTCTCAGCACTTCTTCTTAGCTCTCTGACTGTTCTTCTGGTTCTGACAACACTTTTGCTACTTTGGATTCAGAGCAGTTAACAATAATGCTGCCTTAGATTTTTCTTTTTTTTTTTTAAAATGTTCTCCAAGCTATACCTTTAACATCATCCTCTTAAACGTGTAGTTTTTCTAACTTGCTCTATTTGAATGTGACATCTGACCAAAAAAAAAAAAATGACCGTCACTTATAATACCTTCCTTGAAGAAAGGTGATCTTATTCTTAAATCTCACCTGAATATTTCTTTCCCTCATTTTCCTGGAAGATCTGGATTTCATGTGATGATAGAGAGAGACCACCTATAAGGAGATTTAATTTAGGAAAATTCCCAGTGAGGCCTTCTTGTGTGGAAGCTACTATTAAATAAAAATAGCAATGCTTTATCGCTTGAAGCTCTTTGCCAAGTTTTGCTTCTATTAACAAATCCTGCTTATCAAATTCAGGACCAACAAGACAATTAAAAGCCAGAACAAGCAGAATGCAGCCAGGCTACAAACACTAAGAAAACCTATTATCTTTTAATAAAGCACAACGTCTCCTGACCTGTTTATAATTAAAGAGGATATCCTCTGTGGTTGTAAACTACAGACTCCATATCTTTTTCATCAGATTCCCTTTATGATTGGTTTTGCACCCAAATGCTCTGGGCCTGTGGGAAACTGTGGTCTGTATCTGTCTTAGGGCTAGGATCCATTCCTGGGAACACCTTGGTCACAGGAAGCTAAGACTAGGGGACTTTGGAGTTCTAAGAAACAAAAATAAATTAAAATAAATAAAATTAAATTAAAAAAAAACATAAAAAATGGGATAAAAACAAGAGATGTGGTCAAGTACAGACTGTCAAATGTTAATTCAAATTTTATCTGTACACACAGATTTCTCAACCAGTTTAGACAATATATTTTTATATAGAACATACATTATTTCCCATGAGTTTTAGAATGACTAGAGCACATCTCAATATTTTAAATCCTATATCCTTCTACCTTGTCTCAGAAAGGTTGAGGTATTTCTTGTCTCTAGCTTACGTTTTCCCTTCCGGTCAATATAGAGGTTAAAAAATATCAAATCCTTAAAGCTTAATGGTAGTAGAATCCATTAACTATATTTCAACCCAATTTTTCTCAAACCCTCCAAGCATGACCCTTAGACTGGCCCATACTGGACAATTTTATTACAAAATTTGTCCCTATGTCTAGCCTTTTATTTCTAAATAACATTTGTCAGCTCTTGGACCCCCAGTCTGGAAACGTGCCCAGCAACGTGATAAGTAATCACTCTCTCTCTCAGGAAAAGGAAGACAGTCTTCACTCATTACTCTTTGGTCTCTTTGTTCATTAGGGTTCTAGGATGACTCTTTTCCTTACATGATATCACACTAATGAAGGGAGTGTGTTTCATGGCAAGGTCAAACAGCTTCCCATCTGGAAAAAAGGAATCACTGGTGGTTGAAAAATTAGGTACACTTCGTCAAGTCCTGTTATCCAGAAATAACATCTGTCTGGAGGAAGAAGAACAAATATCTTTATTAAGAATGAAAACCCAAGAGACTTCTAGTGTGCTAGTGCTGACCCTAGTGTGTCACTGTCTAGTATCTCAGGTTTCTTCATCAAATGTTGCCTAGACTTTTAAAAGGTTCCTCATTATCTTCATAGCCATCTTGAAATGGGAATTATAGAACCAACAGCTTTTTAGTGCACAACTTGATGGGGGATTTTGAAAGTTCCTGGGTAATTTTAGGAACAGGACAAGTGTATAGCTTTTAAACCATTACTCATTGATGGCTGGATTGCTTGCTGCTTGTTTCCTTTTCCTTTTTTCTTTCTTTTTTTCTTCTTTTTTTCTTCCTTTCCACTCTATTTTTTTACTCTATAATGGTTCCCTAAAAGAGTCATTGACTGAAGAAAGTTAATTTAGATCTAGTAATTTCCAGTCATTAATTGTATAAATTTTTTTATGAACAGTTCTTTAACCATTATTAAACACTGAGTTGTGTTCTAGACTTATCCTCATTTTAATGATTATGATATTTAATATAAGCAGAAAAGAAGAAAAGGCCAGTAAATCAAAGAACTGCCTTTGTCCACTTCTATCAGTAGATTGACTTCTGTCTTACTGAGATGCAAGGAAATTTTTATGCATTAATATCTATATAGTGTAGTTAACTAAAGGTGACTTTTTCATCTCTGTCTTCTAATAAATCCTGGATTGTTTGAGGCCAAGGACAAATAAAATACCTAGGCTAGGATTCCAGTCTATTCCAACTATGCTTGAGTTTGGTCAAATATTGATTGGGCCCTTCTACTTCTTACTATAATTTGATAAAATATCTCAAAAAATATTTACCATCTTCCAACATCCTGCTTTTCCTCTCTAATCTGCATGTAACAATCTTCTCAAGGAATACAATATGTTTTTAAATGTATTGCTTGGGGCATTATTTTTTACTTGTCAATGATATAACAAAGTTCTCTTTTTATCTTGAGTGTCTGTTTTCACTTTGTCACGGGGCCAATACAGCAAGTTTTGTGATGACATCATATTGTTAGTACTTGCATTTCTGTGTATTTATTGTACAAAAGTAAGTCATGACACTTCTTGTAGAATAGTTTAGGTATATCATGTACTTTGACCATGAGCCCTCTTTACTGCCCTTCCTGTATCCATCCTCCTTCTGTTAACTCTCCTCATCTAATTTCTGTTTCCAAACCATACTTCTGTTTTCATGCCATGTATATATATATATATATATATATATATATATATATATATATATATATATATATGTAGGGTAAGGGCAGTATATACAAAATATACACATGTATTATCTATTCATTTACTAACACCACATAAGCTAATCCTGTGTATCAAAATTATCAGGATATTGTATTTTTAGTATTTCTGAAAATAGTCCATGATGTTGTGGGTGAGGACCAGTAAGTTGGGCTTCCAGAGATTAGCTTTTCTAGCATCTTTGGTGTTTGAGTATGTGTGTTCAAAAGTGAATAAAATTGAAATAATATGGCAGCAAAATTTTTAAAAGCAAATGTACATGCATGGTTATGTATAATGAATTCACACCATATTGAAACAAGCATGGTATAGTGAACCTGTTTGCTTCCATTCTAATATCAGCTTTTTTGGTTGATACACAGTGTTGCAATTCTGATAACTTGTCGATTAGAAAAAATGATGCTCTGCCACACCATCTCTATGGAATATTTGTCATTATCTAACCAAACATAGCAGCGATTATCAAAAGTTAAGGAATATGCTAACTCTTTTAGGCAAATCTAAAGCTGAGAGTCTATTTCAAGTGACTGTTATATCGTCCTAAAAATTTGGTGGTTCCTGGTGGGTACATAATCATAAACATTATGTACAGAGTTCATTTTATAATCAGGCCATTCCAAGTGTTCAATATATATTTGACATGCAAAATTTGTTTCAGAGTACCAGGAAATAATTTATTTTGTGGGTATAAGAATTTGTAAATAATATGTATTCTATTTGCTTTTAATTTGAGTACTAACAGCAAGACTCAGAAATGGAGTCACTGATGAGGTTGTGAGAGGAAAGATGATGCTTCAGAATTAATAACATACAATGACCTTTCAGTTGCATGATACTTGGAATGGAATTGAAGGCAAGAATTAAGATTGTAAGACATGATTGGAAGTATGAACCATGGAAAGTTGAAAATAACATTTTGATAATTTTAAGTATCATTCAGAAGCTTGCTGTAAAATTTTCATTAGAAAACATCAACAGCATCAGATTAAAGATGAAACTGATATTAATGCTGTGGAAAATGGGAAGATATTACTTCTTCAGGATAGATCCAATGAAAATAAATTAAGGATAAAAACATGCCATGGTTTTGAGGGTCAGTAGTGGAGAATATGATAAATTGGTACAGAGAAAGAAGCAAAAGCTTATGCGAGGTGGGAGATCCTTCCTTAGTTTTGGATATCTTGTAGAATGCCATTGTCAAGAAGTCCAGCAGGCTTTTATGAACACTCACGAGAAACCTCTTAAAGACTGCTTGAATTTGACCATTTTCTTTACTTTTTCAAGAAATAAATCCATGGGGTTCCTAGGATTCCACAGCATTGACTCCAGATAGGACCCTGGGCAGTGGAGGAGAGGGTTACTGAACTGGCCTTGTCTTGTAGTCAGACTGATGACTATCTTGAATATCACCATAGAACCTTCATCTGGCGATGGATGGAGACAGAGACCCACATCAGAGCACTGGACTGAGCTCCCAAGGTCCAGTTGAAGAGCTGAATGAGGGAGAGTATGAGCAAGGAAGTCAGGACCATGAAGAGTTGGTTCACCCAATGAGACAGTGTGCCTGAGCTAATGGGAGCTCACCAACTCCAGCTGGACTGGGAATGAACGAGCATGGGATCAATCTGGACCCTCTGAATGTGGTTGACAGTTGGGGCAGACTGAGGGGCCAATGACAATGACACTGGGATTTGTCTCTACTGCATATACTGGCTTTTTGGGATCCTATTCTGTTTGAATGCATACCTTCCTAAGCCTGGATATAGGGGGGAGAGCCTTGAACGTGCCACAGGGCAGGGTGCCTTGCCCTCTCCTAGGACTGGACAGGGGTAGGGGAGAGGGTGTGTAGGGGAGCGGGGAGGGAAGTTAGAGGAAAAGAGGAATTTGGAATTTTGATTGGTGTTATTTATAAAGTAATAAAAAAGAAATTAAATAAGTTTTCCATGGCTCAACTGCACACATAACCATCTTTTTAAACACATTCCATCATGTGCAGCAAGTGGAGCTGAGAGGAGAAGAAAATGAGAAAAGTTGTTCCAGTTCTTGCCCTGTATTGACACAGCATAGCTGGCAACAACTGTACTCAAATAATTACACAAATACGGATACTGATACAATGCTATCTAAAATGATACAATATATCAAATATATTTATATATCTGAAGTAGCGTTAAATATTATTTGACCTGGAACTGAGACTATATGGAGTTTCTTTGAGGAAACACTCTGTCAGGGTTCGTCTGGTGAGAAGAGTTAGATCAAAGTATAGCTCCTAATATATGGCTTTACCTTTCTTTTCTTTGTTTTCTTTATCATAATGACACCATCCAGTACTCAGATAAGACCAAACCGTTTATGGATCCAAAATGGCACCTTTCTTTTTGAGAAGATGAATAATAAGTTGGGAACTCAAGAACCTGGGCAAAAGCCTCAAAGTAAGAATCCTAAAAGGTGTGCACTGTTTGACTCTTGTAAACCTTCAGGTAAATTCCTGGGACCCTAGATGGTAGTGCACACATGTGTGGTTGTGTGAAAGCTCAGGAATGGATTAGAGTCTTCTGGTGTCACTTCTAGCTAACTTTGCAGGTTTGAATAAGAAAAATGTGAGGAGAAATGCAGATGAGTAATGTCTGGCAAAAGTGCCCAGTATGTGTTACACACAGATACCATCTTAGCAAAGGTTTGGAGAATTGGTCTCAAGTGTTTCAGGAAATGTCTGTCTATTTCCTAGATAACTATAAACCTTATCACACATCTTGATAATAACACATGGCAAAAAATGCACACTCAAGTTATTTAGGGAGAAATTTTCTTTAAGAGTCATATTATTGCTTCAATATTCATTTTTTTCTGTATAATACTTCAAACATGTCCCTCCTCCTTTTTTATCTATTTTTTCTGCTGTCATTTTACAAGCCTTCCCTCAAATGCCTTATAACCTGTAATTTTTTAACCCTAGTTTTGATTAAGATGCTGAGCTGTTAACTGGAGGTCTCTGCTGATGAATTAGCAGACTAGTGTGCAACATTCAGAGAGGTTATAGGGCCAGTTAACCTAGATGCTCTTACCAAGACCAAGGTTCAAGAATGTTCCCCAGGGATGGTTGCTTAGAATGGTAAATGTGTCATATTGTAAAACAAGAAAGGAACTGGAGACAGGTCACAATATATGACAAACAAGCATCTGGAAAAGTCCCCTGAGACAGGAGCTTTAGGGCAGGGCATGGGCATTCTTTCTGGTAATTCTAGCACTTGGGAAACCAGGACAGGAGGATCAGTTCAAGGTAATCTGTAATGCATACCAAGTTCAAAACAAACTTGAACCACACAAAATACAGGAGGAGAAAATAGAGAAAGAGAGAGGAAGGGAGGGAGGGAGGGAGGGAGGGAGGGAGAGAAGGAGGGAGGGAGGGAGAAACAAAAGAGACTGGAAGGGCAGAGAGTAACATTTTAAGGGCGAGTCAGTTTAGGTATGTTTGACTCAGATTGTCTCTGTTTTTTTTTATTATTATTAGCCATATATGCAGTTCCTCCATTGGAAGAGCCATTTGTAAAATTTAGCATAAAATCCTTTAAGGGATTTTTTTTGCTATAACATTAGCAAAATACAGTTGTGTGAATTGTTAAAATCAAATTTCCATCCTACCACAAAGTCACTTGCTCACCCATGTTCATTGCAGCTTTATTCATAATGTCCAAAAACTGGAACCAACCTATGTATCTCTCAACAGAAAAAAAATGTAGTTATCCTCCTGGATATTGGAAATACACACGATTTCCAGGCAAAAATTGAGAGCTTGGGAGTGGGGGTGGGACGGGGGTAAGGGGAGATGGGGAGAGAGAAGTGAGAAGGGGAGAATGAGGAAAACTTGGGGGAATGGGACAGTTGGGATGTAGGAGGAGTGGATATGGGAGCAGGGAAGTATATATCTTAATTAAAGGAGCCATTTGAGGGTCGGAAGAGACTGGACTCTAGAGGGGTTCTTAGCTGTCCAAGGAGATGTCCTCAGCTAGTTCCTTGAGCAGCTGAGGAGATGCGCCTGAACTGGCCCTATACTATAGCCACACTGAGGAATATATTGCATATCATCATAGAACCTTCATCTGACAATGGATGGAGATAGAGACAGAGACTCACATTGGAGCAATGGACTGAGTTCCCAAGGTCCAAATGAGGAGCAGAAGGACAGAGAACATGAGCAAGAAAGTCAGGACTGCAAGGGGTGCGCCCACCCACTGAGACAGTGGGGCTGATCTAATGGAAACTCACCAAGGCCAGTGGGACTGGGACTGATCAAACCAGACTCTCTGAATGTGGCTGACATTGAGTGCTGATTGAGAAGCCAAGGACAATGGCACTGGGTTTTGATTCTATTCTATGTACTGGCTTTGTGGGAACCTAGTCTGTTTGGATCCTCACCTTCCTAGACCTGGAAGGAGGAGGGAGGTCCTTAGACTTACCACAGGGCAGGGAACCCTGACTGCTCTTTACTGGAGAGGGAGGGGGAGGGAGACTGGGGGAAGGGGAAGGAAATGGGAGGAGGGAAGGAAGTAAAAATTTGTAATAATAATAATAATAAATGCATATCTGTATAAAAAAGAAAATGTGGTACACGTATACAGTGGAATATTGCTAAACTGTTAAAAACATTGACATCCTGAAATTTGCAGGCAAATTGATGGAACTAGAAAATATCCTGAGTGAGGTATCCCAGATCCAGAAAGAAAAGCATGATGTGTTCTCACTTATAAGTAAATATTATCTGTTAAGTTAAGGATAATCAGAGAGGCCAAGAACCAAGCATGATCTATGGGTTGGAGCTAGGTCCTCCATATATATGTTTTGTTTGTGTAGCCTGGTATTCTGGTGGGAATACTAACAGTGCATGTGAGGATGTCTCTGATTGCTTTGCCTGTTCTTGAGACTCTTTTCCTCTTCCTGGGTTGACTAGTTCCAGTTTTGTTATGAAGATTTGGCCTAGTCTTATTGTACTGGCTATGCTGTGTTTGGTTGATATGCCTGCAAGACATGTTCCCTTCTGAAGGGAAGCAGAGAAGGAGTGAATCTGAGAGAAGGAGAAGGTGGAAGGGTGGACTGGGAGGAGTGGTGGGAGGGGAAGCTGTGGTTGGGATGTAATATATGAGAGTTGAATAAACAAATAAGAAATCAAACAAACAAATCCAATTAAACACATTACTACTCAGTTCTAATTTTTCACTCACAACTCTTGCAGGAGAGAAACACAAAATGAATTTAGAGAGTGTAATTTAATTGACACCATTTCCCTGGTCTTCTGATTGATGTGCTGGTGTATGAAGCTGTCCAGAGACAGATGGTAAGGAAGAGGAAGGATCCAAAAGCTTAAGCACCTTATAGCTACAACAGTGGCCCCTGGAAAATGCATCCGCAGCTGAAGAAGTTCTGAAAGGACCAATCTTACTTCAGTACTGAAAGTTGTACAAAATAAACTTATAAAATTTAGGGCTTATATATGCAAAAACATAACATCTTTCCTTCCATCATCTCCTCTAATAACATAACAAAGAACTTCAAAATGAATAAATTTACTGAACTGAATGTTATATCATTTGTCTATCATGAGGCATCTAAATCTATACCTTTGTGGTGTATGTCATTGTACCATAATGCAACAATTGAGAAAGATGGATTAGAAAGTTTTTCATGATTATCACTTTAGTTTAAAGTTTGCATCAAAGTAGCAATTGACAATATAATAGTAGAAATGTAAAAGTAGACATATAGAAAAAGTACTTTGCTGAACGCCTGATGATATACCATAAAAGTGTCAATCACTCAAATATTAAAGTGTTATTTCAGATCAAAATACCTTTTTGGGACCTAGGATGAGAGCTAAATGGATAACTTTGAACATTTATCTGAGAAAACAAATTATTTGGAGAGAATAAAGAGATGTTATGCTGATTTGGACCTCATTTGTTCTAATAGGCTGGAGAATGTTAACTGGAACACTGACGTTCTCTTTAATGCCATCTCTGTGAGTTCATTTTTTTGTTATGGGAGTGACCCAGCTCATGACATCATTACCAGTTTCTTTACTGTCAAATCAACATCTTCGCAGTAGGTTTCTTATTCATTGTTCAAAAGGGAACTGGAAGAAGCAAAACCTTAGCAGGTAGAACTTTCATCTTATGTTTTTGCATTTTTCCAGATTATCTGGTTCAGGATCAGAAACTTATTTAGTGATGAATTAATGAACAAATGAATGAGTAAATGCAGTAAATGGAAACATTTTCAAATGTTTGAATATAAGATATTAATAACCTAGTAAACTATTAACAACTTAGAAGCAGAATGCTCATAATTAATTGCACAGAAGGCAGCAATAACCTAGGTGTTATTATTCACTTGATTATAAACCTTTTCAAGGTAGAATAGACACATTTTCTCCCTCCTTAATAGGTTCTCTGTTCTATTTCTTCGGCTTCTGTAGTGCCATCATATTGGGAAAGCTATTTCTATATGTTCCCCTTTATGTAGCAAATCTTAAATCAAGGAAGTTATTGACAGTAGGGGTGGCATTGAAAGTTTTATTGAGCATATTAATTATTTTGCAAGTCCACCTAAAATATCCTCACTCACTTTCAATCTTCCACCCCATGCCCCCCAACAAATTCAGTCTTCTGAGTCTAGAATGTAGACAATGAAATGGAACTGTTGTCTGTGTACATTGTATATGTTTAACTGTTTCAAGCAGTAGGTGACAGATAATGGCTGTGTTTCAAATTCTCTGCTCAATCTTCTGTACCACACAAATGCCTTAGGAGAGAAGAATTATTTAAAAAAAAAACTCAACAAAATTTTCAACACATTGGAAGTTATTGCTAATATAACTTTATTTCTTTCTTGCACTACCAGTATACAGCAGGGGCTTGAAAGTAGAGTCTATGTATTGGTTTCACTGGAGAAATATTCATGGAATTGATACAAATAAATGCTTTAATAGTATTCAAATCCAGAGAGTATGTGAGGAGATATTCATATAACATTTTAGAACACTTGAATGATTCTCAGAAAATGTTGGGAAGCATTCACTGTGGCCCCAAGTTGTCTGATATCAAATAAAAAAGACATCTATCTCAGAAATAATGGCTTCTTCCTTTATTTTATAAGCCCATTTTGGCTTACATAATAATTTTTATTTATACAGCGTACATGCTAGAGTGCTTGCATGCTATGGGCTTTCTTTTTATCAGAATTTTTCACTTTATTTCTCCCTCAGCAACGATGAGTCACTGTGCATTTCTTCTCTTTTCCTCCTTTATCTGTATCTGTGGGCTGAATGTGCCTGAGTTGACTTTTCTCACTCTCCTAGCAGGGGAGACATCACAGTCAATAACTTTAATGAGAACATTTGATGCATAAATATTACAAATCTGGGATCTCAGTGATGAGGTGCTAGGAGAAGAAATAAATATTGTAAGAGAAGCAACTGGGGCCCTAATGGAGCAGCAGGAGATGTATTCTTGTTAGGAGAACAGATGACACGGGATGTTTGGTCTTTTCTGATGGGAGTGAGGGTTTTCAAGGACGCAGTTTGTGTTCTATGGCACAGAAAACCAGGAGAACGCCATTACTGTTAGAGAAATTCTCTTGGTTTGACTGTTCATGTATTTCTTACAAAGATGAAGTTAAACTGAAAGAGAAATTAAAAATTGAAAAGCTAAAAAACTATTAAAATTTAAAATAATTATTAAATAGGAATCAACATAAGCTTTTTACATTTATCTTGACAGGTTTTGAAACAATGTGTCGACATTAAAAGAAATGCAGCATCAAGCTGTGTTGGAATGAATTCTGTCCATATTTCTTCTTTACTGAAGTACAAAAAACAGAAACTAAAGTGGGCAGACGCTCTTGGATGGAAGCCCTCTTTTTTTACATTATGTGTAATGTGTTTGCACCTGTTTTGAGCTGCAATTTTACCAATAAGGGGTCTAGGGAAGTACTCCTCACACTTGGCCTCCGGCCAACCCAATAAACACAAATGTCATTAATCACTGTCACTTGTCAATTCTCCATTTAAGAAATTGTCTCTTTTCATTGTTGCTCCTAAAAACACAAGGGAATTGATGAATTTTGTTTTGGAGAACTGAGGCTGAATTTTCAAAGGTTGAAAATGTTTTCTTTTCCCTTTTTCTCTTTTTAAGGAGAACGTGTTATTTAAAGATAGATTACAGCTTCTGCTAAATACAACTAAGGAAGCAAAGACATGAATGACCTTGAGGATAGTCATCCAATAAAGGTATTGCTAGATGAATCTGCGTGTAAAAGGCATGCTCATACTGCAACTCATTTCTTATAGACCATCATTGAAAGCTCAGTTTATCCTTTAGGAGAGCTATGTATTTGTCATCTTTTGTTGCTCAACATGCTTACTCAATGTCACAGATGGAACTAATCAAGAGAAGAACATTCACAAGTTCGTCACAGTCCTCACTGCCTATCAACATTAGGTCTAGTGAGAGCACCCTTTCCAAAAGCCAAGTGGTTGAATTACCGTATATGCAAATCTCTGAATCCCATTTAACAAACAAAGCATGGACCAAGCAGGGAACATTGTCTCCACATTACCATCCTAACTGCATGGCCTCAGAAGGATATAATAGAAAAATTTCAAATCTACCCTTCATTTTATTGCATAAGATTAAACTAATGGCTGAAAGCTTCGGTCCAGTAGTAATGGAAGTGAAATACATATTGAAGATGGAAACACACAGATTCCATGCAGAGTGTGGACGTTCAAACCAAAGCACACCAAGTTCCTGTCTTTACATGTCTATTAGGTAAAGACTTGGGATATTATTCTTTTTTTAATATAGTAAATGGTATCTGCCTTGCAATACAATGCACCACTCACACACGTACACAAACTTACACATACACACACCTAATATAAAAAGATATAGTCAATAGCAAGTGTTTGATCATTAAATATACAAATTTTACATATGATACACACTCTATGAGTTCATGAACCACACAATCTGACACTGTACTTTCACTATGTCCTTCTTTTGTTTTTTATTGTTTTTAGTTTTTCAAGACAGGCATTCTCTGTAGCTTTGGAGCCTGTCCTGGAGCTCACTCTGAAGCCCAAGGTAACCTCAAACTCACAAAGATTCACCTGTGTCTGCCTCCTAAGTGTTAGAATTAAAAACTTGCCCCACCACCTCCTGGCCCATTCTTTCCTTTTTTAAACTCCTTTAGAGTATTGGTCCTTTTAACTTTACAAGGGTGAAAACAGGAAAACAAGATTTGGTAAACTTTTTGCAGAAATTAATCTAAATATGTGTAGAAAGGCTCAGTATAGCATCTTACTAACCAGAGACAATATTAAACAAATTATTATTAAATTTTTGGTTTTTCAAGACATTTTTTTTTCTGTTGCCCTGGCTGCCCAGTAACTCTCCTTATGCACCAGGTTGCCATCCTAATCATAGAGCTCCGCCTATTTCTACTTCCCTGTTGCTAGGGTTAAAGGCATGAACCACTATCCCCTGGCCTCCAGATTATTATTATTTTAATTTGAAAGCATATAAGACATTTTATCATGTCTAGAATTTGGTGGGAACTCTGGATTTCAAAAGATATATTGATTATAAAATTTAACTCTGAATCATGCTGTCTTAGTGTCCTCTAATTGGATCTCAGTGCTCGAGTAACATCAAATAAGTAGCCCATCAAATTAGATATCCATACTTGTGTTCTGAAACCCAGAGTCCCAGAGAAATTATGGGGCCAAGGTCAAGTTTCTTCCTTTGCCATACAGAAAATGAAACCGAAAAAACTTCCGTGGCTCATCCAAGATAAGATATCTTTTACACTTCTCAAGATATTGGGAATTCATCACAGCACTGAGATGATTTTCGTGATGCCATGAGCGGTAATCACATTGAGTTGATCTACTGAAGCACCATAAGAAGAGAAACTTTGGGAGGCTTTAGTAAGGAGATGTTGACTAAACATAGGCAATTTACTATTTAGTGACCACCTCAGAATCTGAACACCATTTCAACTAAGGTAATCAGTCTATGTAAGGAGAGACATTCTTTTTTTTTAAATTTATTTATTTATTAAAGATTTCCGTCTTTTCCCCGCCACCGCCTCCCATTTCCCTCCCCCTCCCTCAATCAAGTCCCCCTCCTTCATTAGCCCAAAGAGCAATCAGGTTTCCCTGCCCTGTGGGAAGTCCAAGGACCGCCCACCTCCATCCAGGTCTAGTAAGGTGAGCATCCAAACTGCCTAGGCTCCCACAAAGCCAATAGGTGCAGTAGGATCAAAAACCTATTGCCATTGTTCTTGAGTTCTCAGTAGTCCTCATTGTCCACTATGTTCAGCGAGTCCGGTTTTATCCCAGGTTTTTTCAGATCCAGGTCAGCTGGCCTTGGTAAGTTCCCGATACAACATCCCCATTGTCTCATTGTGTGGGTGCACCCCTCACGGTCCTGAGTTCCTTGCTCATGCTCTCTCTCCTTCTGCTCGTGATATGGACTTTGAGATTTCTGTCCGGTGCTCCAATGTGGGTCTCTGTCTCCTTTCATTGCCTGATGAAGGTTAATATTCAGGAGGATGCCTATATGTTTTTCTTTGGGTTCTCCTTATTTAGCTTCTCTAGGATCACTAATTATAGGCTCAATATCCTTTGTTTATGGCTAGAAACCAAATATGAGTGAGTACATCCCATGTTCCTCTTTTTGGGTCTGGCTTACCTCACTCAGGATAATGTTTTCTATTTCATTCCATTTGTATACAAAATTCAAGAAGTCCTTGTTTTTTACTAGATCACTTCCTACGTATAACCCCAGCAGAACAGACATTAAGGGCCTCATTGAATAAATGGGACCTCCTGAGACTGAGAATTTTCTGTAAAGCAAAGAATACTGTCACTAAGATACAAAGGCAACCCACTGACTGGGAAAAGATCTTCACCAACCCTGCAACTGACAAAGGTCTGATCTCCAAAATATATAAAGAACTCAAGAAACTACACCGTAAAAGGCTAATCAACCCAATTATAAAATGGGGCACTGAGCTGAACAGAGACTTCTCAACAGAAGAAGTTTAAATGGCCAAAAGACACTTAAGGACATGCTCAACTTCCTTAGTGATCAGGGAAATACAAATCAAGACAACTTTAAGATACCATCTTACACCTGTCAGAATGGCTAAAATCAAAAACACCAATGATAGCCTTTGCTGGAGAGGTTGTAAAGAAAGGGGTACACTCATCCATTGCTGGTGGGAATGCAAACTTGTGCAACCACTTTGGAAAGCAGTGTGGCGATTTCTCAGGAAATTCGGGATCAACCTACCCCTGGACCCAGCAATACCACTCTTGGGAATATACCCAAGAGAGGCCTTATCATACAATAAAAGTATATACTCTACTATGTTCATAGCAGAATTATTTGTAATATCCAGAACCTGGAAACAACCTAGATGCCCTTCAATTGAAGAATGGATGAAGAAAGTATGGAATACATACATATTAGAGTACTACTCAGCAGTAAAAAAGGAGAGACATTCTTAATAAGACATGCCAATTTTAAAAAATCGAAGACTGTGGGTCCCTCATCGTGCCTTGTGAATCTTTATGCAATAAATTATTTGGAATGGAGTTCATTTAACTTCACAAATGTAAGGTGGGAATACTACTAGTATCTGGATTTTCAGTGTTTGTTTTTCAGGAAAAATCAGGTTTATTTTCTAATCCTGATCATTAAATCACCTCAATAGCTTGTGGTATGTTTTAATTGAGTTGTGACTGATTTTTGTCTTTAAAAAATGGTATTTAAATTAACAACTAAGCTGTGATGCTCCTGAAGTTGTAGGGAAGAGAAACATCTGAGTAATAAGAGTATCTTTTTACATTAAAAACATTTAACCTCTTGTGTACACACGACAGTTTATGCTCAAGAAAGTGTAACCTACTATTTTTCCATAGCATTTTATTAAGGTATAATATTTATTTAAGTCATTTCAAACTCTTTCCTATATTTCTCATTTAATGCCAGAATATTGATGCCTATTAACTAGTAGAGGAAATCACCTATATAAATATGTTAGTAATATTCCTAAAGACAACACTGATAGTTCTACTTTTTCAGATCTAAGGTGGGCAATCAGTTATTGGGAGAAGCCAGCTATCAGCTACCTGCTGAGTTCATTTGCACATGGCCTTCTCTGCATGATGCAGGCATCTAAAAATTAATTTGTTACTAGATTACTTTTTGGTACATAATATTGTATTGAATAATATGAGATTTTGAGAAAAAAGAGGGCAATTCAAAAGCATTATTTTAGGTCATTCAGCCTCTAATCTTTTCTAGGGCTCTTTTGCATGTAAAGTGCCTTTTATTAAGTTATGGAAATTGGAACCCATCTCCTGGTTTTTGAAAACAATGATTATTTTTGTCTGTGTACTAGAGGTGTTCATGCCTTTTCTCTTTTCTATTACAATGCCTTTTCTTCTCATTACTTCAAATGTTCTGCTCTCTGGCTGAGATGTCTGCTTTTCAGTTCTTGCTTTTATTTTCTTATTCTTCATCTTTTTAGGTGCTTATGCTTTATCAAGACTTCTTCCATTTGTGTTGCCTCAGTTAAAAGGATATTTCCTGCACCCCTCTCTGAGATTGGCTCTTTTTCCACAGATAGCATACAGCACATTAATATGTACACATTTAGACTATTATATAAATATCTGTACATATCAGCTTTGCAAATGCACATTATATAATTTTATATCATAAAATGTTTTAAGAAAATCCTGAATATTAGTAAATGCACTGAAGAATAATGCAATTTTTATATTAGAATGGACTCAGAGGAAAATCTCTTGGGTCTCACGAGCAAAATTATGAACTGTTATGGAGTGTAATAATTGTGCATCTGGTAGAACCAGGAAGGATTGTGATTATAACAAGGACCCTTGATGCTGGAAATTTTTGGTATTACCTTAAAATCATCTCTCCCTCCTTTATTTCCTAGTCACTGAAACAGAGTTTTCAATAACCATTCTTCTTTTTAGATTTTTCAGATTCAGGTCATTCTTTTGCCCTGTATTAGATTAAATATTTGAAACTCTTCTTCCTATGAGACAGTTTTTGAGTCATGTCTTCACTGACTCTGCTGTGCTTAAAGAAAAATATGTTCAAAATATCTGGCATTGAAAGGTTTACTAAATAAACGCCTAGCCTTTTTTGACATTTATTCTTCTGACACAATGGTGTAGAAAACATTTGTTCAACCAATTGTCTTGTGGATTTGACCAAGATTTTTTTCAGATTTTTTTGTTTCTGTTTTTTAAATGCATGGTTCTTTTCAGAACTAAGGATGATAGAATCAGAGTATCCAGCTCCTATGGTTGTTGAATATGAAATATGCTAACAAATAGGTCAGAAGCAGATAGAAGTCAATAGAAGAATATATATTTATATTAAAAATTTTCCTTACTTACTAAGCTCAAGATTTCTTTCCATTACATGCTTATCATTTCTATTATTTGTCTTATCCACAGAGACAATCCATCTAGAAAACATCCATGACTAGTTCTGGTAGGATGGCTCTGTGGGTAAAGGCATTTGCTGTCAAGCATGCATTCCTGAGTTCAAGACCTGGATGGAGCCCATGTGGAGGAAAAGGAAAATTGACTTCAAAAGTTGTCTTAAGTCCTACAATATGTATGTAGGCATATAAATATGCACATGCACACATAAATATGATAAAGAAGTAAATGGAAGAGTAGAATTATAAATACAGTCAGAGAAATATACAACATTTCTTATATAAAACAAGCCACCTTAACCCTA
Source organism: Microtus obscurus (assembly GCA_963919715.1). NCBI lineage: Eukaryota > Metazoa > Chordata > Mammalia > Rodentia > Cricetidae > Microtus > Microtus obscurus. Next base: position 3,323,998 of record CAWTZC010000453.1, on the reverse strand, counting down.
CACCTTCATTCCTCTAAGTAAGTTGATATTAGAGAGAAACAAACAATGCATGATTTATCTTTACATTAAAGGTATTTGTCAACATTTGTATATCTTAAGCAAATGAGAATAATAAAAAAGATTGAAAACAGCAATTCTGTATGGAGTGAGATGGAAAAGCACAGGTGTCATACTGATAGAAAATGTATACTTTTTATTTTACAAAACTGAGATTACGTGAATTAAACTTTTATATCCTGTCTATAATGACTTTTAAAAGTATCATAGAGAGGTTATGAGGAGGAAAGCACAGAACTGAAGACCTAACTTGGGATGGATAACTTCTCACCTGAATTAAAGCAGACCTGAAAGCCATTAGTCATATATTCACACAAAGAAATTTTATGAGCAAATGTATATATGTGATTTTTCTCAATACCACCAGACAACTGAGATCATGGTAGAGTTTACTATCTTGTGAACTGGAGAGGGTGTGGGATGTTAAATTAAACTTTAGGTTATATTGCTTAAATTAAGTTTATTTTACTAAGGCTTATAAAGGTTGTGAATGTTGGGGACATGGTGCTTGCAGTGGTGAGGACGACATCAGGAGCAGCTTTGTAGAAAGGACTCAGGAACACAGAGGAAGACAGCAGTACACAGGGATCCCACAATGCCTTACCAAGAGGTTCCCCCAGTGACTAAAGAACCTCCCTCTGGTCTTTCATCTCTAAAGGTTCCATGCCATTTCCCAATCCTGTTAACCTGATGAGCAAGAATCTAGGATATAAAACACTGGACCACATATTCAAGCACCAATTTCAGCCAAAATAGACTTACTGATAGAAATCCTTAGAGCCAGAACACACAGGAAACATCTAATTTTTCATATTGACAGATCCATCATGCCATCAACAAAACTTACAAACCATGTTAAAATACAGTATAAAGAGACAAAGCAGAGGCGACTATGACAAAGATTGAAGACTGTAAAATGAGAAATGCAAAACTAAAGGAAAAGCACACATATATTAGATTTCAATTTGTATTTATTAACTGTACTATTATTATGTTCTACTTAATATCCGTGTTTTCACATACCTTACCCCAACTTCTGCTTTTGAGCTCATGAGATCATGGATGCATCTCAATTTTATCAATGAGAAAAGGAAGCCTACATTTTTCACTTCAGAATATTGACATTATTAGTATGATGTTAGTTTTATTTGTTAATAAAAATGTTTTGCTTTTCATGACTTTTTGAAAGTCTAATAGTTTTTAATGACATTCCTCAGCTCGGAATTCTGAATAGTCACTTAATAGACTATTAATTATATTTATCGGTAGTCAGCCACAGTTTGAACCTTAAGAATTTCTACTAATAATGTTTTAAAATGTCCCTTAAGGGAACAATATTAATGGCTTTGGGGACATTCTTAAAACGTATATAGTATATTCACCATGTTAAAGGAATGTTCATATAGTTTGAAATACTATTTAAAATTTCAAATAAGGGTTTAATTATACCAAATGATTTATATGAATCTGTTAGCAAATAATGATTTATTTCTATTTTTCTATTAACATAGATAATACAAGTGTTAAATTTTTCCTTAAGTTTCAAAAATAAGCTTCATTTTTTGTTTTTATACAATATCTTATTACATTTTTATTTACTTTGAGAGATATGGATTGACAAAATTTTTACTTGAAAGACTTTGGAAAAGTTCAAAGCAAAGCTTTACTAATTTCTTTAAAAAATAAAACTTTTATTCTTCATTTGTACATGTTGGGAGAATTTGAAAACAAATGTGAAAACTTACACAATCTCTTTGATAGATCTTTCTGTGTAACAAGGGATTAAAGTTCTTCTCTCTCCATCACAGTGAGTAATGATCTTTGCAATCTGTGTATGGAATATGCAGTGCTGAATTTGATATGCAAAGACTCCAGTTGCTGGGCCTCAAATGCCAGAGAGTAGAGACAGATCGAATCTTCAGTTTGTACTTTATTCATTTATGCTTCTTACTTCTTTTCCATCAATTTGACTTGTAGCTTTTCCAGGTCCTTCAAATTATTCAGAGAGCTGGTGATCTGAGATGGGAACAGATTAACATTAAACAAAATAGCTGCCTTATGGCATTTGGAGTCAGCAGGCTTGACAGAGAGTTGGGGGTGTTGAAGCACAGCCTTACCCTTCTGACTAGGTAGCCAACCACATCCCGAAGACTTGCAGTGTTCCTGTCCCCCGTGCATTTCCCCTTGGTGTTTGACATCTGCTCTCAGAAGCACTGCGATTGATGAGTCTGGTGAGTATGTACTGGTGTCAAATTTCTTCTCCTCCAGGGTCACAGACTAGGGGCAGCCTTCACTAAGACAAATAGAACTTTAACAGTCTGTGCATGTTGAACAATTGATTGACCTCTATAAACACCACTTTGCAATAGGAAAAGCAGGCAATTTCAATGATAATACTTTAAAAGTGTCTGTCTGTCTCTCCTGTCCCCCATTTACAGCATCACAACTAGATACTTTATTATTTATTACATCGTCATTTTTTTTACATTTCTAATATCTATAGTTATTACTTTTGGGTTTTAATTCCTGAGAACTGTAATTGTGTTTTCCCTTTATCCATACTCCAAGTATACAAAATTTAAGTTTTGAAAAAAAAAATTTAATTATGTAAGGTTTTTTGTAGTCTGCATTTGTTTTCTGTTTTCCCTATCCTTCCTGCTCCCCTTCTTTCTTCTTTCTGATCTCCTTCCTTCCTTTCTTTCTTCCTTCCTCCCTTTTTCCCTTCCCTCTCTCATTTCCTTCTTTCCTCCCTCCCTTCCTTCTTTACTTCCTTCCCTTTCTCCCTCCTTCTTTCATTTCTTTTTTCCCTCCATTCCTCCCTCCTTTTCTCTTGCCTTTCCTTCCTCCCTCTCTCTTTCCCCCTTTCCCTTCCTTCTTTTATTTCCTCTCTCCCTTGCTCCCTCTTTCTTTCCTTTCTTCATTTTCCCTACTTCCCTCCCTCCCTCCATCTCTCCTTCCTTCCTTCTTTCCTTTTTTTCTTTTTTTCCTTCCTTCCTTCCTTCCTTCCTTCCTTCCTTCCTTCCTTCCTTCCTTCCTTCCTTCCTTCCTTCCTTCCTTCCTTCCTTCCTTCCTTCCTTCCTTCCTTCCTTCCTTCCTTCCTTCCTTTTCTTCCTGTTTGAAGTGTCAGGGACTGACCCTGGGGATCACCACAAACTAGGTATGTGCTCCTCTTCCCCGAGCACTTATGTCCATAGTCAATTACTTTGTTCTTGTTTGATTTTTTTTAGCTTCTATTTCTATATCTTTTTAATAATGCTCTTAAAAGGTAAACTTAAAGTGATTTGGGGCCATTCTTATTGTTAATCTGTTTTAACTACATAAATAAACCTTAAGTCACTGGTTCTCAACCGTCCCAATGCTGTGACCCTCTACTACAATTTCTCATGTTGTGGTACTCCCCAACCATAAAATTATTTCATTGCTACTTCATAACTGCAGTTTTGCTACTATTAGGAATCATAATATAAGTATTTTTAAAGAAAGCGATTTATCAAAGTGGTTGCTATCCACAGGTTGAGAACCACTCTCATAAGAAATATCTATCTACATCCCACAAATTTCAATCTGTCATGGATCATTTTCTTTCTCTTCAAAATGCTATTAAGTTTCTGTTTTTATTTGCCATGTTTCATATAGATTGTTTGAAAGCCTGTTGATTAACAACAGTACTATCCAGCTTATTTACTTAATTTTTGTCATTAGTTTTTAATGTATATCAAGTTTGGTGAATACAATTTTTTAACCAATATATGGTTTAAGTATTCTTGACATAATTAAAATTCTACTGCTGGGGATCTTCTAAATATCTCAATAGATTAAATTTGTTCACCATTGCATTATATTATTGTGTGTTACAGTTTTGGAAAGGGGTCTTACAGTTTGATTAAAATTTGTCTGATTTTCTCATTTATTCTATCAGTCCTGATTTTAGTTTGCAAATTAAGTTGATGTGCATTTAAATGGATAATTGCGACATTTTCCAGTGTACTGATCTCTGGCAACATTATGTAGCATCTAGCACCTCCAGTCATCTTGGTTTAAGGACTTTATTTTGAAATAATGCTAGTTTTTGACCTCTTTATACTTAGTTTTTTTTATTGTGCTTCTTTATAGCATTTATTTTAAACTTTAATTTTTCCTTGTAGTTACAATTTATCTTTTAAAGAGCATATTTTTATATTCTGATGTATTTTTCAATCCTATACAATATCATTTTAAAACTTCAATTGGTCTCTATTTTAGTTGGTGTATATTTATTATAAATAGTGAAGGGTTTATAAAGACATTCTTCTTCAAGAACATCATATACTTTGCCCACACTGAGCCTTAACATCCTTCATATTCTCCCTTTTCCTGCTGCCTCCCATCAGTCCTTTGCCGTTGCCAGGTAAATCTTGCCCAGTTACCATTCTGATGCATGCAGAAAGCTGGTGTGGAGGCTTGGAGTTAGCCAGGTAAATTGAAAAGATCATTATTTTGTAATGAGATCTTTAGAAGATGCTTAAAACCTTGCCTAAGACTGGCCTGGAAAACATAGTAAGTCCCAGACCAGCATGGTCTTCTGTGAGACCTCGCTTGATTAAAAACAAAGAAAAATATAGCAAGCAAGAAAGCAAACAGTGCCTTGAGAAGACCATTACCATTTCATAGCACAAATAACTGCCCATCTCCCCATAGCTACTGTTTTATGGCTCTCCTTTAGGTTACTGGTTGTTCTTAGTTTATCATTGCACCTTTCTTAATGTTTATCACTGTCCTCTTTTAATGCCTCTCCCAGATATGCTCTTTCCACATTAAAAAGAGAATTTTCCATTGTAATTAAAAATGTAAAAGTAATAAGAGATATTTAAATCATTGCTTTTAGTCATTATGAATACTCAAGGAAAGTGATGCATGCATGAGCCTCAGGTTCGGGAATTCAGTTTGTTGCAGCACGCCGCATTTTGTCTCTCTTGCACATTTACTTCACTCTGATGTTTTTCCCTTTGGCTTCCCTTGTTACCACAGAACTTGTTTGTGAAATTATGAAATTCCAAAGGTAAACACTTCTTTGGAGAAAAGAAAGGAATACGGTTGGGGAGAGGCACATTGGATAGATGGGTATCTACCCTATTCTTTAAATTTTTAGTGAATATTACCACAGGGGCAGGGAGAATATTTTCTCATGGTACTGCATATATATATATATATATTATTTAATCTGGCAATAAATGTAAAATATAGCCTCATATAAACATACAGATGTGCTAACAGTTGAAGGTGGCAAATGAATTATAGAGTAGAAAGTTGCTCCCTGGTAGTCTGACAGTTCTGTGCATGAAACTGCATACTATGTGAACAGTTTCCCTAAAAGACCTTCCCTGAATAATATTCTAAACAGTGTAAGGTACCAGGACCTTGATGTAAACCTTTTCATTTTTGAAAGTACATTTACTACTATAAGATTCTGTCTGGAATCCGCTGTGCATTTATAGGCTGCCTCCTACTTCTTGCCCTGTGTACCTGAATCCTGACACAGAGGAACATGAGAAGCTGGCTTATCCTCCGAAGCTCATTTCTGACTACTGATAGGGTATGGGTCAGTGCTAGTGTAGATGGTGGGATCTTATTTCTTCGGATTTGTGTGCTGTGCATTGAAACTCAAGTGAAATGAAACCGTTTTGGATAAACCAATCAGCTCATGTTGTTTGAGCTCTCATAATAAGATAGACAAAATTGAAATTGAATGTGTACCTGGAGATAGCCATGCCTTCTGGGACATTCAAACCTAGTTAGCTTACAATAAAAGAACAAACATGAAAAACTATAGTCACCCACAATAGTTTAAATCACTATGGAAGGAAAACTAAAATTAGTATGCAAATTTTATGACTAGTGCTTCATATCAGTAAATAAAGATAAATAAAGCACCTAAATATTCAAATAATGCATTTTGTTAAAATTCAAGGATAGTAGTCCGTAGGCACTAAATTAGAAAAGCACCACTGCAATAGCCCTGTTACTGTCAATTTTGGTAACACTGACACAAATATTTTAGTAGAATTATATATGCACATAATTTGAAAATGAGCCAACAGGATGTGCTAGTGTAGAGAGGGAGAAAAAGTGGTATAGAAGATGACTTATAGATTTGAACCCAAGCAATTGAGTGTAAGCCGACACTACCAAATCCAGAGAAAATGAAAATGAGATCATATTTGTAAAAGAAAATCAGAAATGTAGATCTCAACATGTTAAACTCTGCAAAATCACTTTGGCAATGAAAAGAAATGCTGGGAAAGTAAATGTCAATATGATTATTTTGGTACAAGATAAAGATAGAGTTTCGACATTGTCAACACTTAGATTGTATTAAAAGTATGAGACCTGATGGATTTACAAAGGAAAGAGATGAAGAAAGGTGAGGTACGTGGACATACTCAAGTACTACAAGATGATGAGGACAAATTGGATGAGGTAGACAAAGAACAATCTGTAGACAGGGGAGACATCAACAGCAGTACTTCCTGGAAGTCAGGGGAATGCACTGTTTCCTGAAGTGGGTGATAATCTCTTATGTCAATTTTCTGAGCAAAGTAAGATGAATTCTCTTAATGCATGACACTGCTGTAGCAACAAGAACTTTATGACCTTGAAAATGGTATGTTTATTAAGATGAGGAATAAATCATAAATGCAGTGGTTTCAAGGGGGCAAAAAGAAATTAAAGTATGTGGGTGTAATTACATTACCCTTTCATTGTCTAGGAGTAAATTAGTTAGACAATTAGTGAAGGAAATATAAAATTGGTTTTAATAGGAGTTGGTGAGACGGAAACTACAAAGTAATGAAATGTACTAGGTACGTCAAGTACCACCTAGACTTAGTGGTTTGTAGTGGATAAATATATTTGTATTATTATAGTTGTGTGGTTTTCAATTACATTCATTTATACCAAAATTTGTAGTCATCCAGTTTACTGTATTTTCTTCAACTGTACAACTTCCATGGCTTTGGATTATAGTGAATGAAGACTTAAACATGCAATTTATTTTTTATGCACTACTTTTCTATTTGAGATACATCCATGATGTTCCTTGAAGCGCCTCCTCCTTCTTCCTTTTACCTCTTCTTCCTGCTTCTCCTTTTGTCAAGACAGGTTGCTTTGGAGCCTGTCCCGGAACTAGCTCTTGTAGAGCAGGCTAGCCTCAAACTCACAGAGATCTGCCTGCCTCTGCCTCCTGAGAGCTGGGACTAAAGGCATGCACCACCACTGCCCAGCGGTGACACTACATACTCTTAATTTCTCATATAACATCAAAAAAACCATGTCATTATTTATCAGTCCTTTTGTTGATTAAAATTTGGTTTATTTTCGATATTAACTATAATAAACAAATGATGATTAATATTCTGGGATGCCACTCACTGTTGAACACATGTCTGCATGTATGTTTGTTTGTATGCATGTATAGAGGAGAAATTTAAGAGTCTTGGAATTTTCATGGGTTTATCTTTCTGATTTTATGTCACAATCCTTAGTTGTACCAATTTGAACTCTTTTTCATACAATGATATTTTTAATAGCTGATGTATTGGCTATTAATTAAAATAAATACTTGTAGTGTCTTAAAAATATTTTAATTATGTAGTTTTTAGTATAGTCACATGAATGCTTCCACAATTTTAATATTTGCATGACATTTGGCTTTGATGTACCTAATGCTACAAAACTGTATTCTGTATGCTACTCCATGAGACATCCCTATCTTTATTTGTATGACAAAGGAATTAGTTTATCTGTATACTAAATAAGTGATTTTTAAAATATTTCAATGTTCCTCTCTTTTTCTAAAATAAAAAACTGTATATTTTAATTTGATCATTAATATTTATTGATTAGAGACTGAGAAAGAGCATTCAAAACATTACTTTTTTCAAAGCTCTATGTACTAAAAGCCATAGGGGGAATCTACTTGAATGTCCTGCATAAATGGAGATATCTCATGGGAATGTGTGCTGAACCATGACTTAAATGTTTATTGTTCCTTTTCAAGTATAAGACTCCAAAATTCTATAATGACCCATCTGGGCATTGATAGTTTAATATCACAACCTGCAGTGTCAGGGTATTAAAGGGTCAAATATGCCAGTTCCTCAAATGTAGTCCAAGAGAAATGATAAAACTTCTGAGAACACTACTTCCTTCATTAAATTGCTAGCCATTTCATCATATTAGTATAGTTATTAAGATAAATAATGTATAAGTTCTTTGTAAACATTAAAGCTAATACCTGGGTATAGGGTATTGCTAGAGTCATGTACGTGTGTCCATGTGTGAGTGTGTGTACATGCATGAAGCCCTAAGTTTAATATCCAGGAAGAGTCAAAAAAACAACACAGATTTAAAATTATGCTGTTTTGATAAACGGTGATGTCAGTGATATGAATATGGGTAATTCTGACCTAATTTCCCGGGGACCAAGATACAAATTTGGCCTTTTCCAACTCTCTTGGAAGCCTGGAGAGCTTAATTCTGAAACTGTTGACTTTAAAGCCTGGTGTTTTTTTTTTTTTTTTTTGATTCAGCACAGATGCAGGATATCTATGCTTTAAACCCTGCACTGTTATAAACTCTACAGACTGCCATAAATCAAAAAGAATGAAAACCGTATTATGAACCTACTGTGCTACTGAGGTGCCAGGGCAGATTTATTCATTTAAGCAACAGTCCAATCTGTCTGCATTTCATTGACCTCTTTCTAAATATAAAGTGCTACATAAATTCTTAATGATAACAATAGTGACCCGAGTTACTGTTGTCTAATGGCTTTCAGCTCTAAATGTTGATGGTGCAAGATCAGTTTATGAGACCAGTGAGTGCCTACACCATGGAAACCTTTGTCATAATCAGCAAGGATTAAGAGAAAGGCCAAAGTTTGACTAAAGAGGTTAAATTCCCTTCTTCTTTCTGTGACTATTCCCCCTAGCTCGATATTACCAGCATGTTTTTTAATGTCGTTTCTTTTCTGAAAACCATAGTAAAGCATGAAATAAAGCTGGATGGGTCAAATTTACATGGAGAGGAGAGAAGTACGTGTTGGATAAAGTCTGCATGTGTCAGAAGATATCACCCTGAGCAGAATGGAGGTTGCTATTAGTTTGGTTTTTTTTTGTTTTATGTTTATTTTTTTTTTCTGGACAAGTCACCTAACTTTGTATCCTGTTAGTTCATCCTTAAAATAAGAATAATATAATAACAGGTACTCCACAAATCTGTAGAATCTCACAGGAAATGAATATGGAACAAGGTGATTTACTGTTCGCATCATGTGAGTTATTCTGTTTGAAGATTTGTCTCTTGATTTCCCAAACCAATTTCCTAGCCATAGCTTAAAATACAACTATTAAGTTTATCAGCAAATACCATCAATTTCAAGTAATATCATAGCTAAAATCCATCAATTTTCGTCATCATGTTTCTTTTCCTCAATTCTTTCCCATAAGTTATCTGTACTCTGTCTTAAAAATCTTTTGGAAAAACAATATGGTAATGCTTCTTGCTTATCCAAACTCATTTTTATAATTTCTTATACTTAAAAGGAAATGGAAGCCCATATAAGCTTGGTCTGAAACTTGCCTCCTCCCACCCTCCTGTCCTGCAGATGTCAGGCTCAGCTTCAGACTTCACCTTCAAGGGTCTCTTTCATAACTGCATTCCTGATAAAAATAATGAGTAACAGTGGGAAATTCATTGTGCCTTTCTCCTCATTCTGGGACCTTGAAGATTTCTCTTTCTAATGGACATTTACATAGTCATTAACAATTCCACTGAAATAGACTTCAGGGTTTCCCAAACTCTAGCAATCTAAAGTCTGTCAAAGATACAAATGAAAGAATAATCAATCTGATATCATTTGAGTGATTGTATTTTATAGTTCAGTACATCATATTTAAAGGTGAATGTATTTGTTTTCTTTTTTTTATTTTATGCCTCTTTTTCTTTTTATCAAGTGTATTGAATATGGTCCCAGTTTTTATAGAAGACCTTGATCTTTTGGACAAAGTAAGAAAAATACAATTTAGAGTAATAGCTTTTTATTTCAGTTTTGACAACTTTTTCAAGACAAATTATATGAAAATATGTCATTTTCTGGGAAAGGCTATTTATATATTTTAAGTTGTTTGACACTTATCTACTGATGTTGTTTTATATTTTGAGACATGAATTGTGCTGTTTAAGTTCTCTTCTTTCTGTTAGGTAAGTGTCACAGCTTCCACTAGATGTGTCTCAATTCTTCCTGACTTCATTCCGAAAGTCTTTATTCTTTGGCTCAGGTTTTAATCTCTTCCATCACACCTGACATGACCCCTTGCTTTCATTTTCCACTAGTCAGCCCTTGTGTTTTAATCTCACTAAAGCCTCTCACAATGTGCATATGTACAGCAAGCTTTAGCTGTGTGAGGTTGCAGAGAGGAGCTGGAATTACAGCCAGGAAGGGATTGATAGTTACTTTCACAGTCTCTTCCCTGACCCCACTCTTGATGTAGTTTCTCGCCTGAAACATTCCATCACTAAAAGATGAACAAATAATAAATATCTCGTTCTCCTGTCATTTTACACACATTCTAGTTTCTCAAAGCAAGGTATTTTAAGTAAAGTGATTCAGGGGAGAAATGTAACCTGTACTAACTAATAAAAGGAAGAGAAGTAATACCAATGCAAGTTCCCCACGAGTGACTGTACAGATCAAATTTCCCCTGGGCAGCCCAAATCACATCTGGTGGTAAGAGCAGTACAAACCTTGTCAATATTTGAGTCATGCCCCACTTCTCCCATAAGAAGGGCCAGTAACTCAAAAAGTGCATTGATAAAGATATATATATATATATATATAAACATGTTTTGGAAAAGAGGAGATGTTCCTCTGTGTGACAGAAGTAAAATCTTACCCCACCAGCCTGGATTGCTTATTGGAGAACTAGGCTGCTTTTAAGTAAGCATTTGGCCTGAATACTCAAAAGGAAATTAAGTCAATTTCTCCACAAGCAGATTCTCATCTGTTGTCCTGTCAGAACCCAAACTGAGGTCATCTTGAAACACAAGAACACTAGATTAATTCAAAATGCTTTCAGGTGAAATTAAGAACTTTACATCAGAAGTTACGTTCATAAACTTGAACATCCACATTGGTCAGTGTGATAGCCTTCTCGTATAATGGGAGTAATTCTGTACTTCCAGATATCCCATGTGAGCCTCATCCTGTTCTGAGGGCAATGTGCCACACTGATGTTGCTTTTTTCCATTCTTGAAAAAACAGTGGAATGAAACCTTGGAGTCTCTGAATACTTTGGAGCACACATCTTCATCAACAGAGACCTCCCTGGAAATTTCTGATAATTCACATTACTTTTTTTTTTAATTATTCTGTTGTCTTTGCAAATAAAAAAAACAGACTTTTTCTTTTTAGAATTTGGATTTTAGGTGCTTTATAGCTAACTACTACATATACTTTACATACCAATAACACACACACATGTATATTTATGTGTGTGTACATATATACAAATATGCATAAGCATACACACTCCACATTTTGTAGATGAGTGGATATAATGATTTTATAGTGTAAGTCATGTAGGAATCTTTTTACTTGACTAGTGGGAAAATGGAAGAATTATTTCCATCTTCATCATCATCATAATTAGAATTTTTCCTTGAGTTTAAAACTAACAGATGGGAGGCCTGACCCTTTCTGAACAGAAACAGAGGAGGGGTGGGTTGGGTGGGGAGGAAAGGGGGGAAAATGGAGGAGTAAAAAGAGGGGAAACTTCAGTTGGAATGTAAAACTAATGAATAAATTTAAGTTAAAAAAAACCTAACAGGTGGAACCCATGAGGATGAACCAGCAAAGAAGCCAAGAAGGTAATTCCAGCACTGTCTCTCCTGTCAATGCCCCTTTGACCACACAATCTTATTTCTGACTGATCCACTGTTGCATAAGATACTGAACATAGCTGTAGATCAATGAAGCTATTTACAGATTCACCTCATGGGTAAGATAAATGATGGATTAATCTAAGTTCCCAGGGACTTTATATTTGGAGCATATCCTAGTAGTAGCACAAATCCATTGCTGGCATTTCCTAAAATTATTACCTTCCTTTCTCATTTTTTTCCTCAATGTATTTTTTTATCCTTAATATTACTGTCCTGTCATCATTACCAAGTTTGTCCTATTCTGGGGGAATATTGACCAGCCTTAGGTTTTTCCATGTCACAGAGAAAAAAATAACAGACCACTGTCTTGTCGGTGACACATGGGAAAATAATCTTGCTGTTTGTGATTAATCGGCACTTTTAGAACTGTGGGCTGCACAATTCAACTCTAATACCTGATGTGAAGACAGAGGGAGAAATAAACAGGGGACAGAACATTTTGTGTCAAAAATAGTACCACATTTTCCATGGAGTCAAAATTTAGGTTGGTCATGTTAAAGACACAGTTAAGGTGATGCTGGGTGTGTCCTGGATGAATGGCTTCCATGGTTTTATTGTTTTCATTTCTGATGTCAATGGCAGAGCCTGGTTTCAGCGGCAGTGGTGTTAGACTGGGTTGTGTTTGACTGATTTTATTCAATTTCATGATATTAAAGAAACTATATGTGGAAGGTGACTTTTTTTTTTTTTTTAGAGATAAGGCAGGGAGCCCTTGTTGGGCTGAGAAGATGGCTCGGCAGTTACTAGCACCGCTTGCTTTTGAGGAACTAAGCTTAGTTCCCAATACCCACAGGATTGCTCACAATCATCCCTCTCTCCTGTTTTAAGTGAACCAACATCCTCTTCTTGCCACTGGGGGCACTGCACATGTTTGTTACACATGCGAATCAAAAACACTCATATACACGATATAAAATAAACTTTAAAAAAGAAAAGGTTTATACTGTTATATAAACAAAAAGTAATTGAATTTAAAATGAATTTACCATGTTGAGTTCAAGTTGAAAAAAAACTATAAGAAAAACAATGCATTTTTATCACCAACTCTAAGACTGGGACAACATTAAGGAAGAAACAGAAAAAATGTGGGCTTGAAAGAAGGATGGAGAAAGTCTGTAAAACTTCTGGGAACCACAGAGCTGTTTGCAAACACGAACTCACAGAAGTCGTGGGTATTGATGTTGAGCACAAATAAAACTGGCCCTGGCAATAGTCCAACAAGAGTCAGGTTGGGAGCCTATGGAGACTCGCTTCTTATTGCTAAATTGTTGGCTTTGGACAGTTCTAAGGATAGGAATGGTTCTTATCTCCAAGATCCAAAGGACAGAGAAAATAGAAGGCTCCAGTTTATCTCAATAGGTCACAAAACAAAACAAAAACAGAGGAAGGTAAAAAAGAGGCTTATGGGGAAAGAAGCAGGATTAGGAGGGTTGGCAGAGGTGCTGTGAGAAAGGGATTTACAGAGGTGCTGTGGGGGAGGGTTTGCAGAGGTGCTGTGGGGGAGGGTTTGCAGAGGTGCTGTGGGGGAGGGTTTGCAGAGGTGCTGTGGGGGAGGGTTTGCAGAGGTGCTGTGGGGGAGGGTTTGCAGAGGTGCTGTGGGGGAGGGCTTGCAGAGGTGCTGTTGAGTTCAGAGAAAATGCAATAGAGCTTAATCACACTACATTATATAAATACATGAAATTATCATACAAGAACTATTCTATTATTTTAAAGTCCACAAAATGAGCTTTGGAAAAGTAAGATGGATCAGCAGATAAAGGCTCTTGAAAGGCAAGCCTGATGACTTGGGTCCCGTTCCTGGGACCCGTAAAAACGTGGAAGTGCAGAAGTGACTTCATAAACTTGCCCTATAAACTCTACAATGCAGGATGGCATAGGTGTCCTCTCATATCACACACATAATCTCAAGCAAAAATAAAAAAAACTAAGTGACATGTATGTTTAATCTATATGCTTGGTGCCAACATCTTTCTGTATTTTGTATACAAAGGAATATGTTAATTAATAGGTCATTTTGCTTTATGCAATTGGTTCTTTAACTTCAAATGCAGTTATTAAAATATATAACATTGATTTACCTATGTATTTGTGTTTGCATGTTTGTGTGTGTATGTGTTTATGTGTTGGCGGTGTAGGTGTGCATGTGCCACAGCACACCTGTAGAAGACAGAAGACAACTTAGTAGAATCAGCTCTCAGTTTTAACCATGTGGTGCTAGACTCAAAGTTATCTCCTTTATGTATCTTTCTTTAAATATTTCAGTTAACCAAAATGCAGGCATATCTTATGTCATTTATTTATTCTTAAACGACATCGTATGCATTGCTTTTGTGTGTTTCAGTTAATAAGAACTGATTCTTTAGAATGATAACATCTGCACCATGAGGGATAATGTTTGGGCTCACATATCATCCAAAATGAATGGACAAATTTAGTCTTGGCATTTTGGGGCAAGCTGGATTAGCAAAAGATTTGTTTGTTTAAAGGGTGACTATCCATCAAACTCTTCTGGCAACATATTTCATCTAGTTCTTACATATCAATAATAAACTTTTATGTCTGTGAATTTAGAACATGTCTAACCTCTTCATACTTGCTTAATTAACATAAAGAAGCACAGTATTATTTTAGAGTAAAGCAACCCAGGCTTAATAATCTACCTTTTCTAAGTGAACAACACAAAACTTCCTTGCAGATCTGTTTAAGTTCCTTCTGATGTCATGACCTTCACTTTTCTTCCAAATTTTTCCATTTCTTCTTCATTGTTAGACTTGTCTTTCAGCTGTAATAATGGGACAACTCTAAATAAAAAATATTCTATATTTGGGTACTTTTCTGCCAATAGATCTTTGTAGCTTAAAATTACAATTTATTTCTATCTGGTTCAGGAAACATTGCTGTTGGTGGTGGTTTGGGGTTTTTGTTGTTGTTGTTGTTTTTTAATTTGGAAAGGAAACTGAAAGACTATTTGGAAATCAGTGAACATGCAAAAAGTGAGAAAATCTAGCACTTCCTAAGAGCAAAAACTTAAACACAGTTCGTGTATTGATACTTCAAGTGGCCATGTGTATGGATATAACATTCACACAGGAATAGTGTTAGTTTATGATCTTTACCTTTGCATGTGTATGTGTGTATGTGTGTGTAAATGTGTATGGATGTACTTGTGAATGAACATGTACTTGTATGCATGAATATGTATGCGGTGGGAGCAGAGTTCGATTTCAGTATCCTCTTTACTCATGCTTCTCCTTTCTCGTGGGTGGACAGGACCACTTAAAGGATCACCATTCAGCTAGTCTAGGTGGTCAATAAGCTCTACAAATACCCCATTTTCTACCTCTTTACACGTGACATAAGGGCCTATGCCACAATGAGACACTCCTGTTCATTTTTTACATGAAAGTGCTGGCTTGTGTTTATGCAGTAAGAACCTCAGTAACTAAGCCATATCCTCAGTTCCTTGCATCTTTATCCTTACAAATATTAGTGACCCATCAACTGGATAGGAAGGACAGAATAACAAGAGGAAAGTAGAATAGTAACCAATGAAAATTAGAAAAGCTATGTGTAATTAAAAGAAGACTGACAAGAGGTTAGATCTCAAGAAAGTGAATCAAACTGGAATGTATTTATGAAGCCTGAATCTGGATTGCAGGCTATAACTTGCAAAGACAGACATGAGAAATGGCAGCAGAATTGTTAAAACATTGCTTTCACTTTGCCACATCTCCTCTCCAAGCTATCAATGCATGGTAACAAGGAAGATTTATTGATTAACAAGAAACAGAATATGTACATTGCTTGACAAAGAATTCAAAGTAATTCTTTAATCTTAGTAAGCTACAAGTTAAAAGATCCACAACCAACTGAAGTTAGAAAAAAATAAGCATTAATAAAACAAGCAGATGAAAAATGGGATTGAAAACCTTTTAATGAACCAAATAAAAATTTCTACATCTGAGGTTTACAGTGAGATAACTGAGCAACTGGCTAGAGATGGTCAGAGAATACTGTGCCAGCCAAAATGACAGAAATCAATACATTTGATGACAAGTCCTGAAAATATTTATCCAGAGAAGGAATATAAGCCAAGAGGCACCAAAGAGGTTCAGAAATTGCCTAACATACACCAAGCTTTGAATGCAGGCTTTATTATCACAGAAAGTAACCAAAAAAAGCAGAATATATATATATATATATATATATATATATATATATATATATATATATATATATATGTGTGTGTGTGTGTGTGTGTGTGTGTGTGTGTGGTGTGTTAAAAAAGGGTATGAAACTTAAGATGCATTATTGACTAAACTAACATGTACTTCATGGGAGCTTCAGAGAGAGAGCAAAGAGCCGATGAACTGCCTAAGTTCAGAGAGATAAATGAATACTCAGAGCCACAAATCCCACATGACTCTAAAGAGGTATACATAGAAACATATTTTAACCAAATATTAAAAGAATCTTGAATGCAGCAGGAGAAATGATACATATATTATGGAATATCTAAGGCTGTAAATGAACTTGGTGCTAACAAACTTGAGGGGAGGAGAGACTGGTAGGTCAGAGTCAATGAGTTAATATAACTAACCCACACCATAAATACTGTAGAAGAAAAAGAAAAGAAATCTTTCTTTTAAAAATAGAGATATAGGCTGGGACAGGGTCCGAATTGGAAGGGCAGCCGGGAGGGTAGTAGTTCCTTTGACTAGGTGGCCTGCCTGCCCTGCGGCAGCGAGGTCGGCCCTTTGTTCGCGAGACACCCAAGCAGCACGGAGACCAGATCCCGGTACCAGGAGAGACATCACCAGGGTGGGTGAGTTTCTGACTGCGGCAGCAGCCCGGGACAGGGAACTCAGACGTTCCTCAATCCTCCTGCACTCCTTGGTCAGTCTGCAGGGGCTATACTGCCCGATACTTCCTCTCTATTCATATCCCACCCAGCTTGCATCCACGACCCTCCCCCACCTCCTCTGACCCCCCGCCCCTCCTTGAACCACACAACAGCTCCCAGCTCAGCCTGTTTGGGCGCTGGGACAGGGTCCAAATTGGGAGGGCAGCCAGGAGGGTAGTAGCTCCTTTGTCTAGGTGGCCTGCCTGCCCTGCGGCAGCGAGGTCGGCCCTTTGTTCACGAGACACCCAAGCAGCAGGGAGATCAGATCCGGGTGCCAGGAGAGACATCACTAGGCAGTTCAAGCTCAGCAGGACGGACCTTGCTTCCACACTGAAGAGATACACCCAGAGGCTCAGTCACAGCAAAAACTGGACCAAGACACCAGGCCTCTCTTGGCTTCATTTGAAAGAGGAGATGGGAAGGCGCCAATGCAAGAATTCCTCCAACAACCTGAAAGGCAACATGACATCACCAGAACCCAGGGATCCCGAAATAAGAAGAATTGTACACCCTACTCCAGAAGAAGTAGAAGAAATCGACCCAAAAGTGAATTTTTTGAAAATAATAGAAGACCTTAAACAGGAGGTGAAAAACTGCCATAAACAATTAGAGATTACAAACAAAAAGGTAGAGGAAATGAATAAATCGCTCAAAGATACCCAAGAAAACCAAGAGAAACAAGAAAATGCAATCAAACAGGTAAGGGAAATGGTTCAAGACCTGAAGAATGAAATGGAAGTAATGAAGAAAACACAAACCGAGGGAAGGTTGGAGATGGAAAATCTGGGTAAACGAACAGGAACTACAGAGACAAGTACTACCAACAGATTACAAGAGTTAGAAGAAAGAATGTCAGACACTGAAGATACCATAGAGAAAATTAACACACTGATCAAAGAAAACAGCAAAACCAACAAATTCTCATCACAAAACATTCAGGAAATATGGGACACAATAAAAAGACCAAACCTAAGAATAATTGGGATACAAGAAGGAGAAGAAGTACAGCTCAATGGTTCAGAAAATATATTTAATAAAATTATAGAAGAAAACTTTCCCAGCCTAAAGAAAGATATTCCTTTGAAGGTTCAAGAAGCATACAGAACACCGAATAGACTGGACCAGAAAAAAACATCTCCTCGCCACATAATAATCAGAACACAAAACATCCAGAATAAAGAAAGAATATTAAGAGCTGCAAAGGAAAAAGGTCAAGTTACTTATAAAGGTAAACCTATCAGACTTACTCCTGACTACTCTATGGAAACCATGAAAGCCAGAGGTCCTGGATAGATGTACTGCAGAAGCTAAGAGAACATGGATGCAAGCCCAGACTACTATACCCAGCCAAGCTTTCGTTCACTATAAATGGAGAAAACAAAACTTTCCAGGATAAAAACAAATTTAAACAATACGTAGCCACAAATCCAGCCTTACAGAAAGTAATAGAAGGAAAATCACAAACCAAGGAGACCAACAATGACCACAATAACTCAAACTTCTAGACACCCTTTACCAGCGCAACTAAAAGAAAGCAAACACACAAACCCTATGACTAAAAAAGTGACCAGAGTTAGCAACCACTGGTCATTAATATCCCTTAATGTCAATGGACTCAACTCACCTATAAAAAGACACAGGCTAAGAGATTGGATACGCAAACAGGATCCAACATTCTGCTGTTTACAAGAAACACACCTCAACCACAAAGATAGGCACCTACTTAGAGTAAAGGGATGGGAAAAGGTTTATCAAGCAAATGGACCTAAGAAACAAGCAGGTGTGGCCATACTAATTTCTACCAAAGTTGACTTCAAACTTAAATCAATCAGAAGAGATGGAGAGGGATATTTTATACTCATAACAGGAACAATTGATCAGGATGAGGTCTCAATCCTGAATATCTATGCCCCTAATATAAAAGCACCCACATATGTAAAAGAAACATTACTAAAACTCAAAGACGCCATCAAACCGCACACACTAATAGTGGGAGATCTCAACACGCCTCTTTCACCAATGGACAGGTCAATCAGACAGAAACCTAACAGAGAAATAAGAGAATTAATGGAGGTATTGAATCAAATGGACTTAACAGACATCTATAGAACATTCCACCCAAATAGGAAAGAATATACCTTCTTCTCTGCAGCTCATGGAACCTTCTCGAAAATTGACCACATCCTCGGTAACAAAGCAAACTTCCACAGTTACAAAAAATATCCATAACCACCTGTGTCTTATCAGATCACCACGGACTAAAGTTAGAATTCAACAACAATGCTACCCCCAGAAAGCCTGCAAACTCATGGAAACTGAATAGTCAACTATTGACCCACACCTGGATTAAAGAAGAAATAAAGAAAGAAATTAAAGTCTTCCTTGAATTCAATGAAAATAAAGAATCAACATACTCAAACTTATGGGACACTTTGAAAGCAGTCCTAAGGGGAAAGTTCATAGCCCTTAGTGCCCACTTAAAGAAAACAGAGAAAGCATACATTGGAGACTTAACAGCCCACCTGAAAGCTCTAGAAAAAAAAGAAGCAGACTCACCTAGGAGGAGTAGAAGACTGGAAATAGTCAAACTGAGGGCTGAAATCAACAAAATAGAAACACAGAAAACAATCCAAAGAATCAATGAAACAAAAAGCTGGTTCCTGGAGAAAATCAACAAAATTGATAAACCCCTATCCAAACTAATCAAACGGCAGAGAGAGAATCTGCAAATTAATAAGATCAGAAATGAAAAGGGGGACATAACCACAGACATAGAGGAAATTCAGAGAATCATTAGATCTTACTACAAAAGCCTGTATGCCACAAAACTGGAAAATGTAAAAGAAATGGACACTTTTTTAGATAAATACCATATACCAAAGTTAAATCAGGACCAGGTGAGCAATCTAAATAGACCTGTCAGTCGCGAAGAATTAGAAGCTGTTATCAAAAAACCTCCCCTACCAAAAAAAGCCCAGGACCAGACGGTTTCAATGCGGAATTCTACCAGAATTTCCAAGAAGACCTAATACCTATACTCCTTAAGGTATTTCACAATATAGAAACAGAAGAGTCATTGCCAAATTCCTTTTATGAAGCTACCATCACTCTGATACCAAAACCACACAAAGACTCAACCAAGAAAGAGAATTACAGGCCAATCTCACTCATGAACATCGACGCAAAAATCCTCAACAAAATACTGGCGAACCGTATCCAAGAATACATTAGAAACATTATCCATTATGATCAAGTAGGCTTCATACCAGAGATGCAAGGCTGGTTCAACATACGAAAATCTATCAATGTAATCCATCATATAAATAAACTGAAAGAAAAAAACCATATGATCATTTCATTAGATGCTGAAAAAGCTTTTGACAAAATTCAACATCCCTTTATGATAAAAGTCTTGGAGAGATTAGGGATACAAGGGTCATACTTAAATATAATAAAAGCTATTTACAGCAAACCGACAGCTAACATCAAATTAAACGGAGAGAAACTCAAAGCCATCCCACTTAAATCAGGAACACGACAAGGCTGTCTACTCTCTCCATACCTCTTCAATATAGTGCTTGAAGTTTTAGCAATAGCAATAAGACAACATAAGGGGATCAAGGGGATTCGAATTGGAAAGGAAGAAGTTAAACTTTCGTTATTTGCAGATGATATGATAGTCTACATAAGCGACCCCAAAAACTCCACCAAAGAACTCCTCCAGCTGATAAACACCTTTAGTAATGTGGCAGGATACAAGATCAACTCCAGAAAATCAGTCGCCCTCCTATACACAAAGGATATGGAAGCAGAGAGGGAAATCAGAGAAGCATCACCTTTCACGATAGCCATAAACAACATAAAATATCTCGTTGTAACTCTAACCAAAGAAGTGAAGGATCTATTTGACAAGAACTTTAAGGCATTGAAGAAAGAAATTGAAGAGGATACCAGAAAATGGAAGGATCTCCCTTGCTCTTGGATTGGGAGGATCAACATAGTAAAAATGGTAATCCTACCAAAGGCAATTTATAGATTCAATGCAATCCCCATCAAGATCCCATTAAAATTCTTCACTGATCTTGAAAGGACAATAATCAACTTTATATGGAATAACAAAAAACCCAGGATAGCCAAAACAATCTTGTACAATAAAGGTACTTCTGGAGGCATTACCATCCCTGACTTTAAACTCTACTATAGAGCTACAGTAATGAAAACAGTGTGGTATTGGCATAAAAATAGAGAAGTCGACCAATGGAATCGTGTAGAAGACCCGGATCTTAACCCACAAACCTATGAACACCTCATTTTCGATAAAGGTGCTAAAAGTATACAATGGAAGAAAGAAAGCATCTTCAACAAATGGTGCTGGCACAACTGGATGTCAACCTGTAGAAGAAAGAAAATTGACCCATATCTATCACCATGCACAAAACTCAAGTCCAAATGGATCAAAGACCTCAATATCAATCTGAACACACTGAACCTGATAGAAGAGAAAGTGGGAAGTACCCTACAACAGATGGGCACAGGCGATCGCTTCCTAGGTATAACCCCAGCAGCACAGTCATTAAGGGCAACATTGAATAAATGGGACCTACTGAAACTGAGAAGCTTCTGTAAAGCAAAAGACACTGTCACTAAGACAAAAAGGGAACCCACTGACTGGGAGAAGATCTTCACCAACCCCGCAACAGACAAAGGTCTGATCTCCAAAATATATAAAGAACTCAAGAAACTAGACTTTAAAATGCTAATTAACCCAATTAAAAAATGGGGCACTGATCTGAAGAGAGAATTCTCAACAGAAGAAGTTCAAATGGCCAAAAGGCACTTAAAGTCATGCTCAGCCTCCTTAGCGATCAGGGAAATGCAAATCAAAACAACATTGAGATATCACCTTACACCTGTCAGAATGGCTAAAATCAAAAATACTAATGATAGCCTTTGCTGGAGAGGCTGTGGAGAAAGGGGTACCCTCATCCATTGCTGGTGGGAATGCAAACTTGTGCAACCACTTTGGAAAGCAGTGTGGTGGTTTCTCAGGAAATTTGGGATCAACATACCCATGGACCCAGCAATGCCACTCTTGGGAATATACCCATGAGATACCCGATCATATGACAAGGACATTTGTTCAACTATGTTCATAGCAGCATTATTTGTAATAGCCGGAACCTGGAAACAACCTAGATGCCCTTCAATGGAAGAATGGATGAAGAAAGTATGGAATATATATACATTAGAATACTACTCAGCGGTAAAAAACAATGACTTCGCGAATTTTGCATGCAAATGGATGGAAATAGAAAACACTATCCTGAGTGAGGTAACCCAGACCCAAAAGGATGAACATGGGATGTACTCACTCATAATTGGTTTCTAGAGATAAATAAAGGTCAGTGAGTCTATAATTTGATATCCTAAAGAAACTAAATAAGAAGGTGAACCGAAAGAAAAACATAGCTATCCTCCTGGTTATGGGAAGTAGACCAGATTGCCGGGCAAAAATTTGGGATCTTGGGGGTGTGGTGGGAGGGGGGGGTGAGGGGAGAAGGGGAGAGAAATGTGAGAAGGGGAGGATGGGGGGAACCTGGGGAAATGGGATGTTTTGGATAAAGGAAGGTTGGTTAGGGGAGCAGAGAAGCACACATCTTAATTAAGGGAGCCATCTTAGAATAGAAAAAAAAAATAAAATAAAAAAAAAAACAGTTTCCAATAGAGAGAGCTTAAAGCTGCCTAACAGGTACTCAAACAGGTAAAATATAAATCAACAGGTAAAGTATACAATAATCAACAAATACAGTATATTAATTATAATGCAGCTATGGCACGTGTGCATATTAAATATAAAACTTATTCTACAACATTTTTATAAAAAAATGCTGTTTATGGCAAAATCTTCTCAAGTTTTGCCAATTAAGATATTAAACTCTTAATTTAAACCAGTGGCCTGTCTGGTACAAAAGGGCAGGATAAAAGCTAAAAAATGGCTTGATCCCCAGATGATTATTGCTACAATTCACACAACTGTATTTTGCTAATGTTATAGCAAAAAAAAAATCCCTTAAAGGATTTTATGCTAAATTTTACAAATGCCTCTTCCAATGGAGGAACTGCATATATGGCTAATAATAATAAAAAAAATATTATGGAGCATAATAAGGCTCCTTGTAAGCAGCTTATGAAACTTGCAAGTAGATCCAGATGCAAACGGATCTGACATGATAACACCAAGCTGACCTTTGCTAGGGCAAGGTGGAAAAGCCCTTGCAATGCATTATGAAAAAACCCGACCTATATATATTTGGGGTCGAGGATATGTTTATGCTTTTTTCACAGAAAGAAAATAAAAGCTGGGCCTGATGTCGAGGCTGCGCTGCGGACACAGAGGAGTTCCTGAGGCGACTGCAGAGAGGTCCTTAGTCTGGCTTTTCCTGCCCCCAAGGAGAGGAGTCCCTTGTTGTAAGAGGAGCGGCCTGGCTGTGTCCCCAGCACAGGCCGCCCGCATGGTTTAGCTTAAGCCCCGAAATAACAACACACGAAAACTGTTTTCTTTTAATCACTGCCTGGCCCATTATTGGCTAGCTCTTACATATCGACCTAACCCATTTCTGATAATCTGTGTAGCACCCCAAGGTGTGCTTACCGGGGAGATTCTAGCCTGCATCTGCAGGGGACTGGGAACATCATGGCGACTCCTTCTGACTCAGCTTCCTTCTCCCAGAATCCTCTTCTGTCTACTCCACCCACCTAAGGGTTGGCCTATCAATGGGCTCAGGCAGTTTCTTTATTTTAACCAATGAAATCAACAGATTGATATATGACACTCCCATCACTTCCCCTTTTTCTGTTTAAACAAAAAGGAAGGCTTTCATTTTAACATAGTAAAATTACATATAGCAAAACAGTTATCAAGTAAGAATTATAGTTACAATATTTATATCTATTTTATCTTTTATCATAACTAAGAAAACTATAACTATCCATTCTTCAACTCCATCAAAGACTCCAGAAGGATACAATACTATTTAAAAAAACAAGAAATCCAAATTCTAGAAATGACAGAGACATCTCGCTGCCTGGACAGTCACCCAAAGTTCCTCTGTACCAGTGGGGCATCCATCTTCGGCCTTCAGGCCCATAGTATCCAGCAGACATTTCCATGAAGCAGGAAATTCCAAAGACAGTTCAGTCATTTTCTGCTGTGTCCTGCGGAATGTCTCGTAGACTCTTTCATAGGTCAGGAACCCGAAAGACCATCTCACCTTTAGGCAAGTTCAGCAGTCCTCTCTGTGGGTTCTTTATGTCCAGTTTATGCAACAGTCCAGGCAAGAACAGTCTCTTGCCCAAATGGCTGGCTATCAAACTCCATAAGGATCCTCTTCGATGCCCATCTTCATCTCAAAGTAGATTGGTGCTGCCAGGAGCAGACGTATCTCATTGTCATGAAAAGCCCTAAATTATTAAAACATTAAATGCCATATTCTGCAGTCCTTGAAAGATATGAAGAATGCCTATCTAACTGAAATATATCTCTATATATCTAGAAAATCTAACATGACTACAAGCTTGACTATTATTTGATGATTATCCATTAGCAACCTATATTTCCTAATTATACATTACATTTTAAAAATGAACTACACAATCACAATACCTTGATCAAGATCAGAAATACATATACATATAACAAAATTGACCTTAAAATCCACACCAATGTAAATTATTTATATCTATATCATATCCCCCTTTAAATGTAAAAAAACGTTTATAAACAATATTTGGGAACATGGGCGCAGTTTTTCTCTCCAAACTGCTTCCTGCTGAATGGGGGCGTCGTTAATTAGGTCTTTCATGGTATAACCTGTGTGCCAGGGTCATCTCAGTTGGCAGTTGAGTGAAGTAATTTTTTGAGGGTGTTCACAGCAACCTTTCAGGAGGGCGTGGTCTATCATACCAAATCGGAATAGAAGAAATCCACAGGGTCTCATCCTCTGTGAAACAAAAGAAGACCCTTTCCGAAGCATCATATCCTTAGACCCAAATTTTGAAATCGTAAAACCCTTATATCCATTCTGGTTTAGCTTGAGCAGCCCATGTAATGAAATGTCTTTCTGTATTTAGCTCCTTCACACGGTCAAAAAATTTTAAAGAAAACACAATGTACATTATCCAGACTCTCTGTGAATTTTCCATTTTTACGTGGCTTACTTTTCTATTTTTTTAATCTCTTAACCATCTGTATTCTGTCTCTTTAAAGACTTTACCTTTTTATTTTTAAAGGCATTAACTTTATTCTCTCTCTCTCTCTCTCTCTCTCTATATATATATATATATATATATTTTTTTTCTCTCAAGCCCACGTACATTTATCCAACATTGTGACTCATTTAGTGGTCTGTCTGAATCTGTTTTATTGTGAATCTGTAATTTTTACTATCCAGGAGCATTTCTTAAAATGTTAAGCATTTCTTAAAAACTTAAGTTGCACCATGTAGGAGTATTACGGTACTGCCTGTGTCCTGTAAAGTCTAAACCTTATGTGTGCTGTTATCACAGTAATTACGGTAGTTCCTGCTTGAGACCAGCTCAGTTCAGCATGGCAGAGCTGAGCTGCTCCTGCCTCAGAGCCATTTGGTGCCCCTGAGCTGAGCACAATTCCAGGCACACAGCAGTCCACATTGCCATCAAGCAAGCCATAGCACTTTATTCCAAATGCTCCATTCAAAAGCTCTGTCTCCCACAGGAGCCAGACAGAAATCGTAATGGCGGCACAGCCCAGAAAGCCGGCATTTTAAAACAGCCAGTTTTTTCCTGCTGCTGAGTCAGGACAATTTCTTTGCAGTATGCAACCCAGGAACAGCAAAAAGCTGTCTTAAATTTTTTCTATGTCCTTTTTAAGCCCTCTCAGGTTTTACGTGGAGTTCATTAGCACGTTGGCGCGCCAATCTGTTGTATGAGGAGCGGCCTGGCTGTGTCCCCAGCACAGGCCGCCCGCATGGTTTAGCTTAAGCCCCGAAATAACAACACACAAACTGGATTCATTTAATCACTGCCTGGCCCATTATTGGCTAGCTCTTACATATCGACCTAACCCATCTCTGATAATCTGTGTAGCACCCCAAGGTGTGCTTACCGGGGAGATTCTAGCCTGCATCTGCAGAGACTGGGAACATCATGGCGACTCCTACTGACTCAGCTTCTCTTTCCCAGAATCCTCTTCTGTCTACTCCACCCACCTAAGGGTTGGCCTATCAATGGGCTCAGGCAGTTTCTTTATTTTAACCAATGAAATCAACAGATAAGATACAAGACCCACCTCTATCAGTCCCTGATAACAGAACCTGCTGCTCCACTCTACAGGGTGTCAATTCTGCCTCCTGAGTCCAGGGAGACCCGGCTGAGATAATGCCAGGATGTGCTTCAGATAGCTGAATCCAGCTCACCTCACCCAGGAATCCCACCGGCCCTGAAGCACAAGTGCTAAACTGCTTCTGCAGCTTGAACTCTGGTCTGCTTTGGAGCTGAGATGCAGACTGGACATCAGACTGTTTTAATTCTGGGACACAGAACTCATTTTAATTAAAATACTAACCTCTTCACTTAAGAAGGGGAAAGATTGGGGTTCCTGTGACTGTTGCTCAGAGTCTGGAAATGGTGGTATTTGACAACAATGTATGTCATTGTACTCTTACTGAAATTGATCTAATGATATTTGTAACTGCTTATAGATGTTGGGAAAGGTTTGACACATGCTGTAAAGTGTTTGGGTTTAATGCATATGTTAAGAATTTTAGATTTTGATCCCTTTTTCACCTCCCTAATTGATGGCAGGCAAGCACACGTAACTTTTTGTGGAGTAGGCATTTAGGAAGGAGGACATACCATGGGCCAGACTAAAAAGGTGAATACTGGGTTTGGAAGGTGCCCCTTTCTTCTTGTCTGGAGATGGAGTTATTGGTGCCAAAATTATATCATATCTTTTGTTTAAGGAGCACCTCACAGATTTTTCATTAATGATAGATACAGGGGCCCAATGACGGGAGTTAGTGTGGATCCTCACCTAAATTTCAAACCATACAGAGGCCGTACAGGCCGGCTCAACATGGCATGGTTTTTAGGTACGAGGGCGCTCTCCACATAGCCTAAGACAGGGTGCCCTGTGATCTGCTTACTTTAATCCTACTAGATACCTTTTATTTGAGAAGCTCCAAGAAACTAATGCTACTCATAAGGCACCCCTCTGTTCCCAGGAGAGGCAAATTGCTTCACCAGTCGAGAGAGGGTCTCTCCTTGTCCCAGTCCCTTCTCCTTTAGATCTGACACCATGGTTGACTCTGTCTTGGTGCCCTCCACCTATAACTACTTGCCTTTATATAAGAAAGGAGGAATATGTTGGGAGCCGTTTCCCCCTAAAGATTGTTACAGAAACCATCACCTTGGGGAGCCTGCGGGAACCCCAAATCCATAATTATGTTAAGAATAGTCCTATTGGCAAAACCTGCCCCACACCCAATTAACTATTCGCTAATTGCTAACGAACCTAATCTGATAGCGGAACTGCCTTAAATTCCAGCTATCCAGGGAACTAGGTGTGGCAACTCCCGACTTCTTGGCCTACCTGACCGGATGTAGGTTACGTGACTGGGACCACGCGGCCAGATTCCATGCTCCTGGGCCCTGCTCCCCAAGCCCTCATTCAGGGGGTATATAAGTTGTTACCCTGTCCCTAATAAACGGAGGCTTTGACAAAAAAAACTTACTTAGATAGACCCTCATACTTCCCTTTGGCTTCCGTATATTTCTGCATTTTTTGACTAAACTGGAATTATTTCCCCATGTCTTTGTTAATTCACTCATGATGGATCTTCTCTTGCTGAATTCCTTCAGTTTGCACTGTCTGAAGTATCTTTCTGTAGTGTTTGAGGACATTTCCTGGGCCAGACCTCTAGAACATCCTTGCTGCTATAACTCTATAGTTGTCCTGATCACACTGTTTTCAACAGAAATCAACTGTGTTTCTCACACCTTCTCTGAAGAAAAAAATCTGCTTTCCCTATTGATAAGTGAAAAAAATAAATAAATAAATAAATTTAAAAAAAATAGAGATATAATGGCATTCACAAAAAAAAATGGAAGCATGACTATATGCTACTTATGACTGTACCTACTTAACCAGAACCCCTCAAAGCAATTGTTTAGTTTAAAGTAATTAAGTTCTAAATATCAATAAAAGTATGCATAATTGAGTGAAGAAGGAAACCCGGGAGTTGGCCCACCTCTCTTTTCCTCAGGCTGCCAGGAAGATGGCGGACAGTCAGACCGAACGTGCGTACCAAAAGCAGCCCACGATCTTCCAAAACAAGAAGCGTGTTCTACTTGGAGAAACCGGCAAGGAAAAACTCCCTCGGTACTACAAGAACATCGGTCTAGGCTTCAAAACGCCCAAGGAGGCCATCGAGGGCACTTACATTGACAAGAAATGCCCGTTCACTGGCAACGTCTCCATCCGAGGTCGGATCCTGTCCGGTGTCGTGACCAAGATGAAGATGCAGAGGACCATTGTCATCCGCCGGGACTATCTTCATTACATCCGAAAGTACAATCGCTTTGAGAAACGCCACAAGAACATGTCCGTGCACCTGTCGCCCTGTTTCAGGGATGTACAGATAGGCAACATCGTCACTGTGGGAGAGTGCAGGCCCCTGAGCAAGACCGTGCATTTCAACGTGCTCAAGGTCACCAAGGCTGCTGGCACCAAGAAGCAGTTCCAGAAGTTCTGACCTGGAACAAATAAAGTTATTTTCTGGCTACAAAGAAAAAAAATAGTATGCATAATTATATGAATTTCTTTGGTAAAGTTAAATGAGTGGATAGATCTAGAATATTTCAATATTACAGGGCTGCATTCATCACCCTTACCATATTGTAAAACTGAAAAGATACTGGCTAGCTTTTATAGTTCTGGAAGGTACTATACATGTTACCAGGGGGGGAGGGGAACATCAGTCTCATTTGAATCAGTCTCATTTGAAATGAGCCTTTTAGGCTACGATGATGATCAGCCTGGCAAGACGTGTCTACTGATATAATAGTGTCACAAATTCCATGCTAGTAGCCAACTACTTTCTCGTTGAATTTAAAGCCCACTGCACAGGACATAACCCATATCGGGGCCAGGAACCTATGGCTAGAATGGTCATATAGGCTCTAGGAGAAAATGTACTTCCCTGATTCTGCTAAGTGGTGATAGTTGTAAAACAGCTCTTATTTATTCACTGTTATACCTTTATGCTAATGTTTCTCTCAGTCCTCATCCAGAGTGCTTCTTCTAGTAGTTTGTGAAGATTAACTCAGAGATTCCTGACTGGTTCAGAGACTAGAGACTGCAGAATGCTCAGGCCTGAAGATGACATCTATATCACACTCCTTTCTTCCAAGTCTCTAGAACCAGCATGAGAAAGGAAGCAGAAAGATTGTGAGAGCCAGAAACTGTGGGTGGCTTCAAAAAACAGCGTTTCTTGGACACAACAGGGAGATGTACATATGTACATATAAATTCACAGCAGTTGTGACAGTGTACTCAAGACCTGAGCAAGCGCAGACCAGACAAAATTCCACCATGGGAAGGGGAAGTGGGCAAGAAGTCCTACTTGGAGCTGTTGAATAGAGTGACAAGCGATTAATAGCTGCTGGGAGAAAGTCAGTTTTCTTTAATGATGTCACTCCTGCTAAGTCAACCGCATCCTAGATACAGCTCTATACCCAAGAATACTTGGGTAGCTTAAATTGTGCTCAGTGTGTTAGGAAAAAGGAAGACTAGAATATAAGAAGTAGGATGGATCTGAGAGGAGTTGGCGAAATGGAAGCGGGATATGATCAAAATACATAACAATTAATACAAATAAATTTAAAAAACAATGTATTAGGAATAAAACTAAATTTTAATGAATACAGAGCTTTATAAATAAGTAAATTATGACATTACAACAGCGAGTATCAAGAAAGCAGAAGTAGCCGGGCGGTGGTGGCGCACGCCTTTAATCCCAGCACTCGGGAGGCAGAGGCAGGCGGATCTCTGTGAGTTCAAGACCAGCCTGGTCTACAGAGCTAGTTCCAGGACAGGCTCCAAAGCCACAGAGAAACCCTGTCTCGAAAAACCAAAAAAAAAAAAAAACAAAACAAAACAAAACAAAAAAAGCAGAAGTATACAGATTTTTCTTACACTGATGTTAAATTGTTGTTAAGGCAAAATATTCTATTATCACTATGATAAATTTTCTGTAACCTCATGAAACCGTAAAAAAAAGCTACAGTAGATAAAAGAGAAGTAAAATTTACTACTATCAGAGTAATAAATAAATCAAGAGAGCAAATAATATCTACAGAACCAATGAACACAGCAAAGAGACAATGTAAGTTTTTGCTTAGCAACAACCTTACAAATGTACATAGAATAATTAATGTCTCTGAAGTTCTAGAGCAGCAAATGGATTATAATAATAAATATTGTGCTTGCTGCTACAGACTCATTTGAGTTTTAAAGACACATGTGACTTATGAGACATTGTAGTATATTAGCTTACCATATATTGAATACTTTCAGACACTTAGATTTTTTTGGAGAAAACTGATTAATGAAAGTCGTGCTTATAATTAAATGATAAATATTTATTGTATTAGTGTTTGTAGCATGT
Organism: Microtus obscurus; assembly: GCA_963919715.1. Lineage (NCBI taxonomy): Eukaryota > Metazoa > Chordata > Mammalia > Rodentia > Cricetidae > Microtus > Microtus obscurus. The sequence continues at coordinate 3,293,356 of CAWTZC010000453.1, read as the reverse complement.
GTCTTAGTTACTTTTCTATTGCTGTGATAAAACACCATGATCAAAGTTATCTCATTTAAAAAATCATTTTATTTGGATACTCTTTCAGAAGTTTAGAGTCCATGATGATGGCTCAAGGGAATAGCTAAGAACACAACACATGACCAGGAGGCAGAGGAGAGAGAGAGATTGGGAATGGTATGAGTTCTTTAAAGCTTTCAGCACCAGTGGCAAATCCATACATCCTAACCCTTTAACCCTTCCCAGTGAGTTCTACCCTCTGGGAACCAATTCTCATTCAAACTACTGCAGTAAGAAAATGTTATTAGTGGCCATTCTGTTATGTTAAACCAGGAACTGTTCAAAATTCAAATGCCAACATCCTTTGTGTAGTTTTTATAATAATGTGAAACAAAAACACAGGAATTGAATATTTATTTTTTTAAAAAGCACAATTTCAATATCAACATCAGAACTGGTGCTTTTGTGGTTTTTTGATTTTTTATTTGTTTGTTTTATCTTGCTAAAGAGGAAAAAAAAAAGAGAAGAAAAGAAAGTTCTATCCTGTGTGCCATCAGGAATCCAAAACAGACAAACATTGTCAAACACTTATCTCAGTAAGAGAACATAGGGCACCTTTGATATGGGATTACAGTCATAAATTCCAAGGAATAAAAGAAGGAAAAATACTGCTGGTCATGTCCAAAGGAAACAAAGTGTGTGGCAGAGGATGAAGAATTCCCAGAGATATACTGAGCATCACACTGAAAGCCTAGTTTCATTGACCATGTTCTATTTTATGGTTAAATACTTAACTAAGAGCTTAGAGCCTCAGTGTTATCATGCAGTAAATGATGAAGGAAAATGAACTCTCAAAAAGTGATCAATGTGCTCATGGCATTGACATGATGACCATGGCGAGGGTGTGTGTGTGTGTGTGTGTGTGTGTGTGTGTGTGTACTCATCCCTGCTTCCTATTCAATGGCATATGATAAATGTATAGAACTTATTAACTGACAATTATGTCTGAATATAGTGCTTTAGAAATTAATATATGTGCAACTTAGGCTTCAGTCCTGTCCAGATCCTTATGATTCTGCACTAAATGAATGACTCTGGCAATGTTGATCTATAATGTAAAGAATAGAAGTCACCCCTTGGGCAGTCACCAGTAACAGAACCATCACAAACATTCTTAGTATTTGCTTTATACAGACCAGACTTCCTATGTAACATTTATAGTCTCTTTGAGCTGTTACATCTGTTACTAATTTTATATTTTTACTTATGATGGCATCTGTATACGGTGTATGATTAAGTGTGAGCTAATGCTCTGATTCTCAAACCTTATAAGCAGCAGCATATCAGATGGTGACATTGTAACTTGCAGTTTTTGTGAAGTTGATTTGAAATTGGTTCTTAAAAAATGTATTTCTGAGGTGGAAATTCCAGCCTTCCTGGCCTTGATAGATACTCTCAGCATGAAAATAATGTGCACAACCAGCACAGCTCTCTGTTGATGCTTGCAGTGACCAATTGTTTCTGGGTTACCTGTGGTGGATGGAAAGATTATAGGTGTGAGCTATGTATATATGAGGCAAATAAGATAACACACAATATATCCTGGTTTGATGTTCTGAGTTCTACAATGCCATAAAACTTTGTGTTTTCATTAACCAACATCTCATTTATCTGTGAAGCAGCATCTCCCCTAACTGGAGTATGCTCAGCCATGTCCAACCACATATATACTTGGGCCTATTTGTTTTTTTTTTAAATAAATCACTTCTTTTATTAATTGCAAAATAAAGTGTACTGGCCTACAGTGGTGGCATGGTTTACAAGATGTGATCTGTGATCTCTGCTTTCATGATTCTCATACCTGAACGGTAGTGATAGACACGGTAAGAAAAATGGTAGGATTAGTATTATCTCAGGTAATGGGACATTCTAGAATATTGCAGTGACTGAGCATGAAAGATGGCATGCCATAGAGAGGTAGTCACATTTAGAAAAGCAAAACATGTTAAACTGCATGATGCTGTCATGAAATTGATGGTCATTCATGGAAGGGACAGGAGTCCTTCCCTTGACATGTGCCACATTATGGCCTCCCTTTCAGCTCAAAGCACCTGCTTAGTGAATGATAGCACTGTATTAGCCCCAATTTCAAAATCTTCTGTAGTTTCCTCTGTGTTGCTTTGGGATTCGAAGACTCTCAAGACCATAGGTAACATTGTTGTTTTTTTTTTTCCTTAGTAGTGAAAAACAGCAGGTGTGGTTAGCATTGTCATTCATGATTTAAATGGGAAGCATTTTCCAACATCTTTAGTTGAAATGTGATTTAAGAGTTCATGACTTTTAGTAATGGGACAAAAAAAAATTAGACCTGCCAATTCATCAAAGACCACTCTCATATATGTTGTGTTGGTATTTCAGGTTTTAAATATACATCTTGTTTTACTTTAAGGAAGGTTTCAGACAGCATATTTTTTGTTCTTATTAAAGTGGCTGAGGACAGGTATTACTTGACTTCAGCTGGTAAAATATCAGGTTGGAGGAGCATCCCTACAAACTTTCCTCTTTGACTCTTCTGGAATTCCAAGAGCAAGCTGGCTCCTTTCATTTTATTTGCTATCTTACCTTTGTACATTTGATTCTGGGTATTGAACTCAAAGCCATACACTTGCTACAAAGACACTTGATCAATGAGCTACACCAACACCATTCAAGTTGACTCTAGAACATTCATTTATATGTGTGTATTTTTCACTGGCTATGTACCCACACAATTTCCTCCATATAAAATGTGACTAGCAAAGTAATTGCATTTAAAGGAAACTGAAAAGAAGAACAGGTGTAGGAAGGTGAAAGAAAACACAAGAATTCAAGCTACGAGGAAACTGACTGCTCACCGACAGTCATAACACAATGCCAAGAGTCTTTAGAGTTTGTGCTTATTATTATTAACTTACAGAGCAGACTAATAGTGAGCTGGTACTTCCTTTTGTTTCATTTCTTTGTTTCCATTTTATCATCATCATCATGAAGATTAAACAAGAACCTACTGAATTGTAACATCAAATACTTATTAGCAAATTGCTAGGTGATCATATATATTTAATATGTTTATGTATTTATACACAGATGACCTAAATAATCTGCAGCCAGAGCCACTGGTAACTTCCTATAACTTTTGCACCATTAATTTCTTCCGAGTGACATTCTGATGTGAGCTGAACAGATGGAATTGCAGGATTGTTCTAGCAAATTTATCATAAAAAATGCATCCGACACCTGTGTAATTTGCCTAATCATTTTCCTAATAAGCTCCCACCATTAATTATGCACGATTTCCACAATGCAATCAAGATAAAAGTAAATCTGATGACTTAATACCCTTCAAAATAATTGGTTCACCCAACACAAGGCCGCCTCTGCTTTCCGTAGCCATTTTCGTTAATTAGGAAAAGGGTGCACCCTGTTGGAGTCAGCAGAAAGGAGCCTGAGTGCTTGGTGGGTGGTAGACCTGCTGGTTTTTTGGGCAGGAGTCAAGGATATTAAACGTGGAAGAATAGAAGAGAATGTTGCCCCGTCCTCTGATTCTCTTCCCTTCAATCCCCCTTCCAAGTTCGCTGCCTCCCCCACCCCACCCAGCAGCAAACAGATGCGATTAGTGTTCCTCAGCCATCAGAAAACTGACTGCGGGACTCTGCGGGTCTAATGAGAATCAACTTTTGCGAGGCTGCTGTCTTGCCGTGCGGTCCACCTGTCACATCATTAGGTGCGGCGTGTGCCTTGAATTCACTTTGCTAAATGAGATTTAGAGGCCCCACTGAAACCCATCCCGAAGCATTGCTGCTTCAATTAGCCAAAGATTAATTGTCTGCGAAAGGGAATGAAAGTTTTACTTCAACTGACCTGGAAAAAAAAAAAAAAAAGTGGGCAGTGAGGAAAAAGGTATGGCTCCAGTATTCCACACAGGCCTAAGGCTCCGTGGAAAAACGTGATAATTTAAAGGTGTTTCAAATTTCCTTCGCCTCGCCTGGATGAATGAAACTAACTAGCACTAAAAGCTGTCAAATTAAAGGTTGACTTCCAGATATTAGCACCTTAAATGTCACCGAATAGTCTCCTTCTTCTTTGCTTTTTTTCCTTCTTCTATTTTTTCCCCTCTTTTTGGCAAACATTCCTGTCAGCACACCTGCACAACCACACAAACATTTTCTTACTGCTGTTCCTGCTAACTGCTTGTTCGTGCCCAGCCGGGAGTTCCTCGCTATAAATCCTTGATGTAACCATGGCTACAATGCAACTGGCAATTACAAAATTTCTTCCATGTTAATGCTCCACTAATTATGTTTGAATGTGTTTTAATGGAGGAAAAGAGTTAGAGGTGAGAGCGGCTCCAGAAATGAGATGGTGTGTGGGCTCGCTGCTTCCACCTGCCACGGTTTCTGGGCTCCGAAGACACTCAGAGGCCTCAAGTGGAGGTTGTGTGCTGATAGCTACGATTTCTTCATTTCGAGATCTTTATACAAATTTGAGAGCACAAATGCTCTAACATTAAGGGAAATGGTCTTAGGGAAATAATTGTTAGTATTTATCATTGTGGGATATTCAAATACTTGTTCAGATTTGGATAGCAAAGAAGTAAGCGTTACTAGCAAAATTATTATTGTTTTACCTAATTAACTAAAGAAAACATCTTGCACTTGCACTACTTAACACAATGACCTGCACAGGGAACCTCATTCGGGTGCTCCAAACGTAGTTTAGATAGAGCCCAGGAGGAAAGAGTGGGCATTTTCCACAGCAGGCAGGACCTTGGCTATCAGGGACTCTTCTCCAGCAGCTTTCTGCACAGTGCGAGGAACAACATCTTTACGATAGCTTTCATGTACGGACAGCAGCACTTATTTCATTTTGTATTTTTTTTTTTTAATTTTGATTGAGGGAGCCATTATGGGACTAGCAAGAATCCTGGCACTAGAGAAATTCCTAGGAATCCACAAAGATGACCCTAGCTAAGAGGCTAAGCAATAGAGGAGAGGGTCCCCTGTAGTCAGACTATCTTAACTGTCACCATAGTATTTTTATTATATTCTCTCTGTTTCTGTCTCTGTCTCTGTCTCTCTCTCTCTCTGTGTGTGTGTGTGTGTGTGTGTGTGTGTGTGTGTGTAGCTCAGATGACAACTTGAGGAATCTTTTAGCTTGGGTGTTCCAGGGATTTAAGTGAGTGTGCTAATCATATAGCAGCAATTCCTTTATTTTTTGAGACCTTTCACTGGCCTAGCACCAGAGAATAAACCACAACTTCTGAAAATAAAAATCAGCCCCCAAAAATCTTTATGAAGATTGCCTGACTTTTAAAAATATTGAAAATGCAGTCATAAATTGCAATAAGCACATGGTAGAACAGACAGGCTTCTGTCTTTAGGATAAGGTCTCTGTTACCGACAAAATAAAAAAATAAATAATTACCCAATCCAAGCACTATTTTAAAAAATAAACTCTTTTAGAAAGGGTAAAGTTTATCTCAAACACACATTTGAATCCACTGTCATTTACAATGGATCTTACTGTAAACACATATTTTTGTAATACTTGTTAATAGCCAGAGCCTATGTTATGAAGAGTAAAGACTAAAATATCACCTAAAATATTTTATTTGTTTTAAAATATTGTGGATTCTTTTCTATAGATGCATGTTATATAGTTATATATATTATATAGAAAATGCATTTATATCAAACATATGTTCATATGTTTCTTTACTTGCTGGGGGAAGGTCTCATTGTGTTGCCCAGACTAACATCAAACTCTTCAGCTGTTCCAGCAACAGAGAATCAAGCTAATATAGATGAGAAGATCTTCAACAATATAGTGGAAAACTATATTGGCAAGGATCTCAAAGATGATTTTTATTCCAAAAATTCAAAGGTAGATTTATATACCCAAAAAGTAACCATAAAACATCATAGAGGAAATTTAGCACTCAACCACGATGATATAGCGATAGATACAGAAAAAAATAATTGTTTTTAAGATGCAAGCTCTGTATTTTAGGGAGTGTCAGTCAGTTCCCCTGCAGGAATGGACAAGCAAAATTAATGATGTGTATGAAAACCTAAGAGATCACTTTAGTACTGAATATGAAATGTTGAAGTGTTGTCTTGACAGTCTGAAAAAGACAAGGACATTGCTCTGAACTATAGGAAAGGCAAGAGAAAGATGAAATAAGAAAGTTGAGCCATGCATCCTAGAGAGTGACACAACTTTACCCGTAGAAACATTGAAGAGCTCACTACAATGATACTACAACTACTAAACAGTATAATTTCAGAATTCAAGATAATTCTATAATAATTAGCATCTTCTCTTAGACACTATGAAGAGTATAGGAAGGGAAATATAAATTAAAATGGCATTTTCAATAACTCCAAAATGTGTAAAATAAGTTTAAGGAGGTGAACTATCTCTGATGAAAAGTATAGACACAGTTGTAATCCAGAATCAGAGGAAGCAAGGTGAGGATACCTTACGGAGAAAAGATACCAAGATATGTGGTTAAACATAGAAAAGAAATATGGGTTAATTTAAGTTGTAAGAGCTAGTTAATAGTAAACCTGGGCTAATAGAAAAAACAGTTTTTAACTAATAGAAGCCTCTATGTGTTTCTTTGAGACTGAATGGCTATGGGACATTTTGTCCCAGTGGAACAAAAGCTTCAATCTAAAATTGGTGCAGAAATGTTTGGCAAAAAATTCTACATAAAGCCTGAGAAACTTTAAAAAATGGATTCTAGAAAGTCAAGAACAGAGTCTAGTTCAGTTCCTTGGTCACTGTCTTTACTAGGGTCTGTTTGCTAGTGACAAGCAGAGATATAGCTCCTTTAAGAAAGGCTTCCTGACTCAACATTAGCAGCAAAAACCCGTTTACTCCTTCAAGAGGCCTTGCAACAAACACTTAAGTAGTATTTATGCACAGCTGCCAGCAGGCTTCTTGATGGTAGCATGGACTTTAAAACTCCACAGAGATGTGGCAATAAACATGGCTCCTGCCAGTACTTCCAGCATGAAGCTAGACTCTCAGAAAGCTATGGAATTTGGTGAAGCTAACAGCCAAAGCAGCATCCTTAATCTTAGCCATATCACTTAGCAGATTTAAAGACTCGTGCTCAGTAAAAGATAGAGATATAAAGACAGATTTGGATGGGAAAAAATTTTCTATAAACAGTTTACAGTGTGTTTAAATATATATATTTATACATATATAAATATGGGAGAGAAAAGAAAAAGGATAGAAAAAGTTCTTTAAAAAGACAGAGTATCTGAGTACAGTGGTGCAAGCCTTTAATCTCAACAACTTGGAAGCAGAGGCAGGCAGATCTCTGTTGGTTTGAAGTCAGTCTGGTCTATAGATTAAGATAAAGGACAGCCAAAGACACACAGAGAACATCTTTCTCAAAAAACAATAAAAATAAAAATAAAAAATAAAAGAAATAAAGTTTTAAAAGTCTAGTAAAGATGGAAAATATACAGAGACTCTGGATACTATATGTTATTGTGTTGTTCTTTGAATTGTTTGACTGGTGAGGAAGGATAAAAGCTGCTGCTAAAAGACATTTGGTTATTTAAGTTGAAAGAGCTAGTTAATAATAAGCCTGAGATAATAGGCCAAACAGTGAATAATTCATAGGGAATTTAATAATTAAATTAATTTCAAGACTTTAATGATCAAAGCAAATCCAACAGAACAAAGCTGGATGCACACCAATTCCTGCTGTCTAAACATAATACAATGATAGAGTAACCATAATTATATTACTCAGATTCTTGATATATTGTCTCAATATACTGTCTAATCAGAGTTCTGCTTTTAAAGACATCTCTTTAAGTATATTTTGCTTGATTATTCCATGGAATATAATTTTTAAGATAGATTTTCTCTGGAGCTTTGGAGCCTGTCCTGAAACTAGCTCCTGTAGACCAGGTTGGCCTCAAACTCACAGAGATCTATCTGCCTCTGCCTCCTGAGTGCAGGGGTCAAAGGCATGCACCACTGTAGTAAGAGGAGCAGCCTGGCTGTGCCCCTGTACCCGGCCGCCAGCATGGCCCAGCTTAAGCCCTGAAATAATTACACAAAAACTGTTTTCTTTTAATCACTGCCTGGCCCATTATTGGCTAGCTCTTACATATAGACCTAACCCATTTCTGATAATCTGTGTAGCACCCCAAGGTGTGCTTACCGGGGGAGATTCTAGCCTGCATCTGCAGGGACTGGGAACATCATGGCGACTCCTTCTGACTCAGCTTCCTTCTCCCAGAATCCTCTTCTGTCTACTCCACCCACCTAAGGGTTGGCCTATCAATGGGCTCAGGCAGTTTCTTTATTTTAACCAATGAAATCAACAGATTGATATATGACACTCCCACATCACACCACCACCACCCGGCTACATGGAATATAATTTATTTCTCGTTTATAACTCCTGTTTACTCTTTGACACCTATTGGTTTAAAGTGTGCATTATTTTTTCTAATTTTCTATCAATAAAGGCTATAAATAGAATAATAAAAGGAGCAAGTGTTTTTATATGTTCCCACATTTATCTCAAATATAAAGATTATAATTGCTTAGCACTCAATTTTCTTTAATTTTGTCTGCCACATCACTTATAGGTGCCGTTTTAACCTTTGTATCAGTTCCTATACTGATATATTTTAATAAAATAATCCTATACTGACTATTCCTTTATTGATATATACTCTTCACATTACTAAGTCCTAAAATATTTTTTAGGAAAAATAAACCTATACAGCCCATGTCTAGAATATTCTGTCTTTTCCCCACACATTAAGACTCTTGACTTGATGTTTATGCCTTTGAGCAATATGGGTCAGGCATCATTCCTCTGTACTTGATGAATCTGTTTTCCCATCACCATGTATTGATGACTGTCCTTTCTCCATAATGTATTTGGGTAGCAATCAATAATCAGTTAAAAATATGCAGAGGTATTTCTATGCTTTCTATTGAGTTCCATAGACTAGTGTATGTTTATGTAGCTAGTGACCTATGGTCTTAATACTTAGATAATTATTTGCAGAGCAAATAAATAAAAGGTCAAGGTGATCATATGTAATATAATTTTGTCTAAAATTACATTAGAATCAACAAAGCAAAATGTATCCATGTGTATAACAATATAATCAAAATATATTGCGATTAAGACTAAATTTCTAAATATATAGTAACAATATATTAATTGTTTAGTGCATTTTAACTTATTCTTTTTTCATATTTTATATCCTAACTACAGTTTCTCCATTCTCCTCTCCTCCCAGTTCTCCCTTCCACCTCACCTTTCCCCAGATCCACTCCTCCTCTGCCTCCCTTTAGAAAAGAGGAGGCCTCCCTGGAATATCAACAAAACATAGTGAGCAAACTATAATAAGACTATGCACAAACCGTCATATCAAGACTTGATTATACAACTCAGTAGGAGGAAAAGGGTCCCAAGCACAGGCAAAAGAGTTAGAGACACTCCTGTTCCCACTGTTAGAAGCACCATAAGAACACCAAGCTAAATAGCCATAAGGTAAACACAGAGGACCTAGCTCAGACCCATGCAAGCTCCATGATTATCACTTCAGTCTCTGTGAGCTGCTATGAGCCCTGCTTAGTTGATACTGTGGGCTTGATTCTGCTGGTGTCCTCAATCTGTCTGGATTATATACCCCCCCACTTTCCAGGAGTTCCCCAAGTTCCCCATGAGGTTTGGCTGTGAATCTCTGCATTTGCTCCCATCAGTTGCTGGATGATGTCTCTCTGATAATAATTGACCTAGGCTCTGATATATGTCTGGTTTTGTTTCTTTTCTGAAGAGCTGAGTTGTTGTAATTCAAGCGGCGGGGCTGCGTCCCTGGCACCCAGCCGCCCACATTGCTAGCTTATGCCCCGAAATAATTACACGGAAAATGTATTCTTTTAAACACTACCTGGCCCTTTAGTTCCAGTTTCTTATTGGCTAGCTCTTACATATAGATCTAACCCATTTTTAATAATCTATGTAGCCCACGAGCTGGCTTACCAGGAAAGATCTTAACCTGCGTCTGCCTGGAGTGGGAGAATCATGGCAACTCACTCACTCAGCTTCTTTCTCCCAGCATTCTGTTCTGTTTACTCCACCCACCTAAGGGTTGGCCTATCAATGGGCCTAGGCAGTTTCTTTATTGATAAGAAATCACTCCCACATCATTGAGTGAGATGGAAGAAAGCCATTCTGTAATGGATTACTTTCATGCAATAGCCTATGGCTAGCTCTCTCACACAAATGTACCTTCAAAGGACCTAAGATATGAGGTTGCAATACCTGACGATAGCAAAATCATACAAGACAAATGGGAGTTGGAAACAATGTTTTTTTTTCAGTTGGAAACAATTTTTTATTATCCATGACATACTTCATTCATTCCCAGCCACCATACAGTGCAGAGAGTCACCAACTACTCAGTAGAAACAGAAGTAAGCAAGAATAAGATTTGCATTGATCCTTAATTACAGAACAAACAATAAAATCCAATACTAGGCAGACAAATAGTCATGAATCTTGACCTCAGAACAAAAGCCACAGCTTGACCCTCTGAACATACAACAGTGACAGATATTGCCAAACACACTTGAGTTCTAACTTATATGATTGACACCCAATAGCAGTGGCCTTGGCATATGGGTAAACGACACAGGTAAACTGTACCCATAGACTTTATGTTTCAAGTGACTCACACTGCTACTACAGTTTTGGCACTCATGGGATTTCAATCAGAGGTTGTGTAGCACCAAGGTTCAATATATTCCAGACCAAGCTGTGATAACTGTGACTATCAAGGTGTTGGGAAATCCAAAAGTGCTGTTGCAGCAGTAGTGGTCGATATAAGTATTTTTCAGAAAATCTTCTCATAGATTCAGTTTTAGATAGTGAAACAAAGTATCAAACACTGGGCTAGTTAGTTTTTCAGTAAGATAATACAGATATATAGCCACTAAGATGAAGAACTGTGAGAAAAAATGATACTAGCAAATGGATTATGAACATTGACAATAAATGATAATGAAAAGATGGAGGGAAACAAATTGTGTGACAAAAGACTAAAAGTAGATGTTTTGGATGAAGCTTAGTAAATGTTAAGAACATATAGACTAGAGATACATGATACAACACACACAAAAGAATAGCTAGAGGAATAATCTCAGAGAAATTACTCAGGTTTAAACAAAAAACAATTTTATAAATAGTTGGGGCTGAACATTTCAATTACTAAATGAAAACCGCAAGAAAAACAACTCATAGCAGAATTAATCTTCCAAAATAATATATCTATGAACTAGAATATTACATGAAAATATACAACCTAAAAGGAAAAGGAATCAAAAAGTATGAAGGAAGCTTACAAGATTGATAGGATGGCATTAACTGAACAGATATGAGTCACTGTCAGGTAAGAAGTGTACTCATAACATATTCATTATATGCCAGAACAATGAAGATGCAGAAAAACCACTTAAAAAAATAATAGCAAAAACGTTTCTAAGCTGAGATTAAGACATATATATCCAAGTACAGGAAAGTTAATGCTTCCTGTCAGATTTGGTTCAGATAAGACCAAATAACACATTATGTTCAAACTGCCAAATATCCAAGAAACAGAGAATATTGTGAAAGGATAAAGAGAAAGCACACAAATAACATATAACAGTGTTCTGAAATGCTGAACAGCAGAACTGTAGCTACTTTACAGGAAGGTAAATTTAAAAATTTGAAAAACAATTATCAACAAAAAATAGTGTTCCTAAAAAAATCATTCCTGAAGCAAAGAGAGAAACAAAATAAAATCCTTGAAAAATTTAAAGCTCCCTGGTAAAGGTAAATCCATTATTCAATTAAAATACTTTCTATCATATAATGTGATATATGAATCACATATTTTTCATGAGAAGGTTAGCTTGTAAAACAAATTGCTTTTTACAACTTCAATAGTTTGATACAAAAATACATTTGAATGAGATATACATGTTTAATTCATAAATGCAAGGGATCAAACTTATCATGTGATAAAGTTAATTATCCAGAAATAAGATATTAAGGGAAGAAAGAATCTACAAGGCAAATATTAAGTGACTAAAAAGAGAATATTTTAAGGCCTTCCCAAAAGTTACTTTGGTTCTTGTAGTAGAAGGCTGCTTGTTCATTCCCAGCTGCCCAGACCCAAAATAATCACTTACAAACTATATTATTTAAGTCATTGCTTGACCAATCACTTAAGCATATTGTGAGTGAGCTCTTATATCTTTGGTTAACCCATTTTAATTAGTTTATATTTTACCATGAGGCTTATGGCCTACTGGCAATATACCAGCTACCAGCTCATATCTTTCCCCTCTGGCAACTACATGGCATCTCCTACCTCTCCCTTCTTTCTCCCAGCATTCAGTTTAGTTTTCCCCACTTACCTCTATTCTGCCATGTGCAAGCATAACACAGTTTCTTTATTAATCAATGGTATTCACAGCATACAGAGGGGAATCGCACATCAGGATGTCAGTGAGATAAATTCTCTGAAATGATTGGATATTTTCATGGATCAAGACAAGCCCAACTGCACTTTGCAAAATGATGCCCATTTCATATGAAGAAGGATGTCAACTGGAAGAACGATCGTGATGAATACTGAATGCAGATGGGAAACAAAAGAGCAGAAGCAACTGCAGATAGATAAAACTGAGTTTGACTCAAAATTATAAAACCAGACAAATACAATCATTATGTAAGAAAGATGTTAATTTAATAAGAAGATATACTCATATTTTAAACATTAAGAGAGCAAAATATATTAGTAACTCTAATGAGGTAGATATTGCTGTAATATAATATTTGATGGTTTATTTCCTGTTTTCTCAACACAAAGACCATCTAGATAGCAAATCAATAAAGGACATATCTAAATGAAATTGGACCTACATCAAACTTTAGAGAATATCTCATTCAATAGGGTATAGATTCTTTTGTTCTCAACATAAAATATTCTTCAGAAAAAGGTACAGTTTAGATCACTATATAATGTTGAGTGAATTGTATAAGTCAAATTTGTCACTTTTTTCCCTTCTAATGAGAAATCAAGAAGAAGAGGTGGCTAACAGAAGGCACAGGATCCTATACAACAGCAGGTGGGTAGCTGCCTGATGTAGGTGCTGGGGACTGCACTGTGTCCCTCCAGAAAAGAAGCTAGTGAATAAAGATGCAAATTAAATCAAATTAATAGGGAGAAATTGTAATACCTTAGAAATAGTAGCATCAGAGAAAGAAGTTGAACAACAATCCAGTAAACCATTTTTTAAAAAAGCTAGACAGACACAAACTAAGAAAAAAGAAAATAGGAACACAGAGAGGAAACCTTAACTGATTAATGATGCTAAGTAAACTTAATTAGAGGGATTGGGGTGAGAAAAAGAATTCTCACATCCACCACACCCCGTCATTGCTGATGAATCTTATCAAACTTGTTTAATATCTGAATACAACTTTTATCAAGGTATCTCTAAGAAGCTGAAGAGGAAGAACAATTTGCAAGTTCATCCTATGATCCCAACATTTCCCCCGTTCTAAACAAAACAAAAATACAACACAAAAAGAGAACAGTATGCTAATATCTATTAGATATTGCTACAAATTTCTGAAAAACTATACTAACAAACTGTCGACAATGGCACATTATGATTATTCACTATGATCCAATGATTTATCTCAGGCATGCAAGTATGGTTTAACGTAAGAACAAAGAATCAGTGTGTTATATCTCATTGGCAGTAGATAGGGACAATGGTGATTTCAATTGATAGAAGAGCATTTGACAAAATATGATATCATTTTATGATAAAGATGTTGTGGGGAGCTGCAGGCTGTGTTCCACCTGGCTCCCACCCGCCTGACTAGCTTATGCCCTGAAATAACAACACACAAACTGTATTCTTTTAAACACTGCTTGGCCCATTAACTCTAGCCCTTACAGGCTAATTCTCATATCCCGATCAACCCATCTCTAATAATCTATGTAGCATCAGTCTTACCGGCAAAGATTCAGCATGTCTGACCTGGCAGCTTGCTTCATGGCATCTGCCCGGGAGAGGGGAGCATGGCCTCTGTTCCAGAGAGCAGAGCTGTCGAGTCTGAGCTCACTTCCTCTTCCTCCCAGCATTCTGTTCTGTTTACTTCACCCACCTATGTTTTAACCTATGAGGGCCAGGCAGTTTATTTATTATAATTAACCAATGACCTTCCTCCACCATTTCCCATTTTTCTTTTTAAACAAAAAAAGGAAGGCTTTAACTTTAACATAGCAAAATTACAAATTAATTCTAGAAAGTATCTCAGCACAATAAAGACCATACATTGTAAGTCCAGAGAAAACATAATAGTGAATGGGAAAGTGTAGAACGCTTCCATGTAAGAACCGAAAAACATACAGATGCTCATTTTTTTCAACTTTCATTTAACTTAGTGTTAAAAATCTTAGTCATAAAAAGAATTCAAATAGATTCTCTATACAGTATAACAACCTGAGCCAAGAATAGTATATGTCCAAACGAAGTCTGCATGTTAAAAGAGTTGCACTGTTTTGTAGAGCTACTGACAATGGTGAAATATAGAATTAGCATGCTTTTGTCAACAAATGAATGAGAGGAGGCTACACTACATAGATTCTAGGAAATGTTATTTAGCCATGAGAAAGGTTAGTCTTATTTGGTTATTTGCAACACAAAGAAACAACAGACAGGATGTTATGCTAACTGGAAGGAGACAGGCACAGAAAGAATATACTAATTGAACTCGTTCTGTCCTGGAATGTAAAAAGTCAAAAAGCTGAGTTCATGTAATAATTTAGTAGATTAACCGTTAGCAATAGCTGCAATAACTAAAGGGAAAGAGACAAAGGGATATTGGTTAAAGTACTCAGAATTATAAGGAATACATTTAAAAGGTCTATTGTATGCTCTTGCAACTATAACTAGTGAAAAAATATTTACTCTTGAAAAATGCAAAAAAATGGTTATTAAGCACCTTTACTAAAAACTGCTAACTACATGATGAATCTTTTAAATTTTGGTTAATTTTTAAAACATTATATGTATACTTTTAAGCAAAATTAACATAAAACACAATTTAATTTGTAAATATGAGGACAGATGTGAAGTTTTAAATATGCATTATTAATGTTTAGGAAATCACACTTCCAAATATAATTTTCCCATTTTCTTATAACCTGGTATATTAATGTATTACCAATATAATGATAATTGTGCAAACCATACATAATATGTACTAAAATTCCTTAGGTGTTTATCTATTCATCAGGTTCTATGGGAACTTAGTGAGGAATTAATCAATATTATTCCTATTTTATAGAAGAAGAAACAAGGAGACCAGTTTTTTTTTTTCAAAGTCACTTGTTTGCAAATGACAGAATTGTGATTCAAGCCAGGTTTCTCAACTATCAGAATGACTGATATAATCCATGGGCACTATTTGCTATGACTTTGGGCATTTGAATTCATATGAGAGGTTTTTATTTTAACTAAATGATTTTCTAATTATTTTTAATTAATAAATTCAAACATTAAATTGGTCATGTGAAAAGAAATCTTAGTAGATTTGGCTGCAATACAATAATTAACTGGTTCATTGATTTTAAATATGCATAAGGATTTGAAATAACTGAAGTGTTAACTCATTCAGTCTAATGCCAAATTTCACAGAAGAATTCCTTGATACTCTTGTTTTCAAAGTTAAGTAAAGTTTGAAGTTATATATGTTATACTAGTAAGTAAAGTATGTTTGCTAGGGCTCAAACACTTTTCATACCTTGTCAAATATATTCTACTATAAACTAACCATTACTAAACAAGTGAGTAACTTAGGGTAATTATGAAGGGTCATGGGAACTATAAATAAAAAATGATTTAGGAGCTAGAAAAATGGCTTCATGGTTAAGGGTGTTTTCTGCTTTTCAATGAACCAGCACTCAGGCTTAGTTCCCAGGACCACAAAGTGACTATCAGCCATTTGTGACTTCAGTTCTAGAAGATTCAACATCTCTTTCTGGCCTCCATGGACATTGTATGCATATGATATACAAGTAGAAAAATATACATATTTACATATACAATTTAATCACACGTTTTCATAGTTAATGGACATTCATGAACATTCATTCATTTGTTATTTGATCACCAGATTTGATATTTGATGTAAGCACTGGTTATACATGTTATATACTTTCCCTTTTTTATTATAATTTTTTTGAACTCAGAGAAATAACGTCTTGATAGTCTATGGAATTTGCCCTATGTATCTTGTTTGTTTCTCTCTATTTGTATTTTTGAAAAGGGAAAGAGAGTAGGATCAGTTTTATCCCTCTTACTTTGAGGCACGTACAATATTTACTCTCTGCTCCTCTTGTTTTAGACTCTTGTCTCTTCACCAGACAAATGTATGCCTTGCACATAGATATGTGAATTGTTCCTCATTGCTATTAGATCACATGAATAAGTTTTGTTTCCAAAAACTGCCATTAATCTCTTCTCTCGTGAGTCTGACTTTCTTGTCAGCTGCCTTCACTAAATAACTAAATCATCCAATGGAAATGGGCTGAAAGGCCATTACCATGGAGTCACGGGAGTACGAGGAAACAACGCAAGATGCCCTCTTCTTAATGCCTGGACTTAAATCTGGTGTTTTGTATTTCTAACTGACATTTCTTTCTAATACCCAAGACACTGAACATAAACAAAAATAAGTGTCCACTTTCTATGTAGCTATGGGATAAAAATAACATATAGCAAAGGTATTATTGCTTCATTCCCATGCACTTTCGAGAAACACTGAGAGAATTTTATATTGAATAGAATAATGTACTGGGTAGCCTGTGATGCTAAGTTACCAGTAGTCAGAAGTGAAGTTGAGAAGGAAGGGAACTGAAAAATAGTTGAGATGCTGAACATTTATATAAAAAATTAATCAGATACACTTACTCCTGTTACTCCTTTTTTATCTTTATTTCTCATTAACAAAATTTAAAATGCACATACACACATACACACACACACACACACGCACACACATATCCACTGGTAACTTCAGGACAGGAAAACAATTACAAGTTTGCTCACAGCAGTGAACTCTGGATCCCAGCTGTGCCTTCAGTGGCATGAGCCAGCTCAATGATGCTAACATACCCCTGGATCCCTTCCTCTTTTTATTTCATTCCACTCAGGGACTTAAAGCTTAAACATTTGACACACTTAACCAGTGTTCTCCCCGTTTACACTCCAGATAACTGTACACTGAGTTTAGTGTGTAGGCACAACCATCACGCAAATAGTTTCTTCTGTAATTATTCCTGCTAGCTGCCTGAATGCTGGGTGTTTTCCTGATTGGGACAAAACTGTTTTGGTAAGAAGTTGACCACATCACAGTGCAGATCAAATGGCTGAGGTCAATGTCTTTGCAGATATAAGTTAATTTTGTACATATGAACTCAAATTTTAAAAACACAGAGGATTGGCCTGCAAAGTCAACAGAGGCTCCTGCTTGTTTTTAATTAAGTTTAATTACAATTTTAAGATCATGTAACGAAACCTTCTGCTTCTTGCCTCAGTTTTCTCAAGGTTTAAAAGCTCTTTAGTGCAATGTCAGTTAATGGTGAAACCCACAACTGGAAAAAAACTGCCTAGGATAAGTAATGGTGGAGTCCATATTCCTACGAAATACAGCCGTGTGGTCCAGGTAACAGTTGTGAAGAGGCAAAGGAAAAAGTAAAAGATCAAGAAAACAAGGAGCTGTGTGATGAAATGATGCATTCTTGATATAACATTGACATTACACCCATGAGCTCACAGCAACTGTGGGTATTTGCGCAAGTCCTGCCTCTGATTGAAATCCTCCGCATTTTATCGTCGTGTAGGAGAGGCACACAAATATCCACCCATCCCTGAGGAAATATTGGCAATTTATGGTTGTGGGTAGTTTAGTGGTATTGCTGCTAATAAGTGGCCTGATCTTGGTTCAAAGCACAATCCCCCACCAATGTTTGGGCAAGAAACTGCAATTAAACTCATTGGCCACAGACAAAAAAAAAAAAAAAAAAAAAAAAAAAATACAGGTAGGAGACGGTACTGTTGTAAGTGGGATAGGGAAAAAAATTCATTACATAAATGGATGATACTAAAATTTAAAACTTTGAAACAGAAGAGATAAATGAACAAACAAAGTATAAAAAGTTTTTGCTTATTTTTTATTTTGGAAAAGAAAACAATTTAATAAATTTTCCCAAGTTTTCATAGCAGCAAACTTGGTCTCAAATTACAACTTGGAGGATCATCTCCCTTCCTTTGAGGCATGTTAAAAGTCTCCATTTTAGAAAATGTGCAAAATGCATTATGCAAGTCAAATTCTTAGACAATCACACCTATTTTGTCATTCACAAAAACGTTGCAGTATATAGTTTTAGGATCCTATATATACTTACTCTATTCTCCAAACAATATTGCATTAATTTCACCACGATTCATTTATTGATCATTTAACTCCTTTATTGATTTGTAAAGGAAGAGTATTATGGAGATTGAAGAGAAGCAGAATAGAGGAATAAGAGAGGGTAATAGGTGAGATTGATCAAAAATTGTTGTGGACATTTATGAAAAAAATTTCACAGTGAAACTCATAGCTCTGTTCAATTAGTACATTCTAAATGTTTTTCTAAAGATCTCCTAATCAGAAATCCTTTAGACTTACAAAAACCAGAACATCTGATGACCTTTAGAAAGCAACAGAATGTGTGTCAAAAAATAGACGAGTGAAGAATTAATGATTGCTTCACTATCCACTCATCTGTGGCCATAGTACACTTCCATAGTTTCATAGATAAGCCCTTGGCTTGTGGGTGTTTACCTAAGATGGTCCACTTTGGGTAAGAGTCTAGCCTTTTGTTGACAAATAGATAAATGTAATACGATTCTGCTTTTACCTTTGTCTTGTCTTAGGGCCAATTAGTTTCCGTGGTGCGGTATCTGTCTGAGCCACTGTACTGTTATACAACAACTTTACTGACTTACTGATCTATTTGACTATTCCGTTGAGCTGCATGCTGATGTCTGTGTTTACTAAAGAAAGAATGGCATGCTATTTCTGCTACTTCTTTCTTTCTGAGATCCTCCTAGTTTTTCCTCTCCCACACCTCAGCAAACACCATCATATCACTGGTTCTTTGCACAAGTTCTGACCCTGCTGTGAATTTGACCTGTCTTCCAAATTTTCACTTTAAAAGTTTTCTCTAGACCCCCACGATTCAGTACTGTTTGTACATTGAACACCCACTGAACCAATGCCATGTTCACACTGTGAAGGTCTTCAATTTGCAAGAGTCATCAACTTGAAAAACCATTGCGGTTACCTGGTTACCTGGAGTGCTTCCCCAGAAAGTACAATTATCAAAGGGTCAATTAGCCCATAGAGGGCATGCCAGTTGAGTCTTTGAAACAGAGTTGTTCTTTGCACTCTTATCCATCTCTTCAGCTCTGTAAACTTCATACCATACTTATAACAGACTCTAACAGGTGACTCAAGTCACAATCACTACATTATACACAAGCAACTGCATTCCACACACTATCATTAAAGATTGTTGTATTTATTTATTAGCTTTAGCATTTATTTATGCTTGTATTTATTTACTTCATGCAGTGCCTACAGAGGCCAGAAGATGGCTTTGGCTGTTCTTGAACCAGAGTTAAAGGTGTTTGTGAGCTGCCAGTGTGGGTGTGGGTATTTAAATCTGGGTTTCTACAAGAGCTGAAAGCGTCCTTCTTACCTGATTGTTGGGGAATATTATTTTCAGGTGTGTGACTTTTGTTTATGCTGCATTTGTTTAACTCTGTAATCCTTTTATTGTGCCTGTCTAAAACACCTGATGGTCCTAATAAAGAGATGAACAGTCGATAGCAAGGCAAGGATAGACGGGACTGACAGGCAGAGAGTATAAATAGAAGGAGAAATCTGGGAAAGAAGAAAAAAGAGAACAAGGAGAGGAGGACATCAGGGTCCAGCCACTCAGCCACCCCCAGAGTAAGAGTGAAGAATGATTTACAGAAGTAAGAAAACTATAAAATCCCACAGGCAAAAAGATAGTAGGGATAATTTAAGAAAAGTGGGCAGGAAATAAGCCAAGCTAAGGCCAGTAATTCATAAATAATAGTAAGCCTCCTTGTCTGTGAATTTTTTTTTAGGGGGGGAGCTAGGTAGTGGGCTTCTCAAAAAAACCATAAAAGTAGAACATCAAACAACATCTGATGAAACATCTCCCCAGGCCCTTAATTGTTTAAAGAAAGAATTTATTTATTCATTTATTTTTTACATTATTAATTAAAATTAAAATGTAGATTTTTTTTAGGTCAGCATGAGTTTGTTACACATGTGGTCATCAACCTCACAGCTACTAGAAAAGTCTGGAAAACTGGTCTAAAAAGAAACTGTCGCATTCCTCTCAAGCTGCCCTTGCTTCAATCTGTGAAATGGATGTGCACATCACAAGATCTGAAACTGTAGTTGTCACAAGAGTATTCTCATAGTTCAGATAATTTCAGAAGTATGAAATACTAGCCATCAAATGGCATATCCCTTACGAATATATGGCTGTGTGCCTGACATGTGTGCAGGTGTGTGTGTGTGTGTGTGTGTGTGTGTGTGTGTGTGTGTTATGTGTTGTTGATGTTTACTTGCTTTTATGATCATGTGATCATGTCTTCGGCCTTGCTTCATTCCTTTTTAACTGCACATTTTTTTCCTTTTTTAAATTCATCCCAATACCTTATATCACTATTGTATTTTGGGAGCATGTATTATTTTAAGTGTTATAATGTCTAATGCATAAAATGACTTCTCTTGAGCCTCCAAAGAGATTTTGGAATGAGACTTTTAAGTGACATTGGAGGTTCCCCTACACAGATAGAACTCCAGCCCTCAACTGCTTGAAAGCTTGGATGTGAAAGAGGAGTGATAGTTGGGAGTAAGTCAAATTTATTGAAGGGCCATCACTTTGGAAGATGAGAGGAAATTATGACCCCTAGTTCAAAATTAAGCATGCCCATCCTGCTTTGAGTCCCAGATAAGAATGATTAGACGAGAACATTTAAGTCTCTTGAGATGCTCCATTTGTGTACTGAGGAGATGTTTCAGGACATAGAGTGCTTTCTGCAAAAGCACAAAGACCTTAATTTCGATCCCAAGCACTCACAAATGTCCAGATATAGTGGCATCTAGTTATTACCATAGAACTGGGGAATAGTAACCAGCAGATCCCAGGGCTTGCTGCTTAGCCATTCTAACAAACATGGACACTAAGAATGAGGAGTAGATTATTACAGCTTCCTTGAGAAACACCAGTAGAGCAGTGATGGTCACCTTTACATAATTTGCATCATCTAGTTAGCTTCTTAAAGACTGTCATTCTCTCAGAACCTCGAGTGTTAACACTGAGTTAGGCGGCACCACTCCAGCAATTGACATGGTGACTTGGAATGAATTAGTATGTGATCAGTAAATTACAATACGTTTGAAGTAAACTCTGAAGCCATCATAGCAATGAAGAATTCCCCATCTAAACTTAAATTAAATCACATTGTGGTCATATCTTCTCTAATGAAACTTGGAGACTGAATAACAGCAGTGTTACCTTGATCCATACAAAAGACAAGGTAGCATAAGAAGAAGAAAAGAAAGCTGAGTTCTAGGTAGGGCTTCCTATGTGAAAGTGTGTTACTCTGGGAAATGACTTTCACCTTCTTTTTGATGGTGGAAGAAGCAATGGTTCCCTTGATGCCAGAAGATTCAACTGAAGAAAAGCGTTTTTAACAAATTCTGTAGACAAAACTAATCCACCATGAACCCCAAATCAAAATTCATTTTTACAATTTGCAAGACATGTTGCTGTAAGGCTTTACTTAATACCATGGTTTTTGATTCTGGAAATTCATCCCGAATGTGTGAGATTCATCTGAGGCATAGTTGGCTGTGTTAAAACAAATACAAAGGATAGTCTTTTACATTTTTTTAAATCAATCCTTAAAAAGGATAATTGGAACTATTAATTTTTGAGCCATTTATTTATCCTTAAGTTTTATTTGGATAAAACTGCTGTTTAATATATATATATATATATATATATATATGTGTGTGTGTGTGTGTGTGTGTGTGTGTGTATGTATATATATACATATATATGTTTACTATATTTTAAACATATTATGTTATATTTAGCATATGTAATATAAGTGGCTAATTTTGTTTGAAAGTTACAGACATGCTTATAGTGCTTTATTCTTCCGCCTTCTCTTACTCTATATTAAACTGCTCCTTCTTGCTTACAGTTCTTTTCCCAAGTCATTACTTGTGGGTTCTTTTTTGTGAGCTATGTAGTTTAATCAAGGTAATCTCTGTAATTACTATATTGGAAATGTTCACTAGAGCCTAAAGGGAACATGTGCACACATATATGTGTATATATGATTGATTCTATATGAATGTGTGATTTTGTGTGTACTTGACTGACTCTCTGTGTGTATGTATCTGCATGAGATTGTTGTTGTGTGTATATATGTTATTGCTTGTGAGTGTATGAGAGTATGTGTTTGGTTTTATATATATATATATATATATATATATATATATATGATTGTGAGAGTGTGTATGTGATTGTGTGTGTGTGTGTGTGTGTGTGTGTGTGTGGTATATGGCCTGTGATATATATTGGTGAAGGTTAAATGTCAGTGTAATGTGTAATCCAGTACTTCACCTGTTTGTGCTCTGTTTCAGATGTTTTGAGCCATGGTCACTTGGCTCCCTTGCTTCTGTTTAGTGAGTCTTGAGAAAAAGCTTCATACTTAAGATTACATGGTGGAGCACACCAGCTCATTTCATGAAGGACGTGATATAGAAGACAGAAGGGACAAGGATACTCTGCCTCTTTCTTCTAACCCTCCTTCCTGATACTCCATTCATCTCTGAGCTCACTGATAGACAGACCCATTACTGGAATTAGAGCTCTCATAATCCAGTCAACTCCCAAAAGCTTGTTAGCTGGAGACCAAATCGAACACATACCTTAGGGTGTTAGATTTAGATCATAATACCAACAGCTCAGGACAGAAAGAAGAATGGAGAAGCCCTTTCTGAGGTAGGGTTGCCAATGAGACTCATAAGTGAGGATTTGTGAGAAAATGTAAATATAGAGATTTAATTTTGTTGATAAAAATTTTCCATCTCAGAGGCATTGTCAAGAAATGTAAACTGCTTTGTTCACATAGCAAGACTGGAAAACCATAAGTGGGATCATACTATAAGAGCACCCACTGTGTACGCTGTACATAAGACAATGCAAGCAAACCACTGCGAATAGCACCTCGTTCAGCCAGTGCATGGGTTACTGCCTACTAGACAACACGGATGGTGATGCAGTGCGAAGAATATCTCTACCTGCTACATTTTGTCTTGCTTACAGTCACTTTACTGAGTTCAAGTACTAAACCAGACCTTAGAGATTTAGCCCATTTTTCAGCACACACATAAATCCTCCCCAACTCTTATTTTGAGCTAAAAGACATTAGCTTGACATCTCTACTGTATTTTGCTTCTAGTGAAAAAAAAAAAGGATGCATATTCGTCAAGAGATGATGGAAATTCTTTTTTTCTCAGTGATTTGTCAGCCACTGAAATAACGACATTAATTCTCGAGGCTGCTAAAATAACCTAGGATATATAGCAGGAAGTTTTGCACAGTAGAAACAGCCACATAATTTTAAAAGATAAACTTTCAGATTCAGTTATTTTTCCTTCCTTTTTTTTCCCTTTTACATTTCTCATGTTCCTATGGTATAATTTGCTAATATTCAAGGTGATGTTACAGTATGTGTAAAAGTACTTTTTCGTCTTTCTCCCCAAACACAGCTTCATCCGGTAAAGGTGAATTTGTGTCTCCCCCGGGGTGTCAGGAAAAAGAGAGGTGAAAGGAGAAGTTGAAAGGCAAAGAGGAAGTTCACACTGTCAAGCTGTGTGATGTGTCTGAGTGTTACCCAGGGGACCGCCCACTCCTACTGTCAGAAGCAATAAAATCATGAAGAGTGAGAAAGACAATTCAAAAGATTGGAAATTCCAAACCAAGTGGTAGAAATGAATGATAATATTTTACACAATCTGAAGAAGTTTTATTTCAAAGTGATTTTTTTTCTTTCTGTAATAAATAGTTTCTCAGCTACTTACCATTTCTGGCTGGTTCAGTTACATGGCAATTGAAACAGAATTGGAAAGAAATGAGATTTTTGATGAAGTTTAATTCATGTTTTATATCTTTAAAGGGATATTTGTATGATAATATTTGGATGCAAACTACATATATGCTTTGCAATGGCCTATCTCACTACAGGCATTCCTAATCCTACACACATGTGCACACACACACACATGCATTCACAAGTTCAAATACACACATACACAATCTCCCACTTCTTTTTTGGTGACAATTTTCAGAAATAAATCAGTGTTGGAAGAACTGAACTTTTGGCATCATTTTAACATGATACTTCCTTCTAATACCCTTAAGTTGGCCATATGTATCTGCTTGGCATTATATATTGAACTAAGAACACTAAACGTTTTATGGACTCACACTCGAAAAATTATGATGGTGTCCATAATTTCCCTGATACAAACAAAACTTAGCTTAAGGTCACAGAATGATAGAATTAGGAATAAGATCTTTTAACTTCCAATTTCAAGGCTAGAATTCATTGTACAAAACAAGATATGGTGTAACAGCTTTGAATGTCAAAATTGTAAGAAATCATCTATAACATTATTAAAGACATTTCTTGGCACTGTGTTCTTAGATACATGACACTGAATGTTACAGAGGGAGATTTGTATGTTATTGGTTTGTACCATTAAGAAAATGTATATGCTGTCTCATATTTCAAAATATAACCAAACAACTAAACACTAAAAGTAGTGTTTGGGGAAATTTTTAAAAGCTTGGTTGTGTGTATGTATACATATGATGTGCTATTTGAGTGAATGTGTTTGCAATATGTGAAAATGTGTGTGTGATTTGTGTGTGTGTGTGTGTGTTCTGGTACCTGAGCTGAAAATTTTCCTTGATGTTGTAACCTATCTTTTAAGATATATGACATAAATCAATTTTAGTGAGTGCTAAAATTACTAAAATGCTGTTTTAAACAGCAGTACCAATGTTCCTGAAGCACACTTTGATGACAGCTTATCATTGTCTTACTTAATTTGCTTGGATCAGTTGCTAAAATATGAACCATATTTGTCTGGGTCTGTACACACTATTTTATTCCATTCATTTCTGAGTATGCTGTCAACCACACTCTTTTAGTCACTGTAACTTTATATTAGTTTGTGAAATAAAAATGTGACTCCTTCACATATAACTTTCACTTTATTAAGCTTGATTTGGATAGATTAGGTTGATAGCCCCACCACATGGAATTTGGGAATTAGTTTATGTATAAAAATATTATATAAAATGTTTATACATAACTTTATATAAAATAAATATAAAATTTTATATGTTGCATAAAATTATAAATATGTGTTACATAAAATACATTTATATAATATTTACTTATAAAGATCAGATAAGAATGTGTGATATAATTTATCTATACAATATTATGGGGAATCGATGAACTATTTTTTAATCTTTCCATTATGCACATATATATGCAGGTGTGTGTGTGTGTGTGTGTGTGTGTGTGTGTGTGTGTGTATGTGTGTGTAAAATTTGTGGGGGATTAGGTATTAACATGCCAGCCATGAATCCTCATTCATAGGATGATAACCATGTGCCAACCAAAAGGAATTTTGACTATCCTGTGTAAACATAAGATATAAATTAAAATATTTAGGGTCTATGTTCTAATCCTCACTCTTAATGTTTGGTTTCTCTGTATATTTAGCAAAATTTATAAGTAAATATTTAGTATAGACTTATAATTATGTTAGTCTACTTAAAATTTAAAAACATCATTTCTTTTTTCTATCAAAATAATATTGTTTAGAAATAAAATATATTTATGAATTTATGCCATTTGAGCTTAGTTATTTCTTTTTAATTCCTTGCTTTTGTAAATTGTAGTACTTTCATTTATGTAATAGTGCTGGCCTACTCTCTATCATAACAAAAATCCATTTAAGATGAAGCATTAAACCTCCACATCAGTTGAAATCTTTTTTTTCTTTTTTATTAAAAATTTCCGCCTCCTCCCCGCCTCCCCTTTCCCTCCCTCTCCCCCCACTCACCACCGCCACTCCCCTCTTTCTCAAGTCCTAAGAGCAGTCAGGGTTCCCTGCCCTGTGGGAAGTCCAAGGTCCTCCCCGCTCCATCCAGGTCTAGAAAGGTGAGCATCCAAACAGGCTAGGTTCCCCGAAAGCCAGTACATGCAGTAGGATGAAAGCCCAGTGCCATTGTCCTTGGCTTCTCATCAGCCCACATTGTCTGCCTTGTTCAGAGAGTCCAGTTTTAGCCCATGCTTTTTTTAGTCCCAGTCCAGCTGGCCTTGGTGAGCTCAGCCCCACGATCTCAGTGGGTGGATGTACCCCTTGCGTTCCTGACTTCCTTGCTCATGTTCTCCCTCCTTCTGCTCCTCATTTGGACCTTGGGAGCTCAGTCCAGTGCTCCAGTGTGGGACTCTGTCTCTATCTCCATCCATCTCCAGATGAAGGTTCTATGGTGATAAGCAAGATATTCAATATATG
The DNA here is from genome assembly GCA_963919715.1 of Microtus obscurus. Lineage (NCBI taxonomy): Eukaryota > Metazoa > Chordata > Mammalia > Rodentia > Cricetidae > Microtus > Microtus obscurus. Next base: position 3,266,490 of record CAWTZC010000453.1, on the reverse strand, counting down.
GCTATAGAATCAGGCCATTTCAGGCTCTCTCTCCTCAGCTGCCCAAGGACCTAGCTGGGGACATCTCTCTGGACCCCTAGAACTCCTCTAGAGTCAAGACTCTTGCCAACCCTAAAATGGCTCCCTTAATTAAGATATATACTTCCCTGCTCCCATATCCACCCTTACTTTATCCCAAACATCCCATTCTCCCAAGCTCTCCCCATCCTCCCCTTCTCACATTTCTCTCCCCATCTCTCCTTTCCCCCAACCCACCCTACCCCCCAGTTTCCAATTTTTGCCCAGAAATCTTGTCTACTTCCAATATCAGGAGGATGACTATATGTTTTTCTTTGAATTCACCTTATTTATCTTCTCTAGGATCGTGAATGATAGGCTCAATGTCCTTTATTTATGGCTAAAAACCAATTATGAGTGAGTACATCCCATGTTCATGTTTTTTGGGTCTGAGTTACCTCACTCAGGATACTGTTTTCTATTTCCATCTATTTGCATGCAAAATTCAAGATGTCATTGTTTTTTACCGCTGAGTAGTACTCTAATATGTATATATTCCACACTTTCTTCATCCATTCTTCCATTAAAGGGCATCTAGGTTGTTTCCAGGTTCTGGCTATTACAAATAATGCTGCTATGAACATAGTTGAACAAATACTTTTGTTATATGATAGGGCATCTCTTGGGTATATTCCCAAGAGTGGCATTGCTAGTTCCTGGGGTAAGTTGATCCCAAATTTCCTGAGAAATTGCCACACTGCTTTCCTAAGTGGTTGCACAAGTTTCCTTTCCCACCAGCAACGGATGAGTATACCCCTTACTCCACATCCTCTCCAGCAAAGGCTATCATTGGTGTTTTTGATTTTAGCCATTCTGACAGGTGTAAGAAAGTATCTCAAAATTGTTTTGATTTGCATTTCCTTGATCGCTAAGGAAGTTGAGCATGACCTTACGTGTCTTTTGGCCATTTGAACTTCTTCTGTTCAGTTCAGTGTCCCATTTTTTAATTCTGTTAATTGGCATTTTAATTTCTAGTTTCTTGTTTTCTTTATATATTTTGGAGATCAGACCTTTGTCTGTTGCGGAGTTGGTGAAGATCTTCTCCCAGTCAGTGGGTTGTCTTCTTGTCTTAATGACAGTGTCCTTTGCTTTACAGAAGCTTCTCAGTTTCAGGAGGTCCCATTTATTCAATGTTGCCCTTAATGTCTGTGCTGCTGGGGTTATATGTAGGAAATGGTCTCCTGTGCCCATATGTTGTAGAGTACTTCCCAGTTTCTCTTCTATCAGGTTCAGTGTGTTCAGACTGATATTGAGGTCTTTAATCCATTTGGACTTGAGTTTTGTGCATGGTGATAGATATGGATGTATTTTCATTCTTCTACAGGTTGACATCCAGTTATGCCAGCACCATTTGTTGAAGATGCTCTCTTTCTTCCTTTGTATACTCTTAGCTTCTTTATCAAAAATCAGGTGTTCATAGGATTATGGCTTAAAATCCGGGTCTTCTATTCGATTCCATTTGTCAACTTCTCTGTTTTTATGCCAATACCAAGCTGTTGAATAAATGTTGAGATACTGTAGAAAGAAATTGAAAAATGTATCAGAAGATGGAAAAGATCTCCCATGTTCATAGTTTGGTAGGATAGGGCATCCAACTTTGGCCTATGGGCCTAAAATGTCTGACAGAGATTTCTGTAAAGCAGGAATTTTGAAGGAATTATCCACTTTATATTGGCAAAGTTCAGCAGTTCTTTTCTGTCATATTTGTCCAATTCGAACAGCATACTGTCAACAATTGAGGTAAGGTAATTTGCTCAGTGGCTAACTTGTCCAGAATTTAAGGCAAAATATATATAAAGATTTTTGAAGCCCATTATCCTCTTTTGGAATAAATTGGTGCTGCCAGGAGCAGAAGTATCTTACTGTCATGAAAAGCCCTATGTTTTTAAAACATTAAAATACTATATGCTGTAAGTCTCTAAAGTGTTTTAGAACCATATATCTATTTTTAATATGTCTCTGATTGACCTTGAAAATATACCTAACATGACTATAAGTTTAATTGTTAGAAATGACAACTCCTTACCTGTATCTCTTTATTACCCTAAATAGAGTTTAAGGACTATAACTTTAATTATAACCTTAAATTTGTATCAACATACAATAATATTTTAATTATGGTAGAACCATATATATAGTATTTTTAACAAAAAAAACTTTAAGTTTGAATAAATAAACAAATATCCATGCCAATCTGATTAATAGTTGACTTTTAGTTTAAAGCATATTCAGTGTTAACCCTTTTATCCTACCATTCCTATATCCCCCTTTTTCTTTTCAGAAAGAGTTTCTTGAATCTAACCTCGCTTGCTTAGTTTCCTCCCTGATCATGACCAATAACAACTGTGTCCAACCCTCCTAAACAATGAAAAAAAAAAACCAAAAAGACCAAAAACCACACATTCCACATCTTGGGAAAGTCATGTTCTTAAAATAATTTCCTCTTATTTGAGATAGTGGCATCTTTTGGGGACCCTGAAAACAATAGATATAAAGATCAAGTTATTGGAGGGCTAGCTCTTGTCCAGTCTTAGTGTGTTCGAAAACTGCAAAGCTTATCTAAAGTTCTAGCTAGTGTAGTCTATGAGACTAGAACTACTTAGCTAACATATTTGAAGCCGTCATGAGCAGTTTATAGTCCAAAGATGATCTTTGTGTACTTTTCAGCTTAGTGGTGCTACCACAGACCAAGTGGGTTAATCACTGTGGGTCCCCAAAATCTTTTTAGAGAGTTCAAGGGTCACTGTTAGGAATGGTCATGGTTCACTGCATGAAGTTTAAATATTTTAAAAGTCATATGCAGCAGATATAGGAAAGGTTAAATGATTTCAATCTATTAAACATATTTTGGGTACACAAACTTAGTTACTAGTTACTTGCTTCAGACTCAAACCCAAAATCGCATATAGGAAGCAAGATGAAGCCTAATCCTAGAATTGGTTAGTACTCTATATGACCACTAATATCATGACAGAAGGTTTATATGCATATATATGTATATACATATATACCTACATGTATACATACATATGTATTTATATATTTAATCTTATAAATTTTGAAATAATATTTATACTTTAAGAAGTATTTCCAAGAGTCAAAATAAAACCAAAGTATTATGAGATTAGAGGTAATAGAATAGTCTCTTAATTTTGGTTTTTCTTCTGTCCCATATCAGGTTGATCTTCTGACATGAGACAGAAATTTGGGATTTTCCAAGCATTCTTGAATTTAGAGGATAGAGCAATGTTCCAACCACAAAGCCAGCTTTAACTTTTACTTGAATTGAGACTACAAAAAGAACATTTGCCTTATATATCTGTACAGAATAGTAGAAATAAACATTTGAAAAGATTTATGAGATATTATTCTTTTAGAAGCACATTAGGTGAATTTGCTGCTTTTCATGAAGTATTTTCTTTGGATAATTTGTTCTTTTTTTCCAGATGTCTCATTTGTCTGGAATTCTTCAAACTCTTTAATTGGCTGCTTTTATTCTCCTGGAAAGACAAACAAAAAACAAAACCTTGCCCCAACCTTAACTTTGGATAATTTTCCCTTTGGGCAGATCAAATTTCCAAAGCTGATAGATGAACTATTACCTCTCCTAACTAAAGGTCTCTCCTATTCTAATCTAATATTTAGCAATTTTAATGGTATCCATAGCTTTTCTTCTCCGGAAAGAAAAGCAAAACCTCTTCCATAATGTAATACATTTCCTGATTTCCATTCTGAGGTCAACACATCTTTAAAGTATACGGGCTGATTTAATTCAGCATTTTTTTTTATTATTCATGTCCCTCTGCAGCTGTTGTTCCTTTTTCACTATCATTTAAGGAATGAAAGTTAATAAAGCGTTGTGTAATTTTTCTCTGGGGTCTTTATTATTTCTTTCTTTTTATTAAGCATATCTTTTAAAATGCAACTAGATCTTTCTATAACTGTTTGTCCTGTAGGATTGTGTGGAATACTGCCTTGTGTGGTGTAAATGCTTTATATTGTAATATGATAAAATATTTCATTTTACTAGAGACATATGCTAGAGCAATGTCAATGTTGTACAGGCATCCCCATGATGGCTATAATTTCTAAAAATATGAAACTGTAAAATCAGCCTTTTAAGAACTTAAAGCAGTTTTCTATTGAAATGTTGAATAGGTATCTATGGTATGGTACATAGACTTTAATTTTCTAAACACCACAAAATTAAACAGACCCATTTTACAATTTTGATTTCTTTGAGCATAATTTGGATTATTTCCTGCAGGTAGTGGAATTTGGCTTTACAAATGTAAATGGAGAATTTTTTTTTATTTCCTGGCCTCTCAGACCCAAATCATCACATAGAAACTATATTAATTATAACACTGTCTGGTCAATGGCTCAGGCATATTTCTGGCTAGCTCTTACATCTTAATTTAACCCATTTCCATTAATCTATGTTTTGTCAGAAGGCTGTGGCTTACCAGCATGTTTTTGGCATCCTAACAAGGGAAAATTACTCTTTACCTTTTCTAACATTTTTCCTAAAGTATCTTTGAACCAGCTAGTAAGGTATCATCCATATATTGGTATTTTAAAGACTGAGGAAATTTTGTGAATTATTTCCAATGGCAGCTGAATAAAATGTTGACACAAGGTAGAGCTGTTTAATATCCTTTGCGGAAACACTCTTTGCTTAGGAAAAGAAGTTCTTTTTTTCCACAGATAATGAGAACCTGTGGATTCATTCCAGGCTAATGTGGTTTGATTCACCAAGACTCCTTGAAAGGTCACTGTGAATACCCCCAAAAATTAATTTACACAAGAAAAAGCAGGAAACAGAATGGAGAGAACTATGCCCATATTTCCAAATATTGTCTATAAATGTTTACATTTAAAGGGGAAGATGCTAAAGATAGTTGCATTGGTATTGATTTTGGTTTATTGATACAATTTTAAGGTCAATTTTGGTATATGTATATTTCTTCTCTTGATTAAAGTATTGTGTTTGTACAGCTCATTTAAAATGTAATGTATGATTAAGAAATATATGTTAAGGCCGGGTGATGGTGGCGCACGCCTTTAATCTCAGCACTCGGGAGGCAGAGGCAGGCGGATCTCTGTGAGTTCGAGACCAGCCTGGTCTACAAAGCTAGTTCCAGGACAGGCTCCAAAGCCACAGAGAAACCCTGTCTCGAAAAAACCAACAAAAAAAAAAGAAATATATGTTAATAGATAGTCACCTATAATAGTCAAACTTGTATTCATGTTAGTTAGGTTTTCTAGAAATACAGAGGTACATTTCAGTTAGATAGGTATTCTTCAAATCTTTTAGAGATCTTCAGAATATGACATTTAAAATGTTTTAAGGACTTAGGAGTTTTCATGACAGTGAGATATATCTGCTCCTGGAAGCACCAATTATTTCAAGAGGAAGATGGGCATCTAAGAGGCTCCTTATGGAGTTTGTTAGCCATGTGGGCAAGAAAATACTGTTGCCTGGACTGCTTGATGGTATGCTATGTTAACTGGATATGCAGGTCCCACAGAAAATGACTGTTGAATTTGCCTAAAGGTGAGACAATCCTGTGAGGTCTCTGCTTCATGGAAGAATAGAAAGAGTCTTCTAAACATTCTGCAGGACACAGAAGAAAGTGACTGACAAACTGCCAATATAGGTGGAACTGTCTTTAAAATTTCCTGCTTTGTGGAAAAGTCTGCTGGACACCAGGGGCCAGTAGGCCGAAGATGGATACCCCAAAGATACAGAAGAACTTTCAGTGACTGTTCAGGCAGCAAGATGTCTCTGTTATTTCTAGAGTTTTGGAAGTCGTTTACAATGTACTTCCTTTTTACTTACGTAATACTATATACTCCTGGAGTCTCTGAGTGAGTTGAAGAATTTATAGTTATAGTTTACCTTACTTATGATAAAAGATAAAGTCAATATAAATATTGCAACTGTAATTTTTGCTTGATATCTGTTTATTTATATTTAATTTTACTATGTTAAGGTTAAAACCTTCCTTTTCATTTAAACAGAAAAAGGAAGGTTGTAACACCCGATTTTGGTGTTACCCCCTCGGTACAGTTCGCGCGCAGCTGTACCGAATGCGAGTCCGGGCAAGGCCTGGAGGTTGAACAAAAGAGACAGAGACCATGGGTCATTCGATAGGAGATCAAGCGAATGCCGTTTATTCAGACTTGGGGGAGCCTATTTCTAACTAACTGCAAGCACTAGGACCCCCGCCCAGGAAGGTGGGAAATTACCATATCAACAAAGGAATGAATGCCCTGTGGCTAATCACCAGGGGGGCAGGATGAAAACAGGAACTTAACCAGGTGGGGCAGGAGGAAAACAGGAACTAACAGAATGCTAGTCATCTGACTAGAAACTGCATGTGTCCCAGGAATAAGGGCTAAATACTTAGTCATGGTGACCAGAAATTGTCCTCGAGATGCACCCCAGGAATAAGGAGGCCAGGGCCCTACAGGTCCCCCCTAAATATAAATTATGACTAGGCCTGTCTTGGGTGGCCTTGGACGTCAGGCAATACCCCTTACCCGTCATGGGAAAGCATCCAGGTCAAAACACATTCCTGTCTTAGGTTGAGGCAGCCCCCCAAAAGCCTTTCCCGTCATTGGCTCACTAGTCATCCATCACCGAGTTCAGCCAGATTTGTGCTGAAAGATTCTCTGGGGCGATATCTAAGAGGACTTGCCATGTGGCAACATTGACCTGAGTTAGCCTTGTCTCTGGCATGACCATGAAGATGACATTCCAGCACATGTAAGCATCCCTTAAGGAGACTGTGCCTGCTCAATACTTAATAATTCTGCCCAAAATTGGAGCCTTTTGAGTAAGGTCTCAGCGCTGGTGAAAGGAACCCTGGTATAGCTAACTAAAACAATTTTAGAAGCCAGTTTGTAAATTGTACACCTCAGGGTTCAAGAATAACAACAATAAGCTTATTACTGTAACATCTAGCAGTGGTCTTTAACCACAAAATTAACTGCAATATTCATATGTAAATTTAGCTCAAATTTAGCTATGGCATTTGCAACCTGCCCTGGGAAGGTATCCTTGTGCTAGCAGGAAGCAACTGACTGACTGAAAAGAATCATGGGGAAGGTAGATAGGTAGATGGGCAATCCTTGGCACTCGGACCACCGCAGCCAGCTCCTCAGGAAACCCGCAACTCTTCAGTTGACAAGCCAGAATCTCCTTGATCTCTTGGCTCTGTCCTGTCTTCAGGCTTCTGGACAGGAAAATCCACAGCACGCACCAGCCGCTCAGGTACCCATATTGGATTATCAGCATCCTGCGGGAAAACACAAACAGCCCCTCTACCCCACACCAGTACGGGATCTGGACCATACCAGATGCCATCTGATAGATTCTTCCATTTTACATGAGGCTTACCGGAAGAATCTGGCCGCCAATGTCTGTCAGCGGCGGTATGAGATTGAGCATCCACAGTCAAAAAATTTAAAATGTATAAAATAAAAGATAAATGCTCTCGGGGGGTGGAACCATATTCCCCCCTTTTTAGTTTTATGTAGATAGGCTTTGAGCGTGCGATGCGCTCGCTCCACTATAGCTTGTCCTTGAGGATTATGAGGTATTCCCGTTTTATGAGAAATTGAAAACTCAGAGCAAAATTTAGTAAAGCCAGTGCTAGTATAGGCAGGTCCATTATCAGTCTTTATAGTTTTAGGAACTCCCATATAGGCAAAAGCCTGGAGACAATGACTTTTAACATCTCGTAATCTTTCTCCTGTGTGAGCCGAGGCAAAAATGAGATGAGAATATGTGTCCACGGTTACGTGGACATATTGCATGCGCCCAAAAGAAGGAACATGGGTGACATCCATTTGCCATAAATGATTAGGCGCAAGCCCACGAGGATTAACTCCCAAATGTGGAACAGTTAAAAGTTCTGTACACAGAGAGCATTTTTTAACAATATTAGTGGCTTGCTCTCGAGATATCTTAAAGTGAAATCTTAAGGAACCAGCATTGAGATGAAAACGACTATGAGCTTTTTCTGCAGCTTCATAAGATTCCTGACTCACTACATAAATTTGACGAGTAAGCTGATCAGCCAAAGCGTTTCCTTCACTCAAAGGACCAGGGAGGTCAGTATGAGCTCGCAAATGCCCTACGTAAATGGGTACAGATCGGGCCCAAAGCAAAGCTTGAATAGCCAATAACTGCGTCTGGACTCGAGATACAGAGGCAACACAAGCTGCAGTTTCCAACGGTGCAAGAATTTTGCTTATATACTGACTGTCAGTAAACAGATTAAATGGAATATCAGCATATTTCTCTAGGGCTATCTGAACAGCAACCAATTCAGACACCTGAGCAGAGTTAGTATTAACAGATTGAATTTTAAAATCAGGAGGAGAGGCTACTACAGCTCTCCCAGTAGAAGATCCATCAGTGAACACATTGCGTGCCCCTGTCAGAGGCTGCAAAGAAATAACTTTAGGGAAACATACCGGATGATTCTTAAAGAAGGTGACTAACTTATCAGAAGGATAATGGTTGTCTAACTTACAGGGATTAGTGCATAAAAATAAAGTCCAATCATCAGCAAAATTTTGCAACCAAGCTATTTCTGCCTGGGTATATGGTGTAATAACCTTATCAGGTAACATTCCAAAAGTTTGTAAACTAAGCTTATACCCTTTTTGAATAACACGTAGTACAGCTGACGGATATGAGATAACAATTTTTACAGGTGACACATGTTCATGTACCCACAGGATGGGTCCTTGCTGCCAAAAAACTCCAGTAGGACTATGCTTGGAGGGGAAAATTATCAACAGCAGTGGCTGACTATAGTCAATATAATGAAGATGAGCAGAGGCAAGCTTTTCTTCAATTAAAGTAATGCATTGCCTTGCTTGAGGTGTTAACTCACGAAAGGAAGTTGGGTCTGGATTCCCTTGTAGAATGTCAAAAAGTGGTTTTAAGTCTCCAGTAGAAATTCCCAGACTGGGCCGGACCCAATTTAGGTCTCCAAGCAACTTTTGAAAATCATTCAAAGTTTGTAGTTTATCTAGGCGAAGAGTAACTTTCTGCGGTTTTACTCCTGTCTGCAACAGCTGATGCCCTAAGTATTGATATGGAAACTGTAGTTGTACCTTTTCAGAAGCAATAACTAACCCAGCATGTGCTAGGCATTCTTGCAAGTCAGCAAAAGCCTCTAGGACTATTTCTGGGTCCTGTCCAGCTAATAGGATGTCATCTAAATAATGACTTAAATACAGTTGAGAATATTTATGCCTTATCGGGGCAATAACCCGTGCCACAAACATTTGGCAAATTACAGTACTATTGGCCATACCCTGGGGCAATGTTACCCATTGGTAGCGCTTGTATGGTTCTTTGAAATTTACAGACGGTACACTGAAAGCAAATTTATCAGAGTCTTTTGGATGCAAGGGAATGCTGAAAAAACAATCTTTCAGGTCAATGACTAAAAGATGATATCCTGCAGGAATACCCACAGGCTGAGGCAACCCAGGTTGAGTTGTCCCCATAATTTCCATGCAATCATTTACTGCTCTAAGATCCTGTAGCAACCTCCATTTACCAGACTTTTTCTTAATAACAAAGATAGGGGTGTTCCAGGGAGAAGTGGATGGCACTATGTGCCCTGCTTCTAGCTGTTCCTGAACTAGAGTACGAGCAGCCTGTAATTTCTCTTTACTCAGGGGCCATTGCTCAATCCAAACAGGTTTTTCAGTTTTCCACTTTATAGGAATGCTTTCTGGCTGCTCTGCAATGGCCCCTAGGAAAAATTTCCTAACCCTGCACGCTGTCCAGGAGACTGTTGTATCATTTTTTTGTCTGCTAAAATCTGTACATCTCCCTGCAGATTTTTGCCTAAACCCTGACCAGGGACAAAGCCCTGCTTTGATAGCATACGCTGCACAGGTTCAGTGGTTAGAACTGCTCCCATAGCTTGCAAAACATCTCTTCCCCACAAATTAAGAGGAAGGTGTTCCAGTACAAATGGTTTAAAAATACCCTTATGGCCTTCTTCGTCCTCCCAATTTAAATATTGAGTACTGCACTCAGGAGAACTGGCTGTTCCTACTCCCTGCAAAGTAGTAGAGGCTAGTTGTAAAGGCCAGGCTATAGGCCAATGCTTTTTAGCAATCACTGAAGAATCAGCCCCTGTGTCAGGAAGGCCTTGAAACCTTTTCCCATTGATAGTTAAAGTAAGTGTGGGGCGATTCTCTAGGCTAGAAACCCAAAAAGCTCCAGGGGAACCTGTGGAGCCAAATCCCTTGTCCCCTCGCTCTTGTTTAAAGAAAGGATTAGTGGAGCGAAACATGGGTAAAAGCACTAATTGAGCTATTCTCGCTCCTTGAGGGATGACAAGGACTCCCATACCAGCTTCAATCATAATTTTAATTTCTCCAGTATAATCACAGTCTATAATTCCTGGTAAAATTTTGATTCCTTTGAGCGCAGAACTACTTCTACCCAAAACTATACCTACTGAACCCTCTGGGATAGGTCCAAATACTCCAGTCCCCAGGGCCTGCACACCCATTTGTGGGGTTAATACTGCTCGGGCGGAGGTACAGAGATCTAGTCCTGCACTTCCTGAGGTGCCTCGTACAAGGTCGTTGACAGTGAGGCATTTCTCTGAGGAATGAATCTGATGGGAGCCGCTGCTCTGCTCATGGCCCCGTACACTTGTGTTTTGGGGGCCCGGGGCAGGCCCCCTCCCCCCGTTTTTTGACCTGGGGATGAGATTTCCTTGACTGTCCGTCTTAGAGTGACAGTCGTTTGACCAATGTGCTCCCTTTTGACATTTAGGGCAAATACCTGGATTTCCTCTAGGCTGACTGACTGCTCCTTTGCCAGCAGGGCAGTTTCTTTTGAGGTGCCCCCGACCTTCCACATTGAAAACAATTCCTAGGTCTAGCTCCAGCTTGGCCTTCCTTAAGCGCAGAAACAATTACCTGGCCCATTACGTGAGTGCCATCAATGTCTCTGCATAATCGGATAAAGTCATTCAAATCTCCATCTCTATGGGGGCGTAAAACTTCCTGGCAGAACCTGTTTGCATTCTCAAAGGCCAGGTGCCTGACGACTGGCATAGCCGAATCCACATCCCCAAAAATGCGACTTCCCACCTGTAGAAGGCGGTCAATGAACTCAGAATAAGGCTCTGAAGATCCTTGAAGGATCTTAGAAAGTTGCTCTCGTGATCCTTTGCTAGGTAAAGTTTTCCAAGCCTTAACGGCTGCTGCAGCTATCTGAGCATAAATCGCAGGATCATAAGCAATCTGTGCTTCTAAGCCAGCATATTGTCCTACACCAAGTAACTTGTCAAGATTATTTTGGGGGAAGCCTGCTTCAGCATTTTTGTCTGCAGTCTTTTTGCAATTCTCCTTCATTTCACCTCTCCATAACAAATAATCTCCCCCTGAAAGACAAGCCCTGCAAAGCTGCATCCAATCATTGGGTATTAGGTTTAGTTCCGCGAAGGATTCCAACAAAGCTACAGTGAAAGGAGCGTGAGCCCCGTAGTCCACGACTGCCTCTTTTAACTGCTTAATGTCCTTAAAGGCCAGGGGGTTATGCTGCCTGGCCCTCTGTCCCTGTTGATCAATGTTTTCCACAACAGGATAAATCTGTTTCTCAATCTGCTTCTCTCTACTTAGCTCATTTAACCTCTCCCGGATCTCTCGGATTTCTGCCTCTAAATCCATAGGGGCAGAAGCAGTAGTACCAGGATTTTGTGGAGGAGGTCTCATGGAGACATCTCCATTTGCTTCCTTTCTTTCTTCTTTTTCTAGTTTCTTTTTTATCAGTGTGATCTCCTTTTTTAAAATTTCTTCTTCTTCTTCTATATCCTTTCTAATGCTACCTGTTCCTAAAACTTCCTGTTCCTCAAAACTCTTAATAGAACTTACAGATTCTACTTCCTGAATCTCCTCAAGGGTTTTGTTTAAGCTCTGTAATTGCTCTTTGACTCTAACGTCATCACTGAGAAGAGCATCTCTGACCAAGCGCCATAGTGAAAATATCGCCATGGGGACTTCTTGTGGTCCTCGCTCTTTCAGAGCATCTTGAAGATCAGCCTTCACCTGATCCCAATCAGTAATGTTAAAACCTCCTGCATGTAGGAACCAGGGACTAAATTTTAAAACTGTCTTAATGGTCTCTTGTGCTGTCTCAACCTTAATACTGGTGCCTCTATTTTCTAAAAGACCTAACAATTGGCCTGTTAACCGGCCCTCCAAAATAGGAACAGAATAACTTGCACCCATAACCAATTCACCCTCGCCGCACAATTTCTTACCTTGCTGGCCAGTCTTCCCGAGGGCGACCTCTCAGGGATTCCCACTTCCCGATCTCGCAGATGGGTCTAGATGCCAATGATGATGTATATCCCAGCGGTGCCTCCAATTGTAACACCCGATTTTGGTGTTACCCCCTCGGTACAGTTCGCGCGCAGCTGTACCGAATGCGAGTCCGGGCAAGGCCTGGAGGTTGAACAAAAGAGACAGAGACCATGGGTCATTCGATAGGAGATCAAGCGAATGCCGTTTATTCAGACTTGGGGGAGCCTATTTCTAACTAACTGCAAGCACTAGGACCCCCGCCCAGGAAGGTGGGAAATTACCATATCAACAAAGGAATGAATGCCCTGTGGCTAATCACCAGGGGGGCAGGATGAAAACAGGAACTTAACCAGGTGGGGCAGGAGGAAAACAGGAACTAACAGAATGCTAGTCATCTGACTAGAAACTGCATGTGTCCCAGGAATAAGGGCTAAATACTTAGTCATGGTGACCAGAAATTGTCCTCGAGATGCACCCCAGGAATAAGGGAGGCCAGGGCCCTACAGAAGGTGATTTGGGATTCCCCTCTGTATGCTGTGAATATCATTGATTAATAAAGAAACTGTCTTGGGCCTGTGCAGGGAACAGATCTAGGTGGGGATAACTAAATTGAATGCTTGGAGGAAGAAGGTAGAGTCAGAAGAAGCCATGAAGCTGCCACTGGAGACAGATAGGCTGAAACTTTGCTGGTAGGCCAGGACCCCATGGTGATGCACAGATTAATGGAGATGGGCAAAATTAATATATAAGAGTTTGCCAGTAAGAAGCTAGTGATAATGGGCCAACCAGTATTTAAATAATATATTTTCTGAGTGATTATTTTGGGCCTAAGCTGCCAGAAGCTGGGAACCAACAAGAAGGTTCCTTACAACATCAGCTTGACAATACTGGTCAACTAATAAGACTTACAGTATAGGGACTGGGTTATATCTAATAGATTGATGGTCAGCAGGATTCTTGTTGATCAATTTGCCTCTTTTCCTCCTGCCTATTTGTATTAGCAAATCCAGATGTGTTAATTTGTGTTTTATATTATTCTATTATATTTTACTTATTTAAGTATTATTTTATCTAAGTATTAATTATATAAGTATTCCTTAGAAGCCTGTTTTTTTTAATCATAGACAGAAAGGAAATGGGATCCAGATGGAAGGGTAGGTGGTGAGAAACTGGTAGAAATAATGGAGAGCAAAACGTAATCAGAGTATACTATGTGAGAAAAAATATTTTCAATAAAAGGAAAAAATAAATTAATTTTTATGTTTAAAAATCATGTAGAGAAAATGATAATGTTTAATTGATTATATTGGAATTGTTGCATTTATTTATCTGAATGGAACTTTATATTTTTATAATTTATTTGTAATAGGACAACTATAAAGACATGGATTGTGATAGCCCTTCAATAGGAACATTGTAATCAGAAGGTACCCTCTCTATAATTCAGGTTCGGCTCATGGAGAGTATAAGGGACGGAGACATTTAAGAAAAAACCAGGCCATGACAGCACTCCATTAACACCAACATTTACTAGTTTGCCTTGCAATCTTTTACCACTTAAAAGCCTCATGTTATTTTTGCTTAGGAGAATGCCGTGAACATTCTTGGAGGCAGAAGGCATTCCATACCAGACAACCAATCAGCAGGTAACTTGATCTGTGCTTTCCAGTTTTTAGACCTAAGAAATTTAAAAGTGTTTGTTTTGTGGTTACTACATTAGAGTCACATGAATGGACTAAAAGCAAAGCTGTCTTACCAGAGTCACTAGCCAAAGGCTTACATCTAAAAGTCTTAACAGCCCAGATTCTACCAGTCACCCCTGATAAGCAGACAATCATTGGTGAATCCAAGTAAAGAATTAACTAGCGATGTTGCAACAATTGCAAAAAGAGATTGAAGCGTCTTTAAGTGTCAAAAATACCTTTGGAGTTAGAGAGAGAAAGAACAAAATTAAGGATTTTTGAAGAGCTAACAGCCTTGTAAGGTCATGATTTCATTGATCATTGTCCTGGGTGCAGAGTCTTCTAGTGGCTGAGAAGTTGTATTTCCTTATTTATCATACCTGCAATTCTGAATTCTAAGACAAACTTAAACAATAAAAACTTGGCGATCTCACTCAGAAACCAAATGGAGCAGTCTAGATAAAGCTTATATTCTCCTGTTGATGCTGAGAAGTAGGAACATTGAATTGCTTTAACGTCAGATAAATTAGCTTTGAAACTGAGTCAGTGGGAAGAGTCAGAATGAATTTGGAGGAACAAACTTGGAGAATGATTTTCCTATGAATGGGGCAACAAACAGAATTCTAGAAGGACTCAGAGAAGAAGAGCTGGATGAAGTTGGCATTCTTCTTATTAACCACTTAGGCAGCAGTGAGTGCAGTATCAGTAGAAATACAGAGAGGATTCACCATTCTGCCAACGCTGGAAAGGTAAAACAGTCCAAGGTTTTGGAAACTGAGGAAAGATCATTGAGGTTAAAAACTGGCAAAGACCTTGAGTGAAGTGTGCCCTAGTGTTAAAATTTTAAGGCAGAACTTGAGTCTTGAACTTAATGAAAGTGTCTAAGGAGAAAGGTGTTTCATGACACATATTGCATGCTTGTAGTAAAATCAGACAACAGAGACATGACTTCAAGATGGAGTGTATATTTCAAAAGGGAAGCAGATTCTAAAAGCCCTTGGTATGATGACTCACAACTATAGTCCCAGGACTTGGTTAGGTGATGCATATTCAAGTCTGAGTTCAATTTAATTTTCAGCTGCTTTGTAAGTAAAACCAAGAGGAAACTGCAAATAGATATCCAATATGGCATTTACTTGGCTGATGTTTTTCAGTTATCCTGTGGGTTAATACTGACTTGATGTGTATAGTTTTAACAATACACTAAACATTTTATAGACTATTTAGGACCAAAATAATCTACAAATGCAATCAGCAATACTGATACCATATTTAAAGGTGATGAAAACTGCTTTATCTGTTAATATCATGTTTCACCTAAATGATGAGGATGATATGATCTTTTAAAGTATTGCAACATTTCTTATATTATAAATTTAAAATGTGTTTTATTTTCCATGCACAAATTTGTTCTATAACCTAATACCTTGATTGTAGTCAACATTTAAGGAAAATATTCTCTGCTAACTTCTCAGTAAACTGTTATATTTATCCAAAGGAATTCTTTTCTGTTTTGAGCATTGTGATCCCCTTTACCAATGAAGAAAATTTTAACTTCTGACTTAAGTATGTTCAGAAAGTACCTTCACATTAATTTAGATATAACAGATCATACCCCAGGACATTTATTATCGTGGCAGGGTTTCAGAGAGAAGGGAAAAACTGAACACAAAGCTCCTAGAACCCAAGAGGAAACAATCTAGTATGGGGATATTTTGCCCAATTTAGAGGTTCACCTCCAGCTTTGTAAGAGGAGGCAGGAAAATTCAAGATCAATGCTGACCTCAGAATCATAGTGACCTACTACAGAAATACAGAAACTAGAGATCTCTCTCTCACACACACTCTCCCAGTTTCTTTCACAAAAGCACACATCCCAAAAATTAAATAAGAAGTAATTTGTTCTGCAAAGTTGTATGGGCTAAACTATTTCAAGTTTGAATTTGGGTATATCAGTATGAAAAGAATCTTTCTCTAAGGTGATTAAGTTGATGACAGACACTGGAATCATTGTCATGACCAGCATTCATACCTGCTCCTAGGAGCTGAAGGTACAGAGCTGGTAGGAGATGAGTGCGATGGACAGTTCTGTTTTTTTCCCCTGGTGTGTGGCTTGTGAGGGTCATTCTGCAGCATCAGTCAGCTGCTCCTCTGCACTCCCCTCATCCTTCTACTTCTACAGGACAGCAGTCTGGCCTTAATGGCTCGATGCAGGGAACATTGTGGTGTGTGACGGTATTTAGAAACCATTGTCCTTGCATGCTTTCACTGTGCAGTTCATCTATTAACAAAGGACTCCAGTGGAAAATGTGGGCATGGGTAGAGGGAAAGTGCTGGGGTGTGTGAGCACTTTGTAGCAAATGAATTACATTTAAAGTCAATTTTTAGCTAATTCTTCCTGTGGTTATTAAAAGAGCTCCCGTTACATAGAGTCACAAACCAGATAATGAGTACTAGTGAGAGATTCACTTCTGGGCATATAGCATCACTTTTAGAGAAAATCACTCTTCAAGTCCATATATTAAGCTTGTGCTCACTAGTCCCTACCAGGTTTAAAAAATATCACAGAAAGAATGAAGAACTGTTGGGTTTGTGCATCTTAAAGAAACCATAAATTGATCTCCTGCGGATAACAGTACTCTTAGTAGAGAATAAAAGCAAGAAACAAAAAAAGATAATGAAGAAACCCTTCACAGCCAACAATAGTGAATGCTTCTTTTCACTTTTCACTCATTTGTAGGAGTCAGACTTATTTAACCTCATAATAGATTTATTAAGAGAAAATTCATAAAGTTCATCAAATAGCTGAAAATAAAGCCTAACATACACATGTCCAAACATTTTCTTTATATAACTTTTTCACTCTTATTTGAAATACATGACTTCCTCCATCCCCTTCTTTTTCACTGCCTCTTTTATTTTACCCTTTTCTTCTCTCTTTTTGGAAGGCCTCATTTCCACCAGAGGAACAAGCTGGATAAAATATTTCCCCCTTAAATGGAATTCTTAGAATAATATCTTTAGTAGCCTTTACCTGGAAAATCTTGCACTACTCTACTAATTTTAGCAGATATATAATGGCATCATCCACTGTAATTCTACCAAGATTGCCTCAGAAAGGAGCCTTTGTTTCATCTACCTCATTCCAGCATTCATTGTTCAGTAAGAACTTCTTAGAGGTGACCTTTTATATATATATATATATATATATGCACATCTTCTCATCAACAATCCATTGGAGACGTTAAAATGGGGCTTGATAACTAGCATCATTTTGTTCAGTGTCTTGGGATTCGCCATTATCTTCGCCCCTTGGATTTATTGTCTTTGTAGACAAGTTGATACGGGAAAGGGGGACTTCAGAGTTAACTCAGCAGTTTTGGCAAATGAATATATCTTGAGAGTGTGGTGTAAACCCCAAGAGATGACATTAGTCTAACACTCTATTAGCAGGGCAAGAAAAAGCTGTCCTGTGCATTCCTGGGTAGACAGACTTTATTTTGACTGGAGTTTCTCCCTAGAATTAAATTCTCTAAATTTCTTAATGCTCCTCAAATCTTTAAAGAAGTGAGATAAAGAGGAGAGGCTGAAAATGTCAAGAACAGAATTTTATTTTATTTTTTCAGGGATATGGTGGTTTTAGAAATTGAGAGGGAAACAAAACAATTACTTTAAACAGTATTAACGTGAAAGTCCAACACTGCAATTTGGACATGTGCACTGACTAATAACACTAGAAATTTGGCTCATTTACAAGTCCAAGGTTATTTTGTAATCTCCCTGTGATCATTGCAACATAATAGATAGATATATGACAGATAGATTGATGATAGATAGATAGATAGATAGATAGATAGATAGATAGATAGATAGATAGATAGATATGATGATAGAGACATAGAGGTCGATAGATGAGAGATAGATAGACTGATAGAAAGATAGATGACATGGGTCCCGTCGCCACACGCCGCTGAAACTCTGGACCAGGCGCACTTTCCTCCCCGTGGTCCCTCGCCGTGACCAGAGTCGGGCACACACCATGTCGGTCGCGGTCAGCAACAGGTTCCAAGGAGGGAAGGCGTTTGGCTTGCTGAAAGCCTGGCAGGAGAGGAGGCTGGCGGAGATCAACCGGGAGTTCCTCTGTGACCAGAAGTACAGCGATGAAGAGAACCTGCCGGAAAAGCTCGCGGCCTTCAAAGAGAAATATATGGAGTTTGACCTGAACAATGAAGGGGAGATTGATCTAATGTCTTTAAAGAGGATGATGGAGAAGCTGGGGGTCCCCAAGACCCATCTGGAGATGAAGAAGATGATCTCGGAGGTGACAGGCGGTGTCAGTGACACCATCTCCTACCGTAACTTCGTGAACATGATGCTGGGCAAGCGGTCGGCTGTCCTCAAACTGGTCATGATGTTTGAAGGAAAAGCCAATGAGAGCAGCCCCAAGCCAGCTGGCCCCCCTCCCGAGAGAGACATCACCAGCCTGCCCTGAGGACCAGCCTGGACCCTCCAGGCTGCCATCTGCCCTTGACTCTCTGCTTTCTCCACTCCTTGTCGTCTGTCTTCTGTGTTTTGTCCTAATGGACTCATTTCTTCTTCATTTCTGTTTCTTTATGGATGCACATGTTACCTGCCTTAATGAGACTGGGGAACCCTAAGCCTCAGGGCCCCTGCTCTCTGCTTCCTGCTGCCCTGCCCTCCCTACACAGAAGGGCTGACATCAAAACTGGAGAGGGTGTGGAGGCCGCACACCTGAGTTCCTATGTTTGAAGAGGGTCTTGCCCATCAATTCATCTTTCTAGGTTTCTTGAGACAGTGTTTGTGTGACAGTCCTGGCTGTCCTGGAACTTACTCTGCAGACCAGGCTGGCCTTAAACGCACAGAGATCCACCTGTCTCTGCCTCCCAATTTCTGGGATTAAAGGCATGCACCACCACCGCCCAGCCTCTTTCTAGGTTTCTAAGCTAAATTCAGGCGGCAGGTTTGACCCTGTTGCCCCTCCCCTCTCCCCACTCTCAAACAATCCTGAGCAGGCACAAAGCTCCAGGGTGTTCCTGGGTGCCTCACAGACGCAGCTGATTCCCCTTGGTTCTTGCCACTCTCGGTCCTCAGTGACATGACACAAGGTGGGGAATGGAAGAATTGGAGTCCTAGAAAGGAACCAGAAGGAACTTCTGGCTTTACTTCTTGTGACCACACCTTTACAGACAGCTCAGAGGGACAGTGCAGTTCTGCTGTCCCTTGTTGGGCAGGAAAGGGTCTCAGAGGCAGAGGTGAAGATAGTGGCTTTGGGGACCCCCACTTCTAGGGAGGATGCTGAGGGTGCCAGGGCAGAAGAGGAGTCAGGTGATCATGACGGACCTTAAACAGAGAAACTGTAAGATGCCCTGAATCCGGCTATTTCCGCTCCTTCCTCCACTCACCGAGTCCTCCCTCCACTCACCCAGTCCTCAGCAGTTCTTTGCTGAGTGCCTATTCCAAGCTTTAAGTCCTGCTCTGTCTTGATGTGTGCTATGTCCACCTCCTAGCTCCCTTCTCCAGACACTCAAGACCTGGAGCCTGGGGATGAAACCGAGGTCACCTGCAGATTAGCCAGGTCATACCTCTCATTTCACTATGTGCCCTACAGGGGTTACGGACCTTTCTGGAAGGTCAGGGGGTTAGTCTGGAGAGAGCATGGACTGGCACCCAGGTGGTCAGGTGCATTGGTCAAAGGGAAGGGTGACTTATCTCCCAGCCTGATACTTGAGGAAGGTGTCACCCTCCAGACTGGCTGTGGGTTCAGGTAAGGGCCAAGCCTGCCTTGGCAGTCTGTCTTCCCTTCACCTTCTTGACTGATCCTCAGAGACCATTTCCAAGAATTACTGCAGTGAGTATCAAACTTGACCCATCTTACCCGAGAGGGGACCTCAGCCTGCCCCTGCCCGTGTTCTGGAACCTGTTGCCCTGGCCACTCAGGACAAGACACAGTCATTCAGCAAACAAATTTATTGAGCATTCACTATATGCGCTGAGTCCAGAACCCAACAGTGAAATGGGCTGACACATGAAACGTGGGTCTCCTGGGGAATCACACCCAGCCAAGGACAGTGTGATGTTAGGAAATGGGGAGGGGCAGCGGCAGCGGCAGCAAGAGGTCAGTAACCTGTAGTCCCAGGAATTCCAGCTGACTCGTGACTTGGCAAGACAGTTAGAAGAGCCTAACCCCTAAGTGGGAAAAGACTGGAAACCGTTGAACTAGTGTGGTTTCCTGGGGCTCCTTAGTGTCCCACAGCAGCTGGAGACCGAAGCAAACGGCCCAGAATGACTGGCCCTGGTTATCCTCTGGTCTCAACCAGTCCAGTTCAGCACAGACAGTTTAGCTAGGCTTCAAGTGCAGTCTAGTTGATGTTTAAACCCCAGCGTTCCTCCCTGTAACAGAAAATCCTGCCTACCCTCACCCCATCTGTTGACTTTTTTTTTTTTTAAGATTAGCATCTCTCCCCATTCCTTCTGCCTCGTTCAATGGTTGGGTTGGGACCTTGGACTGTATTCAGGGAGTCCATTCTCTGTGACAGGAAGATAGAGCCAGTCAGTCAGTGGGACCACAACTCATGGGATTATGTAGCACCCCCACAAAGGATGGCAAAGGAGTGTGCCTCTGACCTCTGCAAGGTACAAGAAGGGACCCTGTGAGCCCCTTCAGTTTTCTGTAGATCAACCCCTGGGAAGAGACTTAAGAATAAGCCTTAGAGGGAGGAGTTTGCATATATTTCAAGCTGTATCTGTCTTTTGGATCCAGAGTTCTTAACCTCTCTAGTTACAGGGTTAGCATTTTTGGGACATCAGCTGTCTTTACTTCTGAAAAAGACCAAATCTAACTGGTGTCACCAGACACATGGGGACTGCCAAGCCAAGTATGGCTTTGCCCTGTGATTCAATAGACTTTTGTCAGGTAGATACGGGTGAATGACGTGTGTGCATGTGTCTGTATGGGTGGGACACCATTTGCAGATTGGAATAAACTAGACAAACTCAAAAAAAAAAGAAAGATAGATGACAGAGAAATAGATATAGATAGGTACAGGTAGAAAGATGATAGATAGATGACAGAGGAAAAGATAGGTATAGATCAGAATATCGCATTTAAAATGTTTAACTTCACATTTGCTTCTTGTAGCACCAAGCTCCTTCAAGAGGATGATGGGCATTGAAGAGGCTCCTTATGAAGTTGCTTGACCATTTGGCAAGAAACTGCTCTTGCCTAGACTGCTTGATACACTGGACATGTAAGACCAGCAGAGAAATGACTGCTAAACTTGCATAAATGTGAGACAATGCTTTGGGGTTCCTGCTTCATGAAAGTATCTTGTAGATATTCTGCAGGACACACAAAAAATAGAATATGATAGACAAATTGCCAGTAGCGGTGGAACTGTCTTTGAAATTCCCTGCTTTGTGGAAAAGTCTGCTGGATACTATGGGCATGTAGGCCAAAGATGGATGCCCCAACGGTACTTAAGAACTTGGGGTGACTGTGTAGGCAGTGAGAAGTCTCAGTTAATTCTAGAGCTTTAGAAAGTCCTTACAATGAACTTATTGCTTACTTAGGTAATATTATATCCTTCTGGAGTCATTGATGGAGCTGAAGAATAGTTGTAGTTTTCTTTAGATATGATAAAAGATAAAGTAGATATAAATATTGTAACTGTAATTCTTGCTTGATACCTGTTTTGTTATATGTAATTCTACTATGTTAAAGTTAAAGCCTTCCTTTTTGTTTAAGCAGAAAATGGGAAATTGTGTGGGAGATCCTCATATCTATGTGTTGTTTTATTGGTTAATGAATAAAGAACAGCTTTGAGCCTATAGCAGAGCAGATCAAGGTGAGGTGGAGCAGAACTAGGCAGGACTGATTGCTGGGAGAAAAAAAGGATGGAGTCAGAGAGAAGCCATGGAGCCACCACCAGAGTCAGACATATCGAAACATTGCCAGTAAGCCACTGTCATGTGGCAATACACAGATTCATAGAGATGAGTCAAATTAATATGTAAGAGTTAGCCAATGAGAATCTAGAGCTAATGGGCCAAGCAGTGATTTATTTAATACATTTTCTGTGTGATTATTTGGGGACTAAGCTAGCCAGGTGGCTGGGAACCAACAAGCAGCCTCCCACTATAATTTGTAATTATTTGTAAAAGGTAATATTTCTCTGATTTCTTTCTTAGCCCCTTTATCGTTTGTATATAGGAAGGCTACTGAATTTTTTGAGTTGATCTTGAATCCTGACACATTACTGAAGTAATTTTCCAGCTGTATGAGTTCCCTTGTAGAGTTTCAAAAACACCAATGATAGCTTATGCTGGAGAAAATGTGGAGTAAGTGGAACAATCATCCATTGCTGGTGAGAATGCAAACTTGTACAACCACTTTGGAGATCAGTATGGCGTTTTCTCAGAAAACTGGGAATTAACCTACCTCAGGATCTAGAAATACAGCTCTTGGTCATATACCCAAAAGATGTTCAATCATAAAGGCATATATTCAACTATGTTCATAGCAACATTATTTGTAATAGCCAGATAGTGGAAACAACCTAAATGCCCCTCAACTGAAAAATGGTTAAAGAAAATGTGACACATTCACACATTAGAGTACTACTCAGCAGTAAAAAAAAAAAAAGGCATCTTGAATTTTGCATGCAAGTGAATGGAAGTAGAGAACACCATCTTGAGTTGGGTAACCCAGACCCAAAAAGATTAATATGGTATGTATTATTCCCTCATAAGTGGATAATAGCTATAAACATAGAATTTGAGCCTATAGTTCATGATCCTAAATAAGCTAAGTAACAAGGTAAACCCTAAGAAAAGCATATATAGATCTCCCTAAAAAGTCAAAGTTGACAAAACTATCTGACAAAATTGGGAACTTAGGGGTGGAGGGAGAATGGAAGGTAGAAGGAGAAGGGGAGGGGTGAGGAGAAAATGAGCTTATGGATAGTCAAGATGAAGTACAGAGATTAGAGCAAGAAAGGAGATAACTTGATTGAGGAAGCCATTATATGTTTAACAAGAAACCCGGCTCTAGAGAAATTCCCAGAATCCACAAGAATGACCCCAGCTAAGGTCCTAAGCAACAGAGGAAAGAGTGCCAAAATTGGCCTTTCCCTGTAGTCATACTGATGAATGAATAAAATATCACCATGGAACCTTCAACCAGCAACTAATGGAAAGAGAGGCAGAAACTCACATCAGAGCACTGGAATGAGCTCCCAAAGTCTAGTTGAAAAGTGGGAGGAATAAGAATATGAGCAAAGTTGGACAGCCACTGAAACAGTCTACCTGAGCTAATGGGAGCTCACCAACTCCAGCCAGACAGGGAAGGAACAAGCAAAACATGAAACTAGCCCCTCTGAATGTGGTTGACAGATGTATGGCTGGGGCAGAGTGAGGGGCCACTGGAATTGGCATCAGGATTTATCCCTACTGCTTATGCTGTAGGGAACCTATTCTCTTTGAATGAATACCTTGCTCAGCCTAGATATAGTAGAGAGGGCCTTGGACCTTCCCCAAAACAATGTGCTTTACCCTCTCAGAGGAGTGGATGGGAGTGGGGTGTAATTGGAGAGAATGAGAGGAGGGGAGGAAGTGGGAACTTGGATTAAGTATATATAATTTAAAAAGATAGTTTGCTTTCTTTTTAAAAAATTAAAAATAAAAATAAAAAACTGGTTAGCCTAATTAAAAAAAAACATTAAAAAGAGTACAACTTGATATCTATCCCTAAGTTCAAAAGATATCTCCAATGAAACAATTGAAAACAATTTTCTTCTTTCACACAATGGAAGTGTGCTGATGAGAGTGAGCCACACATGCAGAGCCACTTTACTCTTACAAACTCTTACACCCAATTTGTTTTAGGCTTGGGTTTCTGTATATGTAATGAAAAATTTATGAATCTGGAACACAAATTAGTTACATTGTGTGGTTCTTTTTACACATTTGCCATGTAGATAAATGAATAGAGCTCAGCAATGAAGAATACCTAGCAGTGACATTTGCTAGAACAATAATTACAGAGTACTTTCTTGGCCCTTTACTAAAGAGTATTTGAAAATTCAAAGGTTCAGGATGAGGATATCTCTCAATTTGTATAGTGTTTGCAGAATAAGCATGAAGTCCTCAGTTCCACCAGTCAGATGCCATGTAAAAACTACATATATGTTCAGGATGCTGAGACATGAAGATCTTCAGCCTGTCTAGCGAACTCACTAGGCCATCAAATCAGTGAGCTCCAATTCGGTGTACTTGGTCTCTAAAAACAGAGTGATAGATTGATTGAGAAAGACATGTGATCTTACATCTAGCCTCTGCACATGGACATATATATATATATATATATATATATATATATATATATATATATATTTCACATACACACAAAAATATGTACACTCCCCCAAAAAAGAAGCATCTAAGGGTTTTAGAGACCTTACAATGATCAGTAAGATGTGTCATAGTGTGTTTGAAATGTTTGTTCTGAATGATGGAGGTTTAGTACACCAAGTTCTATCCCCTCCCCACCTCTGCAAGAAAAGTTGCTATCCAGGCATAGACATATGAAAATAGACTATAATCACCTCTTACCCAATAATCACATTAGGGAGTAAAGGGAATTGATAGTGCTGTGTAGACTAATTTCTTAGTTATTGTATATAAGTTGTGATTAATCTTGGGGTAATAGAAAGTAAAAAAGGAGAGCATGAATAGGAGAAGAAATTGTAAGGACCAAAAAATATCATGAGCATGAAGGAACCATGGCTAAAGGTAGACTAAGGAGGGATAAATAGATACCATTGGAAAACAACCATTGTATCTTTCAGGAAACTGAAGCATAGTGATCCTATAACCCAAGCAAGACTTGTGTTCTCAGGGACCAGTAAAAGAAAAGAAAAGAGTAGTCAGAGAAGGGAAAGTGATAAAACACACACACAGAGACAGAGACAGAGAGACAGAGAGGCGTCTATAGGTAGATAGATACATAGATAGATGAAAGAAATATAGCTAGATGTAGATACAGATATAGATAAAGACATAGATATACATATAGATATGTATATACATAGATATACATATGTATATCTATGTATATTCTCAGGAAACTGAAAGAGAGACACACAGAAAGAGAGAGAAAGAGAGCGAAATAGAGAGAAGAAGAAGAAGAAGAAGAAGAAGAAGAAGAAGAAGAAGAAGAAGAAGAAGAAGGAGAAGGAGAAGGAGAAGGAGAAGGAGAAGGAGAAGGAGAAGGAGAAGGAGAAGGAGAAGGAGAAGGAGAAGGAGAAGGAGAAGAAGAAGAAGAAGAAGAAGAAGAAGAAGAAGAAGAAGAAGAAGAAGAAGAAGAAGAAGAAGAAGAAGAAGAAGAAGAAGAAGAAGAAAAATTAGGATAAAAACAAAGAACAAGCCTAGATGGTCAATCAAAGTGACCTTGGGTATCCAACATAAACTGTTTTAGTTTAGAGGGATAGAAAGTGACTGGCTTGCTCAAAGGCTCCCATCACGAAACCTTCTGTATTTCTTATGCTATAATCCCTCCCTAAAAGGTTCTCTATGATGGGCAAATCAATTTCTCCTTTGACTCCTAAATGATTGGAGTAGTACTTCCAAACTGTTGAAATTTTGAAGAAATGAATTGTTCTATAAGTTTGATGTTTTTATAAGACTGATTTCCTATCTTTGGAGTTCAACAGCACACAGAAAGTGTGGTTTGAAAAAAAAAGCAGTGATTTAAATATCAGGTCGGTAAGAGGTGGCCTTCCTGTCTCTGCTAGAGAATGCAGAGCTTGTGAACAATTTCTACACACTTAACTGTCTCATTAACGTCTACAGGAAAAGTTTGGTCTCCTAGCTAATTTCTCAAAGTTTATTTTCTACATTTGTTTTAAGATTGATATTTATCATTGTTATTCCTGTATATGTGGTGTCTGCACGAATGAATGCTACCTGTACAAGGTTCTCTGCCAAGACCAGAATCTCACCACCAAGCTACTTTTTCTCTGTTTGCCATCATTTGCATTCTTTTACCTATGGTCATTTCTGATTGTCAGTTAATGTATTATCTGCCCAATGAAGATGTCTTTTTTTTTCTATGTTTTCAACCAACAGAGAAGGTATAGCTTAGCCCTTGGGATTGTGGAGCCAAGACACAGGTAATATGTTTGAGATGTTTTTTTTAATCATTAGGTAAATAAACATGAGCCTTTTGTGGTATAACTTCCTCTATTCTGACCAACGTGGAGTTTGGTTTGATTCTGCAGAATCCTGTTTCTAAATGCCAAAGGTTGGAAAAAAAACAATGCAGGCTAAGCAAATGATTTTCCTAATACCCCAGAATTTATTCATCTAAATCGAGTATTATAAACAGGATAATTTGATACTTAATTCTGACAATGTACAGGAAGACACTCTTATTAATGGTATATCCTAATAATATATATATATATATATATATATATATATATATATATATTTCCTGAAATATTAAGGCAACACTTCTAAGTGAATGAGGAGAAAATTTGAAACAACTATAGAGTGCAGTTATCAACCAGCAACATTCTATTTAGAAAAGACAGCTCTCAGTCAATGAAAATGGGTCAGAGCTCATCTAAACTCTTGCTTAGTTTGATCATTTTCCCATTAGGGTCACAGTCAGAACAGTTTTATCAAGTTACAGTGAAGACCTTCTCCAATAAATCTTCCTTAAATCATGTGTTACATGACACAGAATATGCAGTCGAGACTGCCCACAATTAGGAGCATCCCAGAGACTCCTGATGAACCAACAATGTGCTTTACCTTACAGAAAGTTCTGGAAATGATTAGTATGGCCTGAGGGAACTTTAAAATGAACATTTTGGTAGGTGTATTCATCCTCTAATCTGCTGCTTTTTTCTTACTTTTATTAAATTAAATAATGATGTAATTATTAGAAGATTTGAAAATGTTTCCTGCATATTTTTGGCCAAGATCTTTTTGTTCATGAAATATCATATTTGTTCACCCTGTAACATCACAAAATAAAATTTCCTATTTCCCATTAAGATATGCTTGCAATTGAATAGTAATTCAATGAAATTTTGTATTGTATTTATTAATAAGAGTTATTTTTTTCTTTTAGATTTTAAAGAAAGCATTTTTTCTGAGATGTGAGTAATTTCAGGACAAAAATTATGTATGTTACCAATAGCTTGACAGTATCTGAACAAAGTTAATGCCTGGTAAATTTTGGGGTGTAACTGTCTTGGACTATATTGTAAATTGCCTTTATCTAAGAGCTCATAATTTGATTTGTATTGGTCCATACTTTTTATTCATTATTTCAAATTCTATTTAAGTGAAATTGAACATGCAGGGACCACTGCTAGATGACTGTGGTGGATTATTATTTCCTTGATTAATGCATAAGAACTTAGTATTTATGTTTTGACAGAGAATCAAATTGCTCTTTAGGAACACTAAAAAATATGTCTTGTGCAATTTTTCAAGCCATCTTGGCAAATGCTTTCCTTTTTCCAACCAACAAAGTCAACATGACTATCTCATCCATTCCCATCATCTTTGCTACTTGCATTTAATAAAAACAGTGGTGAACTGGAGTGTTTAGCTAGTCTTCTCAAATTTCAGTCATACACTGGGTTGTCATATGCCTTCCTTACTTCCTCATTTCAAATGGGCCTATATGTGGTTTCTTTTAAGATTTGGGTATATGAATCTGTTCTGTTTTCATGTATTCATTAGTTGCCCACATAGTAGGGAATGTTTAGAGAAATCATCCTCAGAAGAAGATTAAGCTTAGTAAGTGCAAACAGTAAGCATTTCACCTAGCCAGGGATTGAACTAGTGAAAAAGCAGCCTCCTCCAAACTTCCTGGGATACTTGCTCAGTTGAGAGTAAATTCCCTGAATGAAGAAAATGTGGTGTGGCATAGCAAGCAATCCCACCGTAAAGTTCCCAGCTTGATTTCATACCCTGGCATTGCTCAATGAGGAACTCTGGCCTGCAAATGTAAAATAAAATAAACTTTTTCATTACCTAATACAAGATAAAATGGAACAGACTTGCTTTCTTGGCTTCACAGGGTTCAAATACAAACATGCAGATGACAGTTGACATGCTGTTATAATAATAACATGCCTGTGAAGGTAACACTTTCACCTGCATTCTTGTCAGAATAATGTCAGAGTCCTATCAAACTTCTGATCAGAAATTTCTAGGCATTGTCCTTGTACAAGAGAGCTCTTTTGCAAAGCTAATGCTTCTACTACACAAAAGCAAACAATTTTATCTTTGCAATAAATTGGATCCAAAAGTAACTGGCCACTGTTTTTAATACATTCTTGGACTCTTCGAGATTGACTCATTGTAAGAGAATTTACTTCTATCACCTTTTATGAAAACATATGCAAAGAATTAGATACATGTGGAGGGAGATGCAAAGGAAGAAAAATCTTTTTCACTGATTTTTAAGAACACACATTCTACCAGGGCAGTTCAAACATTATAGTGAGAATAGAAAAAATATAAAATCAACAATTCTATTAAATATATATAAAATATTTGTATGCATATGAAAATGAATCTTATGAAGTATAATCTTATTTATTGAAGGCAATAACCTCTATGTATGTGGTGTTATTTTCCCAAGAATGGGGAACTTACTCTCTGCTGTGAGACAATGGTCTTTTATCCTGTCACTTGTATTATTTTAATAAAATGCTGATTGGCCAATGGCCAGGCAAGAGTATAGATGTGGCGACCAGCACAAGAGATTTATGGGAAGAGGAAAGACTTGGTCTGTGGTCATTATCCAAACACAGAGGATGCCAAATACAGATGAAGCAAGATGATAATACCCCACAGATGAAAGGTATCAAGCCACATGCCTAACACAGACAAGGATTATGGGTTAATGTAAGTTATAAGAGTTAATAAAAAGCCTGATCTAATAGGCCAACCTGTTCATAATTGATGTAGACCTCTGTGTGGGTTTTTTTGGGCTGAGCAGCTGCAGGGCAGAAAAACTGCTCAGGCAAAACAGAAAAACCTCTGTCAACAACTCTTAGCTGGAAACACACATCTCACTCTTGCACTGTTTCCCCATGTTCTTGGATGATCTAGTCATAGCATACTGCTGGTAATGGGGTTGAGAAGGCTCCTCAGCAGTTCTTATCCATTTCTCTTTTTAAATTGTTTGGACATTTTAAGATTCCTGGAACTCTCTTTCTATACCAGGATGACCTTGAGTGCACAGAAATCCACCCATCACTGTCTCCCAAGTGATGGGAATAAAGACATATCATACAACCACCTGGCTCATGCATTCCTTCTCAAGTATACTTTGACATGTATTCAGAGAAATCACTGTAGTCAGCAATAAAAGATCCCATTGGGTAAATATTCTCACTCTTCACTTTAGTTTTCTTTTAATAGCTGCATTGGGAAAGATGTCTTCTTTCCTCTGAGGGTGTTATACCAACTATTGTATAATAGCAGTTTGCATTTAGCTTTATTGAGTATGCCCCATACTAAGTTTTTCCATCTATACTTGGGGCTGAGCAAAAAGAATTATTAATAGCTGTAGTCATTGAAAGAATAGACTAAAACAGTATCAAAGACTCAGTTCTCCCTATAAATTCTGTTTACTTTCAGCTTTGTGTTGGTTGGCTCATCAGCATTCTAGATGTTACTTTTAGTGTGGCATGTGACGAGTATTGATAGTATTCTCTAACACTTTAGAGATTTTATGTTTTAAATAAGCTTATGTCTAACAATATATTATGATGCAGATTCAATAAATTTTTGAGTAAATTTTTCAATCCCTGTGAACACAACTGAAATTTGTAAGTTATAATGAAGGAAAAGTTGTACTAGAATCTGCATCAGGAATATCCACTGAGAACTCACTGGTGTAGTCTTGGTTTCTATTGAAATAATCTTCAAAGGTGGGAGGTCCACACTTTTATTGGATCATGAAAACTCTGATACTCATCTTTAGGTTAATATGTTGTTGGTTTAATAGCCAAATGGGCTCTTGGCAGATTTTATAACCATAAAAAAGATTCATGGCATAGCTAGGGAAATTAGGTTGCTGGAAGCATTTCTTTGAAGGAGGCTTGTTGTCTGAGTCCCTTACCCTCTTTCCTGCTTCCCAGTTGCCCACAAGTACCTGCCTAACTCCATGAATGTTTCTGCCAGCATGCCTTGTCTTACCTCAGGTCCAGAGGCCATGGGACTGACAGGTCATGGACCACAACCTCTGAAACAATGAGTCAACTTAGCCTTCTGTTAGTTGTTCTTCTCAAATATTTTATAACACAATAAAAAGATGAGTAGTACACTTTGTTACTCTCATGTTTTCACACTTAAATTCATGGTCACTTGTCTTGGTGGCTCTATGGTGGGATGGTCCTAGGCTTTGTGGCCAATCAAGCACATAGTAGAAAAAGACAGTAGCCCAGATGCCAAGACTAGAAGAGGAAGAGTCAATAGTTCAAGTATCTACTTCAAAGACAAAATGACCTAACTTCCTTTCTTTAGTTCTCAACTCCTAAAGGAGACACAGCTTCCAATATTACCAAAGGCTGTTAAACAGAGCTAGTAGCATAGGACCCATGAGAAACAATTATGACCCAGTTCTTACAAATCTAATTTGGTAACAAACCTTCTGTGGTGAGGAAAGTTTCCTGTCTTCCACGGTCTATTCTTGCCTTCACACCGTGTACTGATCACTACCACAAAACTTGAAAACATAAAAATTTAAATTCTGTTGCTTTGACATGACAGGAAAGATCATTGCTCTTTCAAAGACCACACCTCATTTTATTGCTTTCAATTTATTTTTTCTTAACCATGTGCTTGGGACTAAACAAGTTAAAATATTGAGAGTGCATCAATATAATTTTTTTTCTGCTTCTAAAGGGAGAAAACCATTTTTGTTAGTAAATATAGGCTAAATTTTAGTGAAGTGGTATGATATATTGGTCATGAACACTTTATTGTCATAATGAGTATGTAACATGTGGAAGTCTGGCAATCTCTGGAGGGTATATTTAAAGAAACACTAGCTAAGACTTAGTGCAATGTGACAATGGATTTCTATACTGAAAGATTAATTGCCACATTACTGAGGGTATGAACTGGGATATAAAAAAGACCAAGTAGCTTGAAAAAGCTCCTGTGACCTCACAGCCAAACTAGGTCTCTAACAATATGTCAAAACTGGAAATGTTGAGATAAAATGGTGACCTACCACCAATCAGAAAAGCAATACAGAGACTGACTACTGGTTCTGGGGAGAAACTACATTACATTTCCTTAGCCATTTGCTATTTCTTTGTCCTTATTTCTCTGTTGAGACTCTCCCAAACACATTTTCTATAACTTGTGCTAACTGTATTTTTAAATAAAGCCATACAACCTTTACTTAAAATCTACATATAAACACAATTTTGATCCAATTGGTAGAGTTTACCTCATATTTACAGATGAATAGTGCTCTGTTTTGTAAATGAAATATGTATTATTTGTGGCTAACTCTCACATCTTGATTAACCCATTTCTAACGAGTGTAGCACCACAAGGTGGTGTCTTACCGGGAATATTCTTAATCTGCATCCAGCTCGGAGAGAAGAGCTATGGCGACTGTCTCACTTCCCTTCTTCCCAGCATTCTGTTCTGCCTACTCCGCCTATCTAAATTCTGCCCGATCAGGCCAAGCAGCTTTCTTTATTAATTAACCAATGAAAGCAACAGATAGACAGATGACCCTCCTCCATCATCCAACCTCAAGGAAATTTGTAAAACATAACAGGGCTACAGAATATAAGTTTGGGAAACTGAGCCAGACTTGATAATTTTTAAATGAGCATGTCAGATTTGTCTTAAGTTTTATTCAGAGTTAGAAAGTATTCTAATGGAATTTGAAAGATTTTTTCCATGTTAACAATGTCAAAATAAACAATTTATAAAGAAGCATATTATTAAAAATTGACTAATTACTTCTTTCTAAATTTACCATAAACACTCAAGCATTTAGTTCTCTTAATTCACCTTGACTTCTAAACATGACACTTAAGATTTCTTGTGGTTTTTGTCCCAGTCTTAGTGAAGAGCCCAATATTCAAAGCCAGGATGGTAGAATAAAATGGTAGTGTTATTTTTTCCCTCCCTTCTTATTTTCTGTTAATACACACTAAACTTGTGTGTTCCTTTTTGAAATGATTTTCAAATCCAAAATTACTCTTAAACATTTATATTTAAGAATCTCATGGTTCACTCACTTCAACAAATTGCACAGGATTCTGAGGAAGAATTCATATTAATTATTGATATTACCATTTTGATTAGTAATTTTTATCCCTTTTTAATAACTGTCTATATATATATATATTCAGAAAAAATCATTATTGAAAATCTTGGGGAATATTTGTAACATTAAAAAATGAAATGTATCATACATATCATCTATACTTTAGACATTATTTAAAATTATGGAAAATATATGTATTCACACAATTTTAAAAGTATAACTATGAGAATTTTTTAGAATAATCTTTACATAACAAGTACCTGGAGCCAATATAACAAATAATTTAAAACCTGGAAATTAATTTTTGTCTTCACACTCAGTACCTGGTGCTAACACAGCTGCAGGAACCTTGTAATTTAAAGCTACATTTTATAAAATCTCACTAGCAAAAATCAATAGAAAGCTTTAGTGAGGAGAATGTGTATAATAGTAACAAGGAGAAAGGTTAGTGTAGGAGTTAATGGTTCCACCAGGAATAAAACAGAGTTAAAATGTGAAGGAAAGGTCTCCCACAAGTGATTCGTTAACCTTTCTGAACTCTGGTGTGTCCATGCTGTAAAGACTGCAACAAATCTGACTGCAACTCTGCCTGCATTGGCTAACACTCCACTGCAAGCCCTGCACTGCTTGAAGTTCTTAGGGTAGAAATTCTTTCATTACAACCCCGTGTTATAGCTAAAACATAAAGCAGGAGGACCACTAAGGTCGCAGGGAGCATCAGGACCCAATATACCTTCAAGTGTGCTTTCTGTTTGTTTCAGTTGGTCATATTTGTGTGTGGGATGTCAACACATCTGGCACAGAGGCCAGAGGAAGATGACACGTGTCCTGCTTTATTTTGCTGCATCACTTTTACCTTAACTTCTTGGGACAGGGTCTCTCTGAACTTAGAGTTACAGCTTAATTAGTTCTGGTGAGCCAGCTACCACCACCCCTCTCAGTGGATGGTACTAGCATGGCTTCAGCCTATGCTTAGTGTGTTCTGGAATCTAATCTCAGGTTCTCTTGTACTTGTCACATGTACACTTACCCACTGAACCATCTCTGAGCCCTAGGTTTTCTTTTTATAGTTGACATAACTTTAGATTGAAAAAAAAGTTAGCATATGCCATAGTCAAGTTTATGATGTGTGGTTGTAATTCTTTCAGAATCCTGTTAATTTGAGTTATTTCTATCATTGGGTAAATATTAGCAAAGCTGGGAAATTTTACAAGCATCCTTCATCATTCCCAAAAATAAATTAATATGCCATTCTTTTTGAATGATATGATTTATGTGGTCCTGAATCAGATGGCTCCAATGAGTGTGTGATGACAACTAAAACATACAGTGATGGTGACAGAAGCTAAGCTTGTGTGTGGCACACGGAAGCTAGTGGTGAATAGTGAGTGCCCTCGGAATGTAATTCCTCTATAATTTCCTTAGATACTTTTCCACTTCACACAGAAAGAACAAAGAATAACGATGCCATGCACACCTCCCTTCCTCAGGCTACTTCCTTATGTCTTCCACCCACCTTCTTGCCTCTCCAAATCCTTCTTGCATTTCTTCCAATGAATGTTAGGCCCAAAGTTTAAATGAACAGCTGACAGCAGGCAGATGAATGTTCCAGCCAGCCAACCAGCAGGGGGGCTCATGCACAGGATAGCTTCCTGGCCTTCGGAGACAAAATCAATCCCTGTGACAAATTCAGTGGCCATCAGCTAGGGACCTGGAGTCCCAGACCTCACATTTCTTCCAAATTTTCCACTTGGTAATCTATCCTGCTGGGCTTTGTTCTTTCAGATTTCCATAAACTCCAAAAATGAAGTTATTTTTACTTCTTCCTTCTTTTTTTTTTCCTTGAAGAAGAGTAAATTCAGTTCATAATTAGGGGAGGAGCTGTATTGGTGTTCCTTTCCCTACGTGAAATCTGTTATAAATGTGCCCTGCCAAAATCCTGAACTCTCTGTGCCAGTTTATAATAGCTTCAGTTCTTAGTCTTTTTCTCTAAATTCCAAATTTCCTGTCATTTAAAAATGTTTTGTCCTTGAAAATCCTTAGATTTTTTTCTCATAACATATATATGTGCTTGTGTGCTTAAGCCATTTTGCCTGCTGCAGCTGAAGACAAAAAGAAAAACATCAGCTTGTGTTCTGGCAGAAGTTGGATCTGCAACCTGTAATCGCATTTGTGGCTGTCCTAGAACCATTCTTATTATCTGGAATATTCTTATCTCATAGCTACAGCTGAGGGCAGCATTGTGTCTGTTGGAGTGTAATCAGTGCACTGGCTAACGATGTCCAGATCTTTGTTAGAGCAGACACCATCTTTGGAATCGACTCCAATGCTGGAAATTGCTGAAGCCCTTAATCCGTGGGGTTTCTCTTGCCTGAATTGTGGTCAGAATAGCACAACTTCAGAGGACTATGATCTTGGCTCTTTGAAATGTTGATTTTCATCTGTGCCACGATGTGGTTGATTTGCACAGAAAGTCTTGATAGAGTTGGTCAATGATAATACGGTTTTCTACAAAGAGCACCATATTGACAGCTTAGGGAGGAAGTCACTTGCCAATAAGCTTTGCCTACAAACACAGCACAGACTTCATGAAGCTGATATTTCATGAATAACTTTGACATATTTGAAGCAGCTTCAGGTTTGTTATATTTTTGTATTTTCTTTATATGATTTCAAAAGCAAAACTTCATTGTACTGAGTCTTTGCCATCAGAAATTTGTTTTTCATGATCAGAAGGTGATTATCTCTCTTTTGAAACAGCGCTTGTTCATGTGGTGCTGTATGTTAAATAATTCAGAGAGTATTTATAACTAAACAATGCCTATTTATCTTCACAATGAGATCATAGGAGTCAATAAACCAGAAAACTCCTGAAGTTGATCTCTGAGCTATCAATATTTTTATTAATTATTGGAAGCTTAAGTGTGCTATCACCCAAAAAGAGTGATGGTATACAATAGCTATAGTCTATCTGTCTGTCTGTCTGTCTGTCTATTTATCTATCTATGTATCTATGCATCTATCTATGTATCTATCTATCTATCTATCTATCTATCTATCTATCTATCATCTATCTATTTATCATCTATCTGTCTATCTATCTATCCATATCTCATACAATTGAGACATTATATCTATTTCTCAAATATGAGTATAATGAGTATATTCTGCAGTAATATATGGTGTTCAAGTGTTAACATTACAAAAACATTATTTCAAAATCTAAAAATTAAATTAGTTAACAATTTAATACATGAAGCTAAAAATATTGACATATTCAGGTTGCAAGTCATAAAGGACACATGATCTTTTAGGATATCTCAAGATAAAAACAAAGGCTTCTAGAACACAAAACCATGACATAAAAAGGAAACTGTTTTTCCTTGACTACTCTGTAATATGAAGTTGATTCCTGGTGGCTTTTTGATGTGGGAGTGATTTCTTATCAATAAAGAAACTGCCTAGGCCCATTGATAGGCCAGCCCTCAGGAAGGCGGAGTAAACAGAACAGGATGCTGGGAGAAAGAAGCTGAGTCAGTGAGTCGCCATGATTCTCCCACTCCAGGCAGACACAGGTTAAGATCATTCCTGGTAAGCCAGCTTGTGGGCTACACAGAATATTAGAAATGGGTTAGGTCAATATGTAAGAGCTAGCCAATAAGAAACTAAAAGTAATGGGCCAGGCGGTGTTTAAAAGAATACAGTTTCCGTGTAATTATTTCGGGGCATAAGCTAGCCATGTGGGTGGCCGGGTGCCGGGGACGCAGCCCCGCTGCTCCATATTACTACAGCTTTTTTTTTTTAACATAATATTTTTTACTGATTACTGGGAGTTTCACATAATGCATCGATATCCCATTCACTTCCCATGGTGGTGTAAGGTTGTCAGTGGTCCATATGGTGGCTGATAGCTGTGTTGATGTCTGTGGTCTCTTCTTGTGCTGAAAATATGGTGCAGAATCCATATTGAGGTCCATGGCCTCGACTGACACTGGAGGTCATGTGGATGCTACCATTGGTTGTAAAGGGCAAGGAAACTTTTCTTGCAGTTGATGATTGAAGACTCAAAGTTGAAAAAGAGGGTCATAAAAGGATTCTGTGGTAGCCTCTTGCCCCCACATACAACACCCCCTCCCCCAATAAAAAGATGCAGTCTAGTCAGAAAGCCATTGAGAGGTAATGCTTGTCTTATTCATTAACTTCATTTGAAAATCAGTGTTTTCTGAGACTTTTCAGTTTTATTTGATGCACCAATGTGTGGGATATATGCAGCTGTTCTCCATTGCCAACATTTTGCTCACTGTTCTCCATGCGCAGTGTCACTGATAAGCTATGAGTGAGTTGATTCCTTAGTCATTGGGTGATCTTCTATCATAAAGTGCTAGGTCACTGGCATTCATGCCAGTGAAAGTGAGAAGACAGGCAGGGGTCTCTACACAGAGCCTCTTCTTACTCCACTGTGTCCTAGTTTATAATGTGGGCTAGTATACATAGTCATTCATGCAATCAGCTTTCCAGTTTGTAAAATAAAGTAAGTATATTTTTTCAACTATTTAGTTTCAAGTTCAGTTTTGTATATATATATATATATATATATATATATATATATATATATGTGTGTGTGTGTGTGTGTGTGTGTGTGTGTGTGTATACACATATATGTATATACATATATATGTATATATATTTAAGATTATAAAATAACTACATCATTTCCCCTTTTCCCTCACTTTAAATCCTCCAATTCACCACTCACATTGCTTTTTCTAATTTATTATATTTTCCTCTTTAGTTGTTTTTAGATACACTTCCCTGCCTTTGTCACTTCCTGGTTCTTATTTCCCACCCTATGATGAATGTGTCATCTTTTTTTATGTATGCAGTATGTATGTATGTATGTATGCATGTATCCATCTATCTATCTGTCATCATCATCTTCATCATCATCTCTGTCTCTCCATCTATTTACCATTTATCTATTAATCTATCTCATCTGTCACCTGTCTGTTTATATTATTACCTGATATCATTTGCATGGAATTAATTAGACACAGGCATTCCATTAATAAAACACAGTGCAAAACTGCAAAACTAAGAGGCAGAAAGAGTATAAGACTCAGGCTGTTGGTGACTACAAGGAAACAATGTCTTACACACACAGTAGGATCCCTGAATGTATGAACTCATATGCTTTGTTGTGTCAGCATGCACAAAATGCGAGCAAGCTCAAGGCAGACTAAATCACAGTAAAGAGAATTTGGCTTCGAAGTCCCACTTCTGTTCTCCTCTTCATGAAGCTATTGGCAATTTCTCTGAGTGCATAGCAATTTTGAAGAGTGGGATGGACAAGGACAGAGCTAGAGGTTGGGAGGAAAATATAAAGTAAATACAATATTCACATCCGAAATCCTTGAAAACATAAATTAAGTAATAAAAATATATGAAAAGGTAAAAGACTAAAGTAGGGTAAAAAAAAATGTATATTTGTAGCTCCTGATACGTAGATCATGTTGCAGAAGAAAATCACACATCCAAGATTATTTTAGAAGCACAGATTTTATTTCATGGGTTAAAAAATAAAAGACAAATTTGGATAGGTAAGGAAGGGAACACAGAACTGTGAAGATTTGGGAATATGTGATTTTGGCCAAAATACATGAAATTCTCGAAGTAGTAATAAAAATGCATATTTAACAAGATATTTTAAAATGTAAAGATAGAATGAAGTGTACTTTGTATAATATTTAAGATACAGACTCTATGAAGTGTCCAAAGTAGGGGTAGATAATAAATAATTTCCCCTTTCCATTTGTCTTTTCAGTTCTGAGAAAAAAGCAAGCCTTCCAAAGACAGGGACCACAGGACCTCATCTTCACAAAAAGACATCCAAACTATTATAATTCATTAGAGCTGATGTTTTGAAATTTTAATCTATGTTTAAACATGATTTACACATAAGAAAATTGGTTATTGAGGCAGAGGCAGGGGCAGGCGGATTTCTGTGAGTTCGAGACAAGCCTGGTCTACAGAGCTAGTTCCAGGACAGGCTCCAAAGCCACAGAGAAACCCTGTCTCGAAACCAAAAAAAAAAAAAAAAAAAAAAAAAGGAAGAAAATTGGTTATTTTGAAAAGGTTTTCATATGCACAAAAATGTTATTAATAGATTTTTAAAGAAGGCAAAGGGTCAATACAAGGTTCAGGTACAATACTATAACTATACTATTGTATAATTGATACTATAACAACTGCATATTCTACATGAAGAAGGCAATACTTCTAGCATCCTTTCCATATTATGATTAGAAACTTTATGCTTGTTTTCACCCTTAAAAGGAACTCCTGGAGTTGGTAGCATGGGTGTCATGAAGATCCTTTTGTACCAGAGCTACAATGAGGATGAAAGCACAGAAAATACATTTGCAAAATATATATTGTATTTGCCAATGCAAAAACAACAGCAGTGTTTGCATTTACTTCTTTATAAAGCCAGAATAAATAGTTAGAACAACTGATTACTTGATCTGATTTTATATAGATTGTAACATTGATGACCCAAAATATTACGTTCAATTTATAAACTGACATAAAAGGGATAAATCTTTAATTTTATTGGCTAAAATCACATAGTTTAGTGTGTAAATTTCATCTTAAGTATTTTCAAACACAAATTACAATTGAAATTTGTAGATGGAGCTGCAGGCAGGCCTGCTTTTCGTCCCGCCCGGCTCCGGCATGGTTAACTTTACACCTGAAAGATCATCTCACCTTTAGGCAAGTTCAGCAGTCCTCTCTCTGAGGGTTCTCTGTGTCCGGTTTATGCAACAGTCCAGGCCTGGCTTGTTTGTTGTTGGTTTTTTCGTTCTGCCTGGTTCCCCACAACTGTTTAGCTCCAAAGAAAATCACACATAGGTCTCCATAAATTATAAACTGATTGGCCCATTAGCTCTAGCCTCTCACTGGCTAACTCTCACATCTTGATTAACCTATTTTTCTGATCTATATTAGCCATGTGGCTCAGTACCTTTTTTCAGTGGGACAGCTCACATCCTGCTGCTTTGGTGGTCTGGCAGGAATGGGAGGAATCAACTTCCTCCTTCCCAGAATTCTCCTGTTCTCATTACATCATTTCTACTCCCTGTCTGATTTTCCCACCTATATTTCCTACCTGGCCAATCAGTGTTTATTTAGAACACAATTGACAGAATACAAACAATTCTCCCATACCACTTCCCCCTTTAAAAAAAAAAAAAAAAAACGAAACAAACAAACAAACAAATACCCATAGTCCATTTTTGGGGGAATGTGGGCATAGTATTTCAGGCTACTTCCAGCTGGTTGGGGGTGCTGATAATCTTATGGGGACCTAAAGAAAATTTAGAGTTATGATCAAGTCCTGTGAAGTATCCTGTGAGTCTTGATCATCTCAGGCAGCAATCTTGAACCTGTTCTGGATGAAGAACTCAGACATCTGGGCCATGTATTTCCACTGGAGAATTCTCAGGTGGTTTTCCTTAATCAAAGTTGATTTTTCTTAACTCTGAATAAATCCACAGACTCTCATTTTCTGTGAAAACAAAAGCAAAATCTCTTCTCCAAAGTAACATAACTTTGACTTCAATTTTTTAAAGCCACGGATGGACAATACTTTGGGGGCAGCGACATGTCTCTGTGATTTCTAGAGTTTTGTAAGTTGCTTGCTTCTCATTCGCATAGGTAATATTATATTCTTCTGGAGTCTTTGATGGAGTTGAAGAATATATAGTTATAGTTGTTATTTTGGGACATAAGCTGGTCAGGCGGCTGGGGTGGCAGGAACACAGCCCGCTGCTCCTTCTACAGGAATTGAATTAATTTTGCTCTTATTTAAAGGAACAAATAATCAATTTTACTGTATTTCACAAGAAGAGGACTTAGCATATGCAACTAATTCTTTGATTTAGTTAATATTTAAATGCACCTACTGTTTTTATAAAACTTATATATGGTGGCAAAAACAGGTTTCTGTGTGACGGAAGATAGAAATAATTGGACCTCACTTAAGCAATTGTTTCATTCATAATTTAGGACGTCACAGTACCATAAACTTGTTTACATGAGAAATAGTTATTTGTGGAGTAATCAAATTTATAAGTTGGAAAATGAAATCTTTAGTGATTCATTTAGAAATAGGAGGGTTGTGCACTGTGTTTCACTAACACTGAAAATGCCTAAGAAGGACCATTTTATGCTTAGATATATTTATCTCATTTTTAATTGTGTGTAAGGGCTTATACACCTGTGAGCAGGTGCACTTGGACGCCCATGAAACATTGGATTATATGGAGACGAGATTACAAGTAGGTGTGAGTCTCTATTCCCAGACACTGGTATTGGAAGCACAGCTCAGATCCTCATTACTGTGTGCTGTTAGCAGTTAAAAAATAACACTAGTCCCTTAATGCAATGATCTTAAAACTCATGGCCTGAAAATGTCTGTTAATTATTTTCCTTAATTAACCCCTGAAATTTACTGCATTGTGGGATCTTGAATATTAAAAAAGTCTGTATTTTTTAAAGGATGAACCCAGATCCTAGTTGTGCCAAAAAAAAAAAAAAAAGAAAAGAAAAAACCTTAGCAGCTGGGTGTTCTATTCTTACAGTAAAATACCATTAGATAGACAACTTGACAATATATCTCAATTTAAGTCTGGATAAAATTTCAAGCCACAAAAATATACCATTTACCTCAAAAATCATGAAAAAAATATCTG
Source organism: Microtus obscurus (assembly GCA_963919715.1). Taxonomy (NCBI): domain Eukaryota; kingdom Metazoa; phylum Chordata; class Mammalia; order Rodentia; family Cricetidae; genus Microtus; species Microtus obscurus. Next base: position 3,225,295 of record CAWTZC010000453.1, on the reverse strand, counting down.
GAATCTTGGGAGAATTTCAAGTCTGCATTGGTGATGTACTCTCCGTTTCTCTGGCTCAGACACCTAAGATGAATAAGAATTCAACCCTCTTGGTTGAATCATTTTCCTTTAGTCATATTCTGTGGCCATTTATCTCCATATCATTGCTCTATAAGGCTCTTATGAAGACAAGTAGGAGAGTTTTTTCTAAAGTGTTTAAACTCTTAGGAACAAAAGTATGCCATAAGAACAAATTTTTATTGTCTTTATTATTATAACAAACACAGGGAATAATTAATTTTGAGTCAGGAGAAGAAAGCATTGTGAGCGTCTGCATCAGAAATGACATGGTGGGTGTTAAATGACACATCTATAAAGAACAAAGCTGCAATTTTCTCATCATTTTGCCTGTAACATTTTTCTTCTGAAGACCTTGTACAGAGTTTCAGGATTTCTTTCCTTTCTACGTGTCTTCTATTTTTGTCTTTAATACCTGTGAAGCTTAAAATTTTTAAAGAGATTAATTTATTGCAAAAAAAGACAAAAAGCAAAAATAAAGACTTTAAGGAAGCCAAGACATCATGTCTAAGGAATCATTTTTTTATTTATTATTTTATTTTCATTTGACATTTTATGTTTGAATGTAAATTTGAATAATTTCTGTACAATATTTATTTGCATTTTTATAAGATTTATTTTCTTTTTATTTATGTGTATGTGTGTAGGTATTTTCACTGGGGTGCAACCCCTTGCCAAGGAAGCCTACAAGGGCCCAGTATTCGCCAGAACAAGAGGGGCGGTTGTTGGTCAGCCTCTTGATGATGGGTCCAACCACTGCAGGAAGTGCTCTTAACTGCCAAGCTGTACTGCTCTCTCCCTCCTTGCAGTCTGGTGAGCTTTTAATTTATTTTAATAGCCCCTAAATTAGAGACAATTCTGTTAGCTTCATAAGGAAATGCTTTTTTCGTGTTCATAGTACAGTTTCCAGCTTTATTTTTCTTTTTTTTTTTTTTTAAATTAATTTATTATGTTTTCTATTATTTAAAACAATTTTCAAATTCAAATACACTTTAATCATATTCTTCCTCTCCCTCAAGTCCCTTCAGATCTTTTCCCCATCCCTACCCACCCAACTTTAAGTTCTTTCTTTAACAAGAAGCAAAAATCCTGTACAACAATAAAATCTTCCAAAACTTAGAAACAAGAAAGTCATACCAAGAAAAGAAAGAAAAAAAGATTGAAAACAAACAAAAAGCCCAACTTGTAACCAAATAAAGCTCAGACAAAATCCTGTGGAGTCCAACTATATGTTGTTGGTCAATTACTCCTGAACATGAGGCTTGCCCAAAATTAGTTGACATGCTCAGTGTCACTCATCGTAGAAAACTGATTGTCTCTCCCCTAACTGGTATAAGTGATAGTTCAGTTGTTAACCTTTTTTTTTTTCTTTTTTTTTTTTTTTTGTCAAAGCCTCCGTTTATTAGGGACAGGGTAACGACTTATATACCCCCTGAATGAGGGCTTGGGGAGTAGGGCACAGGAGCATGGAATCTGGCCGCGTGGTCCCAGTCAGATTTTGATCCCTTTTTCACCTCCCTAATTGATGACAGGCAAGCACACGTAACTTTTTGTGGAGTAGGCATTTAGGAAGGAGGACATACCATGGGCCAGACTAAAAGGTGAATACTGGGTTTGGAAGGTGCCCCTTTCTTCTTGTCTGGAGATGGAGTTATTGGTGCCAAAATTATATCATATCTTTTGTTTAAGGAGCACCTCACAGATTTTTCATTAATGATAGATATAGGGGCCCAATGACGGGAGTTAGTGTGGATCCTCACCTAAATTTCAAACCATACAGAGGCCGTACAGGCCGGCTCAACATGACATGGTTTTTAGGTACGAGGGCGCTCTCCACATAGCCTAAGACAGGGTGCCCTGTGATCTGCTTACTTTAATCCTACTAGATACCTTTTATTTGAGAAGCTCCAAGAAACTAATGCTACTCATAAGGCACCCCTCTGTTCCCAGGAGAGGTTAATTACTTCACCAGTCGAGAGGAGGGTCTCTCCTTGTCCCAGTCCCCTCTCCTTTAGATCTGACACCATGGTTGACTCTGTCTTGGTGCCCTCCACCTATAACTACTTACCTTTATATAAGAAAGGAGGAATATGTTGGGAGCCGTTTCCCCCCCTAAAGATTGTTACAGAAACCATCACCTTGGGGAGCCTGCAGGGAACCCCAAACCCATAATTATGTTAAGAATAGTCCTATTGGCAAAACCTGCCCCACACCCAATTAGCTATTCGCTAATTGCTAACGAACCTAATCTGATAGCGGAACTGCCTTAAATTCCAGCTATCCAGGGAACTAGGTGTGACAACTCCTGACTTCTTGGCCTACCTGACCAGCTTTATTTTTCAAAATATTGATTTCTCCCGAATTGCATTAATTATCTATGTTTGTGGAACTATGCCTGGGCTATGATCAGTAGCTTTTGAGGTAAACATACAAAACCCCAAAGGATTAGTTCAATCCCTCAGCCTTACTGTTCTTAGAAAAATGCAAACTGGGTTTTGCAAATGACTTTGGGCGAAGCAAAAGGGAACATGCCAGTTCCTACAAAGGCAGCCAGTCTAGAATGCTGCCTTCTAGTTCATTTACTACTTATTTTGTGCTTGCATCTCGATATGCAATCTTATTACTTGTGCATTTCTTCTTCCCAGCACTCACCCGCTTATGTGTATTATTCTCTGTAGCTTCACTTCTAGTGTCTTGAATGCTTCATCAATTCCTGGGTTGTTTCCGGAGAGCCATGCTCTGCCCTGCCCTTGAGAGAGTGACAAAGATCCATGTTAAGATGAGAAAGAGACCCACACTGGAGCACCGGACTGAGCTCCCAAAGTCCCAATGAGAAGCAGAAGGAGGGAGAACATGAGCAAGGAAGTCAGGACCACGAGGGGTGCACCTACCCACTGAGACAGTGGGGCTCATCTATTGGGAGCTCACCAAGGCCAGCTGGACTGTGACTGAAAAAGCATGGGATAAAACCGGACTCTCTGAAAACGGCGGACAATGAGGGCTGATGATAAGCCAAGGACAATGGCATGGGGTTTTGATCCTACTTCATGTTCTGGCTTTGTGGGAGCCTAGCCAGTTTGGATGTTCACCTTCCTAGACCAAAAAAGATGAGTTAAAGAAGAAAATGGTATCTGTATGACTGGGGAAGTGCCAAATACAGTTTCAGCATTTCTTAATAGCCACTCTGGGCTGCATGGCCACGCAGTAATGTTTTAAGATCCCCTTTCTTCGTTTCCCCTTTCCTTCTCTTTCTCCATCTTCCTCATAGTCTATAAGGAAAAATAACTATGAATTACTCATAATTTTGTCTCAGTGTTTGGTTACCACAGAAAGAACTTCCATAGTGAATGTATTTGATTCACTATGTATTGTTTCTTTTCCTAACAATTTTAGAGTTTGCAAAGAAAGGAGATTAGATTAGTTTGGGAAATATTCCTTATTAAGTTATTCTAGTTTTTCTGATGATTTCTGGCATATTCGTTATGAAATTTCACCACCGCTTTTGTTCTTTGCAATAATGATAATTAATGATAATAATAATAATAAGCATGTGACTTAAAATGACAAACAGTAGCTACTAGGTATAGCGGCCACAACATTTAATTCTGACACTGAAATGTGGAGGCAGGACAGGCTTAGTAAGTTTGAGCCTCGACTGGTCTACTTAGTGAGACCCAGTCTTATTTTTTTTTTTACTTTTAAAAAACACACAGTCTAATTAAGTACTGAATATTTTAGTAACAAAGTTAATTAGACCAGGGTCCCAAAGGGTATAAGTATCTGTGGCATTGGTATTTTGGTCAATTTTATATTAACTTTTGCAGATAAGGAATATTGAAGTGCTAAATATGCCGATTATCATAGAAAATATTTGTTGAAGGTATGTGTGTGTATACATGTGCTTGTGTGTGCTTTATTTATGTGGTGGATATGGGAGCAGGAAAGAAGTTATCCTAACCAAGGGAGCCATTTTAGGGTTGGCTAGAGTCTTGGCTCTAGAGGTGTTCCCAGGTGTCCAAGGGGATTTCCCCAAGTAGTTCCGTGGGCCACAGAGGAGAGGGTGCCTGAACTGGTCTTATTCTATATTCACACTGATGAATATTTTGCATATCACCCTAGAACCTTCATCCGGTGATGGATGGAGATAAAGAGAGACCTGCATGGAGCACTGGACTGAGCTCCCAAGGTCTAAATGAGGAGAAGAAGAAGAAGGGAGAGCATGAGCAAGGAAGTCAGGACCGAGAGGGTGTCCACCCATTGAGGCAGTGGGACTGATCTAATGGGAGCTCGCCAAGGCCAGCTGGACTGGGACTGATGGAGGATGTGATCAAACTGAACTCTCTGGATGTGGCTGACAATGAGGGCTGACTGAGAAGCCAAGGACAATGGCACTGAGTTTTGATTCTACTGCATGGACTGGCCTTGTGGGAGCCTAGTTTGTTTGGATGCTTACTTTCCTAGACCTTGGTGAAGGGGGGAGGACCTTGGACTTCCCACAGGGCAGGAAATCCAGACTGCTTTTAGGACTGGAGAGGGAGGGGGAGGTGGAGGGAAATGGGAGGAGTTGAAAATTTTTAATAAATAAACAAAAAAAGAAAGAAAGAAAGAAAGAAAGAAAAAGAAATCCATTAGAATTCACTAGAGCAAGTGCTCTTTAAAGGAATTAAAGGGCAACTTTACACACAGTGGAGCTTTTTTGACTCCCTGTAATCATACTGTACTCTTCACTCAGACCATGAACATACTTTCTCTCATATGATGTAAACCTGAGTAAATTGAAGCTTAAATGATCCAAGATAAACAGAAACTATACCAGGAACTATACCAAACACATTTTGGGCTAAATCCGTGGAAAGAACATTGTTGATAGGTTATTTAACAAGTATCCATGGGTCATTCTGTAATTGCAACAGGGGAATGGACTTCTGGTCTTCAGGAGACATTCTAAAGACAGAACTGGGGAATTTTCACATTCCTTCTCCCACACTTCCTTGAAAATCTGCATGTAGCTTTGTATTAAAAAGTGACATTGTGTGGCCACATCCTGGACATTTAACAAGACATTTAAAAGTGATCTGGTATCATTTGTCAGCAGGGCAAAGGTACATTATTAGCAGGAGAATAGAAAGAGGGACTGACTTTTCCTTCAGACCAGACAGGAGGACGAGAGAACAAAACATTAAAGACAGTGAGAAAAGTTGGCATCCCATCATGTGTGATGTGGGACCATTTTGATTTTCTCTCTCTCCTCTCTTTCTGTCTCTTTCTCTTCCTCTTTGAATGTGTGAATGTGTTCTTATAAAATAAATAATAACAATATAAATTAATCCAAATAATCATGTTATTTGCTAGTATTACTAATTTTGGTGTGATGATTTCTATAGCTTTTTATTATTTCATATTGGTAAGATATAACTTCATCTTTATCTTAATACCTGAGCCTAGGAGACAGAAAGTCATATGAGGATCTTAATAGAGTGTATAGGAAATAATACCCATAGACAAATTCATAGGAAGATGTGATAAAAGAGAATCAGATATTTTCATAAATATGGTGTTTTAAAATACAGTTATCCAAGGTCAGGCTACTGAAATCACCATCACTGTCACTTACAAATGCTCTTCTAGATGGTCCTTACTAATAATTAAATAATTTGTTCTGTCCAGAATTTTATTGGGTTTCCTGCTCAACAGCATTTCCTATATTACATTTTGGAGCTCATTATTTCACAAGATATTTGGCATGTAAAACTTTCAAAAGTAAATAATTTTGACTAATTTTCTCTCTTTTTTGTGTTCCAGATATTCACACGTTTTTAATGACTGTTGAAGGCTAGGAGAAAAAAATCATCTGATTGTTTTTAACCTGAAATATCATTCAGTGTATATTTACAGTGACCCTTGTATCATGTTGAGTATTAACTATGTATTGTTTGTGTGAGATAGATCAGCATGTGTGTGTGATCCTTCAAATGTGACAAGGTTCTTCATTGTAAGAAAAGAAAGTTTACCATCATTTTTATCGATATGAGTTCTCTCTGTCAACATTTGTCCACTTTAAAGTGTTAGATTAATAATCACTATTTGAATTTTAATTATCTATTGAAACACACACGCACACATGCACACACGCACACACGCACACACACACACACACACACACACACACACACTTATTTGCCCGGTTACCTTGCACCACTAACACATTACTTTTTTTGTCATAACTAGTGACAAGAGGACAGTCATCATTAACAATATGACAGGCCCCTTCTCTAAACTGTAAATGCAGTAGACTTTAAAAACAAACTTCAAGAGATTAAGCATCCTCTGAGATGGCCTCCTCAGCAGACTCATCAATAGACTTGACAGTAAGCTGTCACTTTCTTTATTAAGGATAACTGAACTGTTCACTGCATGGTACATATGTAAACTGACGATATGCCTTTAAAGACTGGAGTGAGAGCAAGTCAGTACTGGTGATGTGCGTGTTTGGGGAATTCAAGGCCATCTCAAAAACGTAAAACAGAAATATATGTCCAACCTATGAAGCATCTCACTTATTTGTAAGCAATATGGTCTTGTTATTTAACCGCATTGGAAATAGGGTTTGTTTCTTTTAACAATGACCCAGCGATTTAGTTTAATGTCATGCTTTCTTGTGCTGTTCTACAGTAAAACTTGTTAAAAGAAATTCACTGTAGTTATACAAGTTTGTCTAGCAAATTATGTATATAAATAGACAAATGAAAATGATGCTTGAGCCATTTTTAAGAACATGGTTTATTCAATGAAATAATTTTCCCATGAAAAATCTATTGGCATTGTGCAAAGTGGAAGGTACTTTAGCAATGCAGAAGACAGACAACAGCATCTAAGCAACACATACATTGTAACGGCTACACCCCAAACTATTTCTTTAAATTTATAAATGATTCGTTGATGATGAAATTTCTTTATTTCCCCATGTATTTGAATTATAAAATTAAATATTCATAATGCGCTATGGGTAGATAAAAAGAATAGTCATTATCTTGTATAACTTCATATCAAAGTTGGATAAAAAATAAAAACACCATGAACATTACCCCTTCTAAAGGTAACAAGCAGCCTGAAACAATAGAAGGTGGAAAATGTGGCAGTAATTAGGAACCACTACAGTGATCAGATTGACAATGGTCTGTGTCTGAATTCATGCTTAGCGACCTGCACCAGGTGTGTGTGTGAGAGAGAGAGACAGACAGGTTTCTGGTTGTGCCTTCACATAGGGCACAGCAGAAAGGCAACCACATGAAATCCCTCTGGCAGACCCTTTCAAAGCAGCTTGTATACATTTACAAGAAGAGTGACTTCTTGTTCTAAACAGCTCCCCAGTCATCTTCACTTCTCAGTGTTGTTGTATTAAGAATTAAGTTCTCAGCATATGAATTTCGAAAGACAAATTTTAGCCATATTGGAAAGCTTGGTAGTGAATTGCGTTGTTGGGAGATATCTGATTTTCATTCATCCAGCATATCCGATGTTCCAAACCTTCAATAGAAGGTTTTTCAATTGCAAAAGGCAATTGAAAATGAGTCTGCAATTCAAAGGAGATTTGGTATTTATCAGAAAGGAGGTGGTAGCATAGCTATGATTGATGTTTTTAAATCAAGCAAAGAATGATTGATCTTGATTTGAATAAAACTTGATAGAGTCTTCAAATTTGCTATTTAGAAGTGATATGAGTACACAGTGGGGGAAGGGCCTTCTAAACTTGAAAAATATCAAGAGTAAGAATGTGATATAGCTTTTCCAATAAGTGCATATTCTCTTTCAAATGTAGAAAAAGATCATACAAGTACATGCAACAATCTATACATGATGCATATATACTTGTATGTGTATGTATCACATAATTAATTCTTGATGGGTGATGTTGAAATGTGATTTCCTTTTGTAGAAATGTTTTGTGGATTACAGGGATTCATCTTTTAGTTCTTAATGGTGTTTTCCTTTATTATCCTATTTGGTTTTCTGTTTTGTTGCTGGTGTTTGTTTTTGCTATTATAGTAGTACAAGCTCTAAGTATTGCAGCACTAGCTTATATGAAAATGGCTATGTAGACCAAGCTAGTTTCGAATTTACAGAGATCCTCCTATCTCTGTCTCTTGAGTACTGGCTTTAAAGAAATGTGCTACCAAGCTTGGCTATTGCCCTCTTTTATAATAACTCAAATAAATAACCTACTTATCATGATGGAATCCCAGGTTTTGTGATACATGAACCTGTTTATTTTTCTTTAAAAATATCAAATTTTTGGCAATAAAATATATGTATATACTGCATTTTGATTATTACCTAGACCTCTCTCTAGTCTCCCTTCTACCTGTGACATGTCCCCTACTTCCTACAGGTCCCATTCCTATGTCCCTATCTTTTGTTTAGTTTTGTGGCCCACTAATTTTCATACCTTAAGGGTTTTCATTTTCCTTACTCCATAATGAATCTTAGTTTGGTAGCTATTTTTAATTTTACAGATTAGATTTATTGTTTCACACTCTCCGAGATCTTGTTATTTTCTTAAACATTAGCTGCCAGTCTCCATTGTCCAATCTAAAATAGTGAAGAATGATTTCCTTATGACCGTGCAGACCAAGAGGAGTTGCAAAAACAAAGAAGCTGCTCCGGATGAAGACAGACACAAAAAGGAACATGCTCTGCTTTTGATTCCACAGTGGAACCCTCTGTGCTGGCCTCTGAGCCTGGCATATTCACTATGGAATCCTTCAAGTGGCCTCAATGATTCCATTTTCTGTTTTTTTTTTTTTAATTTTTTTGGACATATATGACTGTCAACAGTGACTTCTGCTCTGGCTTTAGGGATCTTACACATTTGCCTTCTTCTAATTTTCATACCACTTAAGTATACGTCACTTTCCTAAACTTCCATGAGCCTTTCTTTCCTAAGACCCCCAATCTTTGTTTTCTCCTTTTCTTTTCCTTAGCTTTCTCTCTTCCTGTATCAACCTTCTGCAGCATCAGGACCAAGGCTATTAGGCTCATGTGTGGAAGGATGCAAATATGCTCAACTGTGTAGATTCTGTTATTTACATCCCTGGTTGGAAATAGTCTTCAGCTGTATGCTACACTTTCTTTCCAGAAATACTACAACAACTTTTTAAAAGATGATTTGAAAGTATTGAATCAATTAAGAATGAAGAGTAAATGTTAGATTTTATAAGTCTTGCCTTAAAAGATTATTTTAATTTTTCAATAAGTAAAAAGGGTTACAATGTGATAAAATAATCAATCTATTTCTAGTACTGATCATTAATGGGAGTGATACAAAATAGTTAATTTATTTACAGTATTGTACATTAGTAAGGTATAATGAGGTTGATATTTACCATTTAAGCAAATTTGTGTTATTAGTCTCGGAGGCATGTCAATGCCATCTCTCAGTGGTGTAAAAACTGTATGAGTGGGCCCTTGGCGAGTGGCCTCCTGATGGATGAGGGGCAAACATGGCCACGTAGACAAAACTTAAATGGGAAGTTTTATTGGGGGAAGGGAAGGGAGAGAGGAGAAGAGAAGAGAAAGAGAGAGAAAGAGACAGGAAAAATCCTTCCTTTCCTTTCAGAAGAGCAATAGGAAAAAAAGCAGGAATGGCAGAGCTCATCTCTTCACGGGACCTTCTGCATCTAAGCATGAGTAGCAGTCATTGCAACCTGGGCTGGCTAGGGTACTGCCTGGGTTCATCCTGCCAGGTGATATAAGCCAGCATAATGCCTGAATCCTAACACTTGGTTGTTTTAGGAGAAACAAAATTAATAGCTTACCATCTTTAATATTAAGTTTAAACACATTTTTTATAAAAGCCATGGATATAGATGACTAATAGTACACATTGCTTTTGATGCCATGATACCCAGGAAGCCAAGCACTTTGGAACAGCCTTAGACAAAAAGGGACATCATATTTAATCATGGAATTCTTGTTAAATAACTTTTTTTAAAAGTTACTCTTCTTTTGTCATTCAGCTTTCTGAAGGAAAGGATGTTTAGCATTGTAAAATTAAGAAGGACAAGGATATTGTGTAATTTTGCTAAAGTGAAACATGTGGGCAGTTAATCTGTGAGTTTGCTTTTTACTTGTGCAAAAGATTCTCCATCACTTTAGTATTATCAAATACATAACTTACATTTATATCAAAAAATATATCTTTAAAAGGGACTTACAATAAGTGTTAAAATAGTTACACTGTTTTAGAGAATAAAAATGGAGCTTATTTTTCTAGATGCTATGCATATCAGGTTCTGATAAAGACCGGATTGGTATTATCTACAGATGAAGGTTGGCAATATTAAGGCACAAAGTCTCCAATCAATGCAGCTACTCCGCACAAGATCAGCTGGAAAGTTGCACAAATGCTTCTGACATTCACAATTCTCTGCAATCCTAATGGGTCCTCTTCCTAGTACTTGCATTCAATGCATATTTCTGAAACTAAGATGCTATGCCCAATGAGTTAGTAATGTCCCCATCAATCTTAGGTTTCCAATGAAGATGACAAAATGTTTCTATAAATGATAAATAAGAAAACATGCTATGCTTTATTGACAAAATTCATATATTACCATAGAATAATAGCATGCCTATTCCACACCTGAAAAGTCTTTTTTACTTATAAAACAAATCCTAGATTTTCTTAAGAACAAAGGGTTGTATTTAAAGAAACAATGATATTAGAGTTTACTATAACTCAATGAAAATGCAATGAAATTTTTTGTCATTTGTTTAAAGTGATAATTTTTTGATATGAGTATAGACATCAAGGTTTTACCTCATTGATTTAGTTTGCATACATCATGTAGTGTTATTTCTCTTTTTTAATAGAGCACATAGCTAGAAGAAAAAAAGAATAATTTAAATTTGAGCAAGCTAACTTTAAGCCCTTGAGGAAAACAGAACTGTGTTTTAGTTGAAAAAAAAATAAGAAAGAAAAATTAAGATAAACATGCAACATAGTACTTCACAATATAAAAAAATAATAATAGCAGTTTTTGAACTTTGAACCATATCATTGGACTTTGAACTTTGTATAATATATTCTGTAAACATCACCATGCACTTTCACAAGGTTTGCAGTACCAGGTATGAATTCTCTCCTGTGAAGGTCTTGCAACCACACAGAAAGTGATTGGTTATCCTACAACAACCATTTCACTATTGAATCATTGTATATATCCTGACTGGTGGGTCAGTATTATAGCTTGCAGGATGAATGTTGGGTGAGGTGATTAATATCTTTTCTTCTCCTGAAAACTTCCAAGCACCTTCTGACATATGGAAGCTCCCAGCAGGGAGGGTGCTTCTCGATCATGTTGAGACTGATTTCTCTATGTCCTGCATCAAAAGTGAGTGGTGTCAGCCACAGATACTGGTTTCTACTCTTTCCAGTTATGTTCAACACAATGCTTGGAGTCTTAGAGCAATAAGACCGAAGAGGAAAATCAAAAGAATGCAAAGAGAAAAGGTCAAAAGTAGCCCTTTCTAAAGAACAAATTATAAATAAGATACACCAAAGACTCCACAAAATACCCAAACAAACAAACAATACAACTGTAGTAATACAGAGCAGCGGGGCTGCTTCCCCGGCACCCGACCACCCACATGGCTAGCTTATGCCCCAAAATAATTACACGGAAACTGTATTCTTTTAAACACTGCCTGACCCATTAGTTCCAGCCTCTTATTGGCTAGCTCTTACATATTGACCTAACTCATTTCTAATCATCTGTGTAGCCCACAAGCAGGCTTACCAGGAATGATCTTAACCTGCATCTGCCTGGAGTGGGAGAATCATGGCGACTCCTGACTCAGCTTCTTTCTCTCAGCATCCTGTCTGTTTACTCCACCCACCTAAGGGTTGGCCTATCAATGGGCCTAGGCAGTTTCTTTATTGATAAGAAATCACTCCCACATCATTTTCCCTTTTTCTGTTTAAACAAAAAAAGAAAGGCTTTAACTTTAACATAGTAAAATTACATATAGCAAAACAGTTATCAAGCAAGAATTACAGTTACAATAATTATATCTATTTTATTTTTTATCATAACTAAGGAAAACTACAACTATGGATCCATTCTTCAACTCCATCAAAGACTCCAGAAGGATATAAAATTACCTAAACAAACAAGAAATCAAAAGCTCTAGAAATGACAGAGACATCTCCCTGCCTGGACAGTCACCCAAAGTTCCTCTGTGCCGTTGGGGCATCCATCTTTGGCCTTCAGACCCATAGTATCCAGCAGACATTTCCATGAAGCAGGAAATTTCAAAGACAGTTCAGTCACTATCTGCTGTGTCCTGCAGAATGTCTCGCAGACTCTTTCATGAGTCAGGAACCCTGAAAGACCATCTCACCTTTAGGCAAGTTCAGTAGTCCTCTCTCTGTGGGTTCTTTGTGTCCAGTTTATGCATCAGTCCAGGCAAGAGCAGTTTCTTGCCCAAATGACTATCCAACTCCATAAGGATCCTCTTCGATGCCCATCTTCCTCTCGAAGTAGATTGGTGCTGCCAGGAGCAGATGTGTCTCATTGTCATGAAAAGCCCTAAGTTATTAAAACGTTAAATGCCATATTCTGCAGTCTTTGAAAAATATGAAGAATGCCTATTTAACTGAAATATATCTCTATATATCTAGAAAATCTAACTAACATAACTACAAGCTTGACTATTATTGATGATTATTCATCAACAACCTATATTTCCTAATTATACATTACATTTTAAAAATGAACTACATAATCACAATACCTTAATCAAGATCAGAAATACATATACATATAACAAGCTTGACCTTAAAATCCACACCAATGCAAATTATTCATATCTATATCATATCCCCCTTTAATTGCAAAAGAACATTTATAAACAATATTTGGGAACAAGGGCAGTTTTTTTCTCTCTAAACTGCTTCCTGCTGAATGGGGGCATTGTTAATTAGGTCTTTCATGGTGTAACCTGTGCGCCAGGGTCATCTCAGTTGGCAGTTGAGTGAAGTAATTTTCTGAGGGTGTTCACAACAACCTTTTAGGAGGGCATGGTCTATCATACCAAATTGGGATAGACGAAATCCACAGGGTCTGGTCCTCTGTGAAAACAAAAGAATACCCTCTCCAAAGCATCATATCCTTAGACCCAAATTGAAATCGTAATACCCTTATATCCATTCTGGTTTAGCTTGGCAGCCCATGTAATGAAATGTCTCTCTGTACTTAGCTCCTTCACAGTCAAAAATTTTAAAGAAAACACAATTTACATAATCCAGACTCTCTGTGAATTTTCCATTTTTATGTGGCTTATTTTTCTTTATTTCTTTTAATCTCTTAACTAGGTACTATGTCTCTTTAAAGACATTACCACCTTTTTTTTTAAGGGCATTAACTTCATTCTCTCTATTTTTTTTCTCTCAAGCCTACGTACACTCATCCAACATTGTGACCCATAGAGGTCTTTTATGTCTGAAATCTGTTTTATTGTGAATTTGTAATTTTTTTACTATCCAGGAGCATTTCTTAAAATGTTAAACACTTCTTAAAAACTTGAGTTGCACCTTGTACATTAATACAGTATGGCCTGTATCCTGCCAAGTCTAAACCTTAACTGCACTATTATTATGGTAATTACGGCAGTTACTGCTTGAGGTCAGCACAGTTCAGCATGGAGCAGCCACTCCTGCCTCAGATCAATTTGGTGCCCCTGAGCCACAGTTCCAGGCACACAGCAAGTGGACATTGGAGCCACACTCAGCAGTTTAATTCAGAGACTGAGCATGCAGCACAGAAACTCTTTTTATCCAAGTTACAACCAAATCTGACAAGCAGAGCATTGCGCAGTCTGAAAACACATATCTGCCATGCTCTTCTGCCTGCCTAAGCCTGATTCTGCCTTCTGCCTAGGTGTAGGCAGGAAGCGCTGAGCCGCTGAGCCAGGTCTCAGAGCACTCTCCTTCTGATCCCAAGCGGGAACAGAAACATCCAGTCCCATAAACGCTTTAAAATGCTTTAAAACCAGAGTTGAAGCTGGAAGCACAGCCCCAGGAAGCTGCACTTTAAAATGACACAGCGTTTTTTCTGCTGCTGTAGCTGAATCAGGAAATCTCTCTGTGGCACGCCACCAACAAAGAACAAAACTCTGCGTTAAACTGTTTTTTTTTTTTCTGTTTAAAATTAAGCTCTCTCAGGTTTTACGTGGAGTTCATTAGCACGTTGGGTGCCACTCTGTACTAAGAAAGGAGCTGCGGGGCTGCTTCCCCGGCACCCGACCACCCACATGGTTAGCTTATGCCCCAAAATAATTACACGGAAACTGTATTCTTTTAAACACTGCCTGACCCATTAGTTCCAGGGTCTTATTGGCTAGCTCTTACATATTGACCTAACCCATTTCTAATAATCTGTGTAGCCCACAAGCTGGCTTACCAGGAATGATTTTTTTTTTGTTTTTTTGTTTTTCGAGACAGGGTTTCTCTGTGGTTTTGGAGCCTGTCCTGGAACTAGCTCTTGTAGACCAGGCTGGTCTCGAACTCACAGAGATCCGCCTGCCTCTGCCTCCCGGGTAGTAGGATTAAAGGCGTGCGCCACCACCGTCCGGCTACCAGGAATGATCTTAACCTGCATCTGCCTGGAATGGGAGAATCATGGCGACTCCTGATTCAGCTTCTTTCTCTCAGCATCCTGTTCTGTTTACTCCACCCACCTAAGGGTTGGCCTATCAATGGGCCTAGGCAGTTTCTTTATTGATAAGAAATCACTCCTACATCATACAACCTCTTAGTGCTTATTATAAACACTTTAATCAAAGCAGCAGGGTCCAAAAAAACATGTAAATATCAGTATGCTTCCCATGTAACATTGACAAAGATCCTGAAAAATATGGAAACAATCACATTCGCAATAGACTTTAACTCTACACAAAAACTACCTGGAAATAAAGAGTGGGAGAAATCATCTTCCACAGGGTAGAGCACACCAGCAGCTACCCAGCCAAATGGTCAGTCCTGCAAACTTAAGTAAAAGTAGCATTATATAAACTGAGCATCCTATTTAGAAATACAATGCTGCATTTAGGAAAACATATGTATACACATATATACATATAATAGCATTTAATGACTAAAGGCCATGAATTTGAAAGTAAGCAAGGCAGGGTTTGCAGGAAATGAAGGGAAAAGAGAAAAACAATGCAAATACAACCTCAGATGTAAAGAAAAAATGCAAAAATTAATATAAAAAGGAATTATTTGGGAATAAACCTACCCATGGAAATTGAGAGACGTAAGAAAGACACTAGAATGAACTCACATGCTCATTGGTAACATGACTGTCTTATCAAACATGATATACATGTTCAATGCAGTCTCAAACAAATTTGCAAGGCCATTTTTAGTAGACACATTAAAAATAGTCCCTAAAGTTATATAAAAGGCACAAAAAGAAAAAAATCATCCAAAATAAAAAGAAAGGAAGAAAGGAAGGAAGGAAGGAAGGAAGGAAGGAAGGAAGGAAGGAAAAAATCCTGAATCCTACGATGTATTACTTTCCAAGACTTATATTGTGGGCATTTTTAATAAAACCAGCATGAAACTGGCACAAAAATATGCACACTTATCAGTGGAGTAGAATAGAGGACTCAATTATAAGTACACATAACACATATGTTTGACTTTTGATAAAGAATACTTCTTGGCTGGGCTGTGGTGGCACATGCCTTTAATCCTAGCACTCAGGAGGCAGAGGCAGACCGATCTCTGTGAGTTTGAGGCCAGCCTGATCTACAAGAGCTAGTTCCATGACAGGCTGCAAAACTACAGAGAAACCCTGTCTTGAAAAACCAAAAGAGGAATACTTCTTATTTCTCTTCAATGCCCTTCAAATTTTTTATTAAAATGTGCTGGAAAATGTAAGTCTAAAAATTATCTCTTCTTCAGTCAGCCACTGAGAAATAAAGAGATTGGAAATCATATGGTAATGCAAAATAAATGGAATATTAATAAACTCGTGCAGGAGAATGGACAAAGAGAAAGAGTTTAAGAATGTAGTATTACTGAGTCTAAGGAATCAGTGGAAATTTGGGAGAAGGAAAGTTACATGGATCACTGGGAGGAGATATGAGGATTCGTATCAAAGTGATCTTTTTTTCTTGCTCTCCACTATTATGTTCCTAAAACCGTTTAGCAGTTAACATATATCCAAAGTACATAAGCTAAAATAAAATTCTTCATTGTCTTTCTATGTTTTAAATACTTAGGTAAATAATGAATTAAAAAATAAGACAATCATGCAAATCAAAATATATTATGTCATTGAAGTCTTTATTTTTTAAAAATACAATGATGTATCCTATTCATAAAAGGAAATCCTATAGGCTGCTTTTTCAGAGCAAGTACCTGTGTGATACAAATATAAATAATTTGCATTGATAAGGATCTTGCTTTATTGGTACAAGTTTAAGGTCAATTTTCACACACACACACACACACACACACATATATGCACACACATATATGCTCTTGATTAAGGTATTGTGCTTATGCAGCTCATTTAAAATGTAATGTATAATTTAAAAATACATTCATTATTATTAGGTTAATAGAGAGTCACCTAAATAGTCAAGCTTGTAGTCATGTTAGTTAGGTTTTATAGATGTACAAAGATATATTTCAGATGGATAGATATTCTTCAAAACTTTCAGAGATCTTCAAATTATGGCATTTAAAATGCTTTAAAAACTTAGGACATTTCATGATAATGAGACACTTCTGCTCCCGGCAGCATCTCTACTTCAAGAGGAGGATGGGCACCAAAGAGGCTCCTTATGGGGCTATGGAGCTTGCTAGCCTTTTGGACAAGAAAATGCTCTTGCCGAAACTGCTTAACTAGACTTGAAGAACCCACAGAAAAATGACTGTTAAAGCTACCTAAAGAAAGTAAGAAAGTCCTTCGGGGTTCCTGATTCATAAAAGAGTCTGCAAGACATTCTACCAGACATAAAAGAAAATGACTGACAAACTGCCAATGTAGACAAAACTGTCTCTAAAATTTCTCATAAAAATGTTTGCCAAATACTATGGGCCAGTAGGCAGAAGATGGGTGCCTGCAACGTTACAGAAGACCTTTAGGTGACTGTCCAGGCAGTGAGATGTCTCTGTCAATTCGAGTTTTAGAAGTTGCTTACAATGAACTTTTTGTTTACTTAGGTAGTGTTATATTTTTCTGGAGTCTTCGATGGAGTTGAAGAATAGTTAGTTATTGTTATGGTTTTCCTTAGTTATAATAAAAGATGGAGTAAATATTATAAGTATAATTCTTGCTTAATTCCTGTTTCATCATATGTAATTTTAACCTTGCTAGTAAGCCACGAGCCTCATAATAAAATATAAAATAATAAAAATGGGTTAATTCTAGATGTAAGAGCTTGTAAGAAATACACTTAAGTAATTTGTCAAGTAGTGATTTAGATAATACAGTGTCTGTGTGGTTATTTTGAGAGTCTGGGTGGCTGCGAAATGAACAAGTTGCCTCCTACTACACCATGGTTACCCAGTTCATACCTGTATGTCTGTAAACTTGTATGGCTTCACAGAATTATATCTTGAAAGAAGATTGCTATGTTTTCATACCAAATTCTCTAGTCTTCTATTTTATTTTGCTCTTCCCACAACATACTAATGAATATTTATCCATCTGTCTGCTGTTTTCTTCTTTGTTTGTCTTTTGTTTGTTTGTTTGTTTGGCAAGTTAGTTATTCTGTCAGTCCATTTAGTGGGCTGATGGTGATGGCACCTTGTATTTCAGACAGGCACTGGACTACTGCATGACATTCCAATGTGGAGGGATGGTTAAAAAAAAAAAAACATAACACAGATTTTGTAGACTAAGACACGCAGCCATTGTGCTTACCTGACTCTCCATGTAGCTTCTGATGCCCTACTCTCCTCCTCACACCTCTCTCCCTCTCTTGTCCTACCTCAGTCAGTGCTTAAGTTATGTGATAAATATCCTGACAGAAAGGCAACTGTATGAAGAAGGGGTTTAACAGCTCTCAGTTCCAAGTTGCAGCCTAGCAGTTCAGGTGAGTCAAGGTAGGAACTCAAGCCATGCATGCTCAATGAAGAGCTGAGAGAATTGCTTGCTTGCTTCTCATGTTGAGTGAGCTTTCTTTATTCATGAGCAGCTCTGAACCCAGCTCATAGAATGGTGTAACCCACGTCCAGAGTTCAGGTTTCATACCTCAGTTAACAATCTAGACAACCCTCATAGACATCGGCACAGTTCATCCTGACCAGGCAAGTGCTAGTTGAAATTCTTTTCTCAGGTGATTCTCCACTGTGGCAAGTTGACATGAGAACTACCCAGCCCATCAATTGTTTCCAAACAAACTTATAAACGTCTTGCAAATGTTATTGTTTTCATAGAAAACATCTTGTTTCTCATATGTGCATATTCTGCTCTTGCAATTACATTGAATGAATGTTTAGGGTTTATCCACACCTGACATGCCATTTGTTTTGTTCATATTTATCTCACTCTAATGTAAATCTTCCAGCACCAGGTGTTGCGCATGGTGGTTGTATCCTTAGTATCCACAATTATCCCTAAATGATAGTATGCCCACATTTAGTACAATATGTTAAATGAGTAAATGAATATGCTTATGCTGTTTTCAAAGAAGCCTGGGCCAAGATTAAATAGAAGCCTGGGAAAAGTATTCAGAGAAACTCCAAGAAAGGATAAAGAATAGATAAAATGCCAACAGCACTGCAAACTTGAATAGATAACTGTGCCAAGGATCACAGACTACATACACTACAGTCCCAGGAAAGAGTCAGTGAGACCACTTGAGAGCCCTTAAATGCCAGCATGTCCATTTATAGGGACCTGGTGTCTCACAGCAGTGGTCCTGGTCATGGGTTCACTTCTCCTGGTAATTGGTGGCAGCAACCTGAGGGGAGTGTGACCTCTGGAAAATGTCATGGAGGACCCAGAATATAAGCAGCTGGAGGCTTAGTTAATGATACTCCCCAGAGCTAGAGGTCTGAACAGCACCTTTTGATGAACTATGTGGGTCTAATTGTTATGTACTATCCCAACATATGACCAAATCAATGAGCACATTAATAATAAGATCACCCGTATCAAGGGTGATGCTCACTTATCTATGTAGGCAAAGGTCCCATCGATCAATATTTCAGAAAAAGTACAAGCATATCATTTCATAAAAATTCCCTCAGCAGTTTCACAGTAGACTTGCTCTTACCTTCATATAAAAAATCATCTAAATTGATATTAATTTGCCATCAGAATGAACAATGCCTACTTTATAGTTAAAAACATGTATAGAGATACATGGAAGGGAAACACTAATAAATGTAAAATAAGGAGGGAAGAAAAAGAATCAAAACTCTAAGTTAAGAAAAAAGGTAATATCAGTATTTTGATACGTTTTGTATCAAAGCTTAGTAAGAATGATTCAAAAACCATTATCTCCAAATACACACCTAGAACTATTGCCTGAGACAATACTGCCCACAATGAGGTCTGCCCTTCTTTGTCAATCATTAGTCATGAAAATATCACATGGGCTTATTTATTTACCAATCTGATGGGGAAATTTCCTCAGTTGAGGTTAATAATAAAGAAATCCTACCTACATTGAACTATGTTTTAAAAAAAGGCAGATATGAAAGACACACTATGTTATTTCAATCATTTTATTATCTAGTAGAATTATAAATTCTAAATAAAAAAAAACGGAACTCCAGGTTTTTTAGCCAGTTCTCAAATCAGCAATAAGTTACTACTTCTAATCTGAGGTGAAAAGATTGTTATACAAATACTATCAATGTCACATTAAATAGTTTGTTATAAACATCTACAATTAGTGTAAACAGCTTATTTCTCCTTAATTTTTCCAAACAACTGGGGGGGGGGCAACAAATGAAATCTTATTGTGTTTGCTACCATAATTCCATTCTGTGAGACAATTTTCTTCAGATATGACAAGACAAAACACATTTAACTTTGAGGTTGAAACTATGCCGTTTCACTGAACATACCTCAAATAAATGATTCAGTAGATTGCGAATCCAAAGGATTTACCTTTTAAATATATAACTATAACAAAATTATAGGAGGTGAGAAAATCTAACCAAAATAATACCAACTTATCATATATTCCATATATATTTGCGATATTGATAAGGGTCATTTTGTATGAAACAAGAGAAACAAAATATGATGCATGGAAGACAACTAATTCTGCGAAGAGTTTACAATGTTTGCTTAGTAGAGAAAAGTTCTGTTAATTCACTTGCCTTGTTTTTGGAATAATGAGAAATTAGATTAACAATGTTGATGTTTTCAACAAGATGTAAACAAAAATAGATTAAGAATTCTAAATTTAATATTTGGAATGTGTCCTTGCAATGTGAAAAAAGAATGAGCCCTTGTTTGTTACCTTATATGATGAGGCGTGGAAGGGATATTAAATAAAATCCCAACAAAGCTACAAAGCTGAGTATGAGTTTGAGGTCATATTTGGTTGTATAGTAAATTTTGTACCATTCTGCACTACTCAGTGAAACTCTTTGTCAAAAAAAAAAAACAAATTAAAAGGAAGAGAAAGGCTAATCTAATATGTTACTTAAGCTTGAGATATATAGCAATTCTTTATGTAAAAATATAAGATTCAATTGAATAGTCAGATTTGATCTGATTCAAATGAGATATGTTTTATTCTAATACAAAGATTCTATGTTTTCCTGCGAAGCCTTTTGTGTTATATAAGTAAAATAAAATATGAAAAATTAGGGGAGGACAAATTTCTGCTCAAGACATGTAAGAGCTTGATGAAAAATATGACTGCAGCATAATCTAATGTATTCTCTTAGTAGTAAGCCCCACTCCCTGCTAGTGGAAATGTCAAGGTATATTCAGTGTTTAAGATCATTTGTGGGTCCCCTGAATGCTATTAAAATCAAAATATTCTGCCTGGCATTCAGGCCATTTCTGTAAGACTTTCTCTATCAATCTGCATTTATTTCTCAAGTCAGAGCCCCTATAGTAGACACATTTATATTTGTGTGATTATTTATATATTGTTTCTAACATTCTTTATTTGATTATGATATTCTAAAACAAACTTAATCTTTCCTTTCATGCAAATATTACATATACATCAAAATAAAGTTTCAAATTTGTTTCCCAAAGTCTTCTCTGACTCAATGTCAAGAAGACTTTTTCCTCTGAAAAATGCTACCTACTCATCAATCTTTCCAGAACAAAATCATTTTAGAATACTTCCTTATATGCATATATTCTAGTCTCAAAGTGAAGCCAAGGATCAAATCTTATGCTGCATTTCAAGTCATCAAGGCATCTGTGTTACAAATTGATACAGAATTCAATTTGTAAATGCCCATTGTTCTTTTTAACAGACCTTTATGATGGTATATGTTCTGCAACGCTCCCTGATACTATATATTGTTATTTCAACCTTAATATTAAATTTTAATTTTTTGCCTGCTACAGGTTAAGAAACTATCCCAACACTCACCAACTGCAAATTCAGATGTTTGCTGTCTCTTCCAAATTATGGAATTTTGAAACCTGGGCTTGTTAGATAGTTGTCTCTGTCTTAAGGTCCCAGCTGAGCCTGGGGGGCTGCTCTGTTCTGAAAGTTTTCCTGGGACACCCATTTGCAAGGAAGTTTAATGGACAGTCTTGTTTCTGATCTTTCCTTAAAGCAGGACACCTACATTCAATCAGGAGGTGCCATTCAAAAGAGCAAGGTGAAAGTGCTTAGACTTTAACAACAGGGAACCCTGATTGCTCTTTGGGCTGATGAGGAGGAGGACTTGTTTGGGGGAGGGGGACTTGATCGTGGGAGAGGGAGGGAAATGGGAGGCAGTGGCGGGGAGGAGGCAGAAATCTTTAATAAATAAATAAATTTTTTAAAAAAAACAACCTAGTCTAAAGAGCTATGTAGCATCCCTTCTGTTATATTGCACTTTTCAAATGCATCTGACCCAGTGAAACAGATAAAAGGGGAATTACACTGAAATACAAATATTAAAACTTTGGAACCAGAAGACTGTGACTATAAGTTTCCTGTGACGTGTTCAACAGTTTAACAGTCTCCAGCTTGCAAAATGCTGCCTGTTTTGTATGTGTCTTAAAATTGTAACATGAAATCAAGAATGATGAGTTTTTCTCCCCCAGGTCTAGAGAGAGGATCCAGGTCTTCACAAATGCAGACTGGCACTGAGTCACACCTCTAGCTTTGGGACAATTATTTTAATGAATTTCCCTTTTGTTTTATTATTTTAATTGCCTAAGAAGAATCAGTAGATACTCCTTTTATTTTGTTTTGTAATGGACACTAAAAGAAGTTAGAAAAATAAAGGTAATTTTATAAAGGAAAAATAAAGAGCTTCTGTCCCATCATAGTGTGGTTTCTATTTCCAATGAAGTTGTATTATTACTAAATATAATATAGATATTTAAGAGATCAGTTCAATTGAGATGAAATATAAAAACTTAGATGTTACAAAAATCAATTGCAGTTTCCATTCTATTGTTGTCAATGTTAAATATTTTCCAGAATTTCCATAATTTTCTTTTCCTATCAGTGAAAATCTTTTGGAATAATTATAATGAGAAAATGGTGTTAATTTAAAGAATGAAGTCAAATTACAAATGTTTTTAAGCTTAGATGGTTTAAATATTATTAATATTAACACAAGAAATTCTAACTTTTTAAAACATGAACATTTTTGTTGAATTTTTACCTTCATGTCCCAATACTCTCTCTCTCTTTTGCTTCTTTCTCTCTCTCTTTCTCTCGCTCTTTCTCGTTTTCTTTATTTTTCTTTCTTGACCCTGGCTATCCTGGAACGTGCTCTGTAGAACAGGCTGGCCTCTAACTCACAGAGATCTGCCTGCCTCTACTTCCTGAGTTCTGGGATTAAAGTCACTACCACAACCTGGAACTCCAGCAGTATAGTTCCAAATCCCGTGGTTTAATGTCTGGCATCTGGAACTCACTCATGATCATCTGGCACCCGAAGGATCAGGGCAGCTTAAATTCTCCAACTCTGTCATTGACAACACACAGAGCTTTATCTCTTGGCTCAGGCCAGCTTCATTCCACAGGGGAAACCTTCTTTCCTCTTCACCTATGGTCCTGACATCCCCAATGTGCTAGAGTCTCCATTGCAACTAAGGCTGTACTTTCACCAATGAACCCTTCTGACCTCTCTTTAGGGAGGCTCCAACCTGATATATTACACAAAGTTTTATCTTATCTCCAAGACTCCTTCCTGACCCTAAAACAACACTGTATTTGAGATAATAACTGAATTCTCCCAGAATGATATACATCCTTGGCCTCCCACTGGGCCATAGTTTCTGTGAGTTGATTCTGAGAGAATACATTCCAAAAGATTCCACTGCAATGATGATGGCTTCATATTAAACATAGGTGATTTCTAACCAGCACCTATGACCCTAAAAATGCACAGCAAGTTTCAATTTCATAGACTCTCAACTAAATATATCACACAAATGGCCCCAATTGTGTTTGCTTCCCTCTGAACTTAACAAGCAGGCTCTCCATCATCCTCATTTCTATCATCTTCCAAGTTCCCCCCAAACAACCCATTAACCTCCTAGCACTCAGTGGCTATTTAACCAAAAGCTCCAGATTTCTTTCCCCAAACAACATGAATATGTGCATCACAGCAACAGTGCCACTCTGGAATCGACTTCTGTTCCAGTTTGCTTAGTGCTGCTGTGATAAAACATTGACCAAAACCAAGTTGAAGAGGACATAGTAGAGACTATGGCAGAAACTAAATGCAGGATATGACCTGGAGGCAGAAACTGAAGCACAGAGCATGGAGAAATGATGCTTACTGGTTAACATGCTGTGGGATGCTCAGCTACCTTTCTTACAGAACACAAGAATATCTGTTCTGCCATCAAAGTAGCATCAGTAAAATTCCCAGTGGAGAGTCTCTCTTCCCTGGTGACTCAAGTTGACTACAAAGATTATTTATCCCATCAGATTATGCCAATTCATTTTATGGTCAGATACAACAAAACTTTACTTATGTTTATTTTGCCTGAACATTTAACTTGTATGGTCTCATCCTAAAAATTAAACTGGTTGAGTCACTTCAGGCTGTTGATATTATAAGAGAATTCACCAAAGAAATTGAACTTTAGAGGAAGAAACAAAAAGAGAAAAGGGGTTTAATTTTAAACAATCTATTGCTAAAATATACCACCAGAATCCTGAAGAAATAGTCAACATTAGTATAATCCTTTTTCTATGACTAACCAATCATTGCAGGTGTTAGCAAGTAACATATTCTGATTTCACACCTCTTAAGAAGTTATGCGAATGTTTGTGATATGTCATCTATTAGAGCTATTCAAGCCCATTTCTGGAGTGGACTTTGGGTCACTGCAAATCTGAGCAGACTGATTGCTGTAGAATTTTATTGATCTTAATGACAAGATATGGTGATGTCAAAAGTGGTCCCAGGAAACCTTGTGTGATGTCAACTGTGGAGTAACTGTCTAGTTGGTATTCTATAGTCATAGTGTCAGTCAGTACAGTGCCTCCCTTACTCCCTTGTTAATTTAGAATGACAAGGAGGCCAGAGAATTTGAATGAGTTTGAATTTTTAGTTTAAAGTAAAGTAACATTTGAGTGATTCCTCATAGAAGTTTTTATTTCTCTGGTAATAAAATATCAGTGCAAGTAGGACGAATAAGATGGATGACAACAAGAAGTAAAGATTTTCCCAGTGAACCATTAGAAATAACCTTAAGAATGTTTCTCCTATTTTCATTCTTGAGTCCTATAGTTTTGAATCTTATGTGTGAAAGACAGGACCATATGTTGGATACTAATTCTGCAACTTCTAGAAACTCTTGCCCCTGCCTACAAGTTACTGCCATGCTGTTGGCACAGTAACTGAATCTTTAAAAGGTTGTGCCACCATTCTGTCAAACCAGCTGCTTCAGTATAAGAGAAACTTCCTTGAGTATGAATATTAATTACAGTGGAGGAAGTGCCACAAATAATCAAACAGTGACGAATACTGTGCTTCACAAAATGGACAATAGAAGTTTAGACAAAATTATGTCATACAAGAAAGGCAAAACTTTGAACAGAGGAAAAAACAAACAAAAACGAAAGACAGAAACAGTGCTAAGAGCTCAGCCTGTGACAACTGTGATCAAATGTCATCAGTTTGCTATGAAGTAGCTGACTAGCCTTCTGAGAGGATGCTACTGCCTCAGGAATGCAGCAATGTGATGCTCAGCAGTGTGGTCCTATAGAATTCAGTCATCTGTATTATCACTCACTAAACTAATAGGTATTTTTGCTAAGCATCAGATGTATCCTGGATCCTTAAACCTTTGTCTTACACTGAGAGATGTAACATAAGTTTTTTAAGTACTAAGACTCTTTGAATTTAACTCAGTCATGCTTCTGGATCTCTCTTCCCTATGGATTAAAGTTGACCTTTGATGAAAGTTCTCAGCCTCGACAGTCATACAGGACAATCTGCCTAATAAATTCTTTATCTATCTATCTATCTATCTATCTATCTATCTATCTATCTATCTATCTATCTATCATATATCTATTCTATCATCTATCTATTCATCATCTATCTATCATCTACCTATTTATCATCTATCAATCATCTACCTATTTATTATCTATCTAATCTACTAGCTAACTACCCATGTATCTTTTTTTTTGTCTCTCTAGTCCATTATTTATAATCTATCAACCACCTCTCTATCTACCATATATCTATGTATTTATCTCATCTTTGTATCTATATTCCTCTTTTTGATTCCATTTTCCTGTAAAAATATAAATATTGAATTTATAATTAAGTTTTTCACTTATAGCAACACCTCTAGTACTTAAAGCTGTTTAAATATCACACACACACACACACAGAAAGGAGAGCGAGAACATTGGGGAGAGAGAATAGGGAAGCAAAAGGAGAGAGAGCTCAATAAATGTATTATATATTAACATGAGGTATTTATTTTGAAATTTGGTTCATATATTTATAGAAACTGGCAAGAACTGAGCTATGTATCTGGAAGCTCAAGGAAGAGTCAGCATTGCAGTTCATGTCTGAGGGCATCTGTTGGTAGAATTCTTTGGTCCTCAAATGAAAGGAGTTTTTGTTCTGTTTTATCTTTCAATGGTTGAATGAGATCAATCTGCATCATGGAGGACAAAGCCTTCCACTCAGGTTTCACTGATTAAACGTTAGTCTCACACACAAAAAAATAAACATCCTCACAGAATTACGAAGAAAAATTTTGAGTAAATATCTGTATGTACAGTCCAATCAAGATCACACACAAACTTAAATGTTTCTTGAATGGGTCACAGAGGATGAAGGAACTCTTACTGTGAAGTTAGTTTACTTTATATATAATCTCTTTCATACTAATTTTGCCTCACCCTTTGATATACTTTACTTGTTTATAATTACTTATATGTTTTATTATTCATTGTTAAGCTTTCTTTTTCCCCTAATACATAAACTTCCTACACAATCTTATAAAGATGATATTACGATATAACTACTTTTAAGTCAATGGTTGGCACTTGTTTCACTGACCCAAAGCAATTCTTGAAGCAACATCACAGGCATAGGCAGAAATCCACAGAAATCTGCCCTGAACAATCCACAAAGGGTTTGAGGTCTTAATAGGTCATTGGCTGAGACCCAATGAAATTTTAAAAGAGCAAAATCTTACGTCTAAGGAATATCTTGACTTAGAATTTAAAGGCTACACATTTTAAAGAATTTAAAATTATTTGAATTTTAATTAGTTTCATTGTATTTCAACCTACTCTAAATACTGTATTAAAAGTAATTGGAATGAATTTAACCTTTTCTGTGTAATAATTTCCCGAGTTCGTTACCTTTTTACTTTTAGAAGAGCGCTTTGAGGTAACAGATAGGTGCAAACATCAGAACATCTAACATCAAGATCTCCTGGAGAAATGATTGCTTTCCTGGTGATAAACAGGTTTATCAAAGTTTTATCAGAGTTCAAGGAATAGTTCAGGACTTCAAAAGAAAACTGTAACTTCCAACCTTATGGAGGTAGATTACTCGCTCTTTAACTCTCTTTTAATTTGCCTTCCTTTAACGCAATCTTTATAATAGCTTCAACGACATGATCTTATGCTATAGAGAAGAGTTTGAAAGAAAGTTGCCAGGAAATAACTTTACCTGCTGTGCTGAATTACAGTTCTTTCTGAGTCTTATCACATCTGTGATGCCGTTAACACCTGCATCACACTTGCTCTGCTGAATGGCTGCTGCCTGTTCTGTGACTAAATAGTGGAGAAGGCACAACATATGTTGGCAATTCTTTTATAATATGTTTGAAAATGTGCATATAAACGGATCCTCTTCAGGTGCAAGAGACTGAATTTATGGTGCAATTAACAGTTTGAGCTCACACCTGCTTTAAATACCACATAGGCTTGTATTTTAATTACAAGGTATGCGG
Organism: Microtus obscurus; assembly: GCA_963919715.1. Classification (NCBI taxonomy): domain Eukaryota; kingdom Metazoa; phylum Chordata; class Mammalia; order Rodentia; family Cricetidae; genus Microtus; species Microtus obscurus. The sequence goes on along the minus strand of CAWTZC010000453.1, from coordinate 3,197,624 downwards.
AGAGAACACCCAGAGACTCTCCTCCACATGCAGTATAAAGAACTGGGCAGAATTCAATTTCACACTGGCATCTTTGTTTTCAAGGCCCATACATTTTAAATTTAAAGCTAGCCTTCTTATAAACAACTCAGTTCTGTAAAGATAATAAGCAAAATGGCATTTATATCAAATGAAAAAAGAGAATGATGAAAACTGCTTCACTGATCCAATATTGAGCACTCAAAACATGACAACATTCCATTTCTTAGAAGAATTAAATGGATGCCTTAGAGTCAAACACATTCTGGATCTGTGTCTGGGTTTTCCACTTGTGCCGCATGCCTCACTTTATTGTGGAAATGGTTTTAAAGATTACAATCTCCTCACTCTTTCCTTTAAGTGCATTAACAAAGTATGAAGGCCATCATGGTCCTATATCTACCAGTTTTTAAAATAAAATCAACTAACTTTTGTCTTGCCAGATTTATAGAAATGTTACCTGGTTAAATTTGGTTTTCTAATTCTGAAGTGCTGTCTAGAAGACAAAAAATAATTTTATTTCCTACATTTGTGAAAATGTTTGTTGATCACTGAGGCAAATGTATTTCCATCTTAGGCTGTGATATTCATCTTACTGACTGGGAGGAATATTTTGTATCAGTAATTATTTTATAATTATGCTCACAGCAAGTAGCTGCTTCTAGGTTCATCTAATTATTTCTCTATCATTTTGTGTTGTTTTCAAGAATATTAAAATCACTTCAGATGTAGTAAATATATTCTTATTACCTTTATGGTGTAATTTTTAGATTTATTTTATTTTTACTTATGTGTATGTATGTGTGCATGCGCACATGTGTGTGGGTGCAGAAGCTGGAAGAGTGTGTCAAATCTCCTACAGCTAGAGTTAAAGATGGTTGTGAGCTACCCAGTTTGGATGCTGCGAGTTCGATTCAATTCAAGACCTCTGTAAGAATAGCAAGTGCTCTTTACCACTGAGTCAAATTTTCAGTTCCTAGTTAATGTGATTGGTGGTTTTAATATAAAATATTTTTATACCATATAGTCCTAAAGATATTGCTTTATTTTGTTTTAGCAGTTTCTTTTCATCTTTTACCTCTTGGTATTTTTAGAATTAGTTTTTTTTTTTGATGGGAGGGAGCGAAACAAACTCACTTTCCCATCAAATTAATTGAGGATGACAATTATGATATTGCTTTTTTTTCTGAGTGAATTAAAATATCACATCTGCTGTATGACAAGAACCCATCTATAGAATAGATTTTCATCTATTTCTCAATTTCCATCTGCCTGTATCAAAGCTACACTGCATTATTTTTTATTAAAAATAATTTCAATGACTCAAGAGATGGTTCAGTGTGTTAAGAGTGCTTACAGCTCTTCGAGAGGACTTGGGCTCAGGTCTCAGCAATCAGTTGGAAGTACATAATCATTTGTAATTTTAGTTGCAGGTTGTCTGATGCTATCCTCTGGACTTCTTGAGTACCAGGAATAGAAACAGTATCACATGATAAAAAAAATTAAAAATCTTTAAAAGATTGGCTTTGGCTTCTGGTACAGAAAGTCTACAAGGAACCATAGAATTGACCTGGCCTAGCTGGCCCATGCATTATAGACTTTTCAGGTTAGAATCCATGACTCCAGGGGCACTGTGTGCCTGCCAGTTGCTAAGGGACCCATGCACTCCCTCAGGTAAAGAAACAGTCAAGCCACTTTGAGTTTCTCTGTATATTCCTTCAGATGTCAAGAAAGCATGCAAGTTTGACAGCACAATTGGTCTTAGACATAAATCTCATGTAACCAATATATCTTGTAAACTTCATTGCTTTTTGGCAACTACTACTTCATTGATCCTGGCAACTGCCAATATATTCTGTTTCTTTCTTTTTCTATTTTTCTTGAGGCAGGATTTCTCTGTGTAACTTTGGTGCTTGTCCTGGAACTCACTCTGTAGACCAGGCTAAACTCAAATCACAGAGATCTGCCTGCCTCTACCTCCTGAGTGCTAAGATTAAAGACGTGTGCCATCACCGCTTGGCTATATTCCGTGTCTCATAAATGTTTAAACATCTGATTGCTCTCAATAAAATTGTTACAGGCTCAGTTGTGCTGTGACCCATCCAACTGGCCTGAACTAATTTCTTGTGTCCATGACTTTAGCCCAGTAAGTATGTGTGGGTACTTATACAGTCTCCTCATTTTGGTATTTTTCAAGATTTTAGTATTTTATACTGAAGTATGAATTAGTGGATAGTTAGTCCATTTTTTTTATTTTTTACTGCTTAATTTAAATAAACCAAAATTCTTTGTGAATTTATGGACAAATGGATTCTTATAAACTTTTTATTCTTAAGGGATTAGTAGGTAGAATATTCTAGAGCCAAATGTGAATGACTATGGCACAAAAGTAGTTTCAGGTGCCCCAAATATGATGTTTCACTATGGTGGTGGTTTCATAAGGCCTTATTAGTTGGGGAACAATGAAAGGTTTAATTCAAGGCACTTTTAAAACACCATTAGTGGTACGTTTTTATATTGTTTTATGATTGAAAATTTTTATATGTAAAATTTTTCTGTTTGTTTGAACAGCATCTGAGTATGTGGTCCAGATTGGCTGGAAATCTCTAGATAGTCTATAGTCTCAGACTCATGAATTTCCCCAATCAGCTCCTCACACACTGATGGAATTAAAGCCAGGCAGCACCATGCCTACCACTGGTGTAGGATTCCCCAATATATGCCATGATTAAGTTTTATTACTATTGATCATTAAAGAAGCTGCTTTGATCTGTGGCAGGACAGAATACAGCAAGGCAGGAAATCCAAACAGATATGGAAGGAAAGAAGGCAGAGTTAGGCAGATGCCATGTATCAGCCAAAGGAGAAAATCTGCCAACACATTACGGATGAGCCACAGCCTCATGGCAATACACAGAGTAATAGAAAATAGTTAATTTCAGATGTAGGAGCTACCTAGGAACATGCCTGAGCTATTGGCCAAATGCATGATTATTCACTTCCGAGTGACTGGGAAATGAAAGGGCATTCTTTGTTTACAAATACCACCTCTGTTTGTTTCTTTTGGACTGAATGGTTGGGGGACCTAGCAGGACAGAATTTCTGATTACACAACTTCTATGAAATTCGTGAATATTTGTTTGTAGGGTCCAAACTCTTTGGTTGTTATTGTAGATGGTGGCTTTTGTTGTTTCAGAGCAGTTGTTACTCTCTTTCCTGATACTGTGTGCTTTACACCTTTTCTGAAAGCCATGGGTATCTGCTACCTTTATATTTGCATGATGTTATGTCTGAAATCTTTCTTTTTTAAGCAACGCTTCCTCGTGTTGTTTAGACTTGCCTTAGAGTTAGGTCTTCCCACCATCTGCGTGCTGAAATTACATAGTGCTTAAACATACCTGGATTTTGATGGCATTTTTTGACCTAGGGTATAGTCTTGTCCACTCTATTTAATCCTTATAGTCACATTTCAGGTAGATAATGTTATGTCATCCCAGGAGTTATTAAAGATGTGGCAAGAGAGGCAAAGGCACTTCAGAATTGCTCTGCATGAATATGTAGCAAGACCAAAGCATCCCTCAGATTTCTAAACTGCATTTCCATGAATATTTCTTTAAAGCTGTATTAGTTATCTTTTCTGCAACTGTAATAAAGTACTATGACCAAAAGCAACTTATAGAGGAGAAAATTATTTATTGTAGATTATAAATTCACATGGTCTACCAACATAGCTGGGGATGCATGGTGTCAGGAGTATGAGGCTGATCTAGCATGATAATTCTTTACCCACAAACAGAAACAGAAAGAACAGTAAGTGGGGCCTGGCTCTAAGGCCTCAAAGAACATCACCAGTTATGTACTTCTTCCAAACTTCCTAAAGTTCCTTGACTTTCTCAAACTGCTTTATGAACTGGGAACCAAGTTTGCGAATACACAGGCCCAGGAGGGATATTTCCTATTTAAACTACGCTAGCTTATATTTCAACTCTCTGTTTGCTGGCTTTTTAAATCACAAGGACCTCCATCCTTGGAAGGAGAGTTTTAGAGTTTCAGACAATATTTTCAAGAAGAGTTGAGCTGAGCTGTAAAGCCCAAATTGTTGGAAAATGTGAAATTTTATTAAATTACAAGAACATTTTTAGAGTAAAGATTTACTTTTATTATTCTTAACTATATGCAAGTCTGTATGGGAAGTATATCCACATAAGTTCAGGTTTCTGTAGGGGACAGGTTTTGAGCACCCCTCAGCTGATTTACAGGGCATTGTGAGATACCTGACGTGTGTTGGCAACCTAACTCAGATCTTCTGCAAGAGCTGTGTGTACTCTTAACTGCTGAGACATCTCTTGAGATCTATGAACAAGTTTCTAGTCTACTTAGTGTGATATTAGGTTCAACCTGAAATATTGACTAATGCTTCTGTCCTTTTGAATATCAATGCAGTTGACTTTTGCATAATGATGTTATATAAAGCTTCCTTGCTTAAATCTGAGCATCTAATCACTTCCCTTTAAAAAGTCATGGAAATAAATAGCAGCAAATAATATCAATACTGCTTATTTTCCAATCTGTAGATTTTAAGACAGTCATGCATTCTTCTTGCTGACTATTACAGGACTGTTATAGCAACATTAAGAAGACAAGGTAATAATGAGCACTGCAGCTTTCTGATTGCAGATAGAATATTCCTTTGTTAGTATAGACATTCTCTTCTTGCTCTTCTTGCCCAGCATTGTATATTGGATCAGCACAAGCCTCATCTATAATAGTTAACTAAATGTCCTTGTTTGTTCAGTAATACACTAGAATGCCTCGCTGCCAACAAAACACCAGTTTTAAACTCTTAGAGATATACATCATGGAAATTTGAGAACTACAGCAAATAGAGCAAGGAACTCACTATTTATGACCATTTTATGTATTTTGCTTTTACCATAGCTTAACCATTTTCCATCAAACTTTAACATTTGACAACAGTTGAAGAAATTGTAAAATAAAAAATAAATGAAACAAACATAGCCAAATATCTGCACATTGCTGACTTAAAGCAAGCAAGTGGAGCCATTTACCATGTCCATCTGATGAGCCACATACCTGTAGGTTTGTCTGCATATGCATCTTGATGGCTAAGAATATAGACTTTGGAGTTTAAACATGTATCAGTAAATAACTTTGGTCTAACCAATGTAACACATAGGTATTATGGATTTTTAAGAAGGGTATTTTTTTTTATCTAAATGTTTATCCTATCATAGTTGAAATTGATTATTTTCCTTTTAGTCTATAATATGAATAAATTTGCTCATACTATAAAACCATTTATTTTAATTATGTCCTGTGTGTGTGCATGTGACTGTATTGCTAGTGGAAATCAGAAGACATCAGAACCCCTGAAACTGGAGTTGCATCCACATGGAACAGCACTGTAAATGCTGGGAACTGAACTTGGGTCAACTGCAAGAGCAGGAAATGATCTCAATTCTGGAGTGACTCTTCAAATCCACTTATACTTATTTTCTAAAGTTTTCAGTGTTCAACAAGAAACATAATATATATATATATGCATTAATAATTTCTATGAAATATTCTCAAACTTAAAAAACAAGTAAACATGATTTAAACTGGCAAAAACTGTGAACAGACTATTCAAAGGTTCTGTAGTTAAATGACAAGCATCTGGAAGAAGAAAAAATCCCCAAGAAAGGTCCAGAGTGGAAGAAGTAACACAAGCCAGAAAAAATAAAAATCAAGGGAATCTATTTAATCATTGACTTTAGAAAGCATTAAGAAAAGGTTAACTAGTGGACTGAAACTCAGTGAGGGACTTCCAGGGAACTAATATGCAGTTTAGGAATTTTGGGATACAGTGAATGTCCAGATTAACCTTAGATACATATTTTTAAATGGCATTAAAATGATACTCTAATCTTATCAAAATAACAATGTAAGTACAGAATTTCTAAATCAGTAGAGAAAACAATGAAAATGAGTTGGCCAGAAAAGAGAATTAAAACATAATCTCTAAAAAAAAATTGGGGAAATTAGCAAAATACAGGAATATACATTTTAACATACTGGAACAAATACAAATAAGTAAGAAAAACAAACTGCCTCAAAAAAAATCAAAGAGAGGTAGAGCCTATAAAACCCAAGGATGCTTGTTTCACATAGGTACAGGTACTGTGAGTGACAAAACAACAAACAGAAAATTCAAACCTGTTATCAATCCAAGTGATATATATATATATTTATATAAATATAAACTAGCCTTATTTAACATGTTTGCAATAGTTTCAAAGAAAACTTTTGGAAGTTCTAAGAGATGGTGAAAACAGAAAACAGAGATTTTTATGTGAGTCCACACTTTTGAACTCTAAATGGTCAAAGTAAGTTTTTAAAATAGTTTCTCATTAATTAATAAACTTGATTCAGAGCACCATGGCACTCAACAACAGTTGTCACAGCCATTTTCCCTAGAGGAATTCTTGCACGCACTCTTCAGGAGACATAATGATGGAAATCTACAAAAGCACTGTGTGAAATTAGAGATGCTGGATGAAAAGAAAAAATTCTAAAATACCTCATAGGAAAAAGAAAATAAACAGTTACGGTAACATTTGAGTTTAATTTTACATAACAGTGAAAATGAATCAACATACATTATCATAAGTTATGTAACATACATTACCATATGTTATATATAAATAAAGGTATATCACTAAAGATTCTATCTGGAATTAATTTTGTAACATAAAAATTTGCAAAAAAAAACACACTTTGAAAATGAAAACTGCTCCCATGTATATAGAAAAGTTACAAAAACTTTAAAATATAGTAAGATAAATGCAGAATAAATATTTGTGAATGGGACATATGATTGCAGATGTTAACAGCAGAGTAGATAGTTGTTGTTAATATTCTACTTATAAGTACTTTCCTATGTTGGTGAGGTTGTAGAAATATAAAATATATTAGTTTTTAAATATTATAATGCCATCCTAGTTATTAACTTTCAGATACACTCTTGTTTACAATGAAACAAAACCTTTAAGAGTACAAGTAATTCTGAAACAGGCATGTATTTCTACTGTAAAATACAGTTGTGATATGTTTTTTAAAATTTCACTTTTGTAAATAACAATGAAGGGCTATCAGAGAATCATAGATTTTCATATGATCAATGCTGGCAACAAGACAATGCAGAAATTAAGAAAAATCAAGGAATTGTGTAGATGCAATATTTAGACAGATTTGGCCTCTTCACACTTGACTGTACAAAGAAGAATGACAGATGGTCCTGCATACAAGAATGAGGAGGCTGGGCGCCCCACAGAGCTGCCGGAGCCAGGGTTTGGAGTTCACTTTATCAGGCATTTATGCAATGTCAGTTGCCAGAATCTGGACAGTATATTTCAAAATCCAGTATATCATGAAAGTTAAAGCACAAGTACAGGTAAACCATATCCTGAATTTACAACTGGAAATTGAAATGATCTTCCCCAGTCTAAGTTACATTCATGTAGCAGGATCGCCTGCACTTGATCTTGGTCCTCTGATGTACTGGCATCAAATATTTCCAATAAGTGAAAAGATATCGAATATTGAATACATTAAACTGTACCAATTATACTCTTATTGTTTCATCCCTCTGTTCATTGCCATTGGCTCTTAACATCTTCATAGCTTAAACAGGCTAGCCCAAACATTCACTTTACCAAAACAGGCTTTATAAATAACTACCCTTTGCCCAGTCGGGCCCTACTTTGCCACAATTATCTAGCAGGAGAAATTATAAAGAAAAGAAAAAAAGTCAAATTTATCCTTCTAAAGTTAAGACATAGTAATGCTCTAAAAGAACATGAAAGAAGATAGGAAATTACTCAATATTTTAGAGATTTTTGTCCCTACATTGACATGTGGAATAAACAAACAAACCAATACCACCATTACCATCATCAGCACCAGCAACAAAATACCCAGACTCCCTTGCAGTCTGGCAGATCTCATGCTCAGGAGAAGTTGGCCAACACAAAATGAGTTCCATATTTCTATTTTTTGGGGGGGTTTTGTGTGTGTGCGTGTGTATGTGTGTAAATTCTTTTTGATTTATTTTAGTTTTGAATGTGTTATCTTACAGTCTCAATTGGATATAATGACTCTAAAGGGATGTATGTAACCCAATCCCAAACATATGAACAATACTAAATGTATTCAGCAGGATATATATATATATATATATATATATATATATATATATGAATATTTATACATACATTTGCATATATGTAATACTAATAATTAAATAAGAGGTAATGAAGTTGAGATGGTTTGAGAGGCACAAAGGAAGGGGAGAAAATGGGGTAGAAATGAAATAAATATAGTTTTCTTGCATGAAACTTTCAAAAATAATAAATCCAATATTTAAAAATAACAAGAAAAAGTCTAAAATGTATTTCTAAAATATATATTTTATTTAAATTTCAATTTTAAGAGTTGTAAGGTTAATAAGCTTGTATGCTAGAATTATAACCATTGATAACTTTCATAAGAATTTGTTGAATACTTCATTGGGTGACAGATGGAAATATAGACAAAGACCCACATTGGAGCACTGGACTAAGCTTCTAAGGTCCAGTTGAAGAAGAGAAGGAGGGAGAATACGAGCAAGGAAGTCAGGACCATGAGGGGTTGGTCCACCCACTGAGACAGTGTGCCTGAGCTAATGGGAACTCACCAAATCCAGGTGGACTGCGACTGAACAAGCATGGGATCAAACTGGACCCGTTGAATGTGGCTGACAATTGGGGCAGACTGAGATGCCAATGATAATGGCACTGAGATTTGTCTCTACTGCATGTACTGGCTTTTTTGGATCCTATTCTATTTGGATGCATACCTTCCGAAGCCTGGATGTAGCGGGGAGGGTCTTGGACTTCCCACAGGGCAGGGTACTTTGCCCTCTCTCAGGACTGGAGGGGTAGAGAGGAGTGTGTGGGGTGGAGTGGGAGGGAAGTGGGAGGAGGGGAGAAAGTGGAATTTTTGATTGATATCATTTATAAAGTAATAAAAAAGGATGTGTTGAATAAAACATTCATCTCTTAGAACCATCACACAATAATCAATTTCCAAATCAGAAAAGAAACATATTTCAAAATTGTATAAAAAATAAGAATAAGAAGAGTAGGAAACGCAAGCAAAGTAAGAGATTATAGAGAATATGGTTTATATGTTGCATTGAGTTCAGTAGCATTTCTCCAAAACTCAATCCACTCTCAGCATGGGAGTGTAACCTTGTGCAGAAACAGTCTTTGCACACATCATCCAGGACAAGTGTGATTCTATTGGATGGGGGTAGTAGTAGAACCAAAATCTGATATGAATGATGCTCTTATAAAAAGAGGGTAATTTGGAAACAGACAGACCCAAGCAAGAAGTCATATGAAAAGATGGTGGCTTGTATTGAAGACAGATAGCTGCTAGTGTAGGAGAATTGGAAGCTATATGAAAAAAGCCAAGAAAGACAAAGAAGGTGTATTCCTCTCACTCTCCAAATAATATGTCTCAACTGACATTTTAATCATAAAATTAGGAGTCTTACAGTGAGAGAGAAAACATTTTTATTTTAGGCATATCCATTTGTAATACACTGTTATGACAGCCTAGGAAACTCATACTAGTGAGGTGAGCATACCATTTTAATGTATATGTATACATATATAATCACATATCTTAATCTAATATGTATTAGTTTTATAAGCTATCTTCACCAAATTTTAATCAGATAACCAATTTTCAAAAATTTTCGGTACATGGAACAGAATAAAAAAATTGACTAACAAACACAACCTCATCTTTGTTTTGTGTTCAGATAACCATTTTAAAAGTTGGACAACAGCGTATTTGATTGTTTCTTCCATTCCATTGCTTTGTCTAAAAGATACAAATTCAACAGGATGTCTTTAGTACTTTCAATTTTATTTTATTCTTATTTTTTAGAAAGTAGGCTTTTTGAATTTGGTTTCTTTGTTATTTTGGGGAGAGTTGTTGCCCATTGTCATAATTTTGAGAAGCTCCAGTCCATCATGATGGATGGTCCCACTCATGCCAATTCCTGACAGTTTCTAGGACCACTCCAGGAAAGACTCCATGGACACTGCAGCTGGCCATAAAAAATAAATGAGATGAGGAAAAAGCTGGTGCTCGACTTTAAACTGCATGGAGACTGCCCAAAAGCCACATACCACTGTCTTACTCCCACCAGGATCCCAATCCTGCATAGAGCATATCACCTCATGAAGCCAGGAGCATTTTTATATGGCACACCTGCACTGAGTATTGCAGGAAGATTAGAGATGTGCATTTCTGGCTAATTTCTCAAAAAAGTAAATCACACTGTGGGAAAGTTCTCCAGTCACAGAAGTGGCCCAATGTAAAATTGAACATGGACATGCTACACAGCTTCCATCATACATTCTATAAACATGCTACTGAACACTGAAAGAACACCTTATCCTCAGGACTGTAAGAAGGATGATATTGTGAAAACTAGCTATTATTTTATAAAACCTAGAAAAAATAAAAAGTACTTAGTAGTAGACCTGAAACGTATCTTCTTTAAAAGATATATAAAGAGGGTTAACAAACTGGCTCATTCAGTAAAAGTGCTTGCTGCCAACCCTGAGGGTCTAGTTCAATCTAAGGTACCCACACTGTGGAAGGAAAGAACCAACTTTTACAAGTTGTTCTATGACTTCCATGTATACTGTGGCAAACACATGCTTACACACACAGAGAGAAAAATGATAGATAGAAATAGATAGGTAGATAGATAGATAGATAGATGATAGATAGATAATGATGATGATAGATGATAGATAGATAGATATAGATAGATGATAGATAGATGATAGATTTATATATATAGATTTTTATATATAAATAAATTTATAAATAAATATATATTAAACTGTTCAGGGAACAAATATAAAAGTAATCTTTGTTATAAGCAATAAATTTTACAAAACTATGAAGCATTCAGTATCAGCAAAGAAATTAAGACCCATGGCATTAAAACAGCATAAGTTCCAAAACATTTTAAAAGTAATAATGTGACAATATTAGAAAGAGTTTCACTGGTAATTGTAATGCACTAATGTACATTTGAATAAAATATGTAATTAGCAAACCATTTATTAAGTAAAGTTGAAAGTCAGGTACAAGGAGAACAACAGGATAAAATACTGACCTCCCCTAGGGCCACTAACATAAGAAATTATTCCACTGCCTACCTAAGCAAGTAAGAAAGCAGAGTGTGCATTTCAGTGTTAACTAAATGGAACTGGCTGATGTAGGGAAACAGAATCTAATGGCGTTGATCATATCGGTCAAAATTCTGAGATGTGGAATATATTTCAGAAGGTGGAAGGAATTGAATAGGAAAAACCTTTAACTATTGACATTTTTGAAGATGCAAATGATAGCTGCATTGAGAGTTTTATGTATATTTCATCAAATTGGAAATGCAAAGGAATGGATAAGTAATATCATTCTCATTAATTATAGCATCACTAGTCTGAATAATAAGACAAAGACTTTAAGTAATTTACCTTGTCTTTGCTGATTCACTGGTAAATTATCATAATCTCCTCAGTATCCTCCATGTTTTATACCTTTCCAACAGAATCAGATAATACTCTAAGGCCTTTCTCTCTTTCACACAAACATATATTTTTGTCACAAATAGTTTCCAAATTTCAAGAGCTGGACTGTCAAATCCTGATCTAAAAACCAGCACCCCATGGAATTCATCCACTAGTCCATTTGTGGCCACTATGTGTGTGAAGCTGTAATGAGCATGGAAGCAGATTCCTCTGAATGAATAAATAAAGGGGAATCTGTAGGGTAGATAGAGCAGGAAATTTATAGAATAAGAATGAATGTAACTTGGTGTAATGTAAAAGCATTTCTTCTTGTGTGTGGTATGGAAAATTACTAAGGTGAGATATTGGGAGAACATTTGCCCACTTGAAGGCTGCCACACCCATCTGGCCCTGCCAGATGTGGGGACTGCACCCAGCAACCATGGCAGCGAAATAATCTTGCCACACAAGAGGGACCCCCACCTTTCTGTGCCCAGTCGATACTGATAACCTATGGCATCTGGTTATCGGAAGGATCAAACGAGGGGCAACTATGAACTGACTTAAAAGAGGTGGCTGAAGCAGGGTGGTTATCTCACTTCTCACAATGGCTCTGGCACCAGGCCTCCGTGAAAGAGAGATCCTCCTAGCCTGCCTCCCGAAAAGCAGCAATATTGAAGTGCCTGTGTGTTGCCCATTATCAATCCCCCATACCTATTGAGATTGTAACCCCCATTGATGCATTGGATATTGAAGTTGCTAGTAAAGAATCATCATAAAAACAATTCTCTTGCTTGGTCTGGTTACTCATCACTCTCTGGGGAGAAGGGCACGGAGTCCTCATAGATATTACTCGAAAAGAACCTGGAGCTGAAGTCCCCCAGCTCATAACAGAAGCCAAAGATGACTCAGTTAGCCTGAAGATCTATGAAGCTTATATTTGCAGCTGAACTTCTTGCAGTGTACAAATTATTTCTCTTTAAAGTTACAGAAACTGAAGAGCACAGTGAAAGGGAAGCAGGGAGTTCACTAAACTTTGATTTTCATTTCTCAATCTGCTAATTGAAATTATTATGTAATAGTTCCCACTACAGGATATAAGACTCCAGCACTCACCGTGATATCCTCAGTGGAGAAATTAACAATTGAGAGAGAGAGAGAGAGAAAGAGAGCACTCAGGGTGAACTTAACTTATCAGTCATGCTCCTTTGGATATGGGTCTTTTTGTTCCTTGTCTACATGGATTTCAGTAAGGCTCATAGCAAGGCTGATTCCTCTGTGGCCATGAGAGAATTCCCACTGCTAAATGTGATGTTTCTTCATTCATTATCAAAGGATGAGCCACATTTCCGTCCTTAGCAAAGTCTCTGGACTTGTTTCTGTACACTCTGCTAGAATATGTTAGAAACACTTGACAGGTGGGTGTAAAAATTTAGGAACTAGAGAAAATAGGGGATGTGTGCATTGGGGGAGTAACCAATCCCTGGGTTCCTTATAATGTGACAATGATTTTCTTTAAAGGGCAATGTGTCTTATGCCAGTAGCTTAAATTTCTATTAAAAGTACACCACAGGTAGCTTTCTTCACTTCATGGAAATTGTAAGTAGAATATCCAAAGATTCAAAACTATTGTATTTTACTGAGTTGTTAGAATATAGAAAACAATTCTTCCCAAAAACTAAAATAGCACCAAAGAATATTTAAATTGTTAGGATAGATTCAGAAACATCTTCCTGGGTTTCAGAAAGCTTGATATCTGTTGTAGGAATTCCTACAGCCAGTAGCCTTTAAGTTACTTGCATACTTGGCCATGGCCTCTTATACTATGTATGCCGATGTAAAGCGTGCAATTGGGTTCTCTTCTGGTTGTGGGATTCAGTTACTGTTCCCCGTTCAAGCAGAGGACTGGAATCTGTGAGTCTACCCCTAAATAAATAACCCTCTATTATTCTCAATTCTGAGCTAGTTTGGGATTTCTTTTAAACATCCTTCTTCATTTGGCACCCACGTAGGGTTGAGCTCCACTCCTACCAGGCAGACAGGCTTAAAGGCCTAAATGGTCCACAGCCCAGAAAGTTTCCCACCCCAACCCATTTGGCTTGCTTTTACCTACTAAGAGTTTTTTTGTAAAACACTCAGCACAGCGGAACTAAGTGTGTGCAGTGACATGGAAATTTCCCATGCTCTTGTACAATTACCCCCACCATTTTTCCTATTGTGTGGTGAATTTGCAGTTTCTGGTTTGTTCTCCCTGACTGTGTGTTCTGGGCTTCTTGCTCCATGTACGAAATTGATTTAATAGCTTTTAATTTGTCCATCAAAGCATATTTCTCAGTATTTAACCAGCACCGACCCTATCCTATAGCCATACTGATGAATATCTTGCATATCACCATAGAACCTTCATCTGACGATGGATGGAGATAGAGACAGAGACCCACACTGGAGCACCGGACTGAGCTCCCAATGTCCCAATGAGGAGCAGAAGGAGGGAGAACATAAGCAAAGACGTCAGGACCACAAGGGGTGCACCCACCCACGGAGACAGTGGGGTTGATCTATTGGGAGCTCACCAAGGCCAGCTGGACTGTGACTGAAAAAGCATGGGATAAAACCGGACTCTCTGAATATGGCGGACAATGAGGGCTGATGAGAAGCCAAGGACAATGGCACGGGGTTTTGATCCCACTTCATGTTCTAGCCAGTTTGGATGTTCACCTTCCTAGACCAGGATGTAGGGGAGAGGACTTTGGACTTTCCGCAGGGCGGGGAACCCTGACTGCTCTTCAGACTGGAGAGGGAGGGGGAGAGGAGTGGGAGGAGGGGGAGAGGAGGAGGAGGGGGAGGGAAATGGGAGGATGGGAGGAGGCGGAAATTTTTTTTTCAATTAAAAAAATATAAAATAAATATTAAAAATAAAAGACAAAGTTGCTCAGGACTGTTTCTGGTACCAGGTTGTGCTGCTGGTCACAACTCTGCAACCATGACACCTGCTGGAAAATAAAGATTATTACATCTAAAACAATTTACTGAACCACACAGCATAAGGTAAATATTTTATTAATTAATAAATCAGCTTAAACGTTATATAATTGCAGACAATATTACTATAGAGAATTTTAATAACTTTTTTGCTAATACTATAGATTCTATTCTGCAAGACTTATATGGTTATTGTGATACATCCATTTATTGGGTATTGGGACTCAGTTATTTTCTTCATATTATATCCTTAAGAAAATGGTTTGATAACAGAGCCAAGAATGAGACACTTTTAAAAGTGATGCAGTCTTTACATACTAATAATAAACAGCTACCTGCCAGGATTAATAACATTGAAAATCAAAAGTTACCTAAAAAAATTAATACTATTGAAAAGGGTAACATTAATTTGACAGACAAAATTGAATCCATGTCAAAGGATACTGAGAAAATTATCTGAAAGAATTCAAACTGTTGAATTTGACAATCAAAATTGTTAAAATGTTTTGATAGGTTAGCAGATAGAGTATTTCTCTGGGAAGGCAATTTGCACACTATCCAAATAATGTCCAAGGATGAGGTGTTATAGTTAAAGGGAAAACTTCATACCTTGAAATTGCATGTGCAGACTGAAGACCAGAGGCTAGCTGCCCCAATGACATTACTAGAAATATGTACACGCTAGGAAATTCAGGCTTTACAAAAGACAATAGTATAAAGATTTGAAAAAGTTGAGGAAATTATTGGAGCTGATGATCAGGGAAAGAAGGCACAAGGACAGGATTTAACATCACCAGTAACTGTCAGAGATGACTTACCCAGAATTTTAGCTTCCTAACCTGTAATCTACTCTGAAAAAGCATCAAGTACTAAAGGTCAAAAAGAATCCAAAGAAGGTAGATGAATACATATAGAAATGAATAATCTAAAAGAAATTAAGCAGGAAATAGTAACTTACAGCTTACATTCCACATTTGTTAGGGAAATGGTAAAGACATGGGATTCTAGCAGTCAAGCAATGCCACAGGACTGGATTCAGTTAGCTTCAGCAGGACCCGATGACAATCCTCAACTTATGTTTGAATGTTATTTCAGTGAAGAGGCTATAATTATAGAACAGGGAGAAGCATAAGGATTGGAGACTTCCCAAGATCAAATTCTTGGTGAGGGCACTTTTGGTGACCCATAGGCTCAAGCTCTTTACAGTGAGCAAATCTTGTCCCTAGCAAACAAAGCAGCCTTAAATGCTTGAGCCAGGATTTATGAATCAGGAAAATGGATTGAATCATATACCAGGACTAAACAGGGTGAGAGAGAACCCTTTAGTGACTTTTTACAAAGATTAACTAAGGCTGTACAAATTAGAGTAACAGACCCAGATGCTGGATGAGTATTTATTGAAGCTCTGGCTTTTGAAAGTGCCAACTTAGAATGCAAAAAGATACTAGATACTTGGACCTTTAACAAATTAGATCAGCACCTATGGATGAATGGATCCTGCAAACAATGAACATTGAAGAATTTGACTATAATACTGAATCTTGTCTAGGGGAAGCAATTTTCAAAGGAATAAGAAAACATCAAAATGGTCAACTGTTTTCATTTTGGTAGAATAGGACATCTGGGAAGGGATTTTAGACAAGAAATTTCTAGGAATTATTTCTTTTATGGAAATGGCAAGAACAGGAGGACTCAGCCTTTAGGGATATGTAGAAGGTGTGGCAAAGGTCAATATTGGACCAATGAATGCAGATCAACAAAAGACAGACAAGACAAACTATTACCATCAGGAAATTCCCTGGAGAGGGGAGCTCTTTCAGGCCCCTAAGACAAAAGTAGTCCAGTCATTCCCAGTCAATGTAGATGACATGTCTCACCAGGAAAATTAAAAAATCCAGAAGCTTCTGTAAAAGATCATACTTTTCTGGATGATGGAATAAGCATGGACGGTAAATTAAAAATTCCAATAGGAAATAGGAAATGCATATTCAGGCAGACTTCTATAAGTAATCAAAGATCAAAGTTAAGAGTGTATATAAACAGCATTGTAATTGTGGGTTACAGATGTGAGTGCAGATGTGAGTATCATTACTCCAGAATCTTGGCACTCAAATTGGCCTCTTCAAGAGGCAGATGTTCAATTACTAGGAATTGGAACCCTGTCTCAAGTGAAACAAAGCATGAGATGGGTTGGATACATAGGGCCAGAAAGGACAGAGAGGAAGGCTGAGGCTGTATGTGGCTAATATTGAAGTGAATTTATGAGGTCATGACATGCTGTAGCAATGGAATACACAGGTTAACATTCCTGCAGTCCCAGAAATTCTGGGAAAGATATTATAAGGTACTATACACAAAGGTCACCAGTCATTCATGCTGTACAAGAACACAAATCAACTAGCAAATCTTTGGAGGTACCAACAGCCCTACTTTTAAAAATAGTTAACTGAGAAACCAATATGGGTTAAACAGTGGCCATTAACAGAGACAAACTGCAAACTTTAGAACAGCTGGTACAGGAGCAACTAGATGCTCACTATATTGAAGAATCAAACAGTCCTTGGAATTCTCCTGTACTTTTTGTTAAAAAGAAATCTGATAAATGGAGAATTGTGACAGATCTAAGAGCTGTCAACAAAGTAATTCAACCTATGGTTCCTCTACAATCTGGAATTCCTCTGCCTTCTATATTACCAAAAAGATGGGTTCTTATAGTTGTTGATTAAAAGTTTTTTCTCTACTATACTTTTACAGGACAGAAAAAAAATTGCTTTCACAGTGCCTACTTATAATAATTCTCAGCCTCCTAGGAGATATCAGTGGACTATTCTTCCATAGAGAATGCTCAATAGTGTCACCCTATGCCAATACTTTGTAAGTCAACCATTGGAAATAATACATAAAATTTTCCTAAATCTATAATTTACCATAACATGCATTTTGCTATCTGACTCAAACATAGATATTTACAAAGAATGTTTGAAGAAATAAAGGAAGTTTTGCCAAAATGAGGATTAAAAATTGCTCCTGAAAAAAAAAAAAACAGGGAGAAGATTCTTTAAGTACCCAGGTTATAAAATAGTTTTACAGAAAATTAGAACATAAAAAGGAACAAATTAGAAGATACCCGTTGCAGACTCTTAATGACTTTCAAAGATTCTAGGAGACATTTCCAGTCTACAACCAGCTGTTGGGATAACACCTGATCTAATAGTTCACTTAAACAAAGACTTAGATTATAACAAAGACTTAAAAAGTCCCAAAGAATTAACAGCTGAAGGAAAAAGGAATTTATTATTGTTGAAGAAAAATTACAGGAGGCACATGTGGATAGGGTGAATCCAAATATTAGTTGCATTTTACCATATTGCCTTCCAGAATTTTCCCTACAGGAATTGTAATGCAAAGGGAAGATATTATCTTAGAATAGATAGTGTTACCACATAAACCAAGTTAGAAATTAAAACCTATGTGGAAAAAGTCACTGAATTAATTATAAAAGGAAAATTAAGTCATTGTCAAATAGCAAGTCGAGACCCAGCAGAGATTATAGTACCTTTTACTACTGATGAAATTTAAAAAATTGTGGGAAGACAATGAACCTTGGCAAAGAGCTTGTGCTAATTTTTAGGAGAGATTAATAGCAATTATCCCAAAATTGATAGAATTAACCTTATAAAGAGAACTACTTGGATTTTTCTCTTCATTGTACAAGACGAACCAATAATTGAAGCCCATACATTCTATACTGATACAAATAAATCAGGAAAGGTAGGTTACAAATCACAATATTTAAGTAGGGTAGAACAAAGCCCTTATAATTCTGTCCAAAAGGCAGAATTATATGTTATTCTCATGGTGCTAAGGGATTTTTTTTTTTTTTTGGTTTTTCGAGACAGGGTTTCTCTGTGGTTTTGGAGCCTGTCCTGGAACTAGCTCTTGTAGACCAGGCTGGTCTCGAACTCACAGAGATCCGCCTGCCTCTGCCTCCCAAGTGCTGGGATTAAAGGCGTGCGCCACCATCGCCCGGCTGCTAAGGGATTTTTAAAGAACCTCTTTGATGTGGGAGTGTCATATATCAATCTGTTGATTTTATTGGTTCAATAAAGAAACTGCCTGGGCCCTGATAGGACAGAAATTAGGTAGGTGGAGTAGACAGAGAGGATTCTGGGAAAGAGAAGCTGAGTCAGGGAGTCGCCATGATGTTCCCGGTCCCTGCAGACACAGGCTAGAATCTCCCCGGTAAGCACACCTTGGGGTGCTACACAGATTATCAGAAATGAGCTAGTCCAGGTGCAAGAGCTAGCCAATAAGAAGCTGGAACTGATGGTCCAGGCAGTGTTTAAAATAATACAGTTTCCGTGTAATTATTTCAGGGCATGAGCTGGGCCATGCTGGCGGCCGGGTACAGGGACACAGCCCTGCCGCTCCCTATTACAACAAATTGGCGCCCGACGTGATGGGCTAAATCCACTTAAAAACCTGAGAAGGCTTAAAAATAAGGGAGAGAGAGTTTAACACAGATTTTTGCTGTTTGTTGGTGGCGTGCTGTAGAGAGGTTTCCTGGTTCAGCGGCAGCAGCAGAAAAAACGCTGTGTCAATTTAAAGCGCAGCTTCTTGGGGCTGTTCTGCCAGCGTAAACTCTGGCTTTAAAGCATTTCAAGGCTTTTATGGGACTGGATTTTGTGTTCCCGCTTGGGATTGAAAGGAAAAGAGTTTCTGTGCTGCACGCTCAGTCTCAGAATTAAACTGCTGAGTGCAGCTCCAATGTGGACTTGCTGTGTGCCCTGAACTGTGTGCAGCTCAGGCGCACCAAATAGATATGAGGCAGGAGCTGCTGCTCCATGCTAAACTGTGCTGACCTCAGGCAGGAACTGCCATAATTACCATAATAATAGTGCAGTTAAGGTTTAGACTTGGCAGGGTACAGGCGATACTGTACAAAATGCAACTTAAGTTTTTAAGAACTGCTTAACATTTTAAAAAATGCTCCTGGATAGTAAAAAAATTAGAGATTCACAATAAAACAGATTCAGACAGACCACTAAATGGATCACAGTGTTGGATGAATGTACGTAGGCTTGAGAGAAAAAAATATATATATAGAGAGAATAAAGTTAGTGCCTTTAAAAATAAAAAGGTAAAGTCTTTAAAGAGACAGAGTACAGATAGTTAAGAGATTAAAAGAAATAAAGAAAAATAAGCCACGTAAAAATGGAAAATTCACAGAGAGTCTGGATTATGTACATTGTGTTTTCTTTAAAATTTCTGACTGTAAAGGAGCTAAATACAGAGAGACATTTCATTACATGGGCTGCCAAGCTAAACCAGAATGGATATAAGGGTATTACTATTTCAAAATTTGGGTCTAAGGATATGATGCTTCGGAGAGGGTCTTCTTTTGTTTTCACAGAGGACCTGACCCTATGGATTGCATCTATTCCGATTTGGTATGATAGACCACACCCTCCTGAAAGGTTGCTGTGAACACTCTCAAAAAATTACTTCACTCAACTGCCAACTGAGATGACCCTGGCACACAGGTTACACCATGAAAGACCTAATTAACAACGTCCCCATTCAGCAGGAAGCAGTTTAGAGAGAAAAAGCTGCGCCCATGTTCCCAAATATTGATTATATATGTTCTTTTACATTTAAAGGGGGATATGATATAGATATAAATAATTTTCATTGGTGTGGATTTTAAGGTCAATTTTGTTATATGTATATGTATTTCTGATCTTGATCAAGGTATTGTGATTGTGTAGTTCATTTTTAAAATGTAATGTATAATTAGGAAATATAGGCTGTTAATGGATAATCATTGATAATAGTAAAGCTTGTAGTCATGTGAGTTAGATTTTCTAGATATATAGAGTATACTTCAGTTAGATAGGCATTCTTCATATCTTTCAAAGACTGCAGAATATGGCATTTAAAATATTGTAATAACTTAGAGGTTTTCATGACAATGAGACACGTCTGCTCCTGGCAGTACCAATCTACTTCGAGAGGAAGATGAGCATCGAAGAAGATCCTAATGGAGTTTGATAGCCATTGGGCAAGAAACTGCTCTTGCCTGGACTATTGCATACACAAAGAACCCGCAGAGAGAGGACTGCTGAACTTGCCTAAAGGTGAGATGATCTTTCAGGGTTCCTGATTCATAAAAGAGTCTACAAGACATTCTGCAGGACGCAGGACGCAGGACACAGCAGAAAGTGACTGAACTGTCTTTGGAATTTCCTGCTTCATGGAAATGTCTGCTGGATACTATGGGCATGGAGGCCGAAGATGGATGCCCCAACTGTACAGAGGAACTTTGGGTGACTGTCCAGGCAGCGAGATGTCTCTGTCATTTCTAGAGTTTTCTTATTTCTTGTTTAGTATTATATCCTTCTGGAGTCTTTGATGGAGTTGAAGAATGGTTACTTATAGTTTTCCTTAGTTATGATAAAAGATAAAGTAGATATAAATATTGTAACTGTAATTCTTACTTGATAACTGTTTTGTTATATGTGATTTTACTATGTTAAAGTTAAAGCTTTTCTTTTTTGTTTAAACAGAAAAAGGGGAAGTGATGTGGGAGTGTCATATATCAATCTGTTGATTTCATTGGTTCAATAAAGAAACTGCCTGGGCCCTGATAGGACAGAAAATTAGGTAGGCGGAGTAGACAGAAAGGATTCTGGGAAAGAGAAGCTGAGTCAGGGAGTCGCCATGATGTTCCCGGTCCCTGCAGACACAGGCTAGAATCTCCCCGGTAAGCACACCTTGGGGTGCTACACAGATTATCAGAAATGGGCTAGTCCAGGTGCAAGAGCTAGCCAATAAGAGGCTGAACTGATGGGCCAGGCAGTGTTTAAAATAATACAGTTTCCGTGTAATTATTTCAGGGCATAAGCTAGGCCATGCGGGCGGCCGGGTGAAGGGGACACAGCCCGGCCGCCCCTCTTACTACACCTCTTAATGTAGTTACTTATTCAAAATATGCATATTGAAACTGCTTTATTTATACCAGATGATACAGAATTGATTTCATTATTCATACAGGTTCAAGATAAAATCAGGAATAGGCTTTGTTTTATATACATAACATACATCTGATCCCATATGGGTTCGTCAGGTCCTCTATCACAAAGTAATACAGAAATTGACCAAATACTGATTGGAATTGTGGTGCAGACCTCAGAATTCCATAAGAAGCATCATGTCATTACCAAAAGTTTAAAGAAAGAGTTTTCTATTACATTTCAACAAGCTAAGAAGATTATAAAGAGATGTCTTACTTGTTCTTTCTATAACCAAACACTGCTACCTGAAGGAACTAACCCAAAGGGTACTCAAAGTAATGAAATCTGGCAGATGGACATGTTATATATACCACACCACTGACACTTATTCAAATTTTTAATGGTCAACTGCTTTGAGCTCAGAAAAGGCTATTTCAGTAATCATATATTTATTAGAATTATTGTCATCATGGGTATACCTGTACAAATAAAGACAGATAGTGGTCCAGCATATATCTCTAAGAAAATGAAACAGGTTTTTTGCTTATTATAATACAAAGCATATTACATGTATACCACACAATACTACAGGTCAGGCAGTTATAAAAAGATCAAATCAAACTATAAAGGATATGTTAAAAAATACCCCCCCCAAATAGATTATGTAATGCTTTATTGTCCTTGAATATTCTTAACACTAGTGAGAAAGTGACAACAGCAGCAGAGTGACATTGGATAATAGAAAAGTTTTCTGTATTAAATCAGTCAGTGCATTTCAAGGATGTGTTGACTTCACAATGGAAGCCAGGAGATGTGCCAAGTTGGGGAAGGGGTTTTGATTTTGTTTCAACAAGAGAAAAAAAGTTATGGATACCATGAAAATTAATAAAGATTCACTTTGAAAAATAGAAACCTCCTAAGAAATATAAATGATAGTTCATCCATAGAGGTGACAACCAATCAGGGGTAAGGAAAACACATAAGGGTTGTGGCAGCATTCTGTTCTTGTCTTTGCAGGAAAATACTCATCTTCAAAATGTTAAAAGTCCCTGAACCTATTAGATGCCTAAAGAGGAAAAGATAATTATCCAGATAGGATCACCAAGCAAAGAGAATTATCACTTATGAGGACAAGTCAAATGATCATAAGAATCTCTGAATACTTACCAAAATCATAATCATGACTCAAGTAAAAATCAAAGTTGTCTTTGGAGTTGGACACTGGCTTCTTTAAATCCAAGCATGTTTTTAAAATAAAAATTTAGAGTTTCTGTCTCATGTCAAGAGCCAGTGTATGGGACAGAAAGAAAAAAAATTTAGAAAAAAATTTACTTTTCTTCACACCTATTTTTGTTTCTATCATAACTTTCATTGAATATATGATTGTGTAAATAATGCTTACATTTTCCACAATGAAAATTGAATTTTCCTTCAGTATTCTTTGATATTTCCAGGAAAAAGATGGGTCCCCACAATAACTCCTCCTGATTCATGATGCTGATAGTGCTTCTATAAGACCTGTTTTGGGTACCAGCTGCCCAATATGGTTCCAACTTGATTAGGTGAAATGGTGTACATTTTTACAATGTTCTGGACAGAACTCCAAATAGGAACCTCAGAAAAACCCTACCGAATACTCAAAGACTATTTTCAATTATACCAGACAGTAATCTTGGAACTTAACCATCATTTTACTTTTAAAGGATCTCATAGAAAGAACATTGCCCTCATGACAGCTAGAAGTAATTATAGAAGATGACATCCCCTCTCCCAAAAATGTTTGTCCTCAGCATTATGGATATCATTTAGGGGTTGATTATAATTGTTATAGGGCTGGGCTTAGGTGAAAATTATGTAAGATCGGGGATCTCTTTGGGAAGAAAAACGAAATTGGATGGGATAATAGATTAGTGTGAGCTTACTAATTACTACTAATAATAGTGAGTAATAGAGTGAATACTTGTGAGCTATTATGTATAGGCAATTTACATTGGTATAGACTTTTGTATATTGATACAAACTTAAATTATATTAAATATGTTCCTATTTTTGTCTACAATATTTCTATACCTAGGCAAACTTATTTCATCATATTGTATGCATGCATGCTTCTACCTCTGCTTAAGATATTTTATATATTAATACAATTTTAGAATATATTTATTATCTTGCCATATATATTTACATATTTGATCAGGATACTTATACATCATTTACATTTTGAGGTCATTGTCCTCATTTTTTGCACAGTTGTTTAAAATTATAATATGAAGTCTTAGTTTTAAGTTATATAGGTATTAAGAATTATAGCTCAATAGTCATCCATGTTTGTAGTACTTACAGTTAGACTAATCAGGTCCTTTAGATACATAGATATTGTATTCTACATAGATAGGCAATCTTCAACCACTTCAAAGAGCTGTAGAATGTTGTATTTAAATAACTTAGGGTTCTGTTGAAGTGAGACATGATTGCTCCTGGCAGCACAGATCTATTCTTGAGAGAATGTTGAGTACCAAAGACACTCCACTTGGAGTTTGTTTTCTTCTTAGCAAAACTGGCCTTTGGGCAAGGAACTGCCCATGCATCAACCACTGACAAAAAGGATAATATCTGGACATGAAAAGGACACACAAAAAAAAATACAGTCGAATCTTGCTAAGACAGGGTAAGACAGTTCCGAAAAATTTTCCTGCCTCTAAAAATGGTACGTCAGTTACTCTAGGCCTTAGCCAAAGTTTGTTGCTCCAACTTTGCAAATGAGACTTTGTGTGATTGCCCAGGTAGCCAGTTGACTCTGTCAGCTATTGCACATTTTGGAAGCTGCTTGATTGTACTTCTCACTTACTCAAATAACGTTATATCCCTTCTCAGGTCTGAACTAGTGTGGAATTTCTTTAAAGCTTCTTTCTTCAGATATCCAAGATCATACTATTTCTTTTTTTTTTATTGGAAAAAAAAGAAATTTCTGCCTCCTCCCCACCTCCCATTTCCCTCCCACTCCTCCCCCCCTCCCCCTCCCCCCACTCCTCCCCCTCCCTCTCCAGCCTGAAGAGCAGTCAAGGCTTCCTGCCCTGTGGAACGTCCAAAGTCCTCCCCCCTCAATCCTGGTCTAGGAAGGTTAACATCCAAACTGGGTAGGCTCCCACAAAACCAGAACATGAGGTAGGATCAAAACCCGGTGCCATTGTCCTTGGCTTCTCAGCAGCCCTATTTCTACTTGAATATTATTTTTAAAAATAGTTTTGGTTCATGACTATACTCTTAGCCTTCAGAATGCCAAGGCATTGGGGTCACTGAGAGTCTTGGAATGTCATTTTAAAAAGGAAGGAAATGCAACAAAGAATTGCACTACCCAAAATAATCAAAATTTGTATATGTATTGTTTAGTCTTTTTGTTTTCCAAATGGACATGGGCAAGTGTCATCTTTAAGAAGAGAGCATCAACGAAGAATTGGCTGAGATTGGCCTATAGCCATGTCTCTAGGACTTTCCTTAATTAATGATTTAAATGGGAGGGCCTAGTCCACCTTAAGTAATCCCAGCTGTGGGTCATTGTGCCACAACTGTACAAGAAAACAGACTGAGAAAGCCTTGAGGACCAAGCCAGTATGCGGCACTTTTCAGTGGGGTGTTTAGTTTCTGCCTTGTTTAACTGATAGTCAATTTCTTCTACATACTTACGGAGGGATTTTTCCTGTTCTTATTTGAATTTTAACTTCAAAAATATGACTCAGTATAAGACATTAAGTACTGCTGTTGCAAAGTGGATTTTCCTTTCTCCTGAAAACATGCAACCTGTTTTGTTTCCCTACTAATTCCAGTTGTCAAAACCATAATCTGAGGCACACTCTCTGTTGTTGCTCTGCTGAGGTCTGAATGAGGAAAGTTGTTCTTTTATAGGCTTTCTTTCTGGTCTCAATTGTCCCTCACATGGTTTCTGTCTCCCCAGTTGTTTGCCTGTCTTTAGGTTTTCATCAAATTCAACAGCATCAAATCAGTCTCTGAGTGTCTAGATTAACTTTATTTTCTTCTTCCTTCCATATTTATAAAATGAAAATCAGATGCCTTCCTTCTGCTCAGAATGCCTTTCAATAACTTTAGATTATCTACTTACCAAAATAGGACGTTCCATATTCTCCCTGTTTCTTTCCTCATTAAAAGTGCAGAGAAGTAGTGAGGTGGAGATGCGATCTGAAGATGTATCCTTTTATGATTCCTTTGTGGTATCACTGTTGCTTGTGAAAATCCAATCTCTTAGAGGATCTCACTAGTGTTACAGAGTTCGTTCTTGGAGATGTGTCCTAAGAGGCTCATATATGAGATAGTCAAGAGGAGTTGAACTAATTACAATGATCTTGGTAATCATTTTTAACAAATTCTTTCTTTCTTCTTGTTCCTAAATGATTAGCTTCTATCTATCTGTGTGTCTATCTATCTATATCTATCTATCTATCTATCTATCTATCTATCTATCTATCTATCTATCTATCTATCTATCATCTATCTATCTATCATCTATCTATCTATCCATCTTTCTGTCTCTACGTTTGTCTGTCTCTGTCTGTCTTGCCATCTTTCCTTTCTTCCTTTCTTTATTTTATTTTTTCTTGTCCTCTGTCCCTATCCCTCTCTATATATATCCCTCAGTCCTTCTGTCTCTGTCTCTCTCTATCCCTAGTATTTCTCTCTTTCATCTCTCTTCTAACACTCATCATTCCTCAAGACTATAGTGGAACTAGTAAAGTTAATATTTAAGTTTTGAGTTAGTAAATAAAACTTTCAGTAACATTAAATTTATATTTCTCAGACCAACATTTACTACAGAGCAAAACGAACTTTTCTAATAAATAACTTTATACCAAAAAAGTGGTGCCTGAAGTAAATGTCAATTTTTGCATATTTATGCTGGAAGACCTCATTGGAAAGAACCTAACTATTCCAACTAGGATTTGAATATGTCTTTACTATGATGTGACCTTAAATGAGATATCATTGTGTTTTATGTAGTATCAGGTTTCCCAAAATTTAGTACAGACCTTGTAAGCTGGAACATTTATTATCTTTGAAATCATTAGACTAGATTCAAATAGCTCAAATGTTATTATCTTAGAAAAATATCCCCCAAAATTGCAAGCTATATATTTATTTGTGTGTTAAAATATTTGTTCTTGGCTCATTTGATCATTTAACAGATATGTTGAAAAACCTATTGTTAGTCATTCTGGTGAAGTGTTCATATATCAGTGAAAAATAAAATCGTGTGGCTTATTGGATATTATAAAATTATAAGAAGAATGACGATAAGGGAAACAGCTAACAGCCATTCTGAGAGATAGCAGATGGTGACTTTAAATACGATCAGAGGTCAGTCACACTGACAAGGTGATGTGCAATCAATAATTTACAGTATGTATAGCTATCTAGGGAGCAGCCTTTCAGACAGGAGGATTGCCATTGAAGTATCCCACAGGTACCAGGATATGAGTGTCTGTTTCACAGAATTTGTACAAAGAGGACAGAAAGAAAGTCAGAAACTTGCTTTTGAAAATCTATAAGGGCCATTTGAAAAGTCTGATGTTTTATAGGCTAGGGTGGTGAATTAGAAGTTAACTTTATGTGGTTCTGTGAATGAGGAAAATCAAGATGACCTATAAAGAAAACGACACAAAAGGTATTAGTACTATTATTTATACATAAGATGTTTTCCAGAGGTCAGTGTGTTTAAACACTTAGTCCTCTGCTTGTGTTGCTGTTTTGGGACACTGCAGAACCTTAGCAAGTGGGGTTTACCTGGAGAAAGTGCATCACTGAGGGATGGAGTATGAGCTCGTTCTCATTTCTGGCTCCAGTCTCTTTTTTTTCCCCCTTCTCCAGTTTGTTGTGGATGAGCTGTTTCACCACTTGGAGACAGTGTTTTTGGAATGCCTTCTTTCTAACAAGGTGGACTACCCATAAGCCACGAGCCAAAGAAACTCCCCTTTCTACCAATTGCATCGTCTCAGGGATTTAATCACAGCCATAAAAAAGAAGTTTGAAGAACATTTTTGTTACTTAAATACACCATGATGCATCGGTGTAATAGTCATACTAGGCAACCAAAGCCTGCTTTGTTGTTTGTTCTTTTTAAAATGTGAGCAACAAACACACTATGACTTGAGACTGTCACTTGGGTACTTAAAAACAAGGAACCATCACAAGCCAGGAAAGCTGAGATACGGAAACAAAGGTCCATGATGTCTGGGTAGGAGGTTGCTACAGAAGACAGTCATGGATGCTGGGTGTTTTCAAGGTGACCCTCACTGCAGAAATTTAGGGAGTCTGTGTTGTTAAAGGTTTAATGGTAGGTAGCTTTACTCTTGATAAAAGAACAGGGTTCATTCTGTGATGGTAACTCTGGAGGCCAATAGACTTGAGTCCTTGTCCCACAGACTGTTCACTTTCCAAAGCCACCTATTCATACACGTTGTTTGCTAGTTACTAGGACAGATGGATGACCTTGAGACCAGATCTAGAGGACCTTTCAACTTCAGCATCCATTTCCCTCCAGAGAGTGGTCAGCTGTGATATGGAGTCAGAAAAGACTAAAACTGGTAAGCAGAGAACTGAGCTTTCGAATTCTGAATTTGCCCCATACAATAGAGACTTCAGTCCTCTGCTTGCCTATTGAACTCTGAACAATTCAGGAAACACCTGTAATTTTACATTTTCCATCTCTGGTTATTAAACAGGTATGAGTTGATAGGCTCTGAAATGCCTGGGACCCTGCCTTGTGCACAGATTCCAAAGGTTGTTAGGATTGGCAGCAGCTCCTGGCTTGCAGACATGGGAAACTGCCACAGCGAAGGTGACTCTGAAGTTGACTACTGGTTTTAAACAGTCCTGGGCCTCAGGCCACACAAAGCACCGGTCTGAAAACTGGGAAACACAGAGGACTCCGGCTACTTCATGCTGTCTCATACACCTGACAGATTCCAACACTGAAGAACTCATAAAGCTCACCAACTCTTTATCATTTCATTTTCTATTAACACACATACAAAAATTACAGATTAATTTTCCTGATGGTATAAAAATTTTCTGTGAAATATTTCCAAATCAAATTCTACAGCATATTAAGTGCATAAGATAGTATCATCAGACCTGCTTTAATTCAGGGATAAAATACAGTTGAGCATTTATAAATTCAACTATTCTAGCAGTGACATAAACTGACTTGTGGACAGAAACTACTTGCCCATCTCAATAGATAAATTTCCTATGAAAAGGATCTGAAGGAACTAAGCATGGAAGGAACAGACTTCAACATAATGACAGCTACATACCCTAAATATATAGCCAACGAAAGAGTAAAGGGACAAAATTCTGAAGTCAAGGATGAGACAAGGGGGTTTACTCTCTCTGTCCTTATTCAATAAGATGTGTAGAAGCCTCAGCTAGGAGAATAAATACAAAGGAATTAATGAGATATATATAGCCTATATACATGAAAAAATCCTGAATAATCCCCCTTTTCAAACAATATAATCTTGAGCTTAAAAGATACTTTAAAAATCATCAGAAAACACTTATTTGACAAAGGAAATGGCAAGAAACAAAATCAACACACAGAAAGGAAGCAGTATATTTTCAATATACCAAACAATTAACTTCTCAGGAAATAAATCCACTTGTAAGTAAATAAATGTAGAAAGTATCAAGAAATAAATCTAACCAGGGATGTGAAAGACTAAGACCTTAAAGAAATCCAAGAAAGAAATTGAAGAAGACAGTAGAAGTGAAAAAAAAAAAAGCTGTGTTCACACACCAACAGAATCAGTGCCGTGAAAATGGTCCCATCACCAAAGCAATTACAGACTCAATGCAATCCCTGTCAAAATTCCAATAATGTTTCTTCTCCGAACTATAAGCAAACAATTCTAAAATTCAGATGAGATAACAGAAAAATTGAAGTAGCCAAATCATAACTGAAGGAATGCTGGAAATCGCATAGTGCCTCACCTTGAACTGTAAAGCACAGAAGTAGCTACAAAACTAGTATGTTACTGGATTAGAAATAGACATGTAGATTACAGTCATGTCATAGTGGGATTATTAATGAACAAAGCAGAAGAAATGGAGGAGGGGGACGAGAAGGAAGAGGAGGAAGTGTGTGTTGTGTGTGTGTATGTGTGTGTGTATGGGGTAATATATTAGTGTAAAATATCAAGTGATTAGGTAACTTAACCTTAGTTATACCTGCGAAAATAACTTGACGTCCATTTGAGGTCATAGTTACCCTCTCCACTTCCCATTTCTTAAAGGCTAACCACAGGGTTTAAAATGCACTCCTGTTGCAGGAGGAACCTGCGTTTATCATTGCTGTACTATCTCCTAGCTGACTCTCCCGTTTCTCTTTCCTCATGTAAACATGAAAGAATTTCAACCACCCACACTGAGCAAGGAATGGTGGAATTCAAGGATGAGAAGAAAGTAAAACAAAAGTTACATGAAGGAAAGGGTAAGAGTGCCTGGATTCCGAGATCCTGATAGGCGATGCTAAGGGCCCTTGGAGACTGGTTGAGAGTTTAATGTGAACAGTCAACTTGGTTCTCTGATTCCCTTCAGTTATCTTAGGCCATACGAGATCTAGAAATTGGAGTAAAGTGGATGTTCAGGAGTGAATGCATTGTAAAGTGAAGGTCATTTAAGCTAGGGAGTTAATTAGGAAATATACACTAAATTTGTATCATCTCATATTCAAAACAGTGTCTTTCCTCAGATGTTCATGAAAAATTACAAAATTTAAATAAATGTGAGAACTCAGGACAGTGTTGCAGGCCTCTGAGTATTCATCACCTATTCTGATGTTTATAATATTTGGCAGTTACCTGCATGTTCAGGACAATCTCCAAGGGATGTTTGATTTGTTTTAAATGCTAGTAAATATGTAAACATTTTCCTATGTATTAATGTATAGAATAATCCCCATTATTTAATGATCAGTTAATAACGAAAACATGGAGTATTATAATTTTAGATATTTTTCTAAGCTTAAAGTAGATTGTAACCTAGTCTAAACATCTCAAAATATATTTAGTTACTGTTTCAAAGTTGATGTCAAATTCCTCTGCTCTAATTTATATTTTAATGCAATGTTGCTATATAGGAATCTAAGAAGCTTTTATCTTTGCGTTCAGAGTCACTGTCAGAATGCATGTTTTCTGTGGTCTAAGAGTGCCTTGTACAGTGATGGTTGGATCAGTTCTTCTGGGTAAACATTTGAAGTAACTTTACCTAGAAGAGCCTAGGCTGTCATAGCACTGAGAGGTGAGCAATAAGAGATTCCTAAGTAGAGAATCAGAACTATGTGATAAAAGTGCACCAGGCAGGAAGAATCACAAAAGCAGGAGAAAAGCAGGCAGCAGCAAGATGCTCCAAGGCATTCTTTTGCCAAAAGTGAAGTTAATAAATCCTAGCTGCTTATTTAGCCATCATCTCAGTACTTTGGGTTCTGTTAGGCGATGTTTAAACCATTGCTTCTGGAAAAGCAGCTTTCTTGATTATGCTGAGGGAGTAGGAAAGGCTTACATTCTTCAGAGTGATTTAGCCATGCAGGATGAATAGCATAAACTCGCAAGTCTAAGAGCGAAACTATGAATTCACCCACACATAAAACAACTCTAATGCTCATAGTCTGTGACAATTGTTAGAATTTCTTTGAGGCACATACTCTAAACCAAATTCTATGATAACACAGATGGTTTGCTTGTTACCTATAATTGCAGAGACCATGAAAAACAAGAAAAGTTCATCAATGTTAATAGTTTTAAAATTCTTAATTCATGAGAGGCATGAATCCAATGGTACGATGAAGCAGTTGCCTTTAAAATCATATGATGTTAATAGGAGTGAAGTAAAAAAGATGAGAAAAAGTAGCTGCAGGAATTGTCTTTTATAGAGCACATTAGAAAAATCATTGACAAAGAGCAGATTTCCTCTCTGCTCTAAGCAACATAATTCATATTATTTGATACTATAATTTTTTTAGATCAAGTACACTTGATCATTTCCTCATTTGTACTCTTTCTGCATGCTTGACTGATACTTTTTTTATCATTTAATTACCTTATCAATCACTCTTCCCTCCAGTCCTGAAGCACTCCTGAAAGTCATCTTCACCGGCTGGAAAAGCAAATTGATTTGCTCTTATTCCGTCATTTTCTTTTCTTCTTTTTTTCTTTATAGCAAACATGGTGTCTGGCACAGCTTAAAAAGGCATGCTAACTTGCAGCAGTGTGCTTACATTTGTTTATTTTCTCTTTCTTGTATATCATGTAATGATAAGAATATAAAGGAAGTCACGTGTTTAAAATATCAAAGAATGGAAAATGAAGATAACCTTGTTAATAGAAAGCAAGTAATGAGAGACAAGCCAAAGTGAACTAAAGACCAACAGATAGACAGACAGACCCATACACCTAGACCATCAACGTGCATTCATTTTGATGATTCTGTAAAACTTTCCTTGAGATAGCCTTGTCATTTTAGCACTTTGAGCTGTGTCAACCCTGATGGATCAGTCACTTTCTGACCTATGGGGTCACAATGTGTTTTAAAAGGCTATGGCTGCTGAGAGTTCTCTGTTTAGGTCTATACCCCATCTTTTATTGGATATTTTTGTTCTTTTGATGTCTAATTTTTGTTTCTTTCTATATTTTGGTGATCAGTTCTCTGTCAGATGTAGGGTTGCTGAAGATCCTGTCTTATTCTGTAGTCTGTCATTTTATTTTGTCTATCATGTCCTTTGCTTTACAGAAACGTCTCAGTTTCAGGAGGTACCATGTATTAATTGTTGCTCGCAGTGTCTGTGCTACTGGGTTATATTTAAGAAGTGGTCTCCTGTGCCTATGCATTCAATGCTATTTCCCACTTTTTCTTCTATGAGGTTCATTGTGGTTGGTTTTTTCTTATGGTTTTTGATCCATCTGGATTTGAGTTGGGTGCATGGCAATAGATATGGATCTTTTTCCATTCTTCTGTATGTCAATATCCAGTTATGCCAGCACTATTTGTTGCCAAAAGACACTTAAGGAAATGCTCAATATATTTTGCCATCAAAGAAATGCATATCAAAACAACTTTGAGATACCATCTTATACCTTTCAGAATGGCCAAGATCAAAAACACTGATGACAGTTTATGCTAGAGAGAATGTGGAGTAAGGGGAACACTCCTCCATTGCTAGTGAAAGTTCAAACTTGTACAGCCACTTTGGAAATCTGTGTAAAACTTTCTGTCTTGCCCGGCCTTGCAGTTCAGTTCCAAAGAAAAACACAGAAGCTTATATTAATTACAACACTGTTTGGCCAATGGCTCAGATATTTTTCTAGCTAGCTCTTACAACTTAAAGAAGCCCATAATTCTTGTCTATGTTTAACCTTGTGACTTCATACCTTTTGCCAGTGCAGCACTGTTATCTTGCTTCCTCTGTGTCTGGGTGGCAACTAAGTCTGGCCTTGCCTCTTCCCAGAATTCTCTTAGTCTCATTTCCCCGCCTATACTTTGTGCCTAGGCAATCAGTGTCTTATTAAACCAATATGAATGATAAATCCTTACAGTGTACAAGAGCATTTCCCATAGAAAACCAGAATGGCAATTCCCATTATCTTAAGACCCAGAAATACTAATCTTGGGCATGTACACAAAGGATACTCAATCATATCACAAGGACATTTGCTCAAGCATGTTCATAGCAGAATTATTCATAGTAGCCAGAATCTGAAAACAACCTAGATGCCACACAACTGATAAATTGATAAGGAAAATGTGGTTCATTTATACAATGGAATACTACTCAGTTGTTAAAAAAAGTAATCAAATCTTGAAATTTGTAAGCAAATGGACAGAACTAAAATAAAAATACTGAATGAGGTCATGAAGTCACACAGCTACAAAATATATGTACTAATATCTGGCTTTTAGTCATAAAGCAAAGAATAACCAACATATAGTCCACAACCCCAGAGAAAAACCTAGACAACAAAAAAAGACACTAAGAGAGAAAGACATGAATCTGCCTAGGAAGCTGAAAAAGACAAAATATCCTGAATAAACTGGAAGCATGGTGGCAGGGGAATTGAAGGGAAGGGGAAGGAATGAAGAGAAGTTAGGAAAATGAAAATGTATATCTCAATTAAAAATAATTATATATATATGACTATAGCATACACACACACACACACACACACACACACACATATGCCTATAGCACTGGGAACTGGTGACATCCTCTTTTAATCCTGGAATTCAGGAGGGAGAAGCAGGCTGATCTTTGTTAGCTCAATGTCAGCCTGGTCTACAAAGCAAGTTCCAAGACAGCCAGAGCTGTTAGAGAAACCCTGTCTCGAAAAACCAAATTTATTTTTAAAGTTATTGCTGGAGCAGGGAAGAGGAACACCTGCTGTTCTTGATGAAGATCAGGCTGTGGTTCATAGCACTCACCTGGTGGATTGCAACCTTCTATACCTCTGGTTCCATGGGATCCACTGCCATCTTCTAACAGTCCTGGGCACCAAGAACCCAGGTGGTGCACATATATTTGTGCAAATAAAATACTCATGCACATCAAATAAAATAAATAAAAATCTATTTAGACAAAAGGGTATTGTTTCATGATAGTCTATTTTTTGAGATGTTATCAAATAGTACAGGTAAAGAGATAAGTATACTATAATATGTAATTAGAACTTTTTTTGGTCACCTAGCTGTTATTTGATCAGTGTTAAATAAAAAAATAAACTTAGAATATGTTTGCTTTC
This sequence comes from Microtus obscurus, assembly GCA_963919715.1. Lineage (NCBI taxonomy): Eukaryota > Metazoa > Chordata > Mammalia > Rodentia > Cricetidae > Microtus > Microtus obscurus. The sequence goes on along the minus strand of CAWTZC010000453.1, from coordinate 3,163,172 downwards.
CTTATTTTTTTTTCCAATCATTGTTTATATACAAAGGCAGAACTGAGTGTTTGGACATTGAATAGTCACATATTTGTAAGTTGTATTTCCATCATTAGATTAATTTTCAAATGGTTGGCTCAGACTTTCTTTGTGGACCAGAATTTCTTCTGAAACCTTCTTCTCAAAAACCACAGAAGATAAATATCATAAAAAAAATGTTAAGAACAAAACCATATCAATGTCTTTGATACATCATAAGTATTGCTTTTTAAGAGCTCTCTGAGTTGTAATGAGACTCCTAATTGTTTTTCTGCTACTGTGAGGAAACACTGACCACTTGGAAGCAAGGGTTTATTGTCTTACAAGTAACAGTCTGTTATGGAGGGAAGTCAAGTCAGGAACCTGGAGGTACAAAAGGAAATCATTGAACATGAAGGAATGCTGCTCACATTGACCTCTCTGACCTGCTCAGCTTCTTGTTTTATGCATCCTACAATCTCCTGACCCCTGTGCAGTGCTGCCTGCAGTGGGATAGTCTTTCCCTTATTAATGAACAATCAAGAAAATACCCCAGAGACATGGCCATAAGCCAATAGGAGTGAGGCAATTCTTCAACTGAGATAACTTCCTCTCAGGTATAGCTATGTTTGTGGGAAGTTGACAAAATTAACTATGGCACAGGGACTAGGCCTAAGGCTGCGGGTGTCTTACATAATACATTTGATGATGGAGGAAGGTCATTGGTTAATTAAATAAAGAAACTGCTTGCCCTGATAGGTTAGAACATAGGTGGGTGGAGTAAACAGAACAGAATGCTGGGAGGAAGAGGAAGTGAGCTCAGAGACGCCATGCTCCCCAGATGCAATAGCTCTGCTCTCTGAGGCAGACTCGATCAAGCTCCGGCCCAGGATGGAAGTAGGCTAGAATCTTCCCGGTAAGCGTACCTCGGTGCTACACACTTTATTAGAAATGGGCTAGTCCAGGTGCAAGAGTTAGCCGAGAAGAGGCTAGATATAATGGGCCAAGCAGTTGTTTAAAAGAATACCGTTTGTGTGTTGTTATTTCGGGGCATAAGCTAGCAGGTGGCCGGGATGCTGGGGATGCAGCCCCACCGCTCCTATTACAACAATTTGATGTCTTTTTTTTGCATTTGCCCCGTTTGTGCTTCCTCCCTTGGTTCCCTCCTATCAATGGTAGAGATGCCATCATAGAGGTATATGTCAGAAAAGAGCTAAGAAATTAATTGCAGAGTACTCGACCAATTGAAGTATATACAGAAAGAAAGGTAAAATACTTGTTGAAATTGCTCTGAGCTCACGTTTCCCAGGAATATTTTTATCTAAATAAAGCTTTGGCCTCATGCGGAGATGAGTAGATATCACAGGCCAAGTAAAACTGTCTCTAGCTTCATCATTTGAAAGAACTAGTTTATTTCAGCCTTTGTAAAATGCCAAGATTCTCAGAAGGAGTGGTGATTGGCTTTGGAAGCCTCTACAGATCAGTAATATTTGATGACTGGAAAGGACACTGAGCTTACTCTTGTAAAATCTACTGTCTTTTAACCTAGACAGGTTAGTTTCTTCGTGTTTTATTTATTCCATAAATGCTGAATGCTATTTTGGGCACAGATGTTTTAAAAATGACAACATTCTTGTCAGATGGAGATTATATCCTTCTGAGGAAGACAGACAAGAGGTAAAAATAAATAGGCATAAAATTTCCTTTTATTTTTAAAGTGAAGAAGTGTAAAGAGGAGGAACCGTAGTGGAAGAGTGGGGCGAATTTAGAAGTTATGATCTCATTTCCAGTACTTGGTTAATATATGTCTTATATTAGGATGGGAGACTTGGAGGACGTAAAACATATTATTTATTTTACGTGTACAGATAGTTTCTGTGCATATATGTCTGTGCATCATGTGGGTACAATGCCTGCAAGGGATAGCGGGAGATAGCAGTTGTTTGCTTCTTGGTGGGTACTTGTAATTCAGCTTCGGTTTTCTGGAAGAGTCATCGATGCTGTTACCACCTCTCTCTATCCCCTGTCTCAATTATTTAATTTCTTTTCTTACCTCTGCATGTGTTTATTTTGACAGTAGGGACACATGTGCCTTGGAATATTTGGTGGTCAGAGGACAACTTGTGAGTATCTTTTCTCTGTTCACACCATGTGGTTCCTGGGGATGGACCTCTGTCTTCAGGCTGAGCAGAAAGAGCCATCAGTATTTATTTACATTATTTTAACAGATAAAATTGAATATAAGATCCTTGGTTTTGCCCCCGAGAAACATGTTATTTAGGCAATTTAAAAATTCTTTGAAGTGTAGGCATATTTTAAAATCAAATTTGTGGTAAACTAAAAAAAAATAATTTACTGAATCTCTTTGATGTATTTGCACATATTTTTGTGTATGCTTGTGTTTATGTGAATACTGTGAATGTATATGTAAGCACAAGATTTGTTACATGAACATGCAGATAAAAGAGAGATGTCTACCTCTATAACTTTGATTTTTTTTTCTTTTTTTGCCTTGAGACAGGGTCTGTCACTGAACTGGACTTTCATCCTTTTGTCTAGGATGGGTGGTCACCAACCTTCAGGGATCCACCTGTCTCCATCCAGATAGCCATACTTGCTTCTCATGTGATATTAGACATTTGAACTCAGGTTCTCATGTTTTCAAATCAAGTTCTGCTACTGACTGAACTATCACCTAGCGCTTGACACTTTTTGAAATTTTAGAATAAGCTTATTACATCATGATCCCTTCATGCTTTCACACTGATTTTGTAGCAATTTTTTTAGTAATTAAAATAAATGTGTCAAGACATACTTACCAAATTGTCCTGAGTGTAAAGATATTGGTATTTCATTTATATAAATGTTTTCTGGTTGAACAATGAGGTTTCAGATGATATCAAGTCTGGGGATGGCCTTTCTAATCTTAGGGCAGAGCGATAAGATGTTTCTGAAACTGGCTTAGATGCCTAAGTGACCCTTGCTTGTCTTTGTTAAACTGAAAACAAGAATAGTGATCTCTGAGTTTGTTTTTCTCCACCATCTTTGTTCTTATAATCACTGCTGCATTTTCTTTGTATTTTTCATTATAACAAACAAACATTAAACTATTTAAATATTACTAATACCAAGACTAAAACTCATATATATATATATATATATATATATATATATATATATTCATCATCCCTACATTATTCTTTTAGACATTAATTAAAAATTATTTTAGAATTGGTACATTAAGATTCTGATGGTATAGCTAACTAGTACAATAAATGAGATCCTTAAAAGTATAATCATAGTAACAGACGTACTTCTTATGGCAACTGATTACTTTTAAAGCAGAACTTGGATTGATACTACATAGCTAGAACAGCTTGAATTTTTATATTAAATTCACAAGATTTTGAAACAAATTTCCCAAACTTCTAAGTTAAGTTATCGATAGTGAAAAAGTTGGCATCCAAAAGGACTATAGGCTATGAGAGGAAGAGCAATTTCATAAATGCAAACTACAGTCTTTAAACAAGTAGTAAAGACAAGGTCATAGGGAGTAGCAGAGATTTCGTTCCTTCTCTGTTATGCACATATTCAGGAGCATTGTTTTCATTTCTGCCTCATTTCTCCATTATTTTCTGTTATAAATATGGATGGCTAGTTTTAAAAACATTTTATTTTTTTTAAATATGTGTATGTGTTAAGCGGTACATGTGTTTATGCACCTGTGGAGGCCAAAAGAGGCCAACACAGTCCTTGGAGGTATAGTCAAAGGTATTTGAAAATTGCACAATATGAGTTCATAGAACTGAACTCAGGCCCTCAAGACAACAAAGACTCTTAGACAATCAGCTACCTTTCCAGCCAGTTGTTGTTAATTTTTTTAATTGTAGCCACACAGTTCTAACTGTTGTGTTCAAATGGTTACAGAATTATAATAAGAACGTTTTGGATACACTGACTTTTCCCACAAAGAAAGTAAAATCCATGTGAAATTTCTTTGATGCCCATTATCTTCTCTGAAGTAGATTGGTGCTGCCAGGAGTAGGCATGTCTATTATTATAAAAAAAAGGAAGAACCTAGGTTATTAAAACATCTTAATATACGCATATTCTGTAGATTTTTGAAGTGTTTGAAAAATACCTGTCTATCTAAAATATATCTTTGTTTGACCTTAAAAACATAACTAAGATGAATTCGATTATAGTAGGTGATTAACTACTAAGCTATATTTACTTATTATCCTAAAGAGTTGGTAATGGTAACTTCCAAAGATTAGAAATTTGCATTACATTGCTACAGGTACAATAACTTGAACAAGATTAGAAATGTGTACGTACAGTATGTTTTACCAGAATTAATCTCAAATTTGTATCCATATGTAAAATTTGTATACAATATACAAATGCCCAATCCAAACATTTAAACCAGGAAAACATTTAAAACTGTATTTGCTTTTTAAAAGTAGATTTAATAACCTAGCATTTTATCCTATCATATTTATATCTTCTTTTGTTTTTTTTTTTTTATTTTCAAAACAAGAACCTTGAATCGAATTTCCTTTCCTTGGCTGTTTTTTCTAACCATTATCCATAACAACTTGTAACCAACACACTAAAAAAAAGACAAATATTAATAATACATTTTTGGGAAATGTGGGTGTAGTTTTCTAGGCTACTTCCTGCTGTTTGGAGGTTCTGATAATCTTATGAAGACCCAAAGAAAATTTAGTATTACGGTCAAGTCCTGACTATAGTATTCTGTGAAGCTGGATCATCTCAGCCATCAATCTTGAAACTGTTCTGGATGTAGAACTCGGAGAAAACTGCAACGGAGATGCTCAAAAACATTGGATCATCTGGGCCATCTGCCACTATGGGAGAATTTTTAGGGGATTTTCCTTAATCAAACCTTTTTTTTTTCTTAACCCAGAATGAATCTATAGCCTCTTGCTTGCTATGTAAACAAAAGCAAAACCTCTTCTCCAAAGAAACACGTATTTGACTTAAATTTTGACGTCAAGGCATTATCAAAACAATAAGAAGGTGAACCCAAAGAAAAACATATAGTTGTCTTCCTGGATATTGGAAAAAGACAAGACTGCCAGAACTTTCATCTAGCGATGGATAAAGCTAGAGACAGAGAACCACATTGGAGCACTGGATTGAGCTCCCAAGGTCCAAATGAAGAGCAGAAGGAGGGAGACATGAGCAAGGAATTCAGAACCGTGAGGGGTACACTAAGACGGTGGGGCTGATCTAATGGGAGCTCACCAAAGCAAGCTGGACTGGGACTGATGGAGCATATGATCAAACCGGACTCTCTGAACGTGGCAGACGATGAGGGCTGACTGATAAGCCAAGGACAATGGCACTGGGTTTTGATCCTACTGCATGAACTGGCTTTGTGGGAGCCTAGTCTGTTTGGATGCTCACCTTCCTAGACCTGGATGGAGGGGGGAGAACCTTGGACTTCCCACAGGGCAGGAAACCCTGACTGCTCTTTGAACTGGAGAGGGAGGGGGAGGAAGGGGGAGAAAAATGGGAAGAGGGGAGGAGGTGGAAAATTTTAAGTAAAAATAAATAAATAAAAAAGAATAAAAAAAAACATATAGGTGGAATTAATCCAGGAACATTTATAATCAAATGTCTTTTAGCAGATGTGCTCCTTCACCAGCAGCCAAACAATTCACAGACAACACAATAACATGCAGTGTCCATATTCTCTGTGATTGTTCCATCTTTACAATGAAGCTAAACGGGGCAGATGGGAGCTGGGAGTAGTTTTTCCTCTCATCCCAGGTGGTTAGGTTTGGGTCCATCTCTGGCCTGTGCCAGTGGCTAAAAAGCCTCAGGCAACTAGCTTCTTTGGTGAATTCATACTACAAATGTTGGGTGACAGTTGTAGCCCGATTAATAACAACTCAGAGAAAGATATTAGGGTTCAACCTGAGGACCAGAAAAGCAAAGCAGTCAGTTACTGGCTCTTACCTCTAGTTCAGTCCAAAATGGTCATCCTACCTCTATAAATCTCAGAATGTGAATGAGCCTGAGAGCTGCATCTCCCATTTTATAAACCTTTCTAGTTCTGGGATTAAAGGTGTGCACCTCCGGAATTAAAAGCATGCACCACCCGGTTTCTATAACAAGTTGGTATGGCTACTCAAATTAAAAGTGTGTGTCACCACTGCCTGGTTTGTAAGACTGACCAGTGGGATTGTTTTACTTTTTGATCTTGATGTAAGCTTTATTTATTAAAATACAAATGAAATGCCACTACAACTCATACAGAAGTTATACAACTGGGAACCAAGCTTTATAAGTAATGAATATGTGAAGTATGGCTGAGCATGTGTGTGACCGAATTGATTTGTATTTAGCACATAAAAGGCTATTGTTTTGATTTTCACAACTAAATAAACCAGATGCAGTGGAGCACATCTGCAATCCCAGCTCTGCTCACCAGAGTAACAGGTAATAGAATAGGAATACAAGGTAATCCCTGGCAACATAGAGAGTTAAAGACAGGCCAGGGATACATGTCACCCTATCTCAGAAAATAGTAAGCCAAAGTAATCACATCCATTAAGGAAATTGATAATGAACTTTCTTTAAACTTCTTGTCATCTTTCAAGAGTCTTGTTTATCTCTGAGATTTCTTTATTTTTTATTTTTGCATATGAATGCTTCCTGCATGTATGTATGTGTGCTATGTGCATACCTGATGCCTGAAAAAGCCAGAAGAGTGCATCAGAAAAATCTTGAGATACAAGCGGTTGTGAGTTCCCGTGTGTACTCTTTGGAACAGAATCATGGACATCTGCAAAAGCAGCCACTGTTTGTCACAACTGGGCAATTTCTTCAGCATACTTAGTAGGTTCTGGTCCCTTATTTATAATCTCCTACAGAAGATCCATATCTCACTGAAATCTCTCTTATGGGATAAGACTCTATAGCTCTACTAAGCATTTGGACACAACAGTTAAATCATTTGCATACACAACACCAGTTGTGCCGGTTTCCTCTCACATTACAGCATTGTAGATGAGCAAGCAAATAAACGGGACTTCTTATATGAAAATAGAGTTGGGTATTTGAGGAAGCCTACATAAAGTTGGGCATGTAAAAGGCTGTTACATAATCGAGTGTGAAAAATGTCTAAAATGAGTAGTGGGGGAGTCATAAAACTTAGAATAGCGCTGAAGTTTTCATCACAATGCTCTTCAAATTTTTGTTACACATTTAACAATCTTCTGTCGTGGAAGACTTGCTGTGACTTGTGTATACAAAAACAAGCATGATGGGAAATCCAAGCTGCAGATATATAGCGAAGGAAAAGTTCTGACGAGTTACCTCAAGGACGAGACAACTCAAATATTCTTCTCTGTTATTAACAGACCTACTGCACGAGCCAGAACTCGGGAAAAGAGACCTCTGTAACATTTTCAGAATGACCTGGGCAAGGAACAGAGGCTCTTCGCAGGCACTGAGGCTCTTGGGTAAACTTTGGATTTGCGATAGAAAGACAAAACAGATTTTGTTGGGTCACGTATATTGAGAACACAGACACTTTGCTATGTTATGAAATATTCAAATTTAGTTTAAAACTCCACCTCTTGGGTGAATTGAATGGCTGTCTGGACAGCAGAAGGCACTGTGTGCTCTCTTGTAACACAGATCTTGAACTTGCACAGGTTTCTGCAGGTCTATTCTCAGCTTGTGCAGATACATGTTCTCATTCCACCGAGACAATAAATGTCTAAGCATTTATTGGAAAGATAGTTTCATATCTCATAATAAATTTCATGTTAAATTTTTTAAAACATTAGGTTTACCTTTGCTTCCCAAGTTTTAGAATATGACGATTATTTAAAAGGTAAAAGAAAGTCATTTATGCCCTCTCTCTATATAACAACACACATATATTTACATAGATACAAATATGCAATATTAATATATATATAAATTTACATATGATTGCTAAAATAAAACTATAATAATTGATTTTTAGTTTCTTAAAAAATGTTGATTATCACTGAGATTTACAATAGCAACCATCCATTATAATAAAAGGAGTTTGACATACAAATCAGTTTTTAGTTGCATTTTTCTTTTTCTTTTCTTCACTTTTCTTTCCTATTCTTTTGTTGTTGTTGTTGTTGACAAAGAAAGAAAGAACATGGAGATGGATGAGTAGGAAGGGGCAATCTGGAAGGAGTTGCAGAAAGAGAAAGAATATAATAAAATAAACAATATGTATTTTTTCAAGAGTGCATATCAATTGTAAAGCAACAAAATAAAGGAAGACAGTGTCCTAAACAAGATTTACACTTTAAATTTAAAAAGTCAAAACATCATTAACTAAACTATACAACATCTAATTATGAAATCCAGGATACATCATGAAGATTACAACATCTTACTTTTTCTTGATTTTTGCTTGGACTAGACTCTACAGAGATCAGCAAAATAGAACCTTCAAGAAGTTAGTAATGCATGGATCTTGCATGGATGATGGTGTGTGGATGCTTACTCGGGGAGAGAAGCACAGCAGCAGGGCAGAGTATGGAGAACTGAAAAGAGATGAGGGTGAGAAGGAATGGTGTCGCTCTGTACGTAGAAAAAAAAAAAAAAGGAGAAGTGTCAACTCTACCCCAATATTCAGACTTCAAATGAAGGCCCAAGGTAAGACATCGAAACGACTCTGTAGGCTGGGGATAGTTCCTGCCTAGCAACTGAGAGGCTCTGGTTTCAATCTGTATCATCACAGCGGCAGAGATAGTTGATCTTCAATGAAATTTTAATTCATAAAAAATTTCTAAGAATACATATAAAACAATCAGATAACTGATTACAAACAGATACACAATGAATAATATATAATATCTATGTATGTGTACCTATATCTAATATATTTATGCAAAATACATTTTATAGGTACAGTAGTTCAGAAGCTAAATATATATATATATATATATATACCAATAGAAAAATTCTTTTATTCTTGGTGAAAATGTATAATAACTACTTTCATTGAGGTTTGCATATTGGTTCCAAAATATTTCTACCATTTAAATTGAGTACAACATTCTCTCATCTAATATTGCAACCAATAAAATGTCTATTAAATTCTCAACTATTATAGGACAATGAAAATTGTTGATTATGAGAGCAACCTTGATGTACTGAAAACTCCCACAATAGATTGAGAACAACAAATTTAATGCATGACTTTACACTTTGAATATTCTGAACTGCCTTTGTATTTATTTTATCATACTTTAAGAATAAAATTGACAATCTGAGCATAATATATACTAATTTTCTGTTGACTAAATTATGCTGAGCAGAACAGATCATTACTAAAATATGCTTCTAAACATCAGAGATGGCAATACTTTTATTGCCTTCTGGTTTTTCTTTTGCCCTATTGTACATAGAAAATGGAAAGGCCATTTCTCTAGAAAATGAAAAAATAATATAATTCAATTGTCAACAAATATAACTGAAATTATACATTCAAAAAGTATTGTCCCTATCAAATCTCCATGAGAAATACACAGAGAAGAAGGTTAGGTCTTATTATTTGCAAAAAAATATTACTAAAGATTTAAATAAACTTGGTATTTTTTAATTTAAATATATTTCAAATAAAAGGAATAATAAAATGTCCATGACTTGCCAATGCAGGCCACTTTCAGAAACCATGTGATCTTTGAAGAAGAATGATTGATCAGGGTAATTTAGCATTCTGTGACATGAAAAAAGACTATAGGATTCAACAAATTTAACTCATTAAATTGGTAAAGATATAAAAAATGCTCAGAAATATACTTGTGTATATTTATCTATGTTTATTAAACACAGGGCTTCTCCAAGTTCAGTCCTGACAATACCAAAAAGACAAAACATACTTAAAAAAAATAAGTTTCTGTTTGGCTTCATAAGATACTTAAATGCATTGTTTGAATAATTTGTTATTAACCTGAAAAGAAAATAACTATTCAGTATTTTGAGCTTTGGTTTGAGGATATTACAGCTGGGACTGATCATAGAAAACTGAAATTAGGAATAAATATGCATGGAATCCTGACTAAAATTCCAGCTCTTTGCAAGGTGTGACCTTACTTCAGGATGTAGCTCCAAGGAGAGACATTCTGATCTAATTTGCATATCGTCACTATCTGTAGTACAACTCCTGACACTACTACGAAGGTCAGACAATCAATACTTTATAGAATACCTTTGTTTTTTCTCGCCTTTACTAAAAAATAAGTCTATTCAACATATGACAACGTGAAACCACTATAAAAAAACAACTTTCTAAGGTTTTCTTCTTTCTTTCTTTCTTTCTTTCTTTCTTTCTTTCTTTCTTTCTTTCTTTCTTTCTTCCTTCCTTTCTTTCTTTCTTCCTTCCTTTCTTCCTTTTTTCCTCTCTTTCTTTTTCTTTCTGTCTGTCTCTCTTTCTTTTCTCTCCCTCTTTTTCTGTCTCTCCTCTCCTCTCTCTCTCTCTCTCTCTCTCTCTCTTTTTCATAATAAAGTTCTATACAGGGCATGTAAGCTCAAGATAAACAAGAAAGGTAAGATACAGAGAAAAGTGCTCACCAACTATGAACAGTGGAAAAGCTGGCTTCTGTTCCACTTCTTTGTGACCACTGGGGTGTCAGTGAACACAATAAATCATATATACCATGGTTTTTATAGATTGCCTTCAAGACAATATCCTAAATTTTATGAGTAATTTAACATTTAAAAACAAATTTGTAATGAAAATGTTTGCTGTATTTTCTATAACTGAAAAGAAATTATATGAAGGAAATTTAAGTGGACATAGAGGTAACATAGGACTGTGTTCATCATTATGGAACCAAACAGGATTAAAACATTTATCAGAAGCTGTAATGTCTAAAAGAACTTCTACTAATACCATACTGCCAATTTTGCTGTTTTAATAACCATATTTTGTAATACTTGCCATGATTTCCATCACTCTTCTTGTACTTTCCTAAAATGGGATTGTCATGTAGTCACTTCCAATGACAACTGAGGCACCGAGACTCAGATTGGCTTCATTACTGTGAAGCTGCCTCTGAAGGACATGGCTAAGTGAGCCCCAAACTGTGTACCATGAGATCAGTTTACATATGGTACATCTGTTTCCCTTGAATGTCTATCAAGAAATCTTTCATCATTCTTTCTGCTTATACAACATTTGAAGCAGGGTCTTGCCATGTGTGTCTGCCTGCCCAAGAACTCATTGTGTGGCTTGAGTTCTTGCTAGCCTCAGCATACAGTTAGCTATCCTCCTACTTAGACATATGGGATGCTGGGATTAAAGATGTGTGCTTCTTCAACTTTTCTAGGTATCCTTTTATATTCACATATTGTCTCTTCTTATAACCAAATGATGACATGGAACGAAGAAGGCGTTATTAGGTTATTGCCAATCTATAGTGACAGCTGTCATTCACCTTATTAGCAACAATAGACCATATAAACATCACAGTGACGATTTACTTGATGTGTCAATGGTACAAACATGTGATTCAGGTACAATTGCACTACTATCCTCAGTGAATATACAAGCTTCCAGTGGGAAGAGTGGTGATTAAACATTTTGCCATTGGGATCTCAATTTAAATTTTGGTTGCAAGAAAATGAAATCACTGCATTTTTAACCTCCCAGTCACCTATAATACTGTTCCATTGTTTGTTTCTTTATGTATAATGGCCATACCAGGAGTGTCCTAGAGCCTTCTATGTTGCTATAACACAATACCACAAACTGTATAAATTTATGAAATAAATGATTTGAACCATACATCAATTGAGAACATTCTTGGTGCATGACACATCAAAGTGCATCATGTTGTGCAGAGGCCAAAGAATGCAGGCCCATTTCCTCCTTGTCTGCTGTCAGAGAGTTTGCATGTCCTAACTCAGGATGTGATTGCTTGGGTCTTTTGAAGTTAAGATAGCTCAGTGCCATCCTGACCTGTGGTCAGGATGTGCAAAATACATCTGCTCCTTCTTTTGTAACTTTGAGGTCACCTGGGGAGGGGCAGTCTTCAGCATAAGTTATCTAGAGCACCATAGATACCTAGACAACAGAATGCTAATGATTTGTTGTCTCAGAGTGATAAAGCCATTTACTGTGTGAGATATCCTTTGTATCCTGTTAATAAAATCTTTGTTATCTTACCCCCCCCCCCATTTATGTTGGTTATAAAAACTGGAAAAAATAGCCATGAGTGGATTTCAGGTTTCAGTCACTGGAATGCTTTCCCATTATTATTCTATGGTTTCTGTCTTTTTTTTTTTAATGCATCTTCATTTTCTTTATTTATATTTCTAAAATTCCCACAACCCTACCCAGGCAAGAGGTAATTTTTGTCAAAGCCAGTCCTCGACAAAGTTGTGAAATAGCAGAGGAGAAAGAGAAATCCTTCTTCAATCAGAACCAGTCTTGTCAGATATGAAATTCATTACTATGATAGGAACGATAATCCACCAAGGAGGGCAGAACCGTCATGTCATGATGTCCTTTATCAAAACAGATGCTTGGACATTAAATTTTCAACTAGTTGCTGGGTGAAGCCTCCTGACTATTGAGCTAGGCAACAATCTATGAGTATAACAGAATATCATTAGGAATTACTTAATTAACTTTTTTTGTCAGTCATGTTTGGTACTAACCTAGGTCTGTGGGCTGTCCAGCCTCTGGGGCCTGGCCCTCCAGGCACTGTCAGTGGTAGACTCCCTCTCATGGTATAGGTCTCAAGCTGGACCTGTCATTGATTAGGTACTGGTTAGATATTACTCCCCTAATATCTGTGGCACCTTTACCCCACTATGTCTTGTATGCAGGGCAAATTATAGGTCAAAGCTTATGTGGCTGATTGGGGACACAATTCCTTCACTGTAAGTCTTTCTTGGTTCAGACTCTGTGTCCGCTATTACTTAGGAGGGTTCTTAATGGAAACAGATACAGAGACTCACAGCCAAAAAGTAGGCAGAACTTAGGGAATCCTATGAAAGAGTAGGAAGAAGAATTGATGAAGCCAGAGACGTCAAGGAAATCCCAAGAAACCCCACAGTGTCAACTAAACTGGGGTCGTAGGGGCTCACAGAGAATAAACTGTCAACCAGAGAGCTTGCATTAGACTCACCTAGGCCCTCTGCGTATATGCTACAGTTATGTAGCTTGGTCTTTTGGTGAGACTCCTAAAAGCGGGAGTATGGGCTGTGTCTGTCTCTCTTCCTGATTTGGGACCCTTCCCTCCTACTGGGTTGCCTTGTTCATCATCAGTAGGACAGGAGGTGCCTAATGTTACTGCATCTTGATATACCATGGCTAACTAATATCATGGGAGTCCTGCCTTTTTTTCTGAGAGAAAGGAGGAAGAAGTGTATGGGGGAGAAGAGAGAGGGATGAAAGGATGGGGGAAGAGACTGGGAGGAGAGTGTTATGCCCAAATCCAAGGGGTCCTCACAAAAGCCAACAAAGGAGACCAGTTCCTATATGTAAAAGCAAGGAGCCTTTATTTTAACCAAGTTTGCAAACTTTGTCTTTCCGCATGTCCAGCGTATTGGAATATCCAGGGAGCCCTGAGCTCAATTAGAATAGAGTTTTTATAGTAGTAAAGGGTGGGTGTGAGGGGTCTCTGAGGTTTAGGGCCCCTGATTGGCTGACATCTGTCTAGGGGTGTCCCGGTGAGGTGTGCTGGCAGGTGTCTCTATCTACAGCTCTTGGAATGCCAGGCATTTCCTTTAAATGGTCTGCTCTTGGGTTGGTGGTCGGCAATCTCGGCCTGCCAGGCATTGTCTCAGAATAAACTACTGAGACTCAGGCCTCTTATTAAAGTTTATCGGTGGCCAGAGTACCAAATGATAATGGTTGGAAGTAAAGAACTTCCTTTGGGTGCCCAGACTTAGATTATCATGGCTGGTCCTCACAAGAGGAGGGAATGGAAATTGTGATTGGGCTGGAAAAAAATAATTAACTAATTAATTAATAAAAAGATGCTAACCCTGAATGGGAATTAAAACACTAAGTATCAACAAAACAGAATAAAACAAAACAAAAATTCTAAGACAGAAGCTCCAGGCACATACAAGCCATAGCCATGAGCCTCAGTTCTCAGTATCATAAGATGATATGATCAACTCACACATTTATAAATAGATTTGTGAAGTTTTTGTCAGGTGGGATATACTAAAATCAGGTGGGCTGTAATTCTTTCTGAGACGCCTTTTTCTTTTAGCAAAATGGAAACACAAGTATCTACTCTGTTTTGCATGTGAGATTAAAATGCTAATGGTTTAAAAACATAGGATATCTGTGAGATGCCTGAAGATGCACAGATGCCTTGCCACATCATGTCCTGAGAATAAACAGAAGACTAAGTTCAATTTTAAACTACTATCTAAGGGTATTAAAGTATTTAAATTATAATAATTAAAGGTATTAACTGGACATGAATAAAATTCTTTAGTTGGCAAGCCTAGTTCTTTACAGTTCTTAACATAGGCACATTGATAAAATAGCAATAACCTAAAGTATCTGTATTTATACTTGTGAATTGTCAACTTTGACTCCCCATTAGGACAAGCCCGTGAGATTGCTAACAGTCAACATTCCTTCAATTTCTTTCTGTTTTCCTTTTCATGTTATATAAGAGCGAGACTCTTTAAAAATCCATAGTCTAACTTGGTTTGTCTTCTGGAAGTGTGAATTTCTATTAGCACGTTTCAACGATATAAACACAAGAATATGCAGCAGTTGTGGGCACCCAGAATGGTGATTTGTTTTCCTGTCCCTCAACTTCATGATGTAATCTGACTCTCATTTCCAGTTGTGCAGTTTCTCAGTAGGATTATAGCTTTCTGCCTGACACCTAGCAATGTATATTTTCACTAGTCATTTTTTTGTGTGTGTTGGCTAAATGCTGCAAGTTTACACGTGCTTTTACATTTTGCTGGGGGCAGAGTCTATCTACATGTGATAATTTCTAGGCTAAACAATGCAGCAAATATCCATAAAAGGAATCTGTCATCTGTGAAGGAAGCAGCAATTGTCCTTAGCCATCTCATGAAAACATAGCAGGTTTTTTTTTCAATCCTCTTTAATACTAAAGGATATTCATTGTCCCATTATTAGCAGACAAGTTGTTTTATGCAGGATATAACATGATGAGAAAAGCAAGGATTTTTTTTTATTGAAAACAGGACTTTCTGGGATTACATAAAATCTCTGCTAGAAGAAAAAAATGTTTATTTGATGTTTAATAAATTTCGTGAAGTATCTATTAATGAAAATAATTATTTCAATATTATTTTAGGAGATAAAAAAGAAAAAAATCATGAATAATCTCATACTTAACATCAGAAATTATGAAGAAATGGATATAGAAATAATTGTATTTCTTTTCTATTGGTTTTTATTTTCATTTTTACTTGATCATATATCAACCTTAAATTTACATGATCCCAAGAAGATAGCACTCTATGTGAAACTCGAATGATGTTTTGACCTCATCTTCTTAAAGCAATGGTGCTGTCCTTCAGTGTCATCAACCTTTAAGGAAAATAGAGATGAACACTCAAACTACTGGTCCTTTAATGGTGTTTGTTTATGTTGTCAAGGCTGCACAAAACCAGCTTGATCATTCAAAGATGAGAAAACTTAAGACTCCTCTGTAAAGCATACAAGCTTTATCAGAATCAAGGGTGTCTCTCATTATGAGCTAACTGAGTTGATGCTTTACATGACCACAAGATATTTCCGTGCAACACACCAAAATAAAATCAAAATATAAAGAATAGATGATGGGCCTAATCCAAGAATTCTAACAGAGTATTCCACAGATCACCAGCTACATTTTTCCGCACATCTATGTCAATTTTTTAATTCTTGCATTCTGGATCTTCCAGAAGACACTTACTAAGCAGATAAGACTAAAAAAAAAATCAAACATAAAGTATAAATATTTCAACAATTTAATGAATTCAGAAGCATTCGTCAAACTAGCATTCAAAAAATGCAACACCAAAAAAAATCTCTAAATAAATTTAATTTCTCACTCACATTCGTTCAGAGTGATGACATTTCAAGCATCATTAGATGAAAATTAAAGTAAGAATGCTTGGCAGTGCAACATTTCAAACACAATAATGCCTTCTATTTATAAATTTCCTGAACTTAGAAATTAGTTCAAATGAGTGCATCTCACTTACCTGTTCATATCTCACCTGAATAAATAAAAAATTCACATATTGAAGTGTGCTCTAAATTCCAATTTTACATTCCCTTCATGATTGTGAAAACTGAATTTTTTGCAGGAAAATGTTATTTAACACTAATGCTTATCATAAGAGATACCTCATTGCTTATCCGGAAATCAAATAAACAAGACTACTTTTTACAATATCTATTCCAAAAACAAAATATTACAAGAAAGTACAAAAGAAACTGCATGAAATACTTTTAGTTTTGTAAATTTAATTGTGCATATTGATAAATTATGTAAATTTACTTTTTCTTTTTGAAATGTGTCATATGTACTCACTGTATTCTGTGCATCTCAGGAAATGTAAGTTTCTCTTGCCACGCTGTATAAAGAAAAGGGGAAAACTAATGCATTTTAGTCTTTAAACAATGAAAACATTCTTTATCAGAAAATCCAATTAACTGTAACCCATCAATAATTTCTAAAGAACTTAATAAGCCAAAATAAAACACTCAGGAAAACACTTTGTGTGGTTCTTACTGAAAAGATTTTGCAAAATTTTCTGCCTCAGTATCTGCAATATTCCATTTTGTACAGTGTCTACTTAATTAAGTTAGTTAGGGATATTAAGAACCCAACCATCATTATGTCTAGTTCTCTGTGAACATTTGTGCTATAGGAAGTCTCACAGCCAGTGGTTACCTGCCCACTGGGGCATGGTTTCTTATACTATATAAGCCAATGCAGAGCATGCATCTGCTCTCTTTCCTATTGCTTTATTCAGTTTCTGTTCTCCATTCAAGCAGAGGATTCTATTTGTGAGTTTACCCCTAAATAAATAATGCTCTATTTCTTAATTTTGAGCTTGTGTGGGATTTCTTTTAAGTGTCCTTCCACATTTGATGTCCATATGGATTGAGACTCCATGCCTACTGGGTGGATGGCCTAAGGGTCTAGCTGGTCCACAGCCCAGACAGTCTCTCAACCCTGCCCACTTGGCTTGCTTTTACCTAAGTGGTTTTTTTGTAGAAAAGGGCAGAGAGAGAGGGAGAGAAAGAGAAGGGGGCACAGAGAGAAAGCCAAGATGGCAAGGGAGAGAGAGAGGCTGCAGGGAGTAGACATGGGTTGTCTCTTAAAGAGACAGAATAATCATAACATTCCCACATCTTTTTTTTTTATAATAAAAAGCAGGAGATTGGCACCATAGATTGAAGGAATTGGGACAGCAGATTCTCAAGACTGCTTCCGGCTTATTTGTGGGCATCGTCCTTGGGAGGGAACCTGAGAAGGCTGGGTGCTGGCCATATCCTGGCATATCTGGTCTCTTTGCTCCTGTCTGGTGTTTGTGGCCTAGAAATGTCTGGTTTCTCTTATACCTGTTTAACCTATTGGCAGAACAAAGAACAAAGTTAAATTAAGGGAAAAATTAGGACCAGGGAATTGAGGGGGATGTATCTGAACTGTTTAAAGTGGATGCTTTGATTCGGCTACCTGGAACTCACAAGAATTCTTTGGGTTTGTGAAAACAGAAGTTTTAGACATATACATTGTATAATGACTGTGACATATTTTTGGACAGTGAAAAGTATTTTTAAGACTATGGAAGGCTTGGGTTTTTGATCCTACTGCACGTATTGGCTTGTGGGAGCCTCTTTTTCCCTTCTGGACCTTAGTTGTCTCTTCACAGGGCAGGGAACCCTGATAGCTCTTTGGCTCCAAACATTAATAAAAAATGAAGGATTATTTGTTTGGTGAGGTTTTTTTTTTTTAAATTGGCAAAACCTCTCAGCTATCAAACTGTATCGGAGATTTTTGAGAAGGATAAGATTTTACTTGAGTTACTGATTAAAAAATGACAGAGAACTTACTTGGTTGGCACACAGAGCAACTCTTTAGGGTCCTCCATTGTCGCTAAAGGTTGCATTTGCCTTTTGCTGTTTAGCGCAGAACCTGCCAGGCTCCAGAAGATCCTGTGGGCTAAGAAATCTGTAGGAAGACAGGCCTACCTTGACCTGAGCAGCTAGGTTGTCGATTCCAGTGATTCA
The DNA here is from genome assembly GCA_963919715.1 of Microtus obscurus. Taxonomy (NCBI): domain Eukaryota; kingdom Metazoa; phylum Chordata; class Mammalia; order Rodentia; family Cricetidae; genus Microtus; species Microtus obscurus. The sequence goes on along the minus strand of CAWTZC010000453.1, from coordinate 3,144,901 downwards.
CGTCAGGAGATCTTCAGCTTAGATGAAAGGCAGTTTTGTCCAGTGCAGATGGACATTGTTGTGTGTCCATTTGTCTTCTGTCTTTTTTGGAAGAAGTACAGTTTTGCTACTAGGAGCCAACCTGTCTCTTTTTGTTATAAAAAGTTTTTTTTATTAATTAAATATTTAAATATCACATTCCCCAGATCTCTGAGCAGTTGAGGGCTATTTATTAGGTATGGCTACAGTATAGAATCTGTCTGGAAGGTTGGGTCTGAGCTTGACTATTGGTTCTTAACAGGTAAGATTTAAACTCGTAAAAAGGAAGAAAGAAGGAAAAACGGTTTGCAATATAAGGTTAATGGCAGAATTCACAATAGTAGAGAACATCTTAATATATCTTAAATGAGGATTGGATTAGATATAATATAAAGTATTTTTGTGAGAGAATTAAAAGTACATACCAGTTTAAAGCATGAGACTTATTGTTTTTGTAGTCTGAAATGAGATGTAATGAACAATTATTATACACAGAGAGAGAGTTAACAGGAACTGGGCAAAGTGGATGCTCTTGGTGGGCCCTACCAAAGGTATGCCACTGCACAAAACACATGTAACAGAGTTAACAAGAGGAATTTAGTGAAAAAAAAAATAAGTAAGCTTGGGGACAAGACAGGGCATCCTTTAGTAAAGATGAGAGAACTTGGTCACCTGACCTGGCTCTCAGCCAAGATGGTGGCAAAATCACCTGACCTCAGTCAAAATGGCAGCAGCCACATGTTTTATGAAAAAGCCACAGTTTTTGAGCTGTAAAGATTTTAAGCTTAATAAGAGGGACCTAAAGGCTTTGCCTGCTCTGTCACTGAGCCACCATGCCACACCACAAGCCGCAGAGAGGAGCAAAAGTCTGGAACGAAAAAAAAAAATGCACCACACCACAGCTGGAATTGAAAAAGCCATCTGGAATTTTAAAAAGGCGGGGAACTGACATGGATGGTTGCTAGCCACAGCTGAAATTGTGAAAACCTGCGAAACACCACTAAGCATACAGCAAAATGTCTCTCGACTGTGAGTGGAGTGTGAATCAGTGCAGACACCACAGGGACGCATAGCCAAGCATCCTCTGATCCTGGGTGGGATGCTATGGCCCGGCTGGATCTGGTCGGTCAGGGTGACTTAGAAGCCATAGAGGCCAAAGGCTGCTCTGAGCAGTCTTTTACAATGAAGAAAAAAAAAAAGAAAAGAGAAGAAATGGGGAAAAAAGATGAAGAATCTGAAGGACTCTGGGTCCCCAATCGAATGCACCACACAGGGTTTCCGGTGCTAAGAGCAGCTGACTAACCCCAGGTTAGTCCAAACACAATTTTAATTAAGGAAAACAACCATAGCAGAACAGGATGGGGAAAACTCACCTATGAGCCAGGAGGCTGGTGGTGGGAATAGGAAAAATCCCTGGTTCAGGATCCCAATCTCTGGAGATGAACTGGAGTGGGAGGGCCTATCCAAGTCATGGGGCACCAAATGTTATGGATTTGTAGCAAGTCCCCAGCAGCTTGCTGTGATGTCCCAGTGGTGACAGGTCCACAAACCAAGATGGCTGGTCTACAGCCATGTGGTGGTGGGCTGGTCCCGGGCGAGCCCAGACAGCAGGGTGAGCAGTAGGCAGGTGAAAGGCACAACAACAGGCACATCATACAGAATAGAATTGTATATTTATTAGTTGAGTTATGGAGGGGGAAAAGGAGGAGAAAAGGGGTAAGGGGGGAGAGAAAAAGGGGGGAGGGAGAGAGGGGGAGAGAGGGGACAGAGTGAGAGCCAAGATGGCGAGGGAGAGAGAGGCTGCAGGGAGTGGGCATGGCTTCTCTCTTAAAGAGACAGAATATTACAGTTGTTTCAGTGTTAAGCTAGTCAGGTGGCTGGGATGAACAAGTGGCTCTCCTTATAACACATTTAAAAAATTGAGTGGGAAATAAAATTATGGTCTTCTATCATCGCATGTATGCACTCACACTCACACACACACACACACACACATACATACACACACACACACACACACACACCTTTCTTATGTAATTGCCAATATAAAGTCTTTAAGGGACCCCAATTTTATAGTCTGACCTTATCTCTCAAGTTTTAAAGACTTACTTACAAAATGACATGTTGGTGTAACTTTTACTCATTTGACTCTTAGATGACAATCCTTAAATAGCTATTAACATTGATTTTGACCTAAGTAAAATCATATGTCATCATTATTTTCAGTAAAAGAATTTCTTGGCTCTTTGACTAAATGTAATTCTTTTGTCAAAGTATAAAAATACTTTCTTTGTATGTATATTATTTTATTTCACTTTTTAAAATTATGTGTACATGATTATAAGCATGTCTACATGAGTTCAGTGCATACAGAGGTGGTAAGAAGAGGGCTTTGGATTCCCTGAAACTGGAGTTACAGGACAATATGATCAGACTGATCTGGGTGCTGGGCAAAAAACTTGGATTCTTGCAAAAGTAATATGTTATGTTAAACTCCGAACCCTCTCTCCAGCCTAGCCCCTGTGTTTTATATTGATATTTATTATGCTATTATTTCTGTTAACTGGATGTTATATGTGCTTTATACTGAATGTCTCATACATGTTGAATATGGCCTAAACATATAAATAGCATACGTACTCTATGACACTGTGGAGCTTTAATACATATGTATATATTATTATCTATTACATATATATATATATTACATATACTGACATTCATATCCTGTGGCTTGAAGAGAAGCATAATTTTTTAATTAATAAATAAATAAAGAGAAAATGCTCTATAAAAACAATCAATGAATAGATTGAACAAAGCTTTTTTCTTTAGTAAATCAATTAAACTTCACTAAATTCTGCTTATTGATAAACAAGAAATCGGCGTCTTTTAATGACTTCATCTCAAGTAGAGTAAAGATTAAAAGCTTTTAGGATATTAATTCAATCTTTGATCCATTAAGTAACTTAGTTTACTAAAATAATTGATACTAACTCAAAGCTAGAATCCACATTTGAGATTGAATATGTGGTGCTTATCTCATTGACCCTGGGTGACCCTACTCAGTATAATTTTTCCTGTTCTATCAAATTACTGGCTAATTTCATGATTACATTTTTATTTATGACTGAGTCATATTTTATTGTGTTTATATGCTACATATTCATTGTTCATTCATCACTCAATAGACATGTAGATTGAATCCATTTCTTAGCAGCAAGGAAGGAATGGACAAATATCATCTTAATAGGGTATAAATTCCTTTGGATAAGTTTAACTTGAGATCATGTAGAAGCCAGATAATCAGAAACAAGACATTGGAGAATACATACTAAGGAGAAAAATTAGTAAGAATTTTGTGTGTCATTATTTGAGAGCTAGCTTTCAGGACAGAAATGCTTGCTACAACTGGTGCCTAACATGTTGTACATCCAAAGAGCCCACTGATTACAGCATACAGAGGCATGACTCTTTTAAAAGCCCCTTCTGTGCAGCAGAGCACTTGAGCAGCTGGTTCACAAGGTGAAATTGCTTGCTTTGTGGGCTCAGTAAATTTTCATAGTTGAGGTAGTAAACTTGGCCTCTTCTGTACTTGACATGAGGGTAGGTTCTCAGTTAACTGAGGGGTGTAGAGCCAGTCACCAGAACTGCACAGTGGTCACTTAGCAGTTAAAAGTTTGATTCACACATCAGAGAACTCTGTAAGTGCACTTCTACAGGAACTTAGTAAAGCCAGGTCTAGACTGAGAAAACCTCTGAATGGATATAGTATGTTTTAAAATGTACGTGGATGCTAAAGAAAGAAAAGTAAATGGGGATAGATAGTCACACACACACACACACACAAAAAATAGTTTAATGGTGTAGGAAGTCCTTCTGTCTGTGTGTTTCTTTCATTGTTTTAATAAAGAAACTGCCTTGGCCTTTTGATAGGACAGAACTTAGGTGGAGTAGATCAAACTGAATGCTGAGAAAAAGGGCAGTGTGGCAGATGCCATGAAGCTCCTGCCTGAGACTGATGCTGGTTAGAATCTTTTCCGGTATGCCACAATCTCATGGTGACATATAGATTATTAGAAATGGGTTAAATCAAGATGTGAGATTTAGTCAATAAGAGGCCAGAGGTAATGGGTCAGGCAGTAATTTAATTAACACATTTTCTGTGTGATTATTTCAGGTGTCAGCTAACTGGGCAGGACTAAAATCAGGCCTTCCTGTTACAGTTTAAAAATATTGTCTTTAAAGAAAAAAAATGAAGTAATATAAAATGAAAGTAAGCCATGTTGATATTATAAATACACACGGCATCTGGATCATGTATGGCACTTAGCTGACTTTAAATTTTTTAAATGCTAATATTCAAGAAACAATGGCTTCTGAGAACACTGGATTACAGAAACTGCTAAATTAACCCAATTTATATATTTATAGAATGCCTTAACTTCAAAATGGAAGTCAGAAAGCATGTTGCATTGGGGAGAGGTTATGTTTTTGTTTCTCCAGGAAACAAAATTTATGGTTCTCTTCAAAATAATTAAAGAGCAGATTTGATCAGGATAGATCTTCTGAAGATTTTGGCTGTATACATGATGGAAGAAAATACAATTAAAGACTGTAGGACAGGTGCTATATAAACTGATTACTGTGGGAAGAGTTCTGAGACTGATTGAGGCTTGATAAATCTTATTGGTTGTAGACTCCTCATGAATTCTTAATATATATCATCCTTTCATATATCATGAATTGTGGTTTATATTTAGTTTGCTTATACAGTCCAAACAACTTCTAAAACTGACAGACACCTTTTGCCTGTTCAAACATGGAACAAAAAATCATCTTAAGCTAACTTATATACACCACATATTCCATACTTGTTTTAATGTATATATGTATGTTACCTTTAAAATGCTGTTTTCAGAAACAAAGGGCCAGATATCAATGTAGACAAGTAGCCCAGGTGATCCAGCTTCCCACGATGCCTCTGTTTCAGTTTACTCAAAATTCTCCATCCAGCTAGCAGCTTTGAGGTTGTTATGTATGTAAGGTTAAAAAGAGTATGCTGTTTAAATTTAACCAGCAAACACAAACGGAAGTGACTACCAAACTTTCTCAAAACAAGGTAGAACAGTCCTCCAAGATTCCTGCTTCATAGAAGTCTGTCTGATATTCTAGGTATGTAGACCAAAGATGAATGCCCTCCAAATTGCAGAAGAACCTTGAGTGACTGTCAAAGCAGCCAGCTGCTTCTCTAATTTCTATAGCTTTGGAATTTATTTGCTCTATGCATCCTGGTTTCTCAGAAAGTGTATCTTTCTTGCAGTTTAATTTATATTTATATAAATTATACCCTTCTCGGGTCTCTGATGTGGTTGAAAATAAGATAGTTATAGTTACAGTTTTCCTTGTTACAAAATTCAGAAAAGAAACACACAAAGAGGTATTACATATATATAAGGTCGAGAGCATATATGTGTGTGTGTGTGTGTGTGATTGTTTTGTTTTTAAATTGTTTATAAAAATTTTTAATTGTTTATAAGAAAATGCTTTGAGGTCTAAAAAGATAATATTGGTTTGGTAATACAAGTTAGAATAAAAAGTAAATTAGGTACAAAACTTTGGACTCTTTAAGATAGGATAGATAATAGAGTATTTTCTCTGAATTTGTTATATAGTAATAGACTGGAAATTGTACATGTAATTCTTACCTGATAATTGTTCATATTGTGTATAGCTTTACTGTATTAAAATTAAATTCTTTCCTTTTTATTTAGATACAAAGGGGAAACATTGCAGAATGTTTGTACAATGTGAAGATTTTTCTTTTTGAAGTCACTTTCTGATTGGTTTAATAAAGAGATGAATGGTCAGAAACTAGACAGAAGAAAGAAGATGGATTTACAGGGAGACAATGGAAGAGGAAAAGTGAGGAGACATGGAGAGAAAACAAGAGGTACCAAATGAAGAGAGTTAATGCCACATGAGAGAGAAAGATTGACATAATGGATTAATTTGTGTTATAAAAGCTAGTTAGGAACAAGCCTAAGCTAAAGGATAAGCTTTCATAATTAATAAGAAATCTCAGTGTCACTATTTGGGAGTTGGCTGGTGAGACAGAAGAAGACTCATTACACAGTTCCATGCAAGAATGGACAATGCTGCTCTCAGAACACATAAGACATTTAATGAAAGTGTTGTCAGACAAGGGATACTTCTCTGTAAGTCATTTGACTAGGAAGATCAGAGACACTCAAAACAACACAGGCTAGCATTGTTGTTCTTTTTTGTCCACCATAACTAAGTGGTAAGACTATTTCTGAAGTCATCATATTCTATGGTTTCAGATTAAGGAGAAATGAGTCTCAAACTGATAGGGAAATCTTGTATGCTGCATAGCTGATGAGTAATATAAGGGGCTACATAGAAAGGTGGAGAAATAAGACTTTATTTAGTGTTCTTACAGAGTGCTGGATCCTACATGCTGTAACACAGACCAGCTAAGCAGTTTTTGATTAAAGGTAGAATGAAGGTTAAAAGTCCAACAGACCACTTTCTAATTGTATGTGAGTTCTGCTGTATGGGGGTATTTAGTCTGGTACAGCAAACCTAATTCAAACCTCATAACTAGAATGTTCAAAAGGCTGAGTTAGGAAGATAGTGAATATCTTTTGCTAAATAGTCTATCAAACTCCTTTTTATTTGTGTTAAAATCATGGATTTACACTGCTCTCAACATTGGTCAGAGAAGCTTCTTTTGCAGTGATTTGTACTTAATATGGATTCATAACTAGAACTGCTAAGAATAAGTGGTCAATGGGTCCTCAATGGTAGATAAATCATCTTTATTGACATCTCTTAACCTAAGGACTGAGGAACATGGTGGAAGTACAGGTGGGAAACATGTAAGAATCACTAAACAAGGATGGCAACTGTGAAATTCTTTCATCTGGTCCTGGCATGAGTGAATCACCCAACAACTTACACCAACTAAGGCAGCATGTTACAGATCCCTGTAAGATCAAGTCAGTCAAACTTTCATCACCAGTTGTGGAGAGGACTTGTGGAATGCTGTGCCTAGGTGTCCAACTCCTAACAGATGATGACTACTGAGGGAGCATTGCTAAATTTTTGGAGATGTGATTACTGTCATGGTGCCTATGCACCAGAGGTTGGCCCAACTCCCATGGGCATATTGTCAGCACTAATTGGAAATAGAGGTAATAAATAATATCACTCATTTTTTAAAGACTACTTAAAACAGGAAAGGAGATGGTTGTTGTCACAAAGGGAGCTAAAGTTGATACTGGGGGGATATAGATCAGATCAGAATGCAGATTTTCAAAGCATAAACAAAAATTCAATTGAAGATATTGCTAGAAATAGAGATAACTGCTAATTATCAAAGATATATGCAATATAATCAGCATATACTCAGCACATTATATGATAACAGATCTATATCACCTAAATCTTCATGACTTTAAATATAATGCCAACAATTACATATATGCTTGTTTCCAGGAAATTGTGATAAATAAAAACCCACAGAATAACTCTATCAGCAGGACCAAAATAACAGCAGCAACCACTGGCACGGCAGCAATAACAAAAGTGGCCTCTTTCCTATTCATATATCTTAAAGTATAAATCCTATTTACAATTTCAATATTAAAATCTCAGAAATGGTCTCCTCTATCATCTCTATGGCAAATCCAAGGAGAGATTTGTGAAGCCCTCCAAGGCTCTGGACTCCGGCAAGGCATTTCTTGAAATTTGGAAGTCCAATTATGCAGTTTCTGCTCAAGTAAAATTATATCTAAGTTTCCTTTAAATAAAAAAAAATCTATAATATTAAGTAAAGAAAGAAAAATGATATGGCAGTTGGCCATGGCTTAATGATTTAACTTGGCATCTGGTCAAATGACCTGGGCAAATGTTCCTTTGAAAAATGTCATAGAATTTTTATTAATGATGAATATTTAAGGTCTCAAGCCATACTAATCTTAAGGAAGACTACTTTAGCAATCTAGATTCTGTCAAATCTGGGTTTTGAATGACTTGACCCTCCTAACAACTGAACTGGTTCTGCATGTAAATGCAGCATAAATCACCCTTCTCTCAAGCATCCAAATTCTTTTGTTGAATGGGAGCAAATTGCACCAGGAACTAAAGTGTCACAAAAGCACTCTTTGAGTTCCCCAAACTGAGAGATGCTTGTCAACTGATTAGAATTATGTCAAATATGTGGATCCAGCTTTTGAAAACTAAATAAATATCATATGTTACAAAATTCTGCATATGTGCTTATTTTCTATTAAAACTTGTTTCATAATATCCTTGTACTATGGAAATATACATTAATGTAAAACAGGAATCAATAAAAAGACAGTAGGTCTGACTTTGGGTGAATGGAGCCAAAGAGACAAGGCCAAACACAATAATTCTTAGCAGTTAATTTTGCTTGTCACTATCATGTAACTATTAGAGGAATTTCAATTAGTCCCTTCAGTTCAATCCCTATGTGAAACTTTGTGTGGGGTAAATCACAATGTCATAAAGGTGGTAGAGGTAGAACCAGAATTGAATACTGTTGCATTGAAAAGTGTTATTCCTAGTCAATAGAACCCAAGTTCTGAAATCTTAAAGACATGGAGCTAAATTTCAGCTATTTAAAAATGAGGGTACTTCCCACAATCTAAATGACTTTACTGTGTTACAATTTACTTGTGCAGTTATGGGGATAGTAATATGTGTCTGGAACCCAGAGTGAAAAGTTACCAATCATCATGGTGATGTTTTTGCTATTCTGTGAGCCAACCTTCCTGAGTTCCCAAATATGCTGAGCATTGTTTAGGTCCTGATCCTGAGCTCTGTCCCTCAAGTAAATAGAACATATCCCATTGATAGAAGGTCCATGTGCATTAATTCATCAATAAACAGAATCTATATCAATAAAATCTATCTTATTCTTATTCTTCTCTAAGTCCTAACCCTGAGCTTTGTTTATCAGCAAATAGAACTCATTTTTACTGTAAAGTTTACAGGTCACAAGTTCTACTATGTATATATCTGTAAGGAAACCAAAAGAAAAAAAAAGATAAAAATGAAGTAAGCCAGGTGATGGTGGCGCATGCCTTTAATCCCAGAACTAGGGAGGCAGAGGCAGGTGGATCTCTGTGAGTTCAAGGTCAACCTGGTCTATAAGAGCTAGTTCAAGGACATTCTCTAAAACTATAGTGAAACCCTGTCTCAAAAAATAAAAACAAAAAGAAATGTGTAAGGAAAATAAACTATAGGATTAGTCTCTGGAAGGCTTGACCCAGTGTCCAAAATACACACAATATATGTCTCAATTCACTGATAATTACTATTTTGACACAATTTATTTCTTTTTAAAATTATGGTAGCCATTTAAGTTCCTATTGCTGAATCTTGCATATTATAGTAAACTAATAACTTGGGACTTAATATAGGGCAGTCTAATTTCCGAAAACAAGGTTCCTGGTTACTTTAAATACTAGAATATTCCTGCCTTAGTATTCAAGTAAGGAATATTTTATTGACAATACAGCCATGACTTAAACAGACTTAGTCTATTAATGATGTTACTACAAAAATTGACATTTAAAATAAAGCAAATATTTCTATACAAATTTGTACTTATTTCATATATGCAATACGGAAAACACTAGAGAGGGAAAAACGGAAAACAGAAAGTAAAGAAGTGCCTGCAATGTATCAGGTTTCAAATGTTCTTCCTTCATATTGTCCCTAGATTTTACTGAATCCATAAAGAATACATAGATAAGATCTATGCCCAGTTCCTTTTATTCCCTACCTCTGAGGCCTTCAACTCAGTCAAAACCACATGTATCTTTATTAACATAAATTATCTTCTGACCTGCCTTCCCTCCTCTATATGGGCCACATTCTTGTTTTCCCTTCACATTTTTAGGTTTTCAGGCTCTGTGTAATCCAACTATGTATCTGGCCAATATGCAAGTCCCATGTTTTACAAAAGAAATCTTACCATAATACTGTCATTTTCCTTGCTTTTTTTTTCTTAACATTCAAACTTGGCAGAGGGCTTCCATTATAAGATACAAGAATATGGAAATGTCATATTCCAGCAGAAGCTAGAACAACCTGAAACACAGAGTGGCTTCATCCCAGAGTTGCAGAGATGACTCAACATATGAAAACCTTCAATGTAATCCACCATATAAATAAACTGAAAGGAAAAAAAGCCAAACAAAATCATCTCATTATGTACCGTCTGTACTACTATGTGTACTACAGAACTATGCCTGTATTGTGGTGCCTGTACTACCGGACCATCCATTAGCCGGGCAAGGGTCTGGAAATTTAAACACACAAAGACACATAGACACACGGGTCATCCTTGAAACAAGAATGCCCTCTTTATTGTGTACCAGAGCCACTTATATACAGATCCTTAACTGATAGCCACACCCTAGACAAACCCACCAGAAACCACTTCCCTGCCATCAGGAACAACTGGGGGTCTCATGCTCAGAGTAGCTACAAACACAGGGAAAACAATTTGTTTTACTCAGAGCAGCTGCAACAAGTTGTTTACAGGAAATCCAGGGTCTGAGTTCACAGCCCCCAACATCATTAGATGCTGAAAAAGCCTTTGACAAAATGGAATACCCCTTCGTGATAAAAAGTCTTGGCATGATAAAAGTCTTGACAAGGAGCATACCTAAACATAATAAAAGCAATATAAGCAAGCCAATAGTCAATATCAAATTAAATAGTCAATATCAAATGAAAACAATCTCACCAAAATCAGTAATGAGACAAGGCTGTCCACTCTCTCAATATCTATTCAATATAATACTTGAATATATAGCTAGAGCAATAAGACAACAAAAGAAGACAAATAAAGGGGATACAAATTGGAAATGAGGAAATCAAGGTATTAATATTCACAGATGATATGATAGGATATATGCAATCCCAAAAATTATTCAAGAAACTTCCAACAGTTGGTAAACACCTTTAGTAGCCCTCATAATACAAGTATTAATTGATCTGAGAAAGAAATCAGGGAAACGGCAACCTTCACAGTAACTACAAGTAGAATAAAATATTTTGTTGTAACCCTAAAAAAGCAAGTAAAAGACCTATATGACAAGAATTTCAAAGCTTTGGATAAAGAAATTGGAGAAGATATCAAAGATGTAAAGATCTCCTATGTTCTTGGATCACTAGGATTAACACAGTAAAAATGGCCATCTCACTAATAGCAATCTATGTATTAAAAACAATCACCGTTAATATCCTAACACAATTTTTTATATTTCTTAAAAGAACAATACTCAACTTCATGTGGAAAAATAAAAACTCAGAAGAGCTAAAAACAAACCTATACAATAAAAAAACTTCTAGAGTTATCATCCTCCCAGATTTAAGGCTCTACTACAAAGCTATAGTAGTAGTTGTAGTTGTAGTAGTAGTAGTAGTAGTAGTAGTAGTAGTAGTAGTAGTAGTAATAGTAGTAGTAATAATAATAATAATAATAATAATAATAATAATACCTGGCATTAGCACAACAAACAAACATGTAGGTGGACAAGTGGAATGAGAGACCCAGATATAAATCAACACATGTATGGACACCTGATTTTTAACAAAGAATCTAAAATTATACAATGGAAAAAGAAAGCATTTTCAACAATCAATTCTAATTTATTCATCAAATGGAGTCCAACAATCAGAAGCTATCTCCAATAGACAGCCATTTGCAAATAAGAATTTAATTTTCTCCAAGTAAGAGTTCATTGGAGACAGCTTCTAGGTTAGAGATAGAAGCATATGTCCAGTTCTCTTTCTGGCTGTAGGACCCTGTCTGATACAGCCCCCCACATCTGATGCAGACCCACACAGACCCTGTGAATCTTGCCTCAGTCTCTGTGAGTTAATATGTGTGCCTGGTCTGTTGTGTGTAGACCTTAATTCCTTAGGGTCCTCCATCCTCTCTGGCTTTTATACTCTCCCCGTTTCCACAGAGTTCTCTGTATTTGACCTGTATACTACATAATTAAGATTCTCTGATAATGGCTGAGCAAGGGACTTATATATGCACATAGCTGAATGTCATTAGGAATCATCTGATTGCTATAATCTTCTAGAAGAATAACATTGGGTTTTTCTCTAGGTTCATGGCCTATCTAGTCTCAAGTTATTGGTTACCCAAGCATCATTAGGTGTAGGTTCCATTTAATGGAGTAGTCTAGTCATTAACTCATACCAGATATTGGTTGGTTACTGATTCAAGTTTTGTGCCACTATTATGTAACACTGAGGGGGCCTACTCACTGGGGTTTCTGTCCTGCCTGGTATCCCACAGCTGGCAAGCCCCAAAGAAAATCACACAGAGATCTCTATAAGTTATAAAGCTGATTGGCCCATTATCTTAGGCTACTTATTAGCTCTTGTAGCTTATATTAACCCATTATTCTTATCTATGTTAGCCACATGGCTCAGTACCTTTCTCAGCAGGGCAGCTTATATCTTGCTTCTTCAGAGTCTGGGCAGGAGTGGGAGGAATCAACTTCCTCCTTCCCAGAATTTTCCTGTTCTCATTACATCATTTTTACTTCCTGTCTGGTTTTTCTGCCTATACTTCCTGCCTGGCCAATCAGCATTTATTTAAAACATGATTGACAGAATACAGACAATTCTCCTGCACCACTTCCCTCTCTTTTTTAAAAAAAAAGAAGAAAATAGCCATAGTCCATTTTTTGGGAATGTGTGCATAGTATTCCAGGCTACTTCCAGCTGGTTGGGGGTGCTGATAATCTTATGGGGACCTAAAGAAAATTTAGAGTTATGATCAAGTCCTGTGAGTCTTGATCATCTCAGGCAGCAGTCTTGAACCTGTTCTGAATGAAGAACTCAGACATGGGTCATCTATTCCTGCCAGAGATTTCTCAGGTGGTCTTCCTTGATCAAAACTGATTTTTCTTAACTCTGAATAAATCCAGAGCCTCTGGTTTTCTGTGGAAACAAAAGCAAAATCTCTTCTCCAAAGTAACATACCTTTTGATTTCAATTTTGAAGTTAAGGTACTTTCAAAATACTTATCTTGGATTAATTCTGCAGGATTTATAAGCAAGTATCTTTTAGCAGCTGTTGCTCTTTCCTCAGCATTCAAACAATTTAAAGAGAGCATAATAGCATACAGTATCAAGATTCTCTGTGTATTTTTCATCCTTATGTGGCTTTATTTTAACCTCTATTTCTTTTATTTTTACTTTTAACTTTTGGCTTTTTGAGACAGGTTCTCTGTGTATCTTTGTCCTGGAACTCCCTCTGTAAACCAGGCTATCCTTGAACTCACAGAGATCTGTCTATTTCTGCCTCCCAGGCAAATCCTACCGGCCTGGCCTGCACCACCATCACTGCACTGGCTACTCTCTTCTTTCTTTCTTTCTTTCTTTCTTTCTTTCTTTCTTTCTTTCTTTCTTTCTTTCTTTCTCTGAGAAATTTAACCTTTAGCCTGTATATATTTTTAACACACTGTAAAACATTTAGAGTTTTTTTTTTCTCTTTGAATGTCTCTTTACTGTATATCTCTCTTTTTCTGACCATGTGGGTCTTGAATTCACTAAGCAATCATGGCTGAGGTACTGGCCAGAGCCATGTTTATTACCACAACTCTACAGCATTTCAAGGTCCTTGCCAGGAAGCAAGCTGCAACAGTGTGTCCATAATCAACACTCAAAGCTCCTATGGCATTGCAAGGTCCTTGTCAGGAAGCAAGCTGCAACATTGTGTCCATAGTTCCATAGTCTGGACAGCCTTCTTGAAAGAGTCAGAGTTTTCCCTGGCAGGACAGCCCAGAAAGCTGGCATTTTAAAACAGTGCAGCTTTTTTTCCTGCTATGGCTGAAAACCAGAATGCTTTACTCAAGTCTTTCTCAAGCTTTTTCAGGCTTTCTGTGGATGTAGTTATCCACGTGGGAGCCATTTGTAACACGAACGGGGCCAGCTCATTGGAGTTTCTGTCCCGCCCAGTACCCCACAGCCCTCTTACAAGTAGGTCACTTGTACAGACTGAAAATTTTGTAGCTGAGCTGATTTTTGTATTTCTCCTTTTGCAGTTTTTTTTTTTGAATTTTAAGAATGTTTATTAACCAATTTTAAGTCATGTGCCTAGGAAGTGATAATTTGGATGTTTGCACCCTTACCTGAAGCTCTAGGGTACACACTCTCTCCATGATGGGATGTTGTCCCTGAACATATGCATACCTGCTTTGTATCTGGGTCACTTTATGGTATTTAATGAAATGGCTGGGTTGAATTGTTTATAGAACTGTCCTATCTGTAGGACTAAATAGCTCAGCATTGTAAGAAATAACTCATTTTTCCTTTTATGGAAAATAGTCTTTTTTCTTTACCTTCCATTGTGAATTAGAGAATTAAAAGTTATTACCCTACTTCCTATTTCTTGTGAACTAAGCAACGATATTAACAGAGATTAAAGACACTTTTTAAAGATAAATAACTCCAAAGGCTAAAGGATTTTATTATACATTGCAAAATGTATATTATTATTATTACTGATATTATTATTATACTACATTATATTAGTTCCTAAGTTGTTTTTGGTCTCACATTTCTAATCACAGTGCTTTTTACCTGTCAAGGTCCTAGGAACTGAGCTTTTCTGGTGGCTAAATGTCAGTTGTTGGGGAGAAAAATAATTGGTAAGGAAAAAATCCTAGAATGTAATTCCCTGAAGGAGCTCTTATCTCACAGACATTAAAATGACAGTATTTGTTGTGAGGTGACTTTTATTTATTTATTTTTTTTTAATTAAATCACTGTTTGGTTCATTAGATCTAACTTCTTATTGGCTAATTCTTACATATTGATTTAGCCTATATCTATTTTTTTTTTGTCAAAGCCTCCGTTTATTAGGGACAGGGTAACAACTTATATACCCCCTGAATGAGGGCTTGGGGAGCAGGGCACAGGAGCATGGAATCTGGCCGCGTGGTCCCAGTCACGTAACCTACATCCGGTCGGGTAGGCCAAGAAGTCAGGAGTTGCCACACCTAGTTCCCTGGATAGCTGGAATTTAAGGCAGTTCCGCTATCAGATTAGGTTCGTTAGCAATTAGCGAATAGCTAATTGGGTGTGGGGCAGGTTTTGCCAATAGGACTATTCTTAACATAATTATGGGTTTGGGGTTCCCTGCAGGCTCCCCAAGGTGATGGTTTCTGTAACAATCTTTAGGGGGGGAAACGGCTCCCAACATATTCCTCCTTTCTTATATAAAGGCAAGTAGTTATAGGTGGAGGGCACCAAGACAGAGTCAACCATGGTGTCAGATCTAAAGGAGAAGGGACTGGGACAAGGAGAGACCCTCCTCTCGACTGGTGAAGCAATTTACCTCTCCTGGGAACAGAGGGGTGCCTTATGAGTAACATTAGTTTCTTGGAGCTTCTCAAATAAAAGGTATCTAGTAGGATTAAAGTAAGCAGATCACAGGGCACCCTGTCTTAGGCTATGTGGAGAGCGTCCTCGTACCTAAAAACCATGCCATGTTGAGCCGGCCTGTACGGCCTCTGTATGGTTTGAAATTTAGGTGAGGATCCACACTAACTCCCGTCATTGGGCCCCTGTATCTATCATTAATGAAAAATCTGTGAGGTGCTCCTTAAACAAAAGATATGATATAATTTTGGCACCAATAACTCCATCTCCAGACAAGAAGAAAGGGGCACCTTCCAAACCCAGTATTCACCTTTTAGTCTGGCCCATGGTATGTCCTCCTTCCTAAATGCCTACTCCACAAAAAGTTACGTGTGCTTGCCTGCCATCAATTAGGGAGGTGAAAAAGGGATCAAAATCTAAAATTCTTAACATATGCATTAAACCCAAACACTTTACAGCATGTGTCAAACCTTTCCCAACATCTATAAGCAGTTACAAATATCATTAGATCAATTTCAGTAAAAGTACAATGACATACATTGTTGTCAAATACCACCATTTCCAGACTCTGAGCAACAGTCTCAGGAACCCCAATCTTTCCCCTTCTTAAGTGAAGAGGTTAGTATTTTAATTAAAATGAGTTCTGTGTCCCAAAGATTAAAACAGTCTGATGTCCAGTCTGCATCTCAGCTCCAAAGCAGACCAGAGTTCAAGCTGCAGAAGCAGTTTAGCACTTGTGCTTCAGGGCCGGTGGGATTCCTGGGTGAGGTGAGCTGGATTCAGCTATCTGAAGCACATCCTGGCATTATCTCAGCCGGGTCTCCCTGGACTCAGGAGGCAGAATTGACACCCTGTAGAGTGGAGCAGCAGGTTCTGTTATCAGGGACTCCTCTCCTTGGGGGCAGGAAAAGCCAGACTAAGGACCTCTCTGCAATCGCCTCAGGAACTCCTCTGTGTCTGCAGCGCAGCCTCGACATCAGGCCCAGCTTTTATTTTCTTTCTGTGAAAAAAGCATAAACATATCCTCGACCCCAAATATATATAGGTCGGGTTTTTTCATAATGCATTGCAAGGGCTTTTCCACCTTGCCCTAGCAAAGGTCAGCTTGGTGTTATCATGTCAGATCCGTTTGCATCTGGATCTACTTGCAAGTTTCATAAGCTGCTTACAAGGAGCCTTATTATGCTCCATAATATTTTTTTTATTATTATTAGCCATATATGCAGTTCCTCCATTGGAAGAGGCATTTGTAAAATTTAGCATAAAATCCTTTAAGGGATTTTTTTTTGCTAAAACATTGTATAGTATATTAATTATAATGCAGCTATGGCAAGTGTGCATATTAAATATAAAACTTATTCTACAACATTTTTATAAAAAATGCTGTTTATGGCAAAATCTTCTCAAGTTTTGCCAATTAAGATATTAAACTCTTAATTTAAACCAGTAGCCTGTCTGGTACAAAAGGGCAGGATAAAAGCTAAAAAATGGCTTGATCCCCAGATGATTATTGCTACAATTCACACAACTGTATTTTGCTAATGTTATAGCAAAAAAAATCCCTTAAAGGATTTTATGCTAAATTTTACAAATGGCTCTTCCAAGAGCCTTTTGAGGGGTTATATGGAAACAATACAATTGAAGCTTCCTATAATTTAATATATACATATAATATATAAGAATATATATGGGCATTATAAATGAAATAGTGAAAAAATTGCAGAGATGGAACACCAAATGAACATCTCTCATCACTAATCATAGTTCATGATTTTAAACTTTTAAAGTCTTAGAAGTTAAACCTAGTGTTGATCATTGTCTTGAAGATGAATTAGGCCCTCCCTCTTGAGCCTAACAGACATCTTAGAAATCATTGACACTCAGGGAGCTTGAGTGTATCATAATTGCTACAGACCATCAATTTGCACTGTGATGTTTCTTCTTGTGCAAATTAGGCTTTGAAAAGTGCTATGGTGCTTCATCTCATTCCAAACACTGAGCTGGCTGTCACCAACTGCCATCTACTTCACTTCCCATCATGCACCAAATTCAAAGCCCCAAACTGGTCCATTTTTCAACAGTACTAGTGTAGAATAAGATAACCTTTCAAAATCACTTGATTTTCCTATTAGAATCCATTTACTGAGCTTGCTCACATGTCAAATAGCTTCTAATGCCAAATGATGTCTTAATGGTCCACATGATGTCTTCAGTATTTCTTGTGTTGGACTAGCTTGTATGATTATTCTCACTTGGTCATTTCAGCTTCTGACAGAATACCCTTGTGATTCTCATATTTCTTCTTCTATGTAAAATGTCTTGAGCCAGCACCACAGCATCTGTTCCTTTGCAGTTCCTATGAAAAATGCATTATTGATGCCAGAAGTTCTAT
This sequence comes from Microtus obscurus, assembly GCA_963919715.1. NCBI lineage: Eukaryota > Metazoa > Chordata > Mammalia > Rodentia > Cricetidae > Microtus > Microtus obscurus. The sequence continues at coordinate 3,127,024 of CAWTZC010000453.1, read as the reverse complement.
ATTGATTTATGATTGATGTTGAATATAAATAAGAAAAGAGTTTATATTTACTTTTTGCCTAAGATAATTTCCACAGTATAAAATAAATCTAAAAATATGCAGCAAGTAATAAAACTTTAGCAAAAGTATATAAAGAGAAAGGTACTTATTAAGTGATGTATAACAGAACCATGTTGATGAAGAATGTATTTTAATATCAAACACCAAATTGCAGCAATGCAAAAACCCACAATTACATTAGTGACAACCTGATATTTCTGTTGTTTCCATTACAATGACTGTGTGAAGAACATGCCATCTATCCAAGCTCAGACGACTAGAGACAAGACTTTAGAGGTTTTTGTGAATGTCACCAGGCCATCCTCTTTCCTCTGGGTTTCCATGGGAGTGCATATGAGATGTGAGGCCTATACAGACAATGTGAATCACCTTCTTACTATGTGGCTACAACCACTACAGGTCTTTTTCACAAAATGATTCTTTGTGTGTTTATTTATTGAGCTATTTAATATCTCCCAGATGAGAGGATAAGCTATTTTATGTCTGTGGTAGTTTTAAATGCATCTAATGTTATTCTTATATTTCCTTTTGTTGCATAATAAATATGATAGATGGGTACAATGAATGCATGAATGGGTGAACAAGTAAATATGTAAAATTTTTTCAGAATCTTTATGTTGGAGCTGCTATTCTCATTTTAAATTGTATATGGCTTTTGAACAATACTGCATTTGTACATGCCCTTTCCTTTGATTAAATTTCCAACTTGACAAAATGGCCCAATTTCCTTGCATAGTGACTCAGTGTCTTAGACATAATGGCTACTCACAAGTCCATCTTTAATTGTATTTTACTCATGTCACAACAGTAAGAATTCCTCATGAAACTTCTTAGAGAAAAGATTTCTTATGCAACCTCTCAGGCGCCTGTAGGCTAAAACAATTATCTCTATTCTCCTCATTATTTGGATTTGATAAGTGTGTTAATTATATGGTTAATGTTGTAGAGATTTATTGACTTCTCTGTTTTTACAAGTAGACTAAGATAGTATTAATATTATTTTTTCAAATGTAGGAACCCCCAAAAATCTTATTGATAATAAAGTTAAATAATACAGGTATTTTTTCCTAATTAATATCAAAAAATCTGAATCAGCTAAGGAGACCATTGCTTCTAGGGAAATCTAGGAGATGCCCCAGGCATTATTACCAATATATAAGCATGTGTAGTCATGGAGAGCCTTGGCTGCCACAGAGGTACTGTGCAGTTCAATGCCTTCCTTTGATGAAATAAATATAAAGTCAATGACAGCCCAGAGTTTAGGGAATAATGATTCTAATCTTCCTGATACTCTCATTTTGGTTCTAAATACAATAATCAGGAGTTCTTTTAGGAAATGGGAGAGATTTAGATAGCAATTATATTTTAATTTATTTCATTTATTTATTTACTTATTTCTTTTGAGATATGGTCTCACTTAGTAGCCCCAGCTGGCCTAGAAATGACTGTGTATACAGACAGGTCTCAAACTCTCAGAAATCTGCAAGTCTCTGCCTCCTAAGTACTGAAATTAAAAATATGTGCCACCATGACTGGCTAATTTCAATAAAAAAGACTTGTTTATGTTTAAGTGTGTATATGTGGGGGAATCCATGTGGCCACAGGCTCCTCAAGATCCTATGGAGCTGGAGTTACATGTGAATGTGAGCTACTACACATGGGTTCTTAGAATGGAATTGAGTCCTCTGGAAGACTCAATTATATATTCTAAAACTCTGAGTCATCTCTCTAGCCTCTTTCATTAACTTCTAATATTATTTTTTCTTACTCTAACAAAGCTTACACTATCAAAGGAGTAGAATACACACAAGCTATGCTTACCCCAAAAGGAACTTTTTGCTTGTATTTACATGGTGGGCATTTAACACAACAACATCAAAAATAATAATAAAAACATGTTATGTACCCGAACATCTACAATATACTCAAAAGCAGTAAGAAATGTGCCTGTGAAATATAGAAATACAGTTTGGGCACCTACCTGACCCTCTTCTCAACATGGCCTCCACATTGATTCATTCTATGTATGTTCTTACTTGGTCACATTTAATCAGACACGATTATTGCCCTTGGAAATACATTAGGTCACTAAATGAATAATCTTTCTCATAGGGGTTTGCTCATTCTATTGGAAAACAAGAAAGAACAACATCTATAAGACGAGATTGACATTTTTTCTTTATGTAATTTGTCTCTTTTGTCCTGTACAAGATAAATTCTTCAATTCTGTAGAAAGATGAATTATTAACATACTAGAAGAAAGCAGGATCATAATGTGGTTTCTCCATCTAGAGTCCCTGGTCATTTAAAGTTGATCTCATGGCTCATAGCAAGACAATGAATGCAGACTTTGTTGGCTGAGATCCTGGTTGCAAAGATGCTAAACAATCTGTAGAATATGGTTGATCCTCCAAATCTTAACATTGTCATTATTCAGGGAAAGTCTTCATTCAGTTTTTCCCCTTCCCCTACACCATCTCATAGAAGCAATAGAAACTCACAACATCAAAGGTGGTCAAGGCTGGGGGAACTGATAATATCTTTCCAAGTATGTGAGCATAAATCTATTTGGCCCAAACACATTTTAAGAGTGTGAAAATGTCTCTTTATGGATTGTGATCTGCAGTTTCTTTGGGCTATAATTATGGCTATTTTGTTTTAAATGTTTTTGTTTGATGAGGTTGGAGCCACCAAAGTGGCTAGTGAATGATTTTTACTAATAAAATAGTATCATTCTGTTACAGAATAATCTTTTTGTCATATTATAACCTTCTCAGGTCTTTGATGTGGTTTAACAGCAGATATTTATAGTTATAAATTTCTTTAGTCTTGGAAGAAAGTATATTATGTACAAAATTTCAGACTCATCAAGATAAGATAGATAATGGAGCATTATCTCTGAATTTGCCAAATACAAGTGGACTGGGCATTGTGAACACAATTCTTACTTGATAATTGCTCTTATTGTATATAGTTTCATTTGTTAAAGTTAATACCTTTCCTTTCTATTTAGATCTTATCTGATAATTGTTCTTATTACATTTAGCTTTACTATATTAGAGTTAAAACCTTTACTTTTTATTTAGACAAAAAGGAGAAAATGTTGTGTAAGAAATTCTTTGTGAAGCTGTATCACTCTGATTGGCTTAATAAAAATCTGAGTGGTTGCTGGGCGGTGGTGGCACATGCCTTTAATCCCAGCACTTGGGAGGCAGAGGCAGGTGGATCCCTGGGAGTTCGAGGCCAGCCTGGTCTACAAGAGCTAGTTCCAGGAGAAGCACCAAAGCTACAGAGAAACCCTGTCTCGAAAAAACAAACAAACAAACAAAAAATCTGAGTGGTCAATAGCTAGGCAGGATTTCCAGGCAGAGAGGATGCTAGGAAGAAGACAGAGATGTCACAAGATACAGAACAAGCGTGTTGGTTTCTATGGATATGAAGTAATAAAGCCACTAGGCAGAAAGTAAATTAATAGCAATGGGCTAATTTAAGTTCTAAGAGATAGAAAAAAGCCTAAGTTGTCTGCTGAGATTTCATAATTAATAAGTTTCCATGTCATTATTGGGAAGCAGATGGTACTGATATATAAGGCTAAGCACATCATCCCCTGTAATATCCATACCATCCCTTGTTGAATATGAGGATCCAATTGCTGTGCAAATAATGAGAAATCACAAAGCATGCTTAGAAATTGGTAAAGTAAAAGTTCTTTAATGGCACTTGTCCAGGTATGGCTAATGTTCAAAGAGAAGTTGGCCTCAAGTAGATTTTACCTAACTTATTTTGTGAAATTGTACGTTCAATGCTCTGTCACTTTTAGGTACCAGCTCCAGTTTATAATTGTGAATGATTTAAACAAAGACAGGAGATGTCAACTTGTGGTCACTTGTACAGATGGTAGACCACAAACTTTTCATCAGAATTATTTCTTAAGCACACAAGCGAAGAAGGTCTTTTTGGATAGTTGTTGCCTGGGATAACCTACCCACTGATAGAATTATGCTTTTCTTAAGAACAAAACTGGGGCTTTATGGTAAATCAGGAATTAAAATTGGTTGTGACCCTTGCCTAGACCTCATACTGCCTCCTAGAGGTATTGTATTTAGAGATGGTACTAGCCAAAGCTGGTGAGCAAACATTTCCATCCTATTATTATAATTTTTGCTAATATCTAACAGTAAGAATGCCTCATAACTTTCAGTTCATCTCTAGGTTGATTCTACTTCGTGTGATTTAATCTCCTCTAAGAAAATTATCTATAGCATCAATTCTATTATGTGGAATTTCTTCTGTATTACCATTAGCAGACATTGTAGAATTAAACAATTTATAATTCTTTGAATTACTTTTCTTTCTATAGCGGGTATTCAAAACATGGCATATCAGCCTCACAAGCACATGTCCAAAAGAAAATTAAAAGACCCCAAACCCACCAACTAGGTCATAAATGAATTCTTCAATTAGGCCATAGGCACCACTGTCCAAACTTAGCCTTGAAGAATTTTCATGTCATATTTGAACTCCTGTTACACATGAGCACAAAATCCATAACGTGAAACAACTACCACTTTCCCAACACTATTACCTTAGTATCTGAAAAGGTTGTTAGGTTCCTGTCAAATTACAAGGATCATCCCATTATTTCCCCTGACCAATGAATGAAATATCAGATGATGGTTTGGGTAGAATATCAGAAATGGAGCTGGGTTTGGGAATATAGCAGAATGAATATCCAGGTTCTTACACACACACACACAAACACACACACCCCTTCCTCATATATATCATCTGCTTGATCCAAAAGCACAAGAATGTTTATAGAGAATCTTTCAGTGAAATAGAAATCACCTATCTGTAGCCTCATAACCTTATTTCTAAATTATTACTTCTTAAAATGTTGATGAGAACTTAGAACTTGCAGTCAAAAATACATTTATGGGGAGGGCTGAAGTCTGAGATTCTAATGAAGCAGTGATTAATGTTACATCACACTCATCACTACACAAACACAAACATGTAAGTATTCGCAACTCTTGGCCATGTTACCCTATCTATTATGGGTAATAACAAATTTAGAAAAGCTAAACTAAATTATTATTACATACTGTTCATTCTATATTAATTGTAACTAATAAAAATAGCAGGGTTCTAACTAATAAAAATTGGCTATCAAAATAACTTTTACTGTATTTAACACATATTCATACAAGAAATTGCTTTCCTAACAGGAAGATATTCTTCTCGTGGTCTATCCTAAAAAATATTTTAAAAAGAAGGTTCTTAAAATTTTAATGTTAATAAAAAGTTGAGGTTGCTTGTAAACATTGGTCTATTATGGATCTACATAGCAAAAGACTATTGCAAATTAAATTCTCTTGCTATATATGGGATGAGAGATTTATGTTTAGTAATTCCAAGACTTTATATTCTTAGATAAAAAAGTAGACACTTATAAAGGCTTAGGAACTGGAAGGAAGATGTTCTGACCTAGGGAAGAGGGAGGTGGTGAGAGCTAGGGGAAGTAGAGCTAAAGGTTGAGCAGAAAAAAAAAATCTTTAATAAAAAATTAAAAAAACAAAAACAACAGCAACACAAAAAGATTTACTAATTGTAATTGATATAAGATATCTCTCTGTTTGATGTCTGACAATCAAAGAATCTAGATGAAATACTCTAATAACTTGGGCACATCAGCAAATTAGGCTGCTGTCCCAGGTTGTTTTCTATTGCTATGATAAGTGAGATTACTTGCAGCATTTGGGGAGGAAAGTTTTGTCTTACATTTCCATATCATAGCCCTTCACTGAGGAAAGTCAACAGGAACTCAAGGCAGGGACCATGAGTCAGGAGCTGGTGTAGAGGCATGGAGTAACCCTGCTTACTGGCTTGCTCCTTATGGCTTATTCGGCTTGCCTTCTTATATATCCCGGATCCACCTGCCCAGGAATGAAACCATCTCCAATACACTGTACCTTCTCAAGAAAATGGCCCACAGACTTGTTTATAGGCCAATCTGCTCGAAATGTTTTCTCCATTAAGATTCCCTCTTCTCAGACAATCTAGCCTGTGTTGACACTAAGCTAGCTGGTGCAGATATCAAATATGATATTCACATTATTGATTTGTATCCCTAAAAGTAACCACTGTGCTGCGTTTTCTGTTGAAAAGGGATATGACCTGACTAATGTCATCATTTGCATTGTTTCTGTTACCCATTAGAAATTCTACAGCTCTGAATTGGGAAGCAAAGAAAAGGAGGAAATATATGAAAACCTGCAGGTGAAAACTTTAAATTTTGGATGGCTTCATTTCTATGTTGCAAATATCAATTATTAAATACTACCAACATTATTTAAGTAGTCACTTTTAATCATAATATTTTACATGTATATTTATACCACCATAATGAAAGCTCCCAATGTGTTTTCCAGACTCTACACAGCTTTATTAATAAAACGTGACTCTCTTCAGTAGAAGCACGTTTTTATTCAAGATAATTATACTGTGCAACAGACATAGATTATGCTAATAGACAAGTGAGAGAGCATGAATAAATAAAAGCCATAGATAATCCCCAAACCTAATTTCAACAACTATTTTAAAATTTCTTCTTCCGCCAAACCTTTAGAAGGGCTGCTAACAAGTAATAAAATTGACTGATTGGCATTTCATTTCCCTTCCCTAATATTGCTCACCCACTGGTAGAAATGCTAATGAGTATGGGAATAGGCTTGTGGCATGTAGTAGAGGAAAGAGGAAAGGGAAACAGGAGCAGAGGTGATCTACCACCTGGATAATCAGCTCATGAATAACAGAGCATTGACTGAAATGGTAAAGCTTAAGAAAGTAGGATAATCAACTCAATAATCAGCATCTGCACTAACCACTGGCAGGTACAAGAGCTACAATCTTTACAACCACAGGGAAGTTTGTGAGTTTTACAGGATTTATATTGCAAGCAGATTATCTAACTTCACAGCAAATAAAAAAAAAAATCCAACAGCATTCGCACTGGAGAGTTACATCTTCCCCCAGTTGACTTTGCTTTTGTTGAATAAAGTCTACAATATTGTAAGAAATCTTGGAGACTTCACAACCATCATGGCACTACAACTATTTACAAAATCTACAAAGTGCAAAATGAGGGATTTGTGACAATGTGGATTGTTTTGATTTTTTTCTAAATTAATTGTTACTACTTTCCTATGTTGCAGATTATTTCCTTGGAGACGGAGAAGCATTGTGCGAAGACTGACAATTGCACTGAATGATTTAACTGTGGCTTGATAAAGGAGCTTATTTTTTTTGTAATCATCTTGATCAGATATACAGTTACAAGTATTTTAGCAATGCCATGATTAATTAAGGCTTATGTATTTACTTTGTTTCAGTTGATCTATCATGTAATTCTGTGACAGATCAAAGTGAGGATGTGTTAATTGCTTAATGGTACATTCTAGGAATGTAAGTCATGTCTTACTCTTTGTCTGTCTGCAATTATCTTATGTGTCTTCCAGAAAACCCTCCAATAAGGATCATACAAAAACCTCACCATTTATGGGGTAGTAAAGATGGCTAAGCTACTAAGATACTTGATGTTTTAGGAGAATTGAATTGTTTTCACAGTGACTGTGGTAATATTTTGTTTGGGTTTTAACAAATAAACTTTTTCTGAAGATCAGAGTGAAGAGCTAGCCACTAGTTAGCCATAGAGGACAGACAGTCTGGGCATACACCTTTAATTCCAGCTCTTGGAAGACAGAGGCAGACAGATCTCTGTGAGTTCAAGGCCACCCAGGGCTACATGACATTGAATCAGTCTAAAAAAGAAACATAGCCAAGTGGTGGTGGCTCACTCCTTTAATCCTAGCACTAGAGAGTTGGAGACAGGAAGTGATATGGCTGGATGGAGAGAGAAATATAAGGCTGGAAGAGACAGGAGGAGCACACGATTCAGTCTAAGGATTCTTCATAGAAACACGATCTTGTCCCCTTGGTTCTGAGGATTTCATAGAGTAAGAACTGGTGGCTGGCTGTTCTGTTTCTCTGATATTATCTCCTAATATCTGACTTTAGGTTTTTATTATTAAGACCTATTAGAATTACAAGTGATTTTTAACCACTTGTGACTCAGTTCCAGACAATCTGGTGCCCCCTTTCTGGCCTCCATAGTACCTACACACCTATGCATACGTTCTCTCACACATGAACATATACATTCTCCACTTCTTAGAAAATTCCATCCATTGAATTTTCTAGTTCTTCAATGATGTTTCCTTTTTTTTGTCCTCATAGAAACTAATGATGTTTTTGACATCTTCAGGCAAACTCCCTGTCCAAACCTAAGTTTCCAAACTTAAAGAAAATAATCAATATCTTATGAGTATAAACAGTCTTTATAATGGTAAAGCAAGCCATTACTCTTCTGCTTCACAATGTTGAACAATGCTAAATAAGTTAGTGATCTCACACCTATCTCACACTTAGATATGTGCTTCACATTACTCTCTTGTATGGGGTACTAAAATCCCTGCATGTGTCAGTCCTGATTGGATCCTAAGCAGGAAAAGTCATTCGCAGTGTGTCCTCTCTTAGCTGTCATAAGCAGAAATATGAAGTTGTACAAATTCTCTGAGGCCTGACAGGCAATGATTGGAATATTTTAATTTGGGGACATACAGAACCTTTTTTGGCATCCAAATGGGCACGAGTCATAAATAGTGTGGACACCGCATATACAAATATTTAGAATATGCAAAAGTAGCTTAAAGTAGTGTTTTAAGATAGTGGAGTCAGACAGGGGCTACTATTAGTATAACACAGGGTTTAGAATCATGTTCACAGTGTAAAATAATAACTATCACAAACAAAATAATGAAAATCCACTTTAAACTTTTGTTCCAAAAATTCGGTATGAGAGAAGCACATGTGAATGTGAAGGAAAGTTTTTTTTTTAATAAGTTTTCAGTTTTGTTTTAAAATTCTGTGTTTTATGGTCTCCCCCTTGTCTCAATTCCTCACAAAACAGGACATCAGAATAAGTAATGAGTCTAAGTGGGGAAGTGATCCACAAGAGAGGTTGGCTGGAGAGAAGACAGCAAGGTGCAAAGACTGGAAAGAGCCTGTGCTGCAGAGCTCAAGATTAGCCGATACTGTTCATACTGTACCAACGTTGTGGATAAATATGCTCCATGAAATTAATATTGCAGAGTTTAGAAGTTCTTGGTATTTGTTTGTTTATTTTTTGTTTGAGACAAGGTTTCCATAAGTAGCCAGGCTTGTTCTAAACCTGAGTTCTCTCTCCCTCATCTTCCCAAATGTTGAGGTTATATCCTGGGTTGTGTAGTTGGTTCTATCTTAAATGCTTAGTTATTTGGCTTTTGTTTGTTTTTCTTTCCTTTCTGATTATGCCAAAAACTCTTGGAAATACTGAAGAAATAAGCAGTGTAGATCTGCCTCATTACTTTCAATGTTCTGTAGAAGGTTCATTTCCTCCCTGATAGTGCCCCAACCCACTTACATGCTGCTTGCTGAGATCTGGATAAAATCTTTAATCTTTCAACTTCAACTTTTGTCAGTTGGCAGGGTGACTTTAGCAAGGATGAAATATAGCCATTGTTCAATTGCTTCAAAACTTTTGGATGGTTTTGATTTTCATGATGAGTATGTTTTAATAAGAAAAATAATTGGAAGCTTGTGTGAAACTGAGAATTTGCCTTTAACATAGCTAATAAGAAGCAAGAGCAGAAGACTAATTGTGCTCTTTGATAAAACAACCCAGAATATATCACTTTATTTCTGGCCATGATTTTAGGAAAGAAAATGATAATGAACATTAGAAAAATAAAATGTTTAAGTTTAAATTTGGATTTCTAAATGACCCTATTCCTGGAACAATGTGCTGGGAAAAATTTATATATTGTCTATCTCTCTGATGGCCCCATTATTTCTGGATTAAACTGGTTAATTGGGGAAGAAGACAAAAATAAGAACAAAACAAAAAAACAAGACAAATAAAACAAAAACATTAGTAGTGGCTTGAAAAACTGAAGAATTCAAGACACCAAAGATTTAATTATTTTTCTTGGAATGAGATAGCAATGCCTTGAATGATGTGAACTGAGAAAAATTGCATGCTGACTGCAGAGATAAATATGGAAAACTCTGGAAAACCATCTAATAAAATTTGAAGTATGTAGTAAGGCACTTCAGCCTACCAAACCTAAAATATATTTTAATATTCTAGTTTATTCTTTTTACATTAGTTTTCTCTTTGCTGTTTTCAACTATGCTTTTTGTTTAATATGTAAAAGAAGAAGATTGACTTAGAACAAAAGAAAATAAAAGTTGTTCAGGCAATATCAATGGGCATGACATGGTGGGTTGACTAATTCAAATGAATTTATAGTATTGACTAAGGTTTCTGTCTCACCCGGTCCTGCAGCTATTCAACCCCAAAGAAACACACAGAGGCTTATATTAATTATAAACTGGTTGACCTATTAACTCAGGATTCTTAGGAATTCTTACATCCTACATTAGCCCATAGTTCTTGTCTGTGTTAGCCATGTGGCTTAGTACCTTATCGGCAAGGCAGTCACATCTTGCTTACTCTGTGTCTGGCTTCCTCTGTATCTGGGTGACTGCAGACTGACTCTTTCCTTTTCTCAGAATTCTCCTGTTCTCATTGCCTCACCCCTACTTCCTACTTGGTTGCCTTATTATACACCCTACCTGACTACTGGATAATCAACACTTTATTAAACAAATACAAGAAACAAATCTTTACAGGGTAAACCATTGTCCCATAACATTATAGTACATTGTTTCATTATTTATTCCCAGTCAATAAGCTAAAAGCACACAGGAAAAACAGAATTGTTCTGGATTTTTCAAAAGATTAGCACAGTCTTACCAAGGAACTCTAAAAGCTATTCAAGGAAGCTTTAGTTCAGACTTAGATATATTCCCAGTATTTGAAAGTCTTCCAGGTATAAGGGACCAGCTAGGAATGAATACTATTTATTACTAACTCATGTGTAACATTTTGACAGACCAGATTTGATGTAACATGAGAGAGAATGCTATATCCAGTTTGTGATGATAGAAAATGCTAATTGCCAACTGTGTACTCTGCAGTTTTAGTTGTCCAAACACAAACAACTTGTAAAAACAAACTGAAAGCAATTTGCAGGATGTCTAGTTACGGACTAAGTTTAAATCATCACACATCATTCTTATCTGGCTATTTAAATTTTGTTAGGACCAGTTTCTTTTTTTTTCTAGCAGGAATTTAATACTGTCTATCATATCAAGTATTCATGAGGTCATGATACAATATGTAAAGGGTTCATTAAAGAATATAGCCCCTCCTCCATCTAGGTCTAGGACCTAGACCTAGATGGAGAGGGCAGGACCTTGGACTTTCCACAGTGCAGGGAACCCTGACTGCTCTTCGGACTGGAGAGGGAGGGGGAAAGGAGTGGGGGTAGGGGGAGTGGTGTGGGAGGAAGGGGAGGGAAATGGGAGGCTGGGAGGAGGGCGGATTTTTTTTTATTTTTCAATAAAAAAAAGAATATAGCCGCTGTATATTGTCAAAAGTGACACTGTGCTCTCAACGTTTTTCAGAATTTAAAGTTTCAAATATCAAAGAATAATTTATAAAGTTGTTAATGATTCTTAATGGAAAGATAATTTTTTGAGACATTTTGTTTTGTTTGTATTTACTTCCATATTTCCATCATATTTCTGTATTTAAATCTACTCATTTCTTGAAATGTACACATCTGCATAAAGGTTTGCTTGTGTAAAACTCTTTGAGATTTTAACAAAATATATTTCCCTCAGTAAGTTATGAAAGTGCTATGTTGGTAAACTCTTACTTTTGGTGGGTCAATAGGTGAGGCTAATTCCTACTCCTCCATAGGACATGAGCTCAGTTCTAGCCCGCATAGCAGGAATCATAAACTCCAGTTCCAGGTGATACAATGCCCTCTTCTGGCCATCAAAAGCACCTACATTCATGTGCAAAAATTAAAATACAGAAACAGAGAGATAAACACTCACACATAATTTAAAAATAAAACATAAAATCCTAAAAAACATTATATCTCTCACTACTTCGTAGAGAAGTGAATTCAAGTAGTTTTCTGTGCTTTTTCTGTGAGGTAATACAATTCTCTCTCCTCTCTCTCTCTTCTCTCTCTTCTTTCCTTCTCTCTCTCTTTCTCTCTCTCTCTCTCTCTCTCTCTCTCTCTCTCTCTCTCTCTCACACACACACACACACACACACACACACACACACAAACACATACACACACATTCTTTTTTTTTTTTTTATTTTTCGAGACAGGGTTTCTCTGTAGCTTTTTGGTTCCTGTCCTGGAACTAGCTCTTGTAGACCAGGCTGGCCTCAAACTCACAGAGATCCGCCTGTCTCTGCCTCCCAAGTGCTGGGATTAAAGGCGTGTGCCACCACCGCCCAGCTTATACACACACATTCTTCTTACTACATTTTATAATTCTGTTTCATAAGAGTGATAATAAGTTTTTTTTTTTTTTTTTGGTTTTTCGAGACAGGGTTTCTCTGTGGCTTTGGAGCCTGTCCTGGAACTAGCTCTGTAGACCAGGCTGGTCTCGAACTCTCAGAGATCCACCTGCCTCTGCCTCCCGAGTGCTGGGATTAAAGGCGTGCGCCACCACCGCCCGGCAAGTTTTAATAAAGTAATAATATTAATCTTCTATTTCTGTTCAAAACCCGACTCAATAGTAAAATGTATTTGTGAAAATGGGCAGAATGTATTAAAGCAGTACTCTTATTTCCTGAGGATGGAACAATACTCTCTTTGCTGCCTGGCTTTTGCCATGTTTTGTAATAATTACTGATTTATTTCCTGGAAAAATATTTTTATCAACTTTTATTAAATTCACAATTGCTAAGAAAGTTGCTAATGAGATAAAAAACATTCTGCACATAAGCCTTTAGAGAAAGCACATACCTTGATTATTTCCTTAAGTGTACACTGTCATCCTGTATAGGATGAAGTGTAACTACGTCATACTCCAGTAGTTGTTTCTGAATTACATCAAAGTTGTTGCCCATTGTAAGTACTAATTGTGGATAATCTGATATTTTGCATGTGTTATATCACTCAGATATTTAGATTTATTGAAGTTTCATCACAATATGCAATCTAACTGCTCCTTAGCTAGAACAGTCGTAAAACATCGATGTACTACTGTGAATTCAAAAGTTTTCAGTATACCGAGTTTGCTGGTGTGGCACAAAAATTTAGAGGACAAAATGCAACCTTCGAAAATATGAGCTACTGGGTTGTGTGTCCTAAACCTTCATCTTCCCTTTCCGTTTGTGTTCACCTTTAAAACAGGGCATTTGTATTTAGTTACTTTTTGTATCCAATCCATTTTGATGTTCATGGTTCACTACTTAGGTAACTGTGGTCAGTCTTTTTCCATTACACATCCTTAAAGAGTGATACTGGTTGTCCAGTTATGATTGACGAGTTCTGTAAGACTTATAGATTCTCACAGCATGATGACAATAGTACATGAATGTGGATTTTAGGACGGGATTCCTGTGCTTGCTCCATCATAGCTGCTCTCCCTAGGCTATTCTTGTGTTACCACTGTACATGTGTTCTTAGTGATGCAAAGAACTGTAGCTAGTGTGGTAAACCTTTTGTGAGGGTGACATTTAGTGTGGCAGCTTTTCTTTCTAAAATTCTCAATCCAGGACTCAAAAAACACTAAATATATAGTGATGAACCCATGGACATGCCAATGAGTTTCTTTATTGGAAAGAACAAGTATCCCTTATGGCTGAATTGTTTTGACCATTGGTATGACAGTTTTCTTCATGTTGTATGTAGAAAGTCAGCTTCACAGTTGATGTTTTACTGCATCTGGCCAGCTGCACTCCAGACCATGTATGGGTTCTTGCCTGGTTTGATCTTTAATCACTTCTATAAAAATGCAACAAACCAGAAATCCATGCCAGCCAAATCAGTGAGTTATATTACTGATATCATGCATCTGAAACTCATCCTAAAGTAATTCCTATTTTTTCTAACTTCTTTTTTATTATTTATTTATGGATACCTGTATGTATCTGTGTGTGGATATATATATATATATATATATTACTTCTAGTGTCCATAAGGCCAGAAGAGCACATTGAGTGGAACCAATTATAATTAAATTATAATTTTATAATTATATGCAGTTTTGAACTTCCAGTGTGAGTGCTGAAATCCAAACTTGGGTCCTCTGTAAGAGCAACATGCGCTCTTAACTATTGAGCCTCCTCTTCAGTCCTGCAATAATTTTTATATATTATAATTCCTTTCAACCTTTCTATGCAATGCTGGCTTTAACTCATTTTTTGACAATCGTTTACTCTAAATAATTATTTCACAGATGTATGATTGCAACTTTATTACTTGTATTGTTTTAATAAAATGTTGATTGGCCAGTAGCCAGGCAGGAATTATAAATGGGGTGATGAGAACCGGGGAATTCTGGGAAGAGGACAGTCTCAGTCTGCAGTCATCACCCAGATGCAGAGGAAGTAAGAAGAGAATATCTCACTGATAAATGTAACAAGCCACGTGGCTAACACTGACAAGAATTATGGGTTAATGTAAAATGTAAAAGTTAATAAGAATCCTGAGCTAATAGGCTAACCAGTTTATGATTAATATAAGCCTCTGTGTGTTTCTTTGGGGCTGAATGGCTGCAGGACTAGGTGGGACAGAAACTTCTGTCAACGTATGACCATGGATAGAGTACCCAAACTATACACAAAATTGTGTTCATGACCAGACATGCTTTTATCAGTAAAAATATTAAACAACATATTTCATTCAGAATTTCATATTTAACTTTAATGGTAAGGGATAGAGAATGTACTGTTTCAGCCAAGGAACAATTTATTTAAAGTTAAAATAGACTCAGGGCATCAGAAGAAAGCATTAGAGAGACAAGCTCTTGATAAGCAGGGACCATGGGAAATAAAGTGGCATCAGATCCTGTGCTCACCCACTTTATAGGCCACAGCCTAACTAAGATCATGAAATGTAGTACTTTAAGAATGGGATTTTGAAATAAGTCATTTTCTGACTGTATTTTTCCTAGCTTATTTGGAAATTCACTAAGATATGTAAAACCCTTAATTCTGGTACATTTCAGATAATTATTTGTCTTTAGTTTTCAGGGCATTGTCTGAAATAATAGATTAGATATGTCTATGGTTGGCATTCCCAGTGGTTATAGTGATTTAGGAGAATTCTTTTCAAAGGTAAAATTAAAGATGCACATGGTTTAGACATATCATGAGTCTTTGTGATTACGAAAGAACGAAGACTGTTGTTCTTAGTGCCTAATTTCTTCTTGCTGTGGGCATTGTCTATTTTTTCTAGTTGTGTAGAAAGCTTCTACTTCAAGATCACCCATGGATAGGGACAGGGGGATGGATGTTCCTTCCTGCCTCATGCTGAACACTTGGAAGTCGGACAATGAATCTAAACATAGATGTCACACACATCTTTGAGAATGCTTTCAGTGGGACTTGTTCTCAGTAGCACAATAAGGAGTTTAGTTGGACATCAGATTTGCTAAATAAGCAAAAAGAAACACAAAACATCAATCAATTCCAATTCTGAAAAGAAGAAAAAATCAACATGAACTCGCAAGTTTCTCCATCTTGTTAGCTTATATTGGGCCATTTTTATCTTCCCAAAGCCGAGATAAATTGTACTGAAAGTGCTATAAGTACTTAGTATCTTGTTGAAAAGTGTGGAAAGATGTCTATCAGAGCAAACTGGAAGAAAATGTATTTGGAATGAAAGACAGTTAAGAGAGCGGGAGGTTACCATACTCTTTCAGATAACTTCTGGCTTCGGAGTGTTCTAACAAACTGTATTGAAATGAATGGAAGCAATTATAAAAGGAAGCTGCTGACCTTTCTGAAGAGTCTGCCAATCCATAGCACCTCCTGCAATGCTCATCCCCTTTATTCATGCTTAACAAACCTCGTCACCCTTTTCACGGAGCCTCAGAACCCCTTGTTAACTTTTCCCCTTTTGTTGTCTTTAGGGTGTCCGCAGCTCGCCTGTCTGCTGAATTGCCTCTCAATTGCCAATTAAAGGACGTTTAAGAATGAGTCCCTAGGGAGGAATTAACCTAGCAAGTTAACCTGGGGAAGGATATGTTGAGAACACAAGGGCCCATCTTTGTAGCCTCACGTATTTTCCGGCTCATCCAACTTCTGGAACTATACGGAGGGGGCGTCCAACACTTTTGTGTTTGCACAAGTTAGAAGACATCTCGGTGCGGTGTTTTCTTGCATAAACAATTTGAATAACAAGAACCAGAAGCGAAGCAATGGATCCCTATATGTTATTTTACCCTCCAGGGCAGAAATGCGAATATCTAAGCACTGCTCTGCAGAAGCATTTAGCAGCTACCTGTTGGCAGTGTAATACAATCCCGTTAGGAAAGCCTTATCCAGAATATGTCATTACTTGATAATGCCGACTTAACATATAAGCCCCTGGATCTTCCTGGCTTGGATTAACAATCATTTGAATGATTATGAAGCAGAATTCTCTAGAATTGAGTAGTTCTGTCACTCAGATCAGGAAAAAATATTTTATTTAAATGATCTGATATTCACCATCTGATCAAGATGTCTTTGTGTGTCTGATCTTCCCTCATATCTAAGGCATTTACTTCAGGAACATTTTAGATCAGAAACCCCTAGTGCATCTTACTAGGTAATTTATTTATATATTTATTATAGTACAGGAGAAAGATATTAGATGAAAGAATTTAAAAATAAGAACCTCACTAGAGCCACACATATTGAACTTTTCCATAAATATGGATTCTTCCTTTTTAATTGTAGACACCATTCATAGTATTGTTGTTTTCATAAAGAGTGGATTAAATCAACAACAACTTACAATGAGTATTATATGTTCAAATTTCTATATATCTGATTTAATGCCTCAACAAGTCTGACATTCTCATTAGTGAAATGCTACCCTTTAAATAAGGCACATACAATACATGTGTATGGATGAATTCTGCCTAAAACCACATAGCTCTGTGGGACATTAGAGAAATAAAAATTTGAGTACACTATTCAAGTGAAAATAGAGATGTCCCCTAAACCAGAGTCAAAGTTTTCTGTTACTCTCATAGCACACTGAACAATTTATAAACAAATCTGCCAATGGATAAGCTACTATTAATTATCAAGTTAAGATAAGAAGACCAAGCCTAACAGCAGTTATGATTTTCTCTACATAATTTAATGGAACTTTAGGAATCTTGCATAATTTTTTCTACATCTTTTGATAATATTTTTAAAAAGTTTGTTTCTTAAAAGTTCCTGTAATTTCATACTGAATTGAAAAAATTATATTAATGAAAATTCCATACTGAATTGAAAAACTATATTATTAATCATAATAAATTGGAAAAAACTATGTTATCGAGGTGAAGAAAAGTATATAAAGAGTGAACTGGGCCCTTTGTTCGCGGGACGCCCAGGCAGCGGGGAGATCGGATCCGGGTGCCAGGAGGGCCATCGCTGGGGTGAGTGAGTTTCTGGCTGCGGCGGCAGCCCGGGACAGGGAGCTCAGACGTTCCCCCACCCCTCCTGCACTTCCTGGTCAGTCTGCGGGGGCTGTACTCCTTGATACCTCTTCTCCATTCCTGTCCCACACAGCTTGCACCCAAGGCCCTCCCCCACTACCTCTGACCCCCCTCCCCTCTTTGAACCACACAACAGCTCCCAGCTCAGCCTGTTTGGGCGCTGGGACAGGGTCCGAATTGGGAGGACATTCGGGAGGGTGGTGGCTCCTTTGTCTAGGTGGCCGGCCTGCACCAAGCGGGGCCGGCCTTTGTTCGCGGGACGCCCAGGCAGCAGGGAGATCGGATCCGGGTGCCAGGAGAGACATCGCTGGGGATGGTCCCTGCTTCTACACTGAAGAGATACACCCAGAGACACAGGCACAGCAAAGACAGGACCAAGACACCAGGCCTCTCTTGGCTTCATTTGAAAGAGGAGATGGGAAGGCGCCAATGCAAGAATTCCTCCAACAACCTGAAAGGCAACATGACATCACCAGAACCCAGGGATCCCGAAATAAGAAGAATTGTACACCCTACTCCAGAAGAAGTAGAAGAAATCGACCCAAAAGTGAATTTTTTGAAAATAATAGAAGACCTTAAACAGGAGGTGAAAAACTGCCATAAACAATTAGAGATTACAAACAAAAAGGTAGAGGAAATGAATAAATCGCTCAAAGATACCCAAGAAAACCAAGAGAAACAAGAAAATGCAATCAAACAGGTAAGGGAAATGGTTCAAGACCTGAAGAATGAAATGGAAGTAATGAAGAAAACACAAACCGAGGGAAGGTTGGAGATGGAAAATCTGGGTAAACGAACAGGAACTACAGAGACAAGTACTACCAACAGATTACAAGAGTTAGAAGAAAGAATGTCAGACACTGAAGATACCATAGAGAAAATTAACACACTGATCAAAGAAAACAGCAAAACCAACAAATTCTCATCACAAAACATTCAGGAAATATGGGACACAATAAAAAGACCAAACCTAAGAATAATTGGGATACAAGAAGGAGAAGAAGTACAGCTCAATGGTTCAGAAAATATATTTAATAAAATTATAGAAGAAAACTTTCCCAGCCTAAAGAAAGATATTCCTTTGAAGGTTCAAGAAGCATACAGAACACCGAATAGACTGGACCAGAAAAAAACATCTCCTCGCCACATAATAATCAGAACACAAAACATCCAGAATAAAGAAAGAATATTAAGAGCTGCAAAGGAAAAAGGTCAAGTTACTTATAAAGGTAAACCTATCAGACTTACTCCCTGACTACTCTATGGAAACCATGAAAGCCAGAAGGTCCTGGATAGATGTACTGCAGAAGCTAAGAGAACATGGATGCAAGCCCAGACTACTATACCCAGCCAAGCTTTCGTTCACTATAAATGGAGAAAACAAAATTTTCCAGGATAAAAACAAATTTAAACAATACGTAGCCACAAATCCAGCCTTACAGAAAGTAATAGAAGGAAAATCACAAACCAAGGAGACCAACAATGACCACAATAACTCAAACTTCTAGACACCCTTTACCAGCGCAACTAAAAGAAAGCAAACACACAAACCCTATGACTAAAAAAGTGACCAGAGTTAGCAACCACTGGTCATTAATATCCCTTAATGTCAATGGACTCAACTCACCTATAAAAAGACACAGGCTAAGAGATTGGATACGCAAACAGGATCCAACATTCTGCTGTTTACAAGAAACACACCTCAACCACAAAGATAGGCACCTACTTAGAGTAAAGGGATGGGAAAAGGTTTATCAAGCAAATGGACCTAAGAAACAAGCAGGTGTGGCCATACTAATTTCTAACAAAGTTGACTTCAAACTTAAATCAATCAGAAGAGATGGAGAGGGATATTTTATACTCATAACAGGAACAATTGATCAGGATGAGGTCTCAATCCTGAATATCTATGCCCCTAATATAAAAGCACCCACATATGTAAAAGAAACATTACTAAAACTCAAAGACGCCATCAAACTGCACACACTAATAGTAGGAGATCTCAACACTCCTCTTTCACCAATGGACAGGTCAATCAGACAGAAACCTAACAGAGAAATAAGAGAATTAATGGAGGTATTGAATCAAATGGACTTAACAGACATCTATAGAACATTCCACCCAAATAGGAAAGAATATACCTTCTTCTCTGCAGCTCATGGAACCTTCTCGAAAATTGACCACATCCTCGGTAACAAAGCAAACTTCCACAGTTACAAAAAAAATCCATAACCACCTGTGTCTTATCAGATCACCACGGACTAAAGTTAGAATTCAACAACAATGCTACCCCCAGAAAGCCTGCAAACTCATGGAAACTGAATAGTCAACTATTGACCCACACCTGGATTAAAGAAGAAATAAAGAAAGAAATTAAAGTCTTCCTTGAATTCAATGAAAATAAAGAATCAACATACTCAAACTTATGGGACACTTTGAAAGCAGTCCTAAGGGGAAAGTTCATAGCCCTTAGTGCCCACTTAAAGAAAACAGAGAAAGCATACATTGGAGACTTAACAGCCCACCTGAAAGCTCTAGAAAAAAAAGAAGCAGACTCACCTAGGAGGAGTAGAAGACTGGAAATAGTCAAACTGAGGGCTGAAATCAACAAAATAGAAACACAGAAAACAATCCAAAGAATCAATGAAACAAAAAGCTGGTTCCTGGAGAAAATCAACAAAATTGATAAACCCCTATCCAAACTAATCAAACGGCAGAGAGAGAATCTGCAAATTAATAAGATCAGAAATGAAAAGGGGGACATAACCACAGACATAGAGGAAATTCAGAGAATCATTAGATCTTACTACAAAAGCCTGTATGCCACAAAACTGGAAAATGTAAAAGAAATGGACACTTTTTTAGATAAATACCATATACCAAAGTTAAATCAGGACCAGGTGAGCAATCTAAATAGACCTGTCAGTCGCGAAGAATTAGAAGCTGTTATCAAAAACCTCCCTACCAAAAAAAGCCCAGGACCAGACGGTTTCAATGCGGAATTCTACCAGAATTTCCAAGAAGACCTAATACCTATACTCCTTAAGGTATTTCACAATATAGAAACAGAAGAGTCATTGCCAAATTCCTTTTATGAAGCTACCATCACTCTGATACCAAAACCACACAAAGACTCAACCAAGAAAGAGAATTACAGGCCAAACTCACTCATGAACATCGACGCAAAAATCCTCAACAAAATACTGGCGAACCGTATCCAAGAATACATTAGAAACATTATCCATTATGATCAAGTAGGCTTCATACCAGAGATGCAAGGCTTGTTCAACATACGAAAATCTATCAATGTAATCCATCATATAAATAAACAGAAAGAAAAAAACCATATGATCATTTCCTTAGATGCTGAAAAAGCTTTTGACAAAATTCAACATCCCTTTATGATAAAAGTCTTGGAGAGATTAGGGATACAAGGGTCATACTTAAATATAATAAAAGCTATTTACAGCAAACCGACAGCTAACATCAAATTAAACGGAGAGAAACTCAAAGCCATCCCACTTAAATCAGGAACACGACAAGGCTGTCCACTCTCTCCATACCTCTTCAATATAGTGCTTGAAGTTTTAGCAATAGCAATAAGACAACATAAGGGGATCAAGGGGATTCGAATTGGAAAGGAAGAAGTTAAACTTTCGTTATTTGCAGATGATATGATAGTCTACATAAGCGACCCCAAAAACTCCACCAAAGAACTCCTACAGCTGATAAACGCCTTTAGTAATGTGGCCGGATACAAGATCAACTCCAAAAAATCAGTCGCCCTCCTATACACAAAGGATATGGAAGCAGAGAGGGAAATCAGAGAAGCATCACCTTTCACGATAGCCACAAACAGCATAAAATATCTCGGGGTAACTCTAACCAAAGAAGTGAAGGATCTATTTGACAAGAACTTTAAGGCATTGAAGAAAGAAATTGAAGAGGATACCAGAAAATGGAAGGATCTCCCTTGCTCTTGGATTGGGAGGATCAACATAGTAAAAATGGCAATCCTACCAAAGGCAATTTATAGATTCAATGCAATCCCCATCAAGATCCCATTAAAATTCTTCACTGATCTTGAAAGGACAATAATCAACTTTATATGGAATAACAAAAAACCCCGGATAGCCAAAACAATCTTATACAATAAAGGTACTTCTGGAGGCATTACCATCCCTGACTTTAAACTCTACTATAGAGCTACAGTAATGAAAACAGTGTGGTATTGGCATAAAAATAGAGAAGTTGACCAATGGAATCGTGTAGAAGACCCAGATCTTAACCCACAAACCTATGAACACCTCATTTTCGATAAAGGTGCTAAAAGTATACAATGGAAGAAAGAAAACATCTTCAACAAATGGTGCTGGCACAACTGGATGTCAACCTGTAGAAGAAAGAAAATTGACCCATATCTATCACCATGCACAAAACTCAAGTCCAAATGGATCAAAGACCTCAATATCAATCTGAACACACTGAACCTGATAGAAGAGAAAGTGGGAAGTACCCTACAACAGATGGGCACAGGCGATCGCTTCCTAGGTATAACCCCAGCAGCACAGTCATTAAGGGCAACATTGAATAAATGGGACCTACTGAAACTGAGAAGCTTCTGTAAAGCAAAAGACACTTTCACTAAGACAAAAAGGGAACCCACTGACTGGGAGAAGATCTTCACCAACCCCGCAACAGACAAAGGTCTGATCTCCAAAATATATAAAGAACTCAAGAAACTAGACTTTAAAATGCTAATTAACCCAATTAAAAAATGGGGCACTGAGCTGAAGAGAGAATTCTCAACAGAAGAAGTTCAAATGGCCAAAAGGCACTTAAGGTCATGCTCAGCCTCCTTAGCGATCAGGGAAATGCAAATCAAAACAACATTGAGATATCACCTTACACCTGTCAGAATGGCTAAAATCAAAAACACTAATGATAGCCTTTGCTGGAGAGGCTGTGGAGAAAGGGGTACCCTCATCCATTGCTGGTGGAAATGCAAACTTGTGCAACCACTTTGGAAAGCAGTGTGGCGCTTTCTCAGGAAATTTGGGATCAACCTACCCATGGACCCAGCAATGCCACTCTTGGGAATATACCCACGAGATGCCCGATCATATGACAAGGACATTTGTTCAACTATGTTCATAGCAGCATTATTTGTAATAGCCGGAACCTGGAAACAACCTAGATGCCCTTCAATGGAAGAATGGATGAAGAAAGTATGGAATATATATACATTAGAATACTACTCAGCGGTAAAAAACAATGACTTCGCGAATTTTGCATGCAAATGGATGGAAATAGAAAACACTATCCTGAGTGAGGTAACCCAGACCCAAAAGGATGAACATGGGATGTACTCACTCATAGTTGGTTTCTAGAGATAAATAAAGGTCAGTGAGTCTATAATTTGATATCCTAAAGAAACTAAATAAGAAGGTGAACCGAAAGAAAAACATATAGCTATCCTCCTGGTTATGGGAAGTAGACCAGATTGCCGGGCAAAAATTTGGGATCTTGGGGGTGTGGTGGGAGGGGGGCTGAGGGGAGAAGGGGAGAGAAATGTGAGAAGGGGAGGATGGGGGGAACCTGGGGAAACGGAATGTTTGGGATAAAGGAAGGTTGGTTAGGGGAGCAGAGAAGCACACATCTTAATTAAGGGAGCCATCTTAGAATAGAAAAAAAAATATAAAATAAAAAAAAAACAGTTTCCAATAGAGAGAGCTTAAAGCTGCCTAACAGGTACTCAAACAGGTAAAATATAAATCAACAGGTAAAGTATACAATAATCAACAAATACAGTATATTAATTATAATGCAGCTATGGCAAGTGTGCATATTAAATATAAAACTTATTCTACAACATTTTTATAAAAAATGCTGTTTATGGTAAAATCTTCTCAAGTTTTGACAATTAAGATATTAAACTCTTAATTTAAACCAGTAGCCTGTCTGGTACAAAAGGGCAGGATAAAAGCTAAAAAATGGCTTGATCCCCAGATGATTATTGCTACAATTCACACAACTGTATTTTGCTAATGTTATAGCAAAAAAAATCCCTTAAAGGATTTTATGCTAAATTTTACAAATGGCTCTTCCAATGGAGGAACTGCATATATGGCTAATAATAATAAAAAAAATATTATGGAGCATAATAAGGCTCCTTGTAAGCAGCTTATGAAACTTGCAAGTAGATCCAGATGCAAACGGATCTGACATGATAACACCAAGCTGACCTTTGCTAGGGCAAGGTGGAAAAGCCCTTGCAATGCATTATGAAAAAACCCAACCTATATATATTTGGGGTCGAGGATATGTTTATGCTTTTTTCACAGAAAGAAAATAAAAGCTGGGCCTGATGTCGAGGCTGCGCTGCAGACACAGAGGAGTTCCTGAGGCGATTGCAGAGAGGTCCTTAGTCTGGCTTTTCCTGCCCCCAAGGAGAGGAGTCCCTGATAACAGAACCTGCTGCTCCACTCTACAGGGTGTCAATTCTGCCTCCTGAGTCCAGGGAGACCCGGCTGAGATAATGCCAGGATGTGCTTCAGATAGCTGAATCCAGCTCACCTCACCCAGGAATCCCACCGGCCCTGAAGCACAAGTGCTAAACTGCTTCTGCAGCTTGAACTCTGGTCTGCTTTGGAGCTGAGATGCAGACTGGACATCAGACTGTTTTAATCTTTGGGACACAGAACTCATTTTAATTAAAATACTAACCTCTTCACTTAAGAAGGGGAAAGATTGGGGTTCCTGAGACTGTTGCTCAGAGTCTGGAAATGGTGGTATTTGACAACAATGTATGTCATTGTACTTTTACTGAAATTGATCTAATGATATTTGTAACTGCTTATAGATGTTGGGAAAGGTTTGACACATGCTGTAAAGTGTTTGGGTTTAATGCATATGTTAAGAATTTTAGATTTTGATCCCTTTTTCACCTCCCTAATTGATGGCAGGCAAGCACACGTAACTTTTTGTGGAGTAGGCATTTAGGAAGGAGGACATACCATGGGCCAGACTAAAAGGTGAATACTGGGTTTGGAAGGTGCCCCTTTCTTCTTGTCTGGAGATGGAGTTATTGGTGCCAAAATTATATCATATCTTTTGTTTAAGGAGCACCTCACAGATTTTTCATTAATGATAGATACAGGGGCCCAATGACGGGAGTTAGTGTGGATCCTCACCTAAATTTCAAACCATACAGAGGCCGTACAGGCCGGCTCAACATGGCATGGTTTTTAGGTACGAGGACGCTCTCCACATAGCCTAAGACAGGGTGCCCTGTGATCTGCTTACTTTAATCCTACTAGATACCTTTTATTTGAGAAGCTCCAAGAAACTAATGTTACTCATAAGGCACCCCTCTGTTCCCAGGAGAGGTAAATTGCTTCACCAGTCGAGAGGAGGGTCTCTCCTTGTCCCAGTCCCTTCTCCTTTAGATCTGACACCATGGTTGACTCTGTCTTGGTGCCCTCCACCTATAACTACTTGCCTTTATATAAGAAAGGAGGAATATGTTGGGAGCCGTTTCCCCCCCTAAAGATTGTTACAGAAACCATCACCTTGGGGAGCCTGCAGGGAACCCCAAACCCATAATTATGTTAAGAATAGTCCTATTGGCAAAACCTGCCCCACACCCAATTAGCTATTCGCTAATTGCTAACGAACCTAATCTGATAGCGGAACTGCCTTAAATTCCAGCTATCCAGGGAACTAGGTGTGGCAACTCCTGACTTCTTGGCCTACCCGACCGGATGTAGGTTACGTGACTGGGACCACGCGGCCAGATTCCATGCTCCTGTGCCCTGCTCCCCAAGCCCTCATTCAGGGGGTATATAAGTTGTTACCCTGTCCCTAATAAACGGAGGCTTTGACAAAAAAAAAAAATTAATATAGGCTAAATCAATATGTAAGAATTAGCCAATAAGAAGTTAGATCTAATGAACCAAACAGTGATTTAATTAATACAGTTTCTGTGTTGTTATTTCGGTTCTGGGAGACCAGGACAAACAAGGGGCCTCCTTCAACATCATTGACTTAATTGATTTGAGGAGACCCAAAATGAAAGTGGGTGGTTCCATTCCCTGGTGTTGCTTATTGTTCTATGTAAGATTAGAGAATGCAAGATAAAGACCATGTATGTTTTTATTTATTCCTGTCTCCCTTGACTGTGTCTAGGACCTGACTAGTTGTTTTAACATCCTGTTGCCTTGTCATCTCCAAAAGAGATGGATTGTAAGTTACAAATGTGAACTAAAAAGTCTCCCTAAAAAAAAAAAAAAAAAAAAAAAAATTATTTGCAATGTAGCAACTATCCTGGGGTATGTGTAACTGTTATTTTACCTTTAAAATTAATAAAGCATATTTGAATGAAAAAAAAGAGTGAACTGAAATTTTTTATAGGTATGGCTTCATTAAAACTTATATTTTAAAGCTCTTTTTTTTTTTTATTCTGAGAAGGGATGCTGCTTGTCCAAACTGGAGCACAAATTGAGAAAGAACACAAGTTTTATTTTGTTTTTGAAAGTAAACATGTGCATTAGAAACTGTATTAGCTTAGGAAACCAGCGGACTTCTCCATCTGCAGGTAGTTGGCTAGAAGTAGAGTATCAAGTTGAAGTCCGGTTATAGAGCTATTGGTTACCTTTACTGCGCCACTGAGAATAGTAGTTAGGTGTAAACTATCACTTCTCCTGTCCTCTTTGCAACTTGCATCGATCCTTCAAACCCTCTGAAAATTCCTCCCAGAGAAGAGGCTTACAGTTGAGTTCTTCTTGCCTACAACACGTGTCTGAAATGCACAGTGTCTTCAGCAATAGATTCTTACTTTTAAGTTTTGAAAAGCAGTGAGGCACAGTGGCAGTACCATTTTGGGAGACTCTTGTATTTCTCTGACCAAGAAACCAGGGGATGTTTTTTATGCCTTCCACTGGGTTTTTGATACATAGTAAACTGTTCTTGGATTTAACATCATTATATTGCATGGAAGAGCTCAATTAAAAATATAAAACATACATGTACACACATGCCTGTATCTCTCTGTGATTTTGAGTAATTATATAAAGTGATAATGTTGCCCTATGTCTTTTAAAAATATCCTTGATGTCATTTCTCTCCTCAAACTTCCGTACTCCCCAATGTTATCAACTTTTCTTTCTGCTTCCCAGGTAACGTCCGCCCCCATTTTCTTCATTACTCCCTCCATAGCCCCTATTTCCTTGGTCCCTTTCCCAGAAATCCTTCTTCCCCATCTCTACAGGGCGCCTTTTTGCTTTCCGTGTTTCTCTGGATGCTTCATGTTATATATCCAATTCTAAGGATTGAGAGCTAGGATCCACAAACAAGGCAGAATATGTTTTATTATTTTTCTTTTTTTCTGGGTCTGCTTTGCCTCACACCATATAATATTTTTTCTAGATCCTTCCATTTGCCTTCAAATATGTATTTCATTTTCTTTATGAATGAATAGAATTCCATAATCACATGTACTATGAAAGAGACTTCTTTATGCAATAGATATAGGCTATTACAGAGATCCACAGCTGGACAAATGCATAGAATAAGGGAGAGTGGGTTGTTAGACCACAACTGGTGCATTTGTAACACAGTCATTACTTCTAAGGGTAAAAGAAATTCAAGAAGGAGGGGTGAAAAATTTGTAAGAACCAGAGGCCTGAAATGCCTAGATTGTGTCCCCTAGCCAGGACAAAGAAAATGTGACCATGAAATTTCAACATCATGGTTGGAAATGACTAACCATGAATTAAAGAGAGTAGAACATATGCATATGTATATGTGTGTATGTGTATGTGTGTGTCTTTCTGAGCTTTAAATCTTTAAATCACTGCAAAGACTCTGAGCTGCAAGGAACATACCTCTTCACCTCTGTGTGGGGGATTGGTATCCATTTTGCACCTCAGAAGTAACCCCATTCCCATTACTGAAAGTAAATTATCTCAAAGCTATTGTATTTTACCAAGAGCACAGTGGCAAGGTTTGTCCCTGTGTTATTTTTTTTTATGAAATCTCCCAGAATCATAGAGGATGTCTGAGAAACTTGGAATCACAATGAAATAAAATTGGTTTTAGAAATTAGAGGTAATCCAGAAACTATTCATCAGAAGAAGGGACTTTCAGTTAGCTCTTATCTCCATGGCCTCTATAGTCCACCCTGCTTGATACAGAAGAAACTGGATTCACAAGACATCACGTGATGCTTTAGAAGAAAAAAATGTGTTTGAGAGAAAGAAGTCCCCAGTGTAATTCTAATTTCTTATGCTTCTTAACAATCTGCTTCACGAAATAATAATAAAATAATAATAATGGAAGAATTTTGATTTACATATATTATTTGAGGTTTCCTGTGGCAGTTGATCAGATTTTATAATTTTGGTCTGGACTAGAATCTCTTTTCCCACATTGTGTACATTGATTCCATCCTCAACAGACAAATGGTTTATTAAAAGGCAAGCAAAGTTAGTTTAGGTTCCCTAGTAATTAAAAACTAAGGTGACAGTTCTCCAGCTGTTGCTCTGAAGTCAAGTTTAGTTAGTGGCAAGGTGCCAATTTTCAATCTGAAATCATTTTTTTTATTTTTGCTTTAAATATATAATAGGTTATATTATCTCAATAATCCCTCTTCGAAGCATTATTTTCCTCAAATTTTTCTTCCAGTAACAGAGGTCCAAAATACCAGGTTTTAAAGGATGACCCATTTGGCAGAGGCAGATGTCTGGCTTTCGTACCTTCATATTTGCTAAGCTAAAGAAAGCCCCTCTCTCATTTCTATAAAGGTCCAGGAAGAAATTTAAAAAGATTTACTTATGATTTTTTTATATTCAAATCTTTCCAAATATACAAATATTTATCCATATACACATTGTAATTTTAATTAGACTTCAAAAACTGAAACTAAAACAAATATTATTTGATACTAAGCAATGTCACCTGACAGCAGTTTAACAGTCTCTGCTTTACTTTTTGTCAGAGCAGTGATGGCCTTTACCCAATATAAATAGCCACGTTTATTTGTTATCAGGGGATTTTCTTTTGAAGGAACTTAGGTGTGACTTACTGACTTGCTGCAAGTTGGCCTTGTCTCTGGCACATAGTAATCCCAACTCACTGGAAAGTCGACAGATACCTGCATGCCATGGGCAAGGAGGGTGGATTACAAAGGGTGCCTTCATTGTCCCTTGGGAAAATACAGTTGTTTTCATGGACTCATCTCTGAAGAACTAAATAATTTTCCTTTGTTTTACATTTCTTTCCCTTTATTGTCTCCTCTCTTCTGCTCTCACAGCTTCCTCCTTGGTCAGTGATGTCCCATGCTAATAGAGCTCCATTTGGTGGGAATTCAGATTCAACAGGTAATTAGTTTTTAATTTGGCATCATGAAACCTTTGGCACATATACTTCTTGACTTGGAAATATTTCAAAGTTTTGGGCAGAGATTTAATTCACTGTCAACTTTCTCTCTCTCTCTGTGTGTATGTGTGTCTCTCTCTTCCTCCCTTCTCCCCCCCTCTGTGTGTGTGTGTGTGTGTGTGTGTGTGTGTGTGCGTGCGTGTGCACGAGTGTTTAACCTAACTCAACATTGTGAGCTTTCCTTCAGGTTAATTTATTAGGTCAGTGATGGATACAGTGACACAATGACAGTAATCTGAATGATACTGTTGGGAAGACCACAGAGGACTTAGTATCTGGATATAAGGATATAAATCTTTCTTGTTCCTCCATTTCAAATTAAAACTTTCCCCACCAAAGAGAATTCTTTTTGTCCTCATGTTGTTTTGAATAAACATGGATTCATATGCTAGTAAATTAGTCTACATTTTCCAACCAAATTTATTCAAAATGCAGTAAACTTTAAATTCTATAAAGAAATGCACAAGAGACAGAAGTGAGGAAAGCATAAATAAGAAACAGATAGCCCAAACATTCCTATTTTGTCATGGTGATATGGCAAAGCCTCCATTCCGTTAAATGCAGGTCTAGGCTGCCCCTTACCTGCAGCAGCCCAGATGAATGCAGCTAAAGAAAATGCAGTTCTCCGCTTTATTTCCCTTACAAACCATTGCCACTGCGCTTAAACAAATTGTTAGTGTTAATAGACATCCTTAGGACAGAGAATTCTCCCAGTTGGAGTTATAGATGGCTCTTCAAGTCTGTTCTCAGACCTTTCTAAAGACATAGGATCTGCCTATTGACTTGTCCTGATACCCTTAGCATCCCTGTGTCACTGAGAAACTAAAGGCAGACCAGAAGGCTACTACAGCTCTCATTATCATGGATGTCCCATAGCAGTCCCTTTGTCCTCAAAATTTACTTCTCTCCCACAAATTGAAAAAACAAACAAACAAACAAAAAAAGCAAAAAACAACTTTTGGTTCTTAAGGACAATGCCTCACCCCATTTGTACCACAGATCCATCTCTGACAACCTGAGCTCTTTTCGACCATCACTTAAAAAATCCACTTCATTTTCTTCATTAACACACAAAAGTTAGAAATGTGAAGCATCACTGTCATACCTTATTTGAATTTCTGTGTTTATCTCAGTGTAAAAATACCATTCAATAAGTGATCTAATCTAAACCACAGCTTGTCTTCTCATGTCTTCTGACTTTTCCAGGGAAGAGGAAAAGAAATGTCTTCCACTCTAGAATGAATGGGAGGGGACAAACCAAAGGGAAAAGTTTCTATCCAGCCTATCTCAGAGAACCAATGACTTAACTGAGCTTACATAGAGGAGCATGGATGACTCAAAGGTATCACAAGAAAGTTTCCTGGGAGACTCTTGGTTAGTTACACCAATAAAGAGTCCGTGTCCAGAATGTACTCATGAAATGCAACACCACAGTATTCTTGGTTGACTTTCAGAGACCACAATACCCAAGTCTTGTCTCCTCAGTGATTGCTAAGCACTTACACACTTACATACTGTTGGGTAGGAGAGTAGCCATATGAGCCTTTTGAGGTTTACAAACTCAGTCTTCTCTCTATGAGGGGAATGCTAAACTGGGCTTGATCAAATGGCCATTTTATGTAGATTCTCTGAATCCAGATATCAGTGATAATGTTCAATTCAGAACAATCAATTATCAGCTTACATAGTAGATCACACAGACAGAGTCTAGTATAATCAGATGATCTAACACGCCAAAAACGATTCTCAGAGGCATGTAATATTGACATCATGGCAGTACAGGAGACACCTGATCTCTTTCATTTATTTCTCTGTGTGTGAAGGTACAGGTCTGTGTAAAGTTGCTTGTGTGTATGTGTGTGTGTGTGTGTGTGTGTGCACTTGTGTGCATGTGGGGAAAGAGAAAAGCCTTGGGTGTCTGTCTTCAGCCTTCATTTTATTTACTTGTTTGCGTATGTAAGACAGGTTATTCTTACTGGCCTGGAACTGCCAAGTAGGCTGGCTGGCTGGCTGGCTGGCTGGCTGGCTGGCTGGCTGGCTGGCTGGCTGGCTGGATGGATGGATGGATGGATGGATGTCTGGATGGCTGGATGGCTGGATGGCTGGCTTCAGGGATCCTTTTATCTCTGCTTCTGTAATATTGGAGCTACAATCATGCTCTTCCACAGATTGCTGTTTTCTTGTTTGTCTTTTTGTTTGTTTGTTTTGTTTTGTTTTATGAGCTTTTGGGACTGAATGTACATTGTCATGATTATATGGCAAGCACTTTACTGACTGACCTATCTCTCAAGCATGATTTTTTTTCTTTGCTCTCTCTTTGCTTCTATCTTTATCCCCCCTTCTCCCTTCTTTTCTTTTTTTTTTTTATTTCATGTGATTTTTCACTGTCATTGACGACTCCAAATTCCTTACACCCTTTGATAGATTATGTCTTCTACTGGTGTCATTCAGCTCCAATAGTCTCTTTACTTACCCCTTTTACCCTGGAATTTTCATATTGTATAGGTGTGCCCCATAGTTCACCCAATCTTTAAATCTGTTTATTATCTATGCTCATATAATATCTACTACTATGAATATCAACTGTAAAATGAAAATTCTTATATTTATATCATCAGAGTCATTTGTTGCATTCAAGAATGTCATATAATCATTAAGCTACAATGAGATAACAATTAGAAAAAATAATTGTAGATTTTTACTTACATACACACACATTGTTTTTCAGCAATATTCCTCACTGGTGTAACTAATAATTCCAATCTTCTAGTTACCCAACAAAAAATGCTTTGGTGTGAGTTGTGACTCCGTTTTACCATACTCTGCATAGAAATATAAGCAAAATTTCCAATTCTATTTTCCAGTTGTTGAATTCCAACACTTTTCACTAACTTGAAGTCATCAAACTACTTCAGATTAGCATCAGTTATCTTCCTGTATTGCTTTACCTTATATTTTATTACTGTCTCTTCTTCTGCACTGTGATCTGCAGCACTTAGAACACTGAACAACAAAGAGATTTTGAAAACCTTAATTTATGCCATTTATCTTCTCAGAATCATCCAATCATTTTCAATCTCAAATCCAGAGTCCTCACCAGGGTTTCTAAGGCTGTATCCACTTCAATACTTTTCTGATTTTATCATCTAATATCCTTCAAATGATCTCTTCTAGCCTCCTTGCTGACTTTTTAATAGCATATCCATGCTTCCCTCTGCAGGACATCTCTCCTGCTGCTTCTTTAGTCTTTAATGCCCTTCCTTTGAACGGTGGTGTCCAGTTCTTGGTCTCCATACCAATACATAATTTGACAGACTCAGCAAAAGTCATTACAAGGGCTTTATCTTGGCCAAGTTTAGGGACAAGATTGCCATACCAACAATACTGTTGATGTCACTGTTACACAGTTTTTAAGGGTTGCTTTCTCAGGTTCATAATCCTGATATGTTCTTCATTTGACATAATGTCTGTGTGGGACATTAGGCTGAGGTAATTTTATTCCTGGACCTCTGATAAGAACTTCTCAGGAAAGAGCACAATATTTAAAGAGATGTTTTCCATCTCTATACTTTGTCTCACTCCCCATAGCTGGCTATTCTTCCTTGCCATACACCCAAGGTTCCAAACACTTGAAGAAACTTTGTAAAAATATGAACTCCTTCAATAGTGGACACCTGTCAAGGTTGGAATGAGAAATGACGCTCATATGCTCCTATATTTGAACACTTGATCCCTGATAGGTGATGCTGTCTTGGTGAAATTAAGGATCCTTTCAGATGTTTAGCCTTGCTGGAAAAATTGTGTCACTGTTAGGTTTTGAGAGTTTAGAAATCCATCCCACATTCTGCTCTTTCTCCACTTCCTATATTTCAATAAAATGTAGGAAGCTAGTTTCCTGCTACTGTGGTTGTATCTTGCCTTCCCTGACATTCTGGATTCTTGTCCCCTAAAACCTGAAGACAAAAGAAACTCTACCTTAAGTTACATTGGGTAATGGCATTTTGTGAAATTAACAAAAATGTAAACAATGCATGACCTCTTCCTTGCTAAAGAGTCTTATACTGGGCAATGCTCTGTTGGTGTAGAGATACATTTAGGAATGGAAGCTTTCTTTGATTTAATACCTTAAGTGACACTATTGAAATAAAGGGCTAAATGATTTTTATTACCTTCATATCTGTCTGCTTGCCTGTATCTTGCTATTTTCATTACTGTGTTTATCAATGTAAAGAGTGGATATTTGAAGTACAATGCTACATGCACAAGGATAATTTTACCCCATCCTTATCTGTAACCATCCCTTTAAAATCATGCCTCATCACTTTCTTTGAAATCACAAGCACTACACTATATTATATCTGATTTTAAAGGAAATTCTTTCCATTCCCCTTTTCCCATTTGGTACAATGGTGAATATAAGTTTGCTATCCTTAGGCTTTATCACGTTAAATACTATCCTGTGTATCTGGCTTTTCCAGATCTTTATCATGAAGACCTAAAGAAAAAAAATCTCAAAGGTCTTTTCTTTCTGTATGTATGGGATGACCTCTGACTTTTATCTATCATTCTATTTATGTGCTGTGATGAGTATTTAATTGTCAACTTGGAAAAAACCTAGAATCACCTTCCAAGAAAGTCTCAGTGAGGGGTGATGTACATTTAGTTAGCCTATGGGCCAATGTGTGAGATTTAAAGTTGATTGGTGAAGACCCAGCCCATTGTGCATGACACCTGATGGAGGAGGTCATTGGTTAAGTAATAATGAAACTGCTTGGTCCCATAGGTTAAAATATAGATGGGAGGAGTAAACAGAACAGAATGCTGGGAGGAAGAGGAAGTGAGCTCAGAGACGCCATGCTCCCCTCTCCTGGGCAGACGCAATTGATATAGGAGTGTCATATATCAATCTGTTGATTTCAGTGGTTAAATCTTGGCTGGTCCTATAGGTTAAAACAGGTGGGAGGAGTAAACAGTATAGTATACAGACAGGAAGAGGAAGTGAGGTCAGAGAATTCATGCAGCTCTGCTCAGAGATGTCAGGATCCTGTCTAGCGGGCAGACAGGATGGCTCTACTCTCTGAGGCACTCGTGATGAAGCTCCGACCAAGATGGACGTAGGCTAGAATCTCCCCGGTAAGCACACCTTGGGGTGCTAACACAGAATATTAGAAATGGGCTAGTCCAGGTGCGAGAGTTAGCCAAGAAGAGACTAGAAATAATGGGCCAAGCAGTGTTTAAAAGATTACAGTTTTCGTGTAATTATTTCGGGGCATAAGCTAAGCCATGCCGGCGGCCGGGTGCGGGGAGGACACAGCCACGCTGCTCCTATTTCAACAGATGGCTGCCCAACGTGTGGAAAACTGTATCCACTGAAAGCCCGAGAAAGCTTGGGAAAGAGTAAAGCATGTTTGTTTTCTTGGTAGCAGCAGTTTCTCAGTTCTGCTCTGCTTGCTAGAGGCAAGCAGTGATCTCAGCTAAGAGAGGCTTCCTGACTCAGCTTTAGCTGCAAAGCCTTGCAGCTCTTTTAAGAGGTCCTGCCACGAAACACTTAAACGTTGTTGACGGAAAGCTAAACGCATGGTTTTCGGTTTTCAGCCGTAGCAGGAAAAAAGCTGCGCTGTTTAAAAATGCCAGCTTTCTGGGCCATCCTGCCAGGGCAACTCTGACTGTTTGAGGCAGGAGGGCCGGCTACAGAGAGAGGACTGGAGTGTTGTCTGTTGTAGCTAGCTGGCTGGCAGGGACCTTGAAACACTGTAGACTTGTGGCACTGAATGCGGCTCTGGCCCTGTACCTCAGTCACAAGGTTGGAATGGCAGAAAGCTAAGGAATGGACTGGATCTAGCTGGCAAAGCCACGCCTTTAGTCCTACTGAGATTGCTTGGTAAATTAAAGACTTATGTGGTCAGAAAAACAGAGACAGATACAGTAAAAAGACTCAAAGATAAAGAAAATTTTTAAATGGTTTACAGTGTGTTAAAAATATATACAAGCTAAAAGTAAGTTCTTAAAAGTAAAAAATAAGGAAGAAAAAGAGAAGTTGGTTGTGATAGTACACGCCTTTAATCCCAACACTTGGGATGCAGAGGGAGATTCACCTCTGTGACTTCAAAGTGTGGTAGCACACGCCTTTAATCCCAGTGCCTAGAAGGCAGAGACAAACAGATCTCTGTGAGTTCAAGGTGTAGTAGCATACACCTTTAATCCCAGTGCCTGGGAGGCAGAGACAGGCGGATCTCTGAGAAGTTCAAGAACAGCCTGGTCTACAGTGTCCAGGTCAAAAAAGCAAAAAGTTAAAAGTAAAATAAATGAAATAGAGGTTAAAATAAAGCGCACAAAGATGGAAAATACACAGAATCTTGATACTGTATGCTATTATGCTCTCTTTGAATTGTTTGAATGCTGAGGAAGGAGCAACAGATGCCAAACGGTATTTGCTTATAAATGCTGCTAAACTAACCCAACATAAACATTGTGAAAATGCCTTGACTTGGAAATTTGGATCTAAGGATATAATACTTTGGAAAGGAGTTTCTCTTTTTGTTTTCACAGAGGATGAGACCCTGTTCATTTCTTCTATTCCAATATGGTATGATGGACCACGCCCTCCTGAAGGGTTGCTGTGAACGCCTTCAGAAAATTGCTTCGCTCAACTGCCAACTGAGATGAAATTAGCACACAGGTTATACCATGAAAGACCTAATTAACGACGCCCCCATTCAGCAGGAAGCAGTTTGGAGAGAAAACTGCGCCCATGTTCCCAAATATGGTTTATAAGTGTTCTTTTACATTTAAAGGGGGAAATGGTATAGGTATGAATAATTTGCATTGATATGGATTTTGCTTTAGTGATTTAAATTTAAGGTCAATTTTGTTATATGTATCTGTATTTCTGATCTTGATTAAGGTATCGTGACTGTGTAGTTCACTTAAAAATGTAATGTATATAGGTTATTAATGGATAATCATCGATAATGGTCAAGCTTGTAGTTATGTTAGTTAGATTTTCTAGATATATATAGATATATTTTAGTTAGATAGGCATTCTTCATATCTTTCAAAGACTACAAAATAGGACATTTAATGTTTTAATAACTTAGGACTTTTCATGACAATGAGACACATCTGCTCCTGGCAGCACCAATCTACTTTAAGAGGAAGATGGGCATCGAAGAGGATCCTTATGGAGTTTGATAGCCATTTGGGCAAGAAACTGCTCTTGCCTGGACTATTGCATAAACTGGACACAGAGAACCCGCAGAGAGAGGACTACTGAACTTGTCTAAAGGTGAGATGATCTTTCGGGGTTCCTGATTTATGAAAGAGTCTGCAAGACATTCTTCAGGACAAGCAGATAATGACTGCCTTTTGAAATTTCCTGCTTTATGGAATGTCTGCTGAAAACTATGGGCCTGTAGGCTGAAGATGGATGCCCCAACAGTACAGAGGAACTTTGGGTGACTGTACAGGCAGCAAGATGTCTCTGTCATTTCTAGAGTTTGAAAGTTGCTTATTTCTTGTTTGCTTAGGTGATATTGTATCTTTCTGGAGTCTTTGATAGAGTTAAGAATAGTTAGTTATAGTTATACTTTTCCTTAGTTATGATAAAGATTATTGTAATTTTTACTTGATAACTGTTTTATGTAATTTTGCTATGTTAAAGTTAAAGCCTTTCCTTTTTGTTTAAACAGAAAAAGGGGAAGTGATGTAGGAGTGTCATATATCAATCTGTTGATTTCAGTGGTTAAATCTTGGCTGGTCCTATAGGTTAAAACAGGTGGGAGGAGTAAACAGTATAGTATACAGACAGGAAGAGGAAGTGAGGTCAGAGAATTCATGCAGCTCTGCTCAGAGATGTCAGGATCCTGTCTAGCGGGCAGACAGGATGGCTCTACTTTCTGAGGCACTCGTGATGAAGCTCCGACCAAGATGGACGTAGGCTAGAATCTCCCCGGTAAGCACACCTTGGGGTGCTAACACAGAATATTAGAAATGGGCTAGTCCAGGTGCGAGAGTTAGCCAAGAAGAGACTAGAAATAATGGGCCAAGCAGTGTTTAAAAGATTACAGTTTTCGTGTAATTATTTCGGGGCATAAGCTAAGCCATGCCGGCGGCCGGGTGCGGGGAGGACACAGCCACGCTGCTCCTATTTCAACATGCAATAGCTCTACTCTCTGAGGCACACGAGATGAAGCTCCGACCCAGGATGGTCCTAGGCTAGAATCTTCCCGGTAAGCACACCTTGTGGTGCTACAAAGATTATTAGAAATGGGCTAGTCCAGGTGGGCAGAGTTAGCCGAGAGGAGGCTGGATATAATGGGCCAAGCAGTGTTTAAAAGAATATAACTTGTGTGTTGTTATTTCGGGGCATAAGCTAGCCAGGTGGCCTGGATGCTGGGGACGCAGCCCCACCGCTCCTATTACTACAGACACCATTCCCTATGCAAAAGGTTCTGAACTGTGTAAGAACAAAGAAATCAAGCTGATTACAAGTGAGCCCAGCTGAGCATATTTGTCTTTGCTTTTGACTGTGGATGTGACGGAACAATGCCGCTTCAAACTCTTAATTGTGTGTGATAAAATAAATTCTCCCTCAAGTTAGGTTCCTTTTTTCTCAAGTATTTTATGACAGACACACAAAGAACCAAAACATACGCTATGTTTCATTTATTAGTAGGCAGATGTCAAACCATCATTTTGGGAGCTGGAGAGGTGGGCTATGTGTGGTTCAATGTTTAAGTGCACTTACTGCTCTTGCATCTGAATATGGTTTCTAGCACCTACATGTTGGCTCACAGCTGTCTGTTACTCATATACTAAGGAATACAATGCCCTCTTCTGACCTCCTTAGGAACCAGACACACACGTGCTATACATGCACATGCTAGAGCAAATATTCATAAACATAACATGTAAAAAAAAGAAAGCTTTAAGTCCCCTTGTATTTCTAGATGAAACCAGTGATATTATGGCATGCAACCTTCTAAATGGGTTCTTAAATGTGACTTACAATACATAGTTTGGGAGTTTTCATCCATGTTTATCAGGAAGGTGGTCTCTAGTTTTCTTTTTGAATATGTCCTTATTGGGGTATTTTGATGTAAGAGTAATATTGGTCTGTTCAAATGACATCTCTTCTCTTTTGATTTTATCAGATAGCTTGAGAAACAATGGCATCCGTTATTTATAGAAAAATCTTATATCTGTTCATACCTAGGATTTTCTGTTTTGCTAGAGTTTATAGTGGCAATACTCAACTTGTTTGTTATGGGTGCACTTATGTATCGTCTTACATCACATGTAAATATATGTTCATTACTTTTAAATTTTACAACATACCAGAACAAACATTTTCTAATTATTTCAATCTCAAGAATTCAATGACTTCTGTCCTAATATTCCTCCTTTTTGACTCATATTCTATTTTTTTTTCATGTATTTGTTTTGATTATCTACTCAGTCAAATCTCAATTTTTTGATTTTTTTGCATTGTTCTTTTCATTATATATTATAGTTCAATATTTCATTTTCCTCCTTTTTATAAATTAGAATTTTCTTCTCTTTTTTTCTTAAAAACCTTTTTAATATCATTTTATTTTTGAGCTGTGAGGAGAGGTTTCTCTGTTCCGCACCATCCTGTAGCTCAATATTGATTACCCAAGCTTGGTCAAGTAGCTCAGACTTATTACTCACTAGTTCTTACTTTTACATTAATACATTTGTATTAGTCTATGTTTTATCACATGTCTCATTGCTTTACCTGTGCTCTAATTGTCTTATTCCTCCAGCAGCTATCTGGGATCTCCTTTGACTCCACCCTTCTTTCTCCCTGTATTCTGACAGCTCCGGTAGTAAAATGTTGCTATGT
Source organism: Microtus obscurus (assembly GCA_963919715.1). Lineage (NCBI taxonomy): Eukaryota > Metazoa > Chordata > Mammalia > Rodentia > Cricetidae > Microtus > Microtus obscurus. The sequence goes on along the minus strand of CAWTZC010000453.1, from coordinate 3,087,984 downwards.
ACTGAGACTATCTACAGCTTTATATTACTGCAGAAATGAAGTAGCTGACTCAGTAGGCACACTCTGCCCTCTACATACTTTTGCTTTATACATTATAACACTGAAATTACCGGCACACAGGAAACAATCTTTTTGTAAATTTCTTGTCTGTCAAAACATTAAAGAGTATCTCAAAATTGGCTTCGCTTCTTCATTTGATGTTTGTACCTTTAAATTCTTTGAACACACTTTTAATGCATTTCATTTACCGTCACCAAGTGAATTTAAAAAGTTAGTGTTTTATTTTGACAACAGAGCTGAATAAACATTCAGACTGCTTGCTAATTAGTAGCTTCCTTACCTTTTTACTTGTTATTTATTTTTTAAAATCATGTGCCCATCTAAAGAAGGAAATATTTTTAATTTCTAATTTAGGGCTGGGGAGTAACTCCATTTAGTTTCATGCAGACGGCTTCCTCCTTTCCCCCCATATATCAACCCTAAATTAATAGAATAGGTGCTTTGCACCCAGCCTGGTTGCACATTGATCCTGACCAGCTTGTTTACAGTGTTTTGGCAAGTTGCTGATGTACTTCTCCCTGGAGACAGAGCAGGGGTTAATTGCTGTTAAACTCTCAGTGCCAAGTGATGGTTCAGCCTCTCCGCTACATTAAAGATGACACTAATAAGGAAAGAGTGCCGTGTATTGCTCTATGTTGAAAATTGGAGCAGCGGTGGCAGAATCTTGGAGCAGAGCTGATGTAATAGGAAGGCCATAATGTAATTATAACTGCTGAACATGTGTCATAGCAAGTTAAACGATACACTAATGAATCAAAACAGGTGATGAAGTGTGGCTCTTTCTGCAGATAGAGGTGCTTTTCAAGGTGAGATTGCCATTAATTTAATCATCTGTAATATGGATATTCTTCAAATCACAAATGAAATCCACCTTAATGCTTTCTTGCTTTCCTGCTTCTTGAGTTCAAAACAGCGAAGATAAAGGAAACAAAGAAAAAGTGAGATGACTTTAGTGCAACTCGTTCTGTGTTTAATTTTGTAAGAACAGGTTTTACATTGTAAGGTGAGTGGTTGCCCAAGGCCTTCTTCTTGTCCCAGTAGACGACTTGATCATTTTAATCCAGAAATGCAGTCAGGAACTCACACGGGAGCACAGAGCTCCAAAGGCAAACAAAAGGATCGCTTCTTTTCAAAAGGGCCATTGTATCTTTACCATATACAATAATTTAAGATTGCAACCGGCACAAGGTCATAGTGTCTCTGAAATCTACTCTATTGTGAAATGGTCAACTCTGTTAGGCTTTCAAAGCATTTTAAAAGCTATAAAATTGATTTTCCCATTTGAATTTATAATTATTTTTAAAGTTCATAAATAGTATTAGTGTTGACTTCGTATCTACAAATTTGAATTTTTATGCCTTCTTCTTAAAACAAATCCAAACACGATTATGATAGTTTCTGAATTTTAAAAGTGTTTTATAAATCTAGCAATAAAGTATTTTTATTCTCACTTAATATTTATAGTCTCAAGAGTTTTGGAAAGAAAAATGCCATTATAATATTTAAGAATCCTAGAACAATATGCTGAATATTAAATAATTTCTAAAAATAATAATTTTCAAATGATGAACTTAAAATATATAAATTTATAGCATGCAATATAAAATTAGATTTTTGTTTTCACATATATTTTCTTTAATTGACAGTCATTACTCTTAAATGATATCTACTAAATTAGTGATTGAATACAATTATAAAAGTAAATTATCAATTCCTTTTGTACAAACAGGATTGTGAGCAGGGCTATAAATGAATAAATTGATAAATGAAATGAAATACCCATTTACACATGTAATTTGAATGCTATTAGTCATCATTCCACTTCCCCATGGACGCTCCAGGTTTGTGTAACATTTGTGTGTATTCTCAAGAGAGTTAAGCAGATTTGGGTAGCAGCTGTTGATGCTCAGTCGTGGCACTAATAACAATAAATACTATCACTTGCAGCATACTTTATCACCAAGAAAGTGTTAGCTCGGTAATAGTCGTTATGACACACCGTTGGCTTGCCTTATATCTGACATGAGAACACAGAAGTTAAAAGCATGGCTTGCTTGCAAGTTGCTAAAAACAATTAGCATTTATTTCAAGTAGGCAAGATTGCTCAGTGGATAGAAGCTCCAGTAAAGAGGCAGGTATTGTCCGTGCTCTATCTCAAGATCCCACCAGGTGGCAGGAGACCTTCACATGAATGTCATGCATACAAACACCTATACACATCTCATAAGTATTTTTTTTAATCCAAAACAAATATAAAATTATCTTAGCTTCTTCCATGCAGCCACTGTGTTTTGATCTGCTTACTCTTTCCTAGTTAAGGAAGAAAGGCACTATTGGTATTGGTGGGTTTAACCATCCAAAATTCCAGACCTTATATGAATGATTGCTCTGCTTAGTATTGGGTGTGAGACTGTATAAAAACTAGTCTTAAATTTGAAGAAAGGAACTATGGTGGGATTCATTCAACATCAGTACCCTGTGACTTCATGTTCTTCTGCATTCAAGTATGAATGGTCCAGATGGTTCACTGTCTGCTTTAGAGAAAACCTTGAGTTCTTTCTTTCTTTCTTTCTTTCTTTCTTTCTTTCTTTCTTTCTTTCTTTCTTTCTTTCTTTCTTTTCATTTTACACACCAGCCACAAACCCCATCTCTCCCCTTCTCCCATTCCCCGTCTCCTCCAATTTTACCCCCATCCATTCCACAAAGGAGGGTAAGGTCTCCTTTGGGGAGTCTACAAAGTCTGACATGCCAACTTGAGGCAGTACCAAGCCCTCCTCTCTGTATCAAGGCTGAACACCATATGAAATGGGCTCCAAAAAGCCAGTTCATGCATCCAGAAAAATGCATTGTCAGCCCCCCTCCAAATATCAAACCACATAACAGTCACCCACATTTAGAGGGTCAGCATAGTTCAGTACCAAGCAGGTTCCCCAGCTGTCATTTCAGAGTCCTTGAGCTTCCACTAGCTCGGGTCAACTGTATCTGTGGTTTTCCCCGTCATGATATTGATCCTTCTTTCTTGTATGATCTTTCCTCCCTCTCTTCAACTGAAGTCCAAATCCTCATCTGTGGATCACTGCATCTGCTTCCATCAGTTACTGGATGCAGTTTCTTCGGTGACAATTAGCCTGATTGTAGAAGAAAGCTAGGTCACTTGAACTCAATCTTGATACTCATTAAAATCATCCAATATTTTGCGTGCAGTATTGGGTAAACAAGAGCTCCAGACATGACAAAAGTCTATTTGGCATAATGGCACATGCCTATAATCCCAACAACAGGAAACTGAAGTAATGGGCTCATTTTGGCTATATAGTAAGTTTAACACCAGCCTAGGCTAAACAAGAACCTGGTTCAAAGACCAGTATGTTATAAGGTCTAGGAACTCCTTCTAGTTTTTGTTTGTTTGTTGTTTTATTTATTTTTTTTTATTTTAAGAGATGATTTCTCTGTATAGCACTGACTATCCTATAACTTGCTCCGTAGACCAAGCTGGCCTCAAACTCAGGGAGATCTGCCTTCCTCATTCTCCCAAACATTGAGATTAAAGGTGTTTGCAATCACCAACTGGGTTCAAGATTCCAAAGACTTTGTGCTAATATAAAGTGAGATAAAAAAATCTTTTAGCAATGCATTTGTTTTGTATGTTGTTTGTTTGAGGAATAGCTCAGAGAAAATTATTAAACTGAGCAGACACAAAAAAATGGCTATTGAAAATCTGATACTAAAAGATAAAACCCACTCTCACTACATATTATTCTGTGCAGGCAATTTTTTTTGACCTATTGGTTACTTATTATCTTTAATTCTTAATTTTGGACATAAAGCTGCAGTCCACTGAAATTAAATACATTGCCAATATGTGCACACCTAGAAAACTACTGAATGAGGGCTGAGCCTCTATGATTCCAGAACATTCCCTGGATTCCAAAGAAAAATGAATTAACAGAGTTATTGACACCGTTCAATTGTAAGTTATTCTTCCTACAATGGCCCTTGTAATTTCTAATAAATGGCTAAACAGAAATGACAATGCATATGTTCTTGAACTGGATGTTCACAGTAGCAATGTCCTGTTTCTAGGTAAATCTTCCTTCCTCTACTATAGAACAATTCCCAGTGCTTTATTATCTTAGTGTTTGACACCTACGTTCACTTATTCATTCATCTAAACATTTCTTAAGCAAATATGTTATGCTTTTAGAATGTTTTCCTGCTAGGAATATTCACATTTATCTCTTCAAATGTTCAGTTAGCGTTTGAAATCCCTAGTGGAAAGTATACAAACTGCAGGACTTTTTACATTAAATCACAAAGGTGTGGTTGATATATGACAATGCATGAAGTGATTTTTTTTCTTCAGTGCTGGATTTGGTTTGAGGAGATGGACAGAGATCAGAATGAAAAGAGATCAAAGAAACAGTTATAAGGATAAATATAAACATGAAGAAATGCTACCTTAAGGAAACCATTAGCATTTTCTTTTAAGGGGTAAGCTACATAATAAATAGCAGAAGAGAAAATGTATAATGATGTTTGAATAATATAATGGATAATGATGGGATTTAGAATACTTATGGACATGTGGAAAAAAAAAACTGAATTCATGGAGTAGGGCTTTTCACCAAAACTTATATCTTATCTTGAAAAAGTAGAATCCAATAAAAGATAATTTATATAAGAAGGTTGTGCAAGGTTTGATTTCCAAAGTTAGAGATAAAGGTCAATGAGCAGTAGGATGGAAAAATTATTCTGAAGAAATAGAGGGGATCGTACTAAGGAGTTGAGATTTTTAAGAACAATTGGATTTTAATGATGATGTCAAACATGGATCTCCAAGAAGATAAATGAAGAAATAAGGGCAGCGGAGTTGCGTCCCCCACACCCCAGCCGCCTGGCTAGCTTATGCCCGAAATAACAACACACTAACTGTAATCATTTAAACACTGCTTGGCCCATTATTTCTAGCTTCTTCTCAGCTAACTCTCGCACCTGGACTAGCCTATTTCTTATATTCTGTGTAGCACCCCAAGGTGCGCTTACCGGGAAGATTCTAGCCTACTTCCATCTTGGGTCTTGCTCTGAGAGGAGCTGCGTGAATTCTGACCTCACTTCTTCTTCCTCCCAGCATACTATTCTGTTTACTCCTCCAACCTATGTTTTAACCTATCAGGACCAGCCAAGCAGTTTCTTTATTTTAACCAATGAAATCAACAGATTGATATATGACACTCCCACATCAGATAAAACTGTCTTAGCATATATAAAAGATATTAAAGACAGAAATAACACAATATGTTTAATTAGTTGCAGTGAATCAGAAAAAAAGAGAATCATATTTGACTCTCAAGTCACCCCTCCCCAGGCAATTTAGTATCTTTTTCTCAAAGGCAAGAGAACATAAAAACAAGTAGATACTTCCAGGTGACACAATGTCGGTGACATAGGTATCAAAATGAGTTTGCTGGTGTATTCTGAGGCCTCAGAGGCAAGGTGTTTTCTAATGTCATGAAGGATTTTGGAATGAGACAGGTACTCATAAATATTAGAGATGGGTATAGCCACCAAGGTTATAAGCACCACTGGACCAAAAGGCCACTATGACTACAAAAGAGTAAGACAATAATGTCAAAAGATAGAATGCAATATATCACTTATAATTATTCTTGATTTTAATGGAAAATTTTAATATATAACAGAAGAATAACCCTAGAAACTACTTGATAGCAAGTAGAAAGACACACTGGATACAATGAAGGATATTTTTTGTTGGTTATAGTAAGGTCTGTACTTTATTTTCATCACGATGAGAATGTAATATTTCTAACATGTGGATAATGACATGGGGAGGATATCTTTAAAATTAAGAGAGAAATATGACTGTAAATATAATAACTAGAGGAACATATCATTGCTAAGTCCATTTTGCAGAATGACAGTGTTGGGTTCTCTCCTCAACCCTAATTCATCACCTCTCAACCTCTCACATTTGCTTCTCTTTGTAGTAGGTGGAGATTGAGAAGGAGACATGCAAGTGGTCATAGATTATAGATCTATAGCATATCGAAAGTATGGGAATTTTCAACCCTAAATGGGATTTGTGTGTTACATCCCTTCCCATGAGGCTTAGTGATCATCATGGAAGAAGAGTTAGAAAAATTATAAGAACAAGGAGTAATTGTGTGCAGTGGATATGATAATTCCTTTGCACAAAGTCCTAGAAACTGGCACTCTTTTCACAATATCTGTATAAGGTCGAGCCAGTCAAATCCCAGAATGGAGATGGTAGTGGATCATGAAGCCACATACTTATCTGAAGGGCTACTGGCAGTTGATGACTGCTGGGAAAGGAATTGTCAGTTTTCAGAGACAGGCTAGTGAAGATTCTGTCCATGGTACTACACACATATGCCACACAGGAATAACTGCAACAGATTAATGGTATTAAAACAGAAAGGATGTATAAAATGGGAGAGAATATTTTTGAGGAGGAGAGTAGAAAAAATTATAGCATAGGAAATTAGGGAGAAGTTGATCAAAGCACATTCGTATTTGTGTGTAAAATTTCCAAAACAATTTAAAAGCATAACAAAAAAAAAACAAAACAAAAAAAAAACATTTCTGCTGCAAGTAAAGGAAAAGAGAAAAGGGGTGGGGAGAAATGAGAGCTTTCATAGGTGAAGTACTGAAAATCAGAAGGCAGATGGATTAAATCACAGCACATAGGATATTTTATGGTAGAAGACAGAATGGATGAAACAGAGTTCATGATCAGCAATCGTTGAAACATTAACTTTCATATACAAGAAAGCTAATCACTCCAGTAAAACTCTACAGAATTATAGATGTTCACTGTTTAAGATGAGCTTCTTCTTTCTGGTGGCCTTACTCATATACTGTTATTTTATTTTGGCTACAAAATAGGAAATGAATGCTGATATTTAGGATGCTGAAAGATACAAAGCTACTGAGCAAATGGAAACATTAAGGACTATTGGATAGCATTTGACAAAAAGCTCAGAAAGAAGTATCGGAGGAGGAGGAGTGGGATCCCAGGTCTGTTTCATTACCCCTTGGATGAGGTCCAGGATTCCTAAAGATCTTCTCTTACCCAAACCATTATACAATGCAGTATGAGTCTCTTCTTTTGACCGACTAACACCTTCCTGTATATTTGAAATATTCCTAGATTATTTATAATATGCATTGCAATGTGCATGCTATAGGAAGTTATTATACTGTTTTAAGAAACAGACAGTATAATAACTTCCTATGGGGCAGGGAACCCTGACTGCTCTTCAGGCTGGAGAGGGAGGGGGAGGAGTGGGGGGGGGGGGAGGAGAGGGAGGAATGGGAGGGAAATGGGAGGTGGGGAGGAGGCAGAAATTTCTTTTTTTTTCAACAATAAAAAAAAGAAACAGTGTTCTTAAAAGTACATGTTCAATACCCTTAACTCTTTTTCTTCTATTTTTATATTGTCAGTTACTGAATATACATATACAGAACATATATATAGACAATATTTTCATTTCAGAGGAGATGGTAAAAGCTTATCATAACACCAATAGGCCACATCACTTTCAAGAAAGTCAGTGCAAATTTGATTAATTTCTTCTTTCCACTTTTAAAAACTCAATTTCACAATTTCTCCTTTACATTTAGAGTTTGGCAGGAAAGGAATATTCCTTGAGGAGTCACACGTTTCTGGAACAACAGATAAAACTAAACCCAAAGCTCTGAGAAACTGAAACAAATCAAAAGTGAATGTTCTTTTGCTCTTTGTGGACTATCCCATGTCAACCTGTGCATTTATGTGAGTTGCCTTAAATTATAAAGATTGCTTTAAAATAAATTGAGTAGGTGACATATCTCACTTAAATGTACTCCTGAATTGTTGCAAACTATTGCTGACCACAAAGACAAATGCCCTTCCAAAAAAGAAGAAATCAACAACACTCTATTGAGAAACTTAGTGCGAATTTCCTTTGCTTCATTTTCCTCTGGCTTTTTTTTTTTTTTTTGCAGTTTTTATTTAGGGTGATTTCAAGTGTTTTAAAGTCTTTATGCATTATTGATGTAATCCATCTATCAATATTTTTTTCTTGGTATTACTGTGCAAATAAGACATAATAAGAAATATGTATAGGGAGCAATATTAAGGGGAAGCAAAGCTATAACCTAAAATAAAAGTTTCTATTTCTTTATGCATCTCGCTAGGTGTTCTTTTTTGAATTATATCTTAATTGAGACTGTCCCAGTTCTATCTCTTCCTAAATATTTAAATATTTGAGTCTTCTCCATTGTGTCTCCCTATGTATTTTCATTTCTGCAACTGGGCTTGATATTTAAAATCTGATGGTGATTTTAAACAGAAATAGGTATCAAAAGAATTCTTTATGAAAGTTTAAAACTGTCTTTTCAAGGACATTGATGTTCCTGGAAGGCAACTGACATGCTAATAATCCACTCATCAACTACTTCATGATTAAGGAATTTATAATTTGCTGACAGGGCTCACAACAACTACATCTAGAATAAGACAATATGCTTTCTCTCCCTACTGAGCCTAATTCCCTAGTAACCTTATTGAAAATGTGCATGGGCTACAAAACTAAAGATTAACTGTCCAGGGACCTGCTTCCTGGAGCTTATTTAAGATTAAATCAAATGGCAGGCAAGAGATATTTGGTAATACGGCTTTGATGCAATCTCTTCCCACATAGTCTAAGTTTAATAATGGCAAATGACACTTTATAGCCATTTAAAAAATAAAAGATTTTATTTCTAAATGTGAAATAGTTTAGTACTACACTAAAATTGGAATGAATAATTTGTTTTTCTGTAACCAAAAGCATCTTCTGCTTTTGCAAAGCACAATAAAGGATCTTTAATTACAAATTTTTCGTAATTACAAATTGTTCAGCCTTTTAAAAGGTGATGATTATCCATTATCTATTTATTTCATAACAAATGCCACAGACAGTGTTAAAGATGAGTTTAAAATGCCAGCTGAGAGGCTGCAACATTTTAATTGAATAGAGAGCAGTTCAAATATATATTTAACAATGTAGCTTTTAGACTGGGCATTAGTAATTGGATTTCTCTTTAAGAAATCAGGGGAAGATAAATGAAGATGTTCTGTGCTTTAAGATACTATATTTAGAACACTACAATAGAGTCAGAGAAACACGGTTTGTCCCCACAGCAGACATGTGAGGAACAAGTGACGTTCTTACATAAAATCCATATTGGTGATGTATTTAATTACGGAGCTGATTGAAATTGACAGCCTCAGTGACCTATGTTTGCACTTGTGATTGATGGGTGATTCCACACTGGCTACTTTTAAACCAATTCACATATTGCTCAATACCATAATATTATCCTGTCAAATTGCAAGCTACGTTTTTATAAGTATGGCGATTGGAGAATGTGATGTTTAATTAAAATGAGATGGAGATGAATTGTATTAAAACACCTAGACAACTGTTAAACAGGAGTGATCTTCCCAGAAAGCAGTGCTAACAATTCAATACACTCACTCGGACATTTCTTCTCCCAGATTTGTCTTTACTCTTGGAAAATGTATCCTTAAATGATCTTCTTGGATCATTTAAGAAGAAAAGAAAAAGAAAAAGTGGCCTCAGAATCTTGAAATGCAGCCTCTAATTCTTTTCTTGATAAGATGACAATCTTTACGCGAATCAAAGGAAATTAGTGTAGTAGATCAAAGTGGAACCCTAATGGCCCGGCACCTTTGACCCTCTGTCCTTTGTGATGTATTCTTCATTATTTTTGGCTACAGACATGCTCCTCAATGTGATTTTTTTTTGTAGAACAGCACTAATCTGTCTTTACTGTAAAACAGGTGCTATGTCTTTTCATCCCAAGTAGACATCTATTACTACAAAACTCACTTCCTTGTCAATGGAAAAATTAAGAAAAAACTCTAATTACCAAAAGCTACATTATTAGTAGTAATATGAACGGTGTGATGATGTGAGATGCCCCTTTGTATGCTATGAATATGTTTATTACCATTGGTTAAAAAAGAAGCTGTTTCAGCTTATAGCAGAGCAGAATGTAGCCATGCTGGAAGAGATATACAGAGAGAATAGGTGGAGTCAATAGAAGCCATGTAGCTGCCAAAGGAGGAAGCTACCAGAACAGAACCTTACCAAGTAAATCACAGCCTTGGCGATTCACAGATTAGTAGAAATGGGTTAATTTCAGATGTAAAAGCTAGTTAATAAGAAGCCTGAGCTAGTAGATGAAACAAGGTTGTAATTAATATAGTTTCTGTATAATTAATCAAGTATAGTGACCAGGAAATAAAGGGCCAGTCTTTTTCTACAATGTGATCTTTTTTTTTGTTGTTTTGTTTTATTTAGAATCTTACTCCATGACACACTATTCAAAAAAAAAAAAAAAACAAAAAAACCATGGAACCATTGATTTCAAGCATGTATTTAAGTTATGTCATATTGCTGCAATTAATTGAAGTCTGTCAAGACTAACTAAGATATAGTCATGATTTTAAAAAGACTCATGTATGGGTGGTGGTAGTGCAAACCTTTAATCCCAGTACTTGGGAGGCAGAGTCAGTTGAATCTCTATGAGTTTAAGGCCAGCCTGGTCTACAAGAGCTAATTCCTGGACATACTCCCCAGTTACAGAGAAATCCTTTCTCAAACATCAAAAGAGAGAGAGAGAGGACTCATGCAATTTGTAGGGGTTAAATCAAAGGCCATCTTCATGATATAACGTTGACCAATACACCAACTCCAATTTGACTGCCTAACTATAGTAATGACATAGAAATTTCTTTTTAAGAGAAACTGTCACATGTTTAGATGTGATTAGAGCAGAAGTTCAGAAAACAGTAGAGGTGAGATTTGGACTTGCATCTTCTAAAAAGAAAGAATTCTTGAGAATATTCCCTCACCCTTTTGGATAGCGATAGAAACCCACGCCAGAAATAAGCCTCTCATTTTATTGTGGAGATATGTTGCAAAATAATAAGATTTATTAAATTTTTAGTAAGTATAATCATAAAATACCTTTGCATCAGTATCTCAACTACTCAGGAATAGTACACTAATATATGTTACAGATAAACAAATTCCTTCCAGCATATATTTTTATATATATTTATTTTTTCTAGTCCATTACTAACATATTCACAGAAATTTTGGTATTTTTTATTTAATTACATTTTTAATATCATTTTACATTTCATCCACAGTTATCCCTTCCATCCTTCCTCCTGTTTCCACCTCCTCCCTCCAGCCAAAACTCAATCCATTCCTCCCAAAAAATAAGGTCTCCCAAGGGAAGTCAATGAAGTCTGGCACATTCATTTGGGACAAGACCAAGCACCTCCTCCCCTGCATTAAGGCTGAGAATAGCATCCTACAATAGGGAATGGGTTTCTGGGTAAATTGAGGGTCGGGGGGCAGTAAAGAGGACGGGATGGGAGATGAGAACTTGAGAGAATGGGATGCTCAAGGGGAGAGAGGGATGGAGGGAAAGAACAATGAAAATTCTCTGATTTTTCTTAAGTGTAATTAAAGAAAATTATTAAATTTGTAAATAAGAGAAAATATTTTGAATTGTTCATCAAATTTCTTATACCCTATAGTATATATTTAAGAAAATAGTAACATATATTCAGTGAATAGAAGATATAGTATTTTTCACCAGATTATTAAAAAATTATATTCATACTAAATTTTATAGAATTAAATGAAAAAGTCAAACACTTTAAATTGAAGGCTATAACAAAGTTAGAGCCAAAAAGTTCATTGCAAGAATCTAAATTCCATTAATACTTGAAGTATATAATAATATAACAATGTAAGAGTAGCTATATAGTTAATATAATAGTGACAATTTTCATAAATCATATTTTATTTAATTTTATAATAAAACATATATTTTACCTTTAAAAATAATTCTTATAGAACTTTTCAGCAATAATAAATTTGAATAATAATAGTTTATTATAGTCTTTCTTTTTGTGCATATTAATGTAGACATTAAAATTTTAATTTATTGTTTTACTTTGAATTGAGAAAATCATGACATGTATTTTGCCTTTAACACTATAATATTTTATTTTCTCTTAATAGTTAAACTTTAATTTCTGAAGTAAACTCAAATTGGTGACAGCAAATAATTCTGCATGCTGTTGGAGAATGAGAAGTGTTCAGTATTTTTATTATTGTTAATATATCTGTCAGGTTTTTGTCCATGTTTTTGTTTTTAGACAAAATAATCCTGATATTATTTGTTGCTTTCTTTTATCTTGAAAACTTTATTTCACGGTGATGTGATTTCTCAACTGCTTGTTTAAGTGAAATTTCTAGAAAATCAATTGCGTTGTGGAATATTAATTAACCTAGTCAAAGATGTCATGTGTGCTGTGGAATATTACTTTAACTATGTGACAGTGTGTTGCATTTGTTTCTGCTGCCTTTGTTAACGATGTAAAGTTGTGATACATTTGTTTGTGAAGCATCTGTTAATTGTGTAGAGATATGTTGCATCTGTTTAATATTGTCTGCCTAATTTTCCCGATTGGTCTAATAAATAGCTAGGAAGTCCAGAGAGATGGAGCTGGTAGGTAGAGAGAATAAGTAGGAGGAAAACTCTAGGTTTGAGAGAGAAGGAAGAGAGAAGGGATAAGAAGGGATAAAAGAGGGGTATTCCCAAAGCCATAAGTGAGATAGCCACCAGTCAGAAAGGAGAAGGAGGGGGGATATAGGACACACAGAAGGAAAGAAAGGTTAAAAGCCCCAAGGCAAATTATAGATAAAGGGAAAGAGATTAAAATAAGAGCTAAGATAAGATTGGGTAATCAGTGACCTTAAAGAAAACCTGTTACATTTGGAGTTCCAATGCATGGCCTAAATTTCTACATAGGGCCTGTGATAGCTGTGTAAAGGTATGCTACTGTTATTTATGCTGCATTTGTTTAATGATGTAAGGATGCATGTTTAATTATGTAAAGATGTGTGTTTAATTATGTAAAGATGTGTAACATTTGTTTCACCTTGTCTCCCTGAGTCACCTAATTGGTCTAATAAAGAGCTTAACAGCCAAGAGCTGAGCAAAGAAAGGATAGTGGGGCTGGCCATGGAGAAAGATTAGATAGAGGTAAAATATAGGCTTGAGAAGAATGAAAGAAGAGAATGAGGTGAGCAACAGTGATAAGTCTGGGGCCAGAAACCAGGCATCTGCTAGTCAGACATGAGAATCAGTGACAGTAATATATACAGAAAGAAAGAAAAGTAAGAAGCCCAACACAAAAGATAGATAAAAGTAACCCGTTAATTTAAATTTTAAAGAGCTAGCCAGAAATGAGTTTAAGGCTAAGCTGAGCATTCAAAACTAATAAGAAGTCTCTGTGTCATGATTTGGGAGTGAGTTGGTGGTCCAAAAGAAAAATTCTAGCATAGTAATGTATAAATAAGAAATGCTGGTTAGTAGTTAGTCACCTATAATAATCAAACTTATAGTCTTGCTAAGTATGTTTTAAAGGTTAAAAAATACATTTTAGATACATCTTCAAACACCTCAAAGATCTAGAGCATATGCCACTTAAAATGCTTTGTTAACATAGGTCTTTTCATGACAGTGGGACATATATATTCTTGGCAACACCAATTCACTTCAGAGAAGATGATGATAATCAAAGAAACTCCATATGGAGTTTGATTTCATATGATAAAGTTAACCACTGGGAAAAGAAACTGCTCATGCCTTGACTGCTGAAAGTATGCTGTACAAACTAGATTAGCAAGACCTAAAGGAAAGTGACTACAAAATCTTGCCAAAAGAAAGTAAGAAAGCCCTTCAAAATTCCTGCTTCATAGAAAAGTCTAGCAGATATTCTAGGCCTGTAGACTGAAGATGGATGCCCCAAAATTTCAGCAGAAACTTGGGTATCTGTCCAGGCAACCAAATATTGCTGACATTTTGGAAGTGGCTTGCACTGTAATTTTTGTTTACTCAGATAATATCATATCCTTCTGGGAACTTTCATGGAGATGAAGACTAGATATATTTGTAGTTATTTCTAGTTATGATAGAAGGTAAAAATAAATTAGGAACAAAACTCATCTAGATAGAATAGATAATAAAGTATTTTTTTTCAGAATTTGCCAAATACAAATTGACTGGATATTATAAATATAATCCATACAATATATTATAAATATAATCCATATAATATATTATAAATATAATCCATATCCTTAGTGGATAATTGTTCTTGCTGTATATAGCTTTAATATGTTAAAGTTAAAATCCTTGATTTTTATTTAAACAAAAGGATGAAATGTTGTGGAATATTATTTTAAGTTGGCAAAGATGTGTTACATTTATTTATGCTGCAGAATATTACTTTAGCTATGTGAAGATGTGTTACTTTTGTTACTGCTGCCTTTGTTAATGATGTAAAGATGTGTTACATCTATTTGTGCTAAATTTGTTTAATTATGTAAAGATGTTGCACTTGTTTAGCTTCCCTGCCTAAGTCATCTGATTGGTCTAATAGAAAACTGAACAGTCAATAGCCATGCAGTAGAGAGACAGGTGGGGTTGCGGGGGGTGGGGGGGGCAGAGAGAATAAGTAGGAAGAGAACTATAAGCTTGAGAGAGAAGGAGGAGGAGAAAATGAGGGAGAAACATAGGGACTCACCTAGGGCCAGAGGGCAGGCAGCTACCTACCAGACAGGAGAAGTGGAAGAGCAGGACAAACAGATGAAAGAAAGGAAAAAAAAAAAAAAACACTAGGCAAATCCTAGATCCAAAGAAACACATTAAACTTAGCACTGAGACAAGGTTGAGCAATCATAACTAATAATAATTCTCCATGTCATGATTTTGGATTTGAATGGAAGCCAAACAGAAAACCTGTTACATGATTGGATAGGGGGATTATATTATTGGAGAGTTATATGTTACCTATTCATCTGCATAATATTCTATAACTGAACATTTAAATGTCTTTTTTCTCAAAAGAATTTTGTTTAGCCCATAGTTTTCAACATTCTCTAAGTTCTCAACCATTAGTCTTACAATCTATTTTCCTTTGGTTGTTTAATTGTTATCTGGAGTTTTTTTTTTTGTTTTATTTTTATTACTCTCTCCTCTCTTGGTGGTATACTTTTTCTCATTTTCTCTTCTCTCATTAGCTTTAATTTTGGTCAGTCTTAAACTTTAAGTTAGGTTTATTAGCCTTTATAGAATATGATTTTATAATCACTGCTTCATATTTATTAGTGCATTATACTGAGAGTATTATTAAATGTCCTTCATATTTTGTTTAAATTGTAAATCTTGTTTTTATTGTACTTTGTTGATTTCTAAATTTCTTTTCTATGTACTTGAAATAGAGTCTGCAATTCAGGCTGCCCTCACACACAGTTCTACAGTAACCACAAAAGTACTGCAAATAAGGAGAAACCACACCACCTGACTCTGTTTTGAACTTCATGGGAGATGCTACTGTTCCAGTGTTTTGTTGGTATTTTGAAACAAGGTCTCTTTATGTAGACAAAGCTGGCTATTCAGTAACTCACAGAGATGCGCTTGTCACTGCTTCTGAAGCACTGGCATTGAATGTGTGTGCCAACCACATCTGGCTTTGTAACTAATTTTAAACTGAGTCAAAAAATTCCAAATATTTTTACTTAAACCTTTGAATGTCTATCTTTTAAAGTTTTGTTTTGCCGGGCGATGGTGGCGCACGCCTTTAATCCCAGCACTCGAGAGGCAGAGGCAGGCGGATCTCTGTGAGTTGGAGACCAGCCTGGTCTACAGAGCTAGTTCCAGGACAGGCTCCAAAGCCGCAGCGAAACCCTATCTCGAAAAACCAAAAAAAAAAAAAAAAAAAAAAAAAAGTTTTCTTTTTAGTTCTTTATATGAAAGTTTTGATCCCTAGACTACTCCTCTTGTGATTTCTGCATAGACAGCACTACAATATTAGAGACATTTTTGTATGTTGACTTGGCACATAGAATCACATAATTTTAGCTACATTTATTTTGACCTATTAATTTAGTTATAATTTTAATTCAGACATTCAGGACTTTTCCTTTTAAATTTCATTTAATATATAATTTTATTTGATTGATGTGGTATATAGTTTCTGTTATCTTAGAGATTGTTGAACTACTCTTACTTTTTTTGGATTAACACCATTTAACTCACAAGAATTTATAAGTATTGACAATATAGAACAATGATCCTTGGAAGAAATAATTATGTAATCTAAGCCCTAGAGATATCTAAACTGAAAGATAACACAAGACATCCATTGATAAAGAAAATTTCCATACACATGCTATTAATTATCTCGAGTTAGCCAGATTTGAAATTGAGGACTGGGGTTCTGAGTTGAGTGTCCTATAAGAAATATTACAAAACTCTAGTTGGTTGTTTTTACTCTTTGCTCTTTATTCTTTAGAGACCGCCCCCCACGCCCAATCTGGCTCCTAAATAAATACACAAAGACTTTTTCTTACTTATGAATGCCGGACTTAATTTGGCCTGTTTCTAGTCAGCTTTTCTTAAATCGTCCCATTAACCTTTTGCCCCTGGGCCTTTATCTTTCTGTTTTCTATATACCTCTCTTTACTTCTTACTCAGTAGTTTACGGTACATTTGGTGTACTTTTACTTCTCCTTTTCACTCCGCAATCTTCTCTTCCCAGATTTCTCCTATTTATTTTCTCTTCCTGCCAGCCCTGACTATCCTTTCTCTTGCCATTCAGTTCTTTATTAGACCAATCAGGTATTTTAGAAAGACAAAGTAACACAGCTTTACAGAATTAAGCAAATGCATATTAAAGAATGCAACGTATCTTTGTATCATTAAACAGTTATCATACAGCATAAACAAATGTAGCACATCTTAAAATAAAATTCCACAACACAAAACAAAGTCCAGTCTTAATCATTGTCTACCTTTCCTTCACACTTCTGTTTTGCTCTTTAGAATCAGCAACACTTTCCTTATTTAGCTTCTTCTTCATGTCCACACTCTCCCTAACTTTACAAATGCATTAAAGAATTGTCAATTCCAAGCATTCTGGTATGCATGCATGTGCTTCCTACTGCCCACCTATCCAGAAATGCCTTTATATCTTTACATTCTTTTTTATTGTTAACACTTTTATTTTTTTTATTGAGAAAAGGGAAAAAAAAGTTTCCACCTCCTCCCAGCCTCCCATTTCCCTCCCCCCTCCTCCCACCCTTCTCCCCCTCCCCCCACTTCTCTCCCCCTCCCTCTCCAGTCCAAAGAGCAGTCAGGGTTCCCTGCCCTGTGGAAAGTCCAAGGTCCTCCCCCCTCCGTCCATGTCTAGGAAGGGGAACATCCAAACTGGCTAGGCTCCCACAAAGCCAGAACATGAAGTAGGATCAAAACCCAGTGCCATTGTCCTTGGCTTCTCATCAGCCCTCATTGTTCGCTATGATCAGAGAGTCCGGTTTTATCCCATGCCTATTCAGACACAGTCCAGCTGGCCTTGGTGAGCTCCCAATAGATCAGCCCCACTGTCTGAGTGGGTGGGTGCACCCCTCGTGGTCCTGACATCCTTGCTTATGTTCTTCCTCCTTCTGCTCCTCGTTGGGACCTTGGGAGCTCAGTCCAGTGTTCCAGTGTCTTTAAATTCTAAAAGAAATATAAACCCAGTTGTCTTCTTTCTTCACGACCAGGCGCCTCCTGTTGTCTTTGGTAATCAATTATAAGTACTCTTTGTGTGATAAAAACTATTTAAATTAATGTTTCATTCTATGAATTTCAACTTTTTTTTTTTTACCTATTTTACTGTAACTTTAACTACTTCAATTTGCAGTGACTTTCTTTATTTTCTGGTTTTGTTGTTATTATTAACTTGTTTTCTTGTCAGGGTCCAACCTCAGCATAAATTGTCTCTCTGGGCCCCTGTGGAGGCGCGGGAATGAGTGAGACACAGTTCACACAGCACAATCTGAAGGCTCAGGGTCTATTCAAATCCTGAAGATCACCTGACTTTAAAGTTCATTAGTATTCTGTTTTCGGGGTAGCAGGACTAACGTTGCTTAAAGTCCACAACCATGGCGATCTCCATAATTACAAAGAAGGGAGCAGAACAACATTAGCATATCCTGACCCAGGTTTCAGCCAGTCTGTAAGAGCTAAGCGACCACCTCAGGTGTGAACTGTGGCTTGAGAGCCTGGCCATGATACAAGGCAGAAATATGTGGCTTGTATAATATTGTCCCACATTTTCAGATACATATTTAGGGATGTTATTGTCTTCAGGGTCTCTTATGACTGGGCTGTTTTATCCACATCTAAATCTTCAACTGCTTAATTAAATATAATCACTTTTTCCCCCCTTTCAAGACAGAGTGTTTCCTGGAACTTGCTTTATTGACTAAGATGGCCTTGACCTTAAAGTTCCAACCACAGACTTTGCCTCTGTCTCCTGAGTTCTTTGATTAAAGACATGAATGCACCACAATGCCCAGCTTAATCACCATGCTTAAAAGAGATATATGCATTGAAGTTCACATCTATACAGGGTGCAAATTGATTTATATCGAATACTCCGGGCTTGTTTCAAACATCAAGTTAGGCTACAGTAAACAAGCACAGTAAACAGAGTCTACGTATTTGATTATGAATGAATACAAAAGCCACATTAATACATTCAGTGTCCTGAGTGGGCAGAAAATGAAGCAGAGATAGTAAACAAAATGTAGAAAAATTTAGGAAGTAATTTTATTGGAAAATAAAGTTGGCGTATTTGGTATGCTGCTGAATGGCTGTAGGCTCCAGACTCTAATAACTATTTCTTACTAGAAAGAAGCATCTTTCCTTATATGAACTACAAAGCTAATCATAAGCACTGAGCCCTCTGCTCAGTCTTCACACAATAAAGTCATTGAATTAAGTCTTAGAGTCATTACTGGGCCAATTTAGGCTCCTGCGGTTCCACCAACCACCAGCAGTGGTCCTCTCACCATCCATCAGCAATGATCCTCTCACCATCACTGTCCTCATCAGCCAGTTGACTACTACATTTATATTTTGACAGCTGCATCTTGGAGCACAGAATCAAAATTCTTCAATAGTCCCTGCAAATATTGTTCTTAATTGGAAGCAAGATCTTATTTGAGAGACTTCATTAAAAATTACTAATGAATGGAAAGCACGAAGAAGAATAATTTCAAAGTGTAAGTAATATGTAAACATGTTTTTCACATCAGTTTTAATGATCTGTGTTGTAGCTGAGCCGGTGTTAGGGGCATCTTAGCTCAGGAAGTGTGCTCTTCACAGAAGCCAGAATATTAACAATTCAGTTTTTTCTCGAGTTACAAAGTCTGAACTTCATTCACTTTTGTGGTAGAAAATCTAAAGGAAACATGTCCTGATCATGGTTACTTTTACGAACACTTGCTGTATCTTTATTGTGATGGCTTATGTCAGGTCAGCTCATCTTCCTCATTCTTTTACTTAATTTTTATTCCATTCACTATTTATTGCTTGCATGTATATGATGTTTTGAGGCAGTCAGCTCTGCGTTACAAGAATACAAGTGGAGGTCAGAAGACAAATTTGGAAGTTGGTTTTATTTTTCTATCTTTACATATGGTAATTGAAAATCGGTTGCCAGGCGTGTATAGCAAGCGAGCCTCTCACCAAGCCTTCTCACCACCTTGGATGCCCCTAGTCCTTATGCACAACTATGTTTCATCCACTTGTTCATCTCTTGTGATTTACTCTTTGTTGTACTGAGCAGTGTATATATTTTTATTAAGCAGTGAGAACACAAATGAATACCCTCTATTTTTTTCAGTAGTCTGAATCAATCATCCTCATTTAATATGTAAATATCACCGTGTAAACAATCTTGGTTTGGATGCTGTTAGGGTGGTGTGGATGATCAGGATAAAAGGCATTAGAGTGGTCAGCACTCTGAGAGTCCCCCTCATTTTTCTTTCCACTAAGAATTATGAGTTTAGCATGAATGTTAGCCATTCCAGAATCTCTTAGGGCCTTTTTCTGATGTTTTTAAAATTTTCCTGACACCAGAAAAACAACAGTTGAATGATGACCAGATGGCAAGAAAGCTGTGGTAATTTGGCTGGAAGTAAGATGAGCATTGAAGCATTATGAGCAAATTAGAGATTTAAATATTTTCTGTGAGCAGAGCAACCTAATGGTCTGGACAGGATCACTCAATGACTTTATATCAAGTTTATTTAGCTCTTTATAAAGAAGTTTCTAACTCATTGATATGGTGATTTGAGCTAGATATGACTGGTAGATTAAATGGTACTATTTTTCAGGTATTATCTTCTCAGAAGTACCCAGGGTGAATCCTTCATAATCTTCGTGTTTAGGGGCAAGAAGGATAATGCGGAGGTGCGCACTGAAACCTTGGAAACAAGCTTGTGCTCTCTATTCAGGAGGGTAAAAGACGATGAAAATCCCCCAATTGTTCCTTACCTTGTCATCTTTTTTAAGGATTATGGGATCAAGGGAGTTTTCATGTCCTGAGACATAATTCTGGTCTTAAAAAATTCTGAAAAGACTTTGATGTTGGAGATAATTGCCACAATCAGGTTTTGTAAGAATTGATGGGAAATCTGTCAGCACCTGAGGCTTTTCCAGGTTTATGGCTTAGATTTGGGTTTTCACACTTTTAATGATATTGTGTTGTCCAAATGATTGACTTAATGGAGGGAGTGAATTGAGAGTAAGGCCCATCATCTTCTTTCCTGCATGGCATAGATCTAAAAAAATATGTGGACTAGATTCAAAGTGCCTTGAAAGAAATTGAGTGCTTTAGTTCACCTCTCTGAGTTATTGGAATAGTTGAAGTTGATCAATAGTTTGCTGGCATCATTAGCATTTTATAGCTCATGTATTACTAATGAGAAAGTACCAGTTAGCCATTATTGGAATTATTAAAAATGAGTATTGTATTTAGGTTGTGATATTAATACAAATAAATTAGCAAATGTACGTTTAGTGCATTCCACGTAAATTTCTGGAGGTGGTAACTAGTTTTAATTAAATGAACAAGAGAATAAATTCAACAAAAATTAATTCTTTAAATTATGTGTCTAAACTATGTTTCAAAAACAAGCATCTCAGAAACAAAAAATGCAATCCTGTTTTATTGTATTATGTTAGTAGTTATCAGCGCTTAAATTCTGATTTAATCATAATAACCAACATCTTGAATATAGAGAAGTGTGTAGATATAAAGTGAATTCTGATTTTTTCCTGTAATTGTTATTAAAATGTTCTACAAGTGACTTCTTAAATAAATGCATATGTGTGTATGCACTGATTTAAGAAAGAATAAATTTCTTAATTTAATGTAAAAATATTGGTTGAAACTTTCAAAGAATTAATTTATGTATTTCTGATCCCTAATTAATAATAACACTTTTCTTCCCTTTTATACAAATACATGTACAATGTGAGTCAAAAATTATTTAGGAACCTTTACCTGACCTCAGAGAGCAAAGAAATTTCTTGTTTCTGGCATAGCTACCCTCTTTATAATCCAGATGGCTAAATTTCCAAATAACATAGAGTAAGCCACAATGCAAATTTTCATAGTATTTTACTCATCTCGTAAACAAAAAGTAAAGTGTTTTAAGAAAACAGTAGAGAGATAAAGTGATTACAAAATGACAATAGCTTCATTCCAATGTGATAAAAATGGGGAGGAGGGCCATGAAATAGTGTCATCCAACTCACAGTAATGAACACAGTTCAGCAATGTAAATTTACACGGGATTGGATTCTTCATTCTATTATGGGAAGAGGAGTTGACTGTTAGACCTCACCATTCTGAGGAGCAGTTGGCTCTGAATTATTGCTACTCTTGAGGTAGGGGGGTGTCAATTTCCTCATTGAGATTGTCACTGTGGAGCTATTGGGGTAAACAGCGTTCAGAATGAAAGAAAGTGTTTAACAGAAGGTAAAGATCGATGGAGTTACAAATATGCATATACACACATGCGCACACACACGAAGACAGATGATCTGAAATCATTGTCCAGAACTCATATGGAAGGAAAAGAGAAGTAGCTTTTTCTTTCTTTCTTTCTTTCTTTCTTTCTTTCTTTCTTTCTTTCTTTCTTTCTTTCTTTCTTTCTTCCTTCCTTCCTTCCTTCCTTTCTTTCTTTCCTTTCCTTCCTTCTTCCCTCCCTCTCTCCTTCTCTCTCCCTCTCTCTCTCTCTCTCTCTCTCTCTCTCTCTCTCTCTCTCTCTCTCTCTCTCTTTCTCTCTCTCTCTCAATGAGATAGGGTCTCTCTGTGTAACACCTCTGTCTTCTTTCTGTCCTGGAACTTGCTTCATAGACCAGGCCAGCCTTGATCTCAAAGAGATTCCCCTACCTCTGCTTCCTGCATGCTGGGATTAAAGGGCTCTGCTATCCCTGCCCACCTGAGAAGTAACTGCTGTGCTTTGTCCTCTGACCTCCACTTAGATCATTGGTTCTTGACCTTCCAAATGTAGTGACTTTACTGCAGTTCCTTATGTTGTGGAGACCCACAACCATAAAATAATTTTATTGCCACTTCATAACTATGATTTTGACACTATTATGAATCATATCAGTACCTATGCTATAAGAACCCTGTGGAGGTCTTGACCTATAAATTGAGAACCATTTACTTAGATGCTATAACGTTTAAGTATGCACAGTCATACACATGTAAGAGATACATATACATGTGAGGAGAGGTGCTTTAAGGAGCTAAAACAAAAAGAAACAAGGAATAGAAAGGATAAAGAGTGATTTTAAAAAGAAAAAAAAAAGCATTAAGTAACAACTAACTTCTGTTGTTTTGAATTCCCCAAGCCAATGATCTATTTTGAGCCTAATTATTCAACAAGAAGTACAGAAATCTTCCCATTGTCTCATCTTAAATTGTTCTGTCTTTGAACTCTAACTAACCTTACATTCAAATTAAAACTCTATAAGCATTATACATTTAGTTTATAAATTTAAATTTGTTGAGTGAAACAAAACGGTTTATAAGTTTTCACTGGCTGAAATTTTCTGCAAATAAAAAGTTTGTTTTATTAGAAGTAACTCAAATTCAATGACAAAAGAAATGTTTTGGCCAGGTGATGGTGGTGCACGCTTTATCTCATTACTTGAGTGGCAGAGGCAGATGGATCTCTCTGAGTTGGAGGCCAGTCTGATCTACAGATCAAGTTTTAGGACTGGCTTCACAGTTACTGAGAAATCCTGTCTCAAAAAAACAAAAGAGAGAGAGAGACAGACAGGGAGAGAGAGAGAGAGAGAGAGAGAGAGAGAGAGAGAGAGAGAGAGAGAGAGAGAGAGAAAGGTTTTAATTTTTAAAAGTTATAAATTTAAATCTTTTTGCAAAATTTTATGGAAGGCCATTTACCCAGAACATGTTGTTTGAATTGGGCACTTTTTTTTTTTCTCTAAGCTGGATCTCTTAGTTTTCATGGTCACCATACTAATAATTAGCAAGTTTGTGATAGCACACAGAAAAATCTTCTTGGGCTGAGATAATTTGAAAATCTGCTGCAGATACAGAAATAGCATTGGGTTGGATTGTCTTTTCTTAGTCCCTCCTGATCTCAGTACAGGAAAGAATGGGAACCCTTTGAACAGAAGCTAGAGATACACCCCTAGTCCAAGGATCAGGGGAGACTAGATGGATAACAGACTAAACGGCTAAATTAAGATATGCATGATAGTATCAGAAATGGAGAATTCCCAAATATTCATATTCCTCACACTAATTTTATTTGAAAGTTCCAGATAGCATGTATAAAACAAGTGCTAAAAATGAACAAAACACCAAGACCCTGGAGACCTCTAGACAGCATTAACAATAGAATTTTTTTTTTCCATTTGCGGGGAGAGTGGATTATAGGTTTGTTATTTTTACTCATAAATCTGTTACTGGGGCTGAATAAATTTGAAGTTAAAAAAGAAGTAAAGAAAATGAACTGTTGTTGGGTATGGTGGTCCAAACATTTATTACCATTGCACAGAAGGCAGAAGTTTGTGGATCTCTATGTGTTGAGACATGCTCGTTTACATGGAGAAATCCAAAAAGATAGAGCTATACAGTGAGAATCTGCATAAAAATAAAATTCAAAAGTTAGTCGCCATTCTTCCAAACCTAAAACAAGTAGGGTAGGATACACAGCAGGGAAAACTTTAGAGAATGGGTTCTCTACTCTTGTCAACACAACAGAAAGTAGAATGTGACCCCACCCACATTCCTCCAGTCTATGGTTATCCAGGGGATTTATTTGTAATTTTTCAAGGTGGTCTATAAAGGTATACCACAAACTGATAGAGGATGGTCATTGGTTAATTAAATAAAGAAACTGCTTGGCTAGGTTAGAACATAGGTGGGTGGAGTAAACAGAATAGAATGCTGGGAGGAAGAGGAAGTGAGCTCAGATGCCGCTGCTGCTGCTGCTGCTGCTCCCCAGGGCAGATGCGATGAAGCTCAGACCCAGGATGGACGTAGGCTAGAATCTTCCTGGTAAGTGCACCTGGGTGCTACACACATTAATAGAAATGGATCAGGCAGTGTTTAAATGAATACAGTTTGTGTGTTGTTATTTCAGGGTATAATCTAGCCAGGCGGCCAGGAGCCAAGCTAGGGAAGAGGCCTGCAGCTCCCCACTACAACAAACCAGTAAGGTGGTGTCAGTAAAGTCTGACCTTTCAGAGAACAGTGAGATATCCCTCTTCCTTGTTTCATGAACTATATCATAAGAACTCTTGTTGCATCAATATCATCACCAACACCCACCCTCTTCCACTACTTGTAAAATAATAATAATAATATGTGAATAAAATAAAAACAAACCAAAATAGGATAAAACAAACAAAAGAAAAAGAAGCAAGACAAAAGCATAAAAAGTGCACATAAATGCAAAAAACACACGCATATTCACTACCAAAATGCCATCAAAGCACAAAACTGTAATACATATATAAACCTCTAAGGAAAAAATCTGAGCTGGGCAGTGGTGGTGCACGACTTTAATCCCAGCACTCAGGAGGCAGAGGCAGGTGGATCTCTGTGAGTTCAAGGTCAGCCTGGTCTACAAAAGTTAGTTCCAGGACAGGCTCTAAAACTATAGCAAAACCCTGTCTTGAAAAACAAAAACAAAAAACAAAACAAAAGAAAATCTGTCAAATCATTATGAAACAGAGTCTCCAAACATTACTGATTTTTTTTTTTTTTGGCAATTTACTATTGGGCATGGGACCTGTCATTAAGAACACTTTGTATCCCCATTGAGAAAATTAATTTTTATTTGGGAGTAATTATCAATATTAGATAGCATCTAGGTTAGGGATGGAGACTTGTAACAGCTTCCACTCTGAACAATGAAACCCTCTCTGACCCAGACCCATGCAGGCCCTGTGTTCTTTCACCATTCTTCATAGTGAGTTCATATGTTCATTGACTCTGCTGTGTTTAGATAACCTTGTTCCTTTGCTGTCCTCCATGTAATCTATCTCTGACACTTTTTCTACTTCACTATCCATGGGGATCCCTAAGGATTGAGGAAAGGGATTGATGAGAACATCCCATTTAGTACTGAGGAATTCAACACATCTCACTCTCTGCCCATTGTCTAGATATGCATGTCTGTATTTGTTTCCATCTACTGCTTGAGGGAATTTCTTAGATGATGAGCACAGCACAGGAGTCATCTTATTGCTATGTATCATTTATCTGCAGTAGTATCTGATTTTACACTAAATCCCTAGCCTATTTAGTCTTAGATTGTGGCCACTTGAGCAGTACTGGGGAAGGGTTCCATCTCATGGAGTGTACCTTAAATACAAGCAATCAAATAGTGGTTGGTTACTCTTAAAAGTTTTGTGCCACTATTGTACTGGCACAACATGAAGGTAGGCCACCTCTGTATATCAAGGAGTTTATAACTGGGTTAATATTCACATTTCTCCTTTGATGTCATGCAGAGTGTCTTCCAGTACCAGGATTATTAGTTACTAGAGGTAAAGAACTTCGACAGGCACCAGCTCATGCTTTCTGTGTTCATTGTACTATGAAGCACTTTCTTTAGCAATAGAGTCTTACTATCAGTTTGTGGAGTGCAATGAATAGACTTGACAATAGCCTGGGTTCTTGTGTGGTTCCCATGAGAACTCTTTGCCTCATAACTCCATTATATGTAACCCATTCCCAGAAACAGAAGCTTCATTTGGTGGTGGGAGATGTCTAGTTGGGACTATGTCTCCCCCATCATTTGATGATTCAATTTATGTCATATATAAATTATATATATAAAACTTTCCTATATGACCTCTCAAATGGCCCTTAGTTTTAGCTGTTCCTCCCTGTGCTCCCTCCCTCACATCCCTATTGCTTCTTCCTCACCATTTAATCCTCCCGTTCTAGTAACACTCTATCCCTCACTTTTTTTAGAATATTTATTTATTATGTATATAATATTCTGTCTGTTTGTCTACAGGCAAGAAGAGGGCACCAGACCTCATTATAGATGGTTGTGAGTCACCATGTGGTTGCGGGGAATTGAACTCAGGATTTTTGGAAGAGCAGGCAATGCTCTTACCCACTGAGTCATCTATCCAGCCTTATCCCTCACTTAATACTACTCTATTTCCCCTTCTTCTGCAGGAGCTGTTTCCGTTCCTTCGGCCAATAGACTTTAAGATACCAGCCCACTTGGGTGAGGTCTCATTTGCTTTCCAATAAAAAAAATTGTATAAAAAAAAATAAAGGCAGTGGTAAATATATATATAATCCTTTTGTTATTCAAGCAAAAAAAAAAAGCAGCAGTAGCCATGTTCTCTCTCTCTCTTGCTTCTGGCTTCACTTCTGGCTACTAGACTCCTTTCCTGATGGCGCAGAGGGCTGTTGTCTGGGACAGTGATCTGTAAGTTTTCCCCCTTTAAATAAATAACCATTCTATTAATCATAATTCAAAACTTGTGTGGGATTGTTTGTGACTTACGCCTTCAACCTTCCTAGGGAGATCAGAACAATTCCACTCATGTGCGAGTCCCTGCTGTGTTCTGTGACTACCATTAATGAATAAAGAAACTGTCTTGGCCTATAGCATGGAAGGAGGAAGGCAGAGTTAGAGAGACACCATGGAACCGCAGTCAGAGATAGATGTGCTGAAACTTTGCTGGTAGTTTACATCGTGGTTTATATCGTGGTGATATACAGATTAATAGCAATGGGTTGAATTAATATGTGAGAGTTAGCCAATAAAAAGCTAGAGCGAATGGGCCAAGCAGTGATTTAATTAATCAGTTTCTGTGTGATTATTTCAGGTCTAAGCTAGCTAGGAATTAACAAGCAGCTTCCTCCTACATTCCATCATGTTCTCTTATTCTGCAATCTGTAGATTAAGATTCAATATAATCTCTATCAAAATCCCAACAGAATTCTTTACAGAAATTGTAAAGACAATTTTCAGCTTTGTGTGGAAACATACACACACACACACACACACACACACACACACACACAAGATTAGCTTAGCTTAAATCAGTGGTTCTCAACCTTCCTAATATTGTGACCCTTTAATATAGTTTCTCGTTTTGTAGTGACCCACAACTATAAATTTATTTTTGTTGCTACCCCATAACTATAATTTTACTACTGTTATAAATCATAATATACATATGTGTTTTTAAATGATCTTAAGTGACATCTGTGAAAATTTTCTTTGAGACTACAAAAGGGCTTGAAAGTCACAGATGAATGAATCCTGAATAATAAAAAAAAAACTTCAACACGATAATGTACCTTCATCTATGCAATAATGATTAATAATAAATAATACTTAATAATGACTTAACAGATGAAATGTAAGTTATAGAGAGGAGCAGCAGGTTTTAGAGAGATTTTCACCATAATGCATATATGACGATGTAATTTACGAAACCATTAATAGCCAATATAACTTCCTAGTCTGAACAAATAATCAAAACACAAGAGGCTAATAGTCTGAGTCGAATGGCCTAACTAATATATGGAATGAACAGTTGTCCATCAAGTTGTAGTCTAAAAGAAACATAAAGACAAGTTTTAATAATGAATTAAAGCATACATCAAATATAGAAAGAATCAAAAACAAAAGAAACAGAACAAGTAGCATCAACCTATCGGAAACAAGAGACAAAACTAAACAGAATTTCTCAACAATAAACAATGACAGAAGATTGTTACTGTCAACATCCTATCATTGTAAAGAAAATCATGCTGCAGTGAGATTTGCACTTACTTGAATAATTAAATACCTAACAAATGAAATGAGAGCTCATGCTGTGTGCAGGTAGAGTGGCAGATAATTACCACCTGGGCTGCTGGAGTAAATCACACCACTATGAAACCAGGTAAGGTTCCTCAAAAGCTGAAAAAGTGCATGGATAAAATTGGGCACTCAACAGGAGGCTGAGGCTGCTGATGGTTGCAGATGAGCAACTGGTTTTGATCTGAGTCAAAAATCGGGCCTGGGAACTGAAATCACTCCATCCCGGACGGAGGAGGACCAGACTGCAGGCAGAACTGACTACCTATGACTGGATGAGAAATATTTATGTGGGGTAGGATAGGTGAAGGAGGAAAGAAAAGGAGGAGTAAGAAATTTTAATGTACAAAGAACTATATGATTAACCTGAGCTAAGACTCCAGCACCAGGTGAGGAGAGCCAGAACGAGCCTGAATACTACAAGAAGATATATGATTGAAGATAAAGACAGACACATTATTACAAAGAAGGTATAAATATATGACAGCTGTGATACATTATGTTAGTAACAGACAAGTCACTACATACAGCAGAAGAAATATTGCAAGCAACATAAAAAGGTAGTAACAATATCAAATAATACATATACAATATCAGAATATTACTACAGATTGCTATACTACTGCTGCTCTACTACATTTATCTTCACACACTATCCAATACTACCATTACCATGTTTGAATATTTACTTTCTAACCCTACTCATCAAAGAGCCTTCATCCAGCAACTGCCAGAACCTGATGCAGAGATCAACAACCAGGAACCAGGCTGCCAACTCTCATCATAGAGCTTTCATGCAGCAACTGATGGAACCAGATGCAGAGATTCACAACCAAACACCAGGCTGAGCTCCTGGAATCCAATAGAAGAGAGGGAAGTGTGAAAATATGAGCAAGTGAGGCCTCTACATCTTACTACAGAGACACTTGCTCCATATTAATTGCTGTTCTAATCATAATAGGCAGAAACTGAAAACAATCTAAATATCCATCAATAGATGCATGGCTAAAAGGAATATAACTATATAATGGTAAATATTTGGATACTAAAACATGATATCATAGAATTTAAAAGTAAATGGATGGACCTAGATATGAAAAAAAATTCTAAATGGGGTAACACCCCCCCAAAATAACAAGTATGATATGCATATATTATATTTGGGTGTTAGCTGTTAAGTTTTCAGGAAGCAGGCTATAATCCATATCAACTCAGAAACTACATTTCTTACACTAGCCCTTTATGTAAAAACAATCCCACCCAAGTCTCACATTAATACAGACCTGGGCAGCTGGAATTCTACCTACCCTGACTAATACGATGACACTGTTTCCTGAATAGAACTGAGAAATCCAGTTAAAAGTGAGATTTATATTAAAAATCTATGCTCATAGTAGAACATGAAAACAGCTAACATTTAATAGAAAGTCACTCCACATGTCAATAAGCAGAGATAACTGGAAGGGACTGGGAAATAAAATCATCAGATACTAGTATCAAGAAGACCATAATATACAAAAAGCAATTGTTGAGCCGAACAACTGGGGTTTATTGTAGGATTCAAGACTTTAAACAGCTAAGTATGGATCAATGCAATGCAATCTCTTAACAAGCTAAAGAACAAAACAAAAATCACTGGAACATATGAAGCAAAGAAAAATCATTTGGCAAAAATGAACAGTAAAATATTATGAGAAAAGTGGGAAACACAAGGGCATCTTCAGTTTTACAGAGAACAATTAAATACAGATGGCTAGCAGCATTTTTTGGGATGAAGACCTGGATGCCTCTTGCTTGTCCTTTAGGACCAGGGACTAAATGAGGATGTCAGTCTTCATCACTCTTATTTAATATAGTCCTGAAAACTCGAGTTAGCACCACAACAAAAGACAAAGGGATTAACAGGCACATACACCAGAAGGTGGGAAAATAAAAACAGCTCTCTTTATTAGCAGGTGACAGGATAACACATTCCTAAAACTCCCAAGGAATCTACCTATAAAATTAACAAACAACTGAGTTCAGAAAGATCAAGAAAAACAAGATGCATAAAAAAATTATAATAATGTTTTTTCAACCTACTGATGAACACAGAAACAGCAGCAGTAAAATGCTATGCCATTGTAGCCACTAAAATGAGTCAGGTATAAGGTCAACAAAAACATTCTGAAAACACCACAGGGATGATGAAAGCTAAGATCTCGGTTAATTCCTGGTTACTTGAGAGTACCCTGTGTTTGAGCCAGCCTTTATATATATAAAGAAGAAGATTCAACATTGATAAACAATTTTATCAAGTAAACTAAAGTATTTCTAGACCCGGAGCTGATTTCTTGGTTGAGAGTGAGCATGGCTCTTGAGAAAATCTTTGTTTGGTTCCCCGAACCCAACTCAGATGGCTTCCAACCACCTGCAACTTCAGCTTCATGGGATCAAAACTGTCTTTTGACCTCAAAGAGTACCCACAGTCCAGGGCACATTATCCTCCAGCATACACATGGACATAATCATCCAAGTAAAATAAATCTTTAGAAATTATATTTTTAAAGTTATATTAAAAGTCAAAGCTACTAGAAGGGTTAAAATCTGGGAAAAGAAAAAAGTGGTAGAAAGAAAATTTATTTGTCTGCAGAAGCCAAACTAAGTGTTGTTGGCAGGTGTAATTAAACATAATAATAGGAACAGTACAGACAGGCTTAAGTAGGCCCACACAGGTGCAACCAACAGAATTTTGATGAAGTCCAAAACAACTCCTTTCAGAATATCTTAATACAAGGTAGTAGTTTGTATTTAGAAGAAATTTTCTTTGACTTAAAAATTCTAATTTATGAAACATTTAACTCAAAATAGATCAGAGTCTTAAATATAGATCTGAAAATTATAAAGTAGTTTGAACAAAATATAGATAAATATTAAGGCTCCAGAGCAAGGCAAAGTCTGATAAGGTTTACACCAAAAAATATGATTCATAAAAGAAGAAATGAAGGCATTGTGTTTCATAAAAATAAAACTTTGGATGTTTAAGTCTAATTATAAGACCTTCCTTATGTAGTAACTGTTATTGGCATTTGGGATAACGTATTGAATTTACAGAGAATAGAGTAAATGAGCATTTTGACAGTACTACTTCTATTCTAGTAACACATGTATTCTTCCATTTATTTGTGTTAACTTACCTGTACATGTTTAACTGTACAGATGTGCTTTGTTACTGTAATCAAATTAATTTTGAGATAGTCTAAATGAGTCTATTGTCACAGTGTGCAAAGCAACACATGTTTTGTGCTGATTTTCATTCATGCAAAATGTTACATTATTAGTTCTGATACTGTGACCTGTTTTGAAATCACATTTTTGTGAGGTCGCACATGTGTCAAATGTCTTAATTTAGCCACACACGGAATGGTTTAAGCCTCAGTCAACCACTAATTCTCTGCACAGAGACTCTAGAATCACTGTGGGGATTGATGAGCTTCCCAAGCAGTTCTGATACATTGGATTGAGGATGTTCCCCAAGAAGCTTTTAAATAAATTTCAAACTGTTGAGTGGAAATTTCCATTCATACTAAAATGTCCACAGTTTATAAGAAAATATAAAAAATCGAATTTTGTTTTTGTTATGTTTTGGTTCATCAAGCATAAAAGCAAATGATTAACTCCAGGAATTGTTACAGACTCGGCAAGCACAGTATTTAGTGCAATTTGTGTCAAAAAGTAAAAATCAAAGTCAAAATCTTCAAATTTAAATAATGAGACACAAAATGTATGTTCTGACTCGTCACTTACACGGTTTTAGGTAGATGACAGGAGCACTGTGAGTGGATAATGATGTTATTTTTAGAAAATTGAAAGCTTTTCGGTAGTTTGTTGAGAACCATTTATCTCTTATTACTTTATGCTTCTTTCCATTTGAGGACCAGCATGAAGGCTCAATCGAAGGCCTACAAGGGGCTAGAAAATAAAACTCTTCACAGACAATAAAGTCCTTCCCTTAGTGGACGACTGCTGGGTTTTCAAAGAAAGTTTTATATACGCCAGGCTTATTTCACAATCAGTGATTATCATTACGTGTGAGGTTCTTGTAGGGGTGAACAAAGGATGTTTTAGTAAAAATAGCTCTGGAGAATCCCAACAGCAAGTTGTGCAGAGAAGAGAACATGTGTTCCTCTTGGCTCAAACCTTAGTCTCCCAGAGGTCCCCTGATTCCGCAGCTCTGGTTGGTAAAACTGAGGAAAAACAATGTGGTAAAGACAGCCATCTGTTCTGATTTCTCCAGCTTGTCTGCGAAGCCACACCTTCAGATTACTGTTAATGACTGAACGGATAAAACCAGCAAAGAAAAAAAAAATGTGTGTTGGGAATGACTGCAGATGAAGAATACAGAAAATAACAGAGCGGTAGGGGGGAACAATAAAACTCATTGTGACTGACAAAAGATTGCTTTTACAATTGATGGTAAGGACAAACATATAATCTGTCGTGAAAACTCCAACAGGATAAACAACTACATGGTGTTCCCCTCCTTTAACTGGCGTAGCAAACTGTCTGGGGCGGGAAGAGAGGTGAGAAGACCCCCCTTCCACAAACCCCAATGACAGAAAGAAAATTCCTCATGCAAGCTAAGAAGTGAAGACTGTGTGGAGAAAAGGGGATGTTTAGAAACACAGAGAAAATCCCAGACCTCTTCATATTCTTAGTGAATTTTAAATAGAGGAAAAAAAAAAGATTTCTTTTAAAGGGAATTTAGAAGAGAAAATGCAATTTTCTACAAACTGACAGAGGAGAAAAGAAAAGTTTGGCTGTTTTAGCAGCCATGGTATGAAGTTTATCACATCTGCGAACTTGGTAGTAAAAGCTGCACCTTGGAAGTTCACAAACATGTCACAGAAAACGCCCAGTGACTGATTTTGTAGACCAGAGATTTGGAATTTAGTTTTACTTCTGCTTTGATAGTGTAAGGTTAGGGCTAAAGTCAGTTACAGATGAAAGGATCAGTAATTTTTGAATATTAGAATATGAGTTTTATGTGGCCTTTGGTGGCAACAGGGGCCATGGACATCATAGACCTCTTGGCTGCGGTAGGACTGTAAACCCAGACACGGTCCTCAGTAGTAGCCTTGGTGTGATTGTCACCATGGCCTCAGGCAGCAGTGAAGGCCACACAGATCTGTACATAGCCCCAGCAGCAGTGTGGCCTCTGATTCCAAACATGGCCCCAGGAGGCAGCCTAGACCCCTAGAATCAGCATGGCCTGAGATGGCAACAAGAGCAGGAGATATCAACTCAGACTCTGGTTACTGTAGGACCAGGGATGCCAACAAGGCCTTTGTCAGCAGCCTGTCCCAGACATTACCATAGCCCTGAGTGGCAAACAAACCTCTGCCTTCAGTCTACTCCTCACCCCCTTCATCATGGCTCCAGGAGGCAAGTGGCCTCCACCAATCAGCCGTCTTCGTTTCTTCCTTTCTGCCTCTTTCCACAGCACATGAACCATTCTGTTCCTCTTTCTCTCCATTTCTCCACCACATATATGCTTATCAAACATAATGAGGCCCACCTGCTTTTCCCCGAAGGGCAGGCCCATTGATGACTTTCTGCCAGCTGGGCCATGGGTTGAGCCACCATACCATCTGCCCCATCTCTGACCTGCTGGAGTTCATGTAGGGACTGGTCCTGTGGAACAATACCTGCAGGATCTTCAAGACTTGGGGCAGCCACAGGATATCCCAGAGGAGTTCTGGTAGGATGTAGTGATGAGTTACAAATACACTACATATACACATACTGTATGTATATATATATATATATGATACACACATACATAACTTTACAAGTCCTTTATATACATATATATATATGTGTATATATATGTACATATATATGTATGTATATATTATGACCTCCAGTTTATTGATTTTAGTGGGATTCCTGAATTTGTGAACAAGTAGGTCTCTGGATCTACATCTGTTCCTTGTAACTTTGTCTGTTTTCCTTCTGTTTGTTTTGTCCTATTCTGATGTGTTAGTTTTCATTTTATCTTATATATTCTATTATTAACCCTTAGATACACGTTAGTTTTTTAATGAGAAACAGAAAGAGGATGAACTTGTGTTGGGATGGGACATGGAGAGGAACTGGGATGAGTAGAGGGACAGGCAGCAACAATAAGTATATAGTTAAGAGAAAAATTATTT
The DNA here is from genome assembly GCA_963919715.1 of Microtus obscurus. Lineage (NCBI taxonomy): Eukaryota > Metazoa > Chordata > Mammalia > Rodentia > Cricetidae > Microtus > Microtus obscurus. Next base: position 3,053,390 of record CAWTZC010000453.1, on the reverse strand, counting down.
TATTTTATTTTCAATAAAATAAAAAGTTCAATTAATTTATACATGATCCATCCACTCCTAATATTATTGTATATACTTTAGATAAAATATTTATAATACATTTGAAAATCTTTGCTAATTTAATTTGAATTAACTTTGGACATTGACTGTACATAAAATAAATGTTTTTTTTTTAACTTTATTTGTCTTTGACCCCTCTGTAGTGGGAGACAGCCCCATTATCATTGCAGTGATCGTCTTGACTCTCAGCTTCTCTGTAGGTTTTTTTTTGTTTTGTTTTTTTGTGTTCCTGTTCTACTTCCTTTTAATGCATAGAGAATGCCATTGTCATATATTATATATTATTTTCACAATTGAATGTCTCGTGGAACATCATTTAGGAATAGAACTGTGCTGCATTTGTGCATTTAGGGTGCTGTGATAAAACAACCTTCAGCTGCTTCATAAGCATTATTTTTTGTCCAACTGTACTGGAGAATGCACCACCCAAGATAAAGTTCTCAGTGAGTTGGGTCTTTATAGAGTACTGATCTGGTCACAGTGTTTATGGTATTATGATCAAATAAAGAAAGCATTTGGGATCCTTTCTCAAGGGGCTGAGGAAATCTCCTTTTAAAAATCAAATGAAACAAACACCATGAAAATACATCATTTTTAATTTAATTTATTTTTCTGTCTGCTTGAAAGTAATAGATTTCTTTATACACACGTATGGGAGTATGTGTGTATGTTCATGCACACGTGTGTGTGTGTGTGTGAGTGTGTTGTATGGTAACATGAATGCACACATGTATAGAGACACACAGGAGAGGACATTGTCAGAGCAAATGTGCCATTATATTTTTCTCCCCTGTGTTCCTTTTATATAATGTCTCTCATTAAATCTCCGTTAGACATGGAACAAACAAACCACAGTGGTACTCCTTTCTGTCTTCTACAGTACTAGGGCTACAAGTAGGCATGACGCCATAACCAATTCATTGCATGGATACTGTGTACTTGAACTGAAGCTTCATGCTTGTGCAGCCAGTGCTCTTCCCGGCTATCCCATATCATCACCTACATTATGGCATTAATATGCATGCTTATTTCAATCCATTTTCCCAATCACAAGACTATATCATTCCTCCCTCTTTTTTGTGGTGCAGTCTTTCTCCCCCAAAATTCCCCATTCCATTTTAATGTTCCATATGTTATATTATCTTCTTGATGCCCATCTCTTATAGCATCTTTCAATTAATTATTTTTCCCTATATTATGGCCCCTTCTACTTTTCTGGCCCTTTTCCATACTTGCTATAACATAGATGATATATATTTTATAATGGAAAGCTATGACCCACATACATCACCTTGGTGAGTTCCAGGCAAGTGACAGACCTACCTCTCTCTCAAAAGTCAGCTACAGGCAAGACCCATCATTTAAATCAAACCAAAAAGAAAAAAAGGAAGAAGATGGAAACCAGATACAGAAGAAGCAATTCTCCATATTCTCTAAGTCAGTATATTAGATTAGTTAGGGTTCTCTAGAGACACAGAACTTACAGAATGAATCTTCCCCCCTCTCTTTCTGATTGGGATATCTCTCTGTCTCTGTCTCTGTCTCTGTGTGTGTGTGTGTGTGTGTGTGTGTGTGTGTGTAAATTTATTGACATAATTTACAGGCTAGCATGAATGGAAAATACAAAAATCTACTAGTTGTCCAGTCCCATGAGGCTAGGTGTCTCAGCTGGTCTTCTGCTACAATGGATTTGCTGAGAATGTGAGGAAACACAGTCACAGAATGAACAATCCCTTCCTTCTTTCACTGTCCTTATATAGGCTTTCATCAGAAGGTGTGGCCCAGATTAATGGTGTGTCTTCATGCCTCAGTATCTGAATTAAATGCAAGTTGTCTTCCTGTCTCAATATCCAGACCACAAGTGTGTCCTCCATTTCTGGATTTTCATTCATTCCAGATATAGTCAAGTTGAGAACCAAGAGTAGTTATCACAGTTAGCTATATCTTTACAATATTTTTAATGGAAAATAATGCAATTTTAAAAAATCTGAAATGACCAAAAATTACATAACAAAGCAGTTACTTTCCAGGACATAAGGTATATGAACAAACTATAGCCATATAGAAACCTGTTTATAACAGTTTATAATAATATTATTCTGAATAACCAAAAGATTGAAACAGCTTTTAAATGATTTTATTGAACTTTTTAAATCAGGGTTTTAGTGTACAATCCTATTCAGACTGAACTTTTCTATGTAGACAGGGTTGCCTGTGACCGAATAGAGATCTGCCTCCTTTTGCATCTGGTTACTGGGATTAAAGGTGATTGCCACCATGCCCTAGGATACAGAATTTTGATCAATGGAAAATTAGCATAAAATTTTCCAAGTAACTTTTAGCTTTAAAAGTGAAGTTTTGTTAGGCTTTACCACCTAGGTGGACCTTGAGAAATTTACAGTAAATGAAATAAAGAAAAATTATTGTATGATTCTTTTCATATGAAGGTATAAAGTTGATGTGGGATACTGTAAATATATTTTATTATCATTGTTAATAAAGAATCTGCCTTGGCCTATGGTAGGGCAGGATATAATAGGTAGGTGGGAAAGCCAAAATGAATGCAGGGAGAAAGAAGGCAGGTTTGAGGAGATACCAGCAGCCACCAGAGAAGTAAGAAGTGAGGTAATAAGCCAAGAGCCATGAGGTAAAATATAAAATAATAACAATGGGTTAATTTAAAAGTAATGGCTAGTTAGTAATAAGCCTGAAGTAATAGGCCAAAGAGTTTATGAATAATATTAAGCCTCAGAGTGGTCATTCAGGAACTGGTGGGTGAGAGAGAAACCTTTAATTACATAAAGCAGGAAAATGGACAGTAGTCGGAGGTCATTGATGACTGACACACTTCATGTGTGTCACGGTGCTGAAGGGAAACAAATTTGGGATTCTTTTTGATGAGGTAAAATATTTCTGTGACAGACTTTGATGAATATTGCGTATATCTATAGAATATACTGAAACATGAACTGTAGGCACAGAAGAGGTTAAGTGTATATAGTATGAATTATTCAACTAAAATAATTTCATAGACTTAAAATTGAAAAGCATTTACTTTTCAACCAGCATGGATAGCTCAAGGCACAGCAAAAGTACTACCCTTATCTTGATAAAATATCGGACAAATTCATTTTAAAATGTTAACCTTTATATCAGCCACAGAATAATCTGAAATTATGGATCTGTCCATACTGGAAGATATAAAATATTTGTCAGTGGTTATAAACATTTTTAGAGGCAAATATATTATCTAACTCAAAGTTAAAGAGTTGATACTGAGAGTTCAAATAATTTCAGTGGGTTAGATGTCATTATGTGAACATCTATGTCAGCAATTACTGGGTATAAAAATATGAAAACAAGTACAATTTATCTAGAACAGACATTCTTCCTTTGAAAGGTACTGTAATGTGCTTCTTTAGTTGTCTTTATTCAGGGAGAATTCAGAAGTAGAAGCAGCTAGAAGAGTGTCAAAAATTTCTCTTTCTCCTCTGAAGCTGAAATTTAATTGAGCTTTAATATCAAATAAACAGCTTTTACCTTCAACATCAATAAACCCCAAAGACAGTTTCTATTCATTTTGTATGATTAAAGTCCCATTAGGAATATAAATGTATTAATTTATAGATACAGATACTAATTGCTTAAATACTGAGCTGAAAACCAGGCACTAATATGCATGGAATAATTGATTCTTGCTGCAGAAGGAAGCCATAATAAAGAACTTGAAATTACTGTCACATTTCACCTAACTAGCAAAACCTCAGAATATTTTAAAAAATATTCTGAAATAAAATGTCTTGGGGCTTTCTTTCTGCGAATGAATGTGGTTTGAAAAGATCAAATAATATGTCAAATACAGGTTTCAATATCAGAGATAATGAATAAAATTGAAGTAGGTCAATTTAAGTCATTTATTTTTCAGAAGAAAGAGCCCATCGTAATCACTACTGGTTATGATATAATTAAAAGCAAAAATTGATATTTACCCTAGAAAGCACAGTTGCTAAATATTAAAAAATCATTAACAAGAGGATGTGATCATCTTTTAATTTTAACGTTCATCTTTTTATTAGCATACCAGCAGTTTCTAGTTAATTACCATGTAAATATGGTAATGAGATCATCATTGAGATACGACGAAGCATCTCAGACAGGAGAATAGAGTTCCTTTGCTTTGCTGTTGAGGTTTTGGCTGTCTGTTATTGTGTTGATAAAGTCAATCCAGTGGTTTCTAGCATACATCAAAAAGATTTGAGAGATATTTGTTTCCTCTGTAGAAATGCATCACTCCACAAAGATGAATTGTGTTCCAACATCATCAAAAGTACTTCCAAAACAGCTGGAGATCCAAATCAGGACAGAGCATTTGCCTAGCTTGTACAAGGCCCTGGATTTGATCCCAGCACGAAGCAGTGAAGGGAACATAAATCAATGATAAATAGCGTCGGGCCTATTTTGTCGAGTAGTCCCCAAATCCAACCACACAGACGGTAAGGCAGGAGGATTGCAAGCTCAAACTAAGAACACCCAGAAAGAGGAACCCTCCTTTGAGGAATTGTTGCCATCAGGTTAGACTATGGACTATGGACTTGTATTTTCTTGATTGCTGATTGAGGTCCCAGCCCACTTTGAGTGGTTCCATTCCTAAGCAAGTGTGGATTGGCTACATAAGAAAGGTTGCCTAACTTGCGGGGAAGCAATCCAGGAAGCACAATTTCTCCATGGCTTCTGCTTCTGTCCTTGCCTCCTGCTTTAAACACCTGCCCTAGTCTACCTCAGTGATGGGCTGCAACCTGGGAGTGTAAGATTATATAAACTCATGACACATTTCTGGCATAACCTTTGGATTCTTCTGACTATTTTCATTGCTTAATGCTGAGGGTGTTTTTTTTTTTTAATTTTATTCTTTTATTTTTCCTCCTCCCCGCCTTCAATTTCCCTCCCCCTCTTTCCATTCCTCTCTCCCCCCACCCACTCCTCTTGCCCTCCCCCCTCTCCATTCCCCCTCCCTCTCCAGTCTGAAGAGCAGTCTGGATTCCATGCCCTGTGGGAAGTCCAAGGTCCTTCCCCCTTCCCCACCTCCATCCAGGTCCCGGAAGGTGAACATCTAAACAGGCTAGGCTCCCACAAAGCCAGTTCATGCAGTAGGATCAAAACCCAGTGTCCTTGTCCTTGGCTTCTCATCAGCCCTCATTGTCTGCCATGTTCAAGTTGATACACAGTGAATTTGGTTCTGTATCAAGCATTTCTAGGTCCAGAAGTATCTGACAGACTTCTTACAATGACTTTCTCCTATCTACTGCTTTAATCCACAGATCTTGTTTCTGTTCTATTTGAAGACACAAGTTGTGCCCAATGAGCCTTAAGGTTTCCAAAGAAATTGCAGATTTTTTTTGTTCCCATATGCCAAAAAAAAAAGTTTTCATTTGTTTACGTGTTAAAAAAAAGATTATATAAACTCTTTCTTCGACAAGTTAGTTCTAGTCAGTGCTTTATCACAGCAAATTAATTTAGTAATTAATACAGTTCTTCAGCTTAGGCTCTGGCACCAGATGGATTGAATTCATCCCAGCTTTTTACTTACTTCTGGATGACATTTGACAAAAACATGAATTGCTCAAAGTCGGATCCTTCATGTGTTAGTGTTACATGATATTATTTAATCAAATAGCAGTGTGTTGAGGTCAAGCAATTTAATATATTTAAAATGGCTTTAAAAGATCAAATCAAAACAAGCACTATTTGAAGAGATCCATTTATTTTAGTAATGCAAACTAATTGCAGAACAGAACCAAGAAAGGTCTACCTGCTAATTCAAATTGTTTTTATAGTAAATAAATATATAATTGTTTTTATAAGAAATAAATCCCACTGTCTTAGGGTTCCATTACAATGAAGAGATATTTAATTGGGATGGCTCACTTATTGTTCAGAGGTTTAGTCCATGACTATCATGGTGGGAAGCATGGCAGCATGCGGGGAGACTTGGTACTAGAGAAGAAACTGAGAGTTCTTGCATTTTGTCCTACAGGTAACAGAGGTGGTCTGAGATACTGGGAATGGCTTTAGCATGCATGAGACCTCCAAATCTGTGTCCACAATGCCACACTTCTTCCAATGAGGCCATACCTGGACCAACAAAAGCTACACCTTTCAATATTGCCACTACCTTTAGAGGCCATTTTTTTTTTTTCAAATCACCACGCGAACTTTTTTTTTTTTAATTTTATTGATTCTTTGAGGATTTCACATCATGCCTCTGGATCCCACCACCTCTTTGTGTGACATACCCCACCCCTTCACATCCACCCTTTGCATCTGCCACCTGCAACCTCAAAACAACAAAATTTAGAAGAAAAACTGAAAACCAAACAAAGCAAACAAACAAAACAAAACCACAAAACAAAAACAGAAAACAAAATGAAGAAGAGGAAGAAGGAGAAGAAGAAGAAGAAGAAGAAGAAGAAGAAGAAGAAGAAGAAGAAGAAGAAGAAGAAGAAGAAGAATAAGAATAATCATGGAAGCTGTAGAGCTGTAGTGTGACTTATTGAATAATATAGTTCATCTTTTAGTCCTTTCATCTTTCCTTGAAAGTGTTCATTGCCATGAGCCATTGGTATGATTAGAGGCCTCATCTGGGTCTGCTACACCATTGATAATGGGCTCTCACTGGGACTCCTCTTGAATGGCCTGTTGTTGCCCGGTGTTGTGGGGATCCTGCAGCTGTGGATCTCTACGTTCATCTCCTTCACGTGCTCCAACAATTCATAGATGAGGTGAATGTTGGAGTGGGCCAACTCATAGCCCTGGATGGAAGCTGGACTAATCAGTCAGCCCTTTAACCTTCCCCACTTGTTGCCCGTGGTTGAGCTCTCCAATGTGGCCTTGTCTAGTTAACCCATGCAGCATGCAGCAAGGTAGAGGGTCAGTTCTTTGGCTCTCGGCCCTCGGGCCTGGCTCTCCAACAATCACCTCTCCAGAACCAGTTCTACTGTCTTGCCCAGGGAAGGTGCGAGGCCCTCTCTTGATTGTTGTAGGGGGCATACAAGGTGGAAGGAAGAGTCATTCCCACTCTTTTTAAGTGGGTAAGATTTGCCTTAACTGAAGTTTATGTAAATGAAATACAGCTATTGTGTTGATTTTTAATAATGTTTCCTTCATTGTATTTCTGAAACTCATTCATGGTACTGTGATCATGGTTTGTTTAGTTGTTGTTGTTTTCTAATTTATTTACTTATTCTTTTGAGAGTCTTTTACCCCCTATTCCAGACCAACCTGCAACTCATTCCAAATCCCAGTTGGCCTCATACTCCTATAATCCTCAGGCTGTAGCCTCTTGACTGTGGAACCATAGGCCTACACCACACCTTACCTGGTTTAATGTTCCACTATTGTAAAAGGTGACTTTTTATTGATTTATCCTGAATATGTAAGAAGTCATGTAGTTTATCTAAGGATAATTATTTAAATTGTAGTGAGAGAGCTTAAAAATTGTTCAGACAAAATCCAGAAATTCAAAACCAAATAGGGATAATCCATCAATTCCCTCAAAATAAAATAATTTGTAAGATGTAATCCAGATCAATTCCTTTCTTCTTTTCTGTCTTTCATTAATCATTTTTGTCTTTTTTCCCTTCCTCCTGTCCCCTCATACTATCCTTTCTCTCCCTTTTATAGTCAGTTTCTTCTTAGTGAAAATGTTTTTATTTTTCTGATCAAATAAAAATGTAAATTTTATTATATTTAGCTTGTATAAATGGGCATAACAAATTGTTCTATGGCTTTCAATGATTTACTTTAAATTTCTCATATTTGATAATATCTGATTTTGATTATATGAATAATAAATTTGACTAAATTAAATTTATAATTATAGTTTTGTTGACTTATCTAAGTGGTTTACTTTAGAGCTACAGCAAATAATTTAGTAGAAAGGGTCAAACTAGGTTATGTTTTCTTAAAAATTTAAAAAGATTAAAAGACTAGGGCATTTTTATTATATAGAATGCAGAGTTGTTTCCTATACCTAATTTTGGCTTAAAAATAGATTAAGAAATCAGTGTGAATTTTTACTTATATATGGAAAAGAGATTAATAGAATATGTTAATATAGCTGCTGCAAAGGTGCATCTAAAATTCTACCCAAGGTTTTCTTTTTATTTGTCCAATAAAAAAACATTATTAGTTGTTTTTCTTTTTCAAATGTGTAGTTACGCTTGAATACTAGCATTTTACTAACATGAGTTTTGAATTTGCCAATTTAATGAAAATGTATTATTTTACACATAGTTGTACTCAATTTGTTAATATATATTTATTAATCCAATCACAATATATTCTGTACTTACTGAATTATTTTTATACATCTTTTATTATCTTTTTATTTATCTTTTTTATTATCTGTAGATAATATAGTAAGTCTTTTATTATCAACACTTCTCAGATCAGTCTTGGTGAAAATTCCTTTCTACCTTTCATCAAAAGAAAATGTACAAAAATTAAATTTAACAGAGACAATTGATCAAGTAACGATGCCTGAATGGGGAGAATCTCAGAACCAGACAAGGGTTGGAGAGTTTATTCGATCATGAAGGCGTGTAATCCTTATGGGCAGAAAACGGAAATGAGATACAGAAACACATGATTGATTATTGGTCTGTCTTTTCCTTCTTTGGAATTGTTTTGGTCAGTTCCAAAGAATGCTTGCAATTGACTGAAGGTCAGCTACTGTAATTGTCTGGCTCTCAGCTAGCTGGTACAAGAGTATATTCCTATGGTGGCTTTGGGTGTTTACATAGACTCAAGTATGGAGGCATGTTCGGAGAATGCTTATTTTAATTCCTCTTGCCCATCATTTACCTCTCCCTTTCTCTTATTCATTATTTTTATTATCTTTGAATGTCAGTGGATTCTGTAGCACAAATTCTAATAGATCTTAATAATAAAATCCCAGAATCATATATTAGAGAGTAAATGCTGAAAGATCAGAGGTTGAACAGCCAACCACTAAAGATCGTACCTATCCAATTCTCTAACCAAAAAGAGACCAAGTTCCTGTCTCAGACCTGCCTGATCGCTTCTCTCCATCCAGTAATGTCACTCTGTGTCTGTCTGTACAGACCTCCAGAACTCTATGACTAACCATTGCTATCTCTTCCCTCTGATCTTCAGGCAACCTTTATTTATTAGAGTACAAATACAATATCACCACATTTCCCTTATTTTGTCTAAAATAAAAAAACGTTATAACTAATATAAGAGAAACTTATACAATAAGTACAATAACTACATAAAATATATATGTGAAATAAATACATCAACAATGTTTATTCATTTGCATTTGACAAATTCAGAGAAAATACTCCATATCTGTTCTATCTTGATGAGTGCAAAAGGTAGTACTCAATTTGCCTTCCATCCCAATTTGCATTGTCAAAATTATCTTTTAATGTCTCTGAGCCATATATGATAAAGGTTTACAAGAAATTAAATTTGGCAAATAGAGGTGGTTCATTTTGTAGAATTTATAAAATTAAAATATGTATACCGTACAATAGATACATTTTCAGGATTTCAACAGGCAACTGCTTTGAGTTCTTAAAAGGCTGATTCTGTAATTACGTAACTATTAGAAGTCATAGCCATCATGGGAATACCTGTAAAAATTAACACTGACAATGATCCAGTATATGACTCTAGTAAAAAGAAAGATTTTTGCTTATTAGTAATACTAAGCATATTATAGTTATACCACACAATCCTACAGGGCAAGCAGTTATAGAAAGATCTAATAAAAGAAATGCTTAAAATAAACAGGTAGGGAAAACAAAACTATCCAGAGATGGATTGCATAATGTCTTATTAACTTTGAATTTTCTTAATGCTAACGAGAATGGAACAATGGCTTTCCAGAGAGACATTGGACAATAAGAAAAACTTATGCGTTAAATCAGCCTGTGTATTTCAAAGATGTGTTGACCTCAGAAAGGAAACCTGGACATGTGCTATGTTGGGAAATGTGTTTTGCTTTTGTTTCTAGAGAAGAACAAAAGGTGTGCATATGTTCAAATTCATCAAAATTTCATTAGAACAGAAGAAACCTATTAATAAGGAGAGAGGACAGCTCATCCACCAAGGTGACAGTCCTACAAGTTGTAAGGGAAATTCACAAAGACCATGACAGAATCTGTCTTTGTCTTTACAGGAAAATAAAAATACCCATCGTTAAGAAATCAAAAGACTTTGGTTATACAGATGTCTAGAGAAAAAAGGGAAAGGCATCCAGAAAAAAAAATACCAAAGCAAAGAACAATCTTATCTATATTCACAGCAGGGTAAATTCTCACTATCTAAACATCTATTTCTCTTTACTTCTTAGAATATTTGTAGTTCTTATTCAATTAAAACTCATAGCTGGCTTTGGAACTGGATAGTGGTTCTCTCCTTCTCTAGATCCAATCATGCTGTTAAAAGAAAAATTCAGAGTTTCTGTCTCATATCGAGAGAGACATCTGGTGTGGGACATAAGAAAACAAAAAATCTAGGGACTACTGTTGTCAAAGTTCTGTTATCTCTCCAACATTCTATTTCTCCCCATACTTATTTTTTACTCTTTGTACCTTTTTATGGATAAATATCTATCTTAAAAGTTAAATTTTCCATTTTGATACTAATAATGTTTAAGTTTTCCACAGTGAACAATATGTTTTCCTAACAGCAATCTCTGAAGCCTTCTGAAGAAAGACGAGGTCCCACAAAATTTCCACCTGGTTCATAGTGATGCCCCTGAGCCAATAAACACCAAATTGACTTTGGGCTACAGAGTGCTCTAGACAGTTCCAAGGTGGCTAGCTGAGATGGTCCACCTTCCTACAACACTCAAGCTGGAACACCAGATTAAAACTTCAGATAAGTCTTACCCACTACCCAGAGATTGGCTACAAATGTTAAAGCTAGTCATCTTGAGATATAACCATGATCTTAGTTTTTTACAGGATTTCATAGAGATATCATTGCGCCCAGGACAGCTGGAAGAAATTATAAGAAAACAATTCTCCATCTCCCAACAAATGGAATGGATGTTTTTTTGTTTTCCTTAGAGTTGGTTATAAGTTATTATTGGGTTGGATACATAATAATAATAATTAGACCCATGAATCTCATTTGGTATAGAAATAATGGAAATAGATATGATAGGATAATAAAGTAGATAAGTATATCTTTTTGTAAACTATTTTAGCAACTATTAGTTACAATTTACACAGGTATTGATTCTTGTATATTGATACATGTGTAAAATTATTTTTTGTATTCCTGTCTAAGATAATTTGTATATTGATATAAATTCAAAATTTTATTTGTTATATTGTATATGTTCCTATTTATGTTTACATTATTTTTGTACAAAAATGTAAAATTGTTTTTGTTATGCAGTATATATGTTTCTACTTTTGTTTAAAATATTTTGTATATTGATACAAATTAAGGATATTTTTATCATATTGTACTACATATTTATACCTCTGATTAAGATATTTTATATATTATTACAATTTTCAAGGTCATTGTCCTCATGCTGCACATCTGTTTAAAGATATTTATTGTTATAATGTGAAGCTTTAGTCTTTAAGATATATAGGTTATTAAGAAAAAAGAATTACAGGTTAATAATCACCTGTGTTTGTCATTCTTATAGTAATGTTAGTTAGGTTCTCTGGATGCATAGAGGTGTACTCTGTATAGATAGGTAATTTTTAAACATTTCAAAGACCTCAGAATATAACATTTAAATGTTTCAATAATTTAGAGTTCTGTTGGAACAAAACATGACTGCTTCTGGCAGCACTGATCTACTCCCAAGGGAATAATGGGCACTGAAGACACTCTATATGGAGCTTCTTTTCTTCTTCACAAACTGGACTATTAGTCAAAGAACTGCCCTCTCTCAACTACTAACAGCAATCAAGCTGTCCAACCTGGTCAAGCTGGATACAACTGCTGAACCTTGCCGAGACAGGGTAAGGCAGTCTTTCAAATGTCCCTATTTGTGAAAATGGTCTGTCAGATATTTTGAGCCTATAGCCAAAGCTGATTGCCCCAACAGTACAAAAAGATGTTGGGTGTCTGTTTAGGCAGCTAACTGTTTCTGTCATTTCTTCAGTCTTTTGCAAGTTGCTTGCTTGCATTTTCTGCTTACTCGGGTAATGTTATTTTCTTTCTCAGGTCCTTGATGGGGTTGAAGATTAGATGGTCACAGTTACTATTACTCTCTCTTATCTTAGCTGGGTATTAGGTACAAGACTTGGACTCTTCAAGAAAGGACAGCTATTGGAATAATCTCTGTTATCTACCAATTGCCTATAGCCTAGACATTTAGTATGTGTTTCTTGCTTGATGCTGTTTGTGTCTGTTGTAGTTTCATTTCTGTATATGTTATTACCCTTTCTTTCTCCTGGATAATACTTGATAAATTTTGTTATTGTAAATTCTTTTATGTTAGGATTAGAACCATCTTATTTAGACAAAAAGGGGGAGTTTTTTGGTAATTCATTCCACCAACACATTTTGGATACTGGCCTTAGGGCATAGCTTCTTGTCTGTTGATGTGATCTCCTATGAGGAAAGGGGAGGCAAACACTCTATCTATTACTCTTGTGCTGACATGGAGGGTAGGAGTGGAGCAGGTGGCTTGCTATTGGTAATCTTTCCTCTTCGGCAGAACAAGTGTGGTGGTGTCCAATCTGTTCTGCACTGGTGAGTGTTCACCACTATTATACATCTAAAGAAATTCTTTTGAACCTCTCTCAGATTCTCATGAATACTTGCTATAGGATTCCTTCAATATTTCAGTTGATGTCTATCATTAAGCTATACTGCCTCATCAAAAAGATGAGCAATAGGTGCTATCCTATCCACTCTAACATCAGAGTTGTATGGTGTGCCAAAGTAATTAAGATAGGGTCTCCTAATAATCCTGACTATGAATCCATTTTGTAACATCAAACTTCATCAAATTCCAAGTCTCCTATAAACTCAGAATGTACACGAGCAAATCAAATTTCAGATTTCCCCTTATTTTAAATAATTACCAATTACACCTTGGTTTCATAACTTCTTATAATATCTACTCACTACATTTTCAAAATATTCCTCTATTATTTCATACTAGATTAGTACAAAAATCCAATGCTGTATATTACAAAAAGGGATGAGGGATTCTAAGCACTATAATGTGTCTGCTTTTACCTGGGTCCTGGAAATTTGCCTTTGGTCCTTACACCCAGAGCTAACAACCTAGTGTCTTTCTAATATTTTTAAAGAAACGCTATACTCAGGGAAAGTTCAGAATTGTAGTTATGATGAGGACCATAAGACATGTCCCTAGCCTCATAGAATTTGTATTCTGGTTTGTTTTCTATTATTAAATTAGAGTGCACACAGGGATACAGGCAAGTAGACTCTGGTCTATGAGAAAATAAACAAGGATAATAAGTGACACTTAGAAAATTAGATTCCAAAGTATAAAGAAGAGTTTTATACACATTGCTATTTTGATTTAAATTGCTGAGTGTTAGTAAACATTAAACTTAAAAGATTCCTTTATTCATAATTTTATTGATTAATATATATTGGAAAATGTTTTTTGATATTTAGCTATTGAAATGATTTAATGAAATAGAATAATTATTTTTTTTAGATCTTTTGTTTCCCACACCCAACCACCTTTTATTATGGACCATACATTCTTTTCCTTTCTCTCCTATGGATCTGTGACTAGATATTTGATATGGTGGCAAAATTAAACATTTTCATTGTTCATCAATTCCCTATGTCAATAGGTTTTTGCTTGCAAATTGTGTTTTCTCAGTCTTTTTAAATATTTTTTCTTTCACAAGAGCATTTTAAACTGATTTGTTGTTACCCTTTGGCAAGGCCAGTCATTTTCTATTTGTTCTGGTTTCTTTTCCACTACAATTGATTTTTAACCACACAAAGATAAACTGTGACTTCCCACCAGCTCGCAGTTCCAGTTGTTCCAATTTCCTTTTCTAAATGGTTGAGTGAACAAGAGATGATTCAGATCACTAGGGGGAAGAAGATGATCCCTTCCCTTGGCATCTGGCCAGTTCTAGAGGTGCAGGCATTTCTTCCCACCTCGTTGTTGTGTTTGAGCCAGAGGATTCCATCATTCTTCAGTTATAGTCTTGATGTCAATCTAAAAGGAAAACACAAACCAATGTGTAGTGATGAGGCAAGCAGGCCTGCACTGGCCCCCACACGGCTAGCTTAGCCCCAGTAATAATAACACAGAAACTGTATTCATTTAAACACAGCCTGGCCCATAAGTTCTAACCTCTTTTTGGCTAGCTCTTACATATTGATTCAGCCCATTTCTAATAATCTGTATCACTACTTGACTTTGGCTTACCTGGATGAGTCTGTCATCTGTCTCGGAGAGGAAAGCCATGGCGTCTGCCTGACTCTGCTTTTTTTCTCCGAGCATTCTGTTCAGTCTACTCCACCTATCTAAGCTGCTGTCCTATCAAAAGGCCAAGGCAGTTTCTTTATTTGACCAATGAAAGTAACACATAGACAGGAGGCCCTCCTACTCCACCAATGTGATGTAATTTATATTTTAATTTTCAGGTTTTCTGAAAACCTTCTATTTGTAACATATATTCTGATTTTCAATACCCAAAGTGGTGGAATGCAAGGAAAATAATTTGGTCCAGTGTTAGAAAGCTTCAGGCCTTTTCCAACATCTATAATTAATCAGAATTTTAGAAATTGTCATATGTTGCTTTTGCACAACTCTGTAAGTTTAAATAATTAATGTATATCTTTGGCTTTTAAATTGTTCATGTTTAGAGTAATGGATTAAATTTGATACCTTTTAAACTATCTTGGTGCCTCATTTGATAAGCTTACCAACTTAATTTTCCCTGACAGGTACCCTTGTGAACTTTATTTTCTGTAGGTATTTATATATTCACAATCATATTCAGATTTTAGCACAGTTTTATCAGTCTAAAACATGACTCTGCAACCTCAGTATTTACACTCTTTCCTGACCCTAATCATTAACAGAAATAATCTATTATCTCTGGAAATAATTTTGTATTTTAGAAAACATTTTGTCAACTTAATCCTACAGAATAGAACTCTCTTAGTCATGTTTCTTGCACACAAGATGACGTTCCAACTCTAACTGCCAGTATTTCTGGTGTTCTTTATCCTACCAGACCTATAATGGTTCTTTGTTTGATGTTCATCTTCATTTTTCTGATGTTCCTGTAACCTATATCTTTCTTCTGTGAAGTATCTGTGTCTTACTTTTGAGAATTTGACTTTTTGTAATTGAAATGGTTTCTGTTGTTGTTTGTTTGCTTGCTTTATGGGTTTTTTTTTTGTTTTCTTTTTCTGAAATTGGGGTGTGTATGTGTGTTTTGAAATTGAACTTTCCATTCTATATCTTCTTAAGTTTCTTTTCACAGGACTTGTCAAGATGGCTAATAAGTGTGGTAATTTGAATGTAATTGACCCCATAATTTCAAAGAGAGTGGTACTATCAGGAGGCACTATTAGGAGGTATGACATTGTTGGAGTGGGCATGGCACAGTTGGAGGATGTGTGTCACTCTGGAGGCAGGTTTGAATTTTCCTGTGCTCAGGAAACACAGTGTCTCAGTCAAACCCCTGAAGTCTCCTGAGGCACAATGTAGCCAGCACTCCATCTGATTGCATACCACCATGGTTCCCACTATGATAATAAGAGACTGAGCCTCGGAAACTGTAAGTGAGCCACCACAATTAAATGCTTTCCTTATAAGAGTTCCATGGTCATCGGTGTCTCTTGACAGTAACAAACCCCTAAGACAGTGAGTAAAAATCTTCCCCACTAAGTTTTATGACCTGAAGTTTCCCAAGATCCACATAATAGAAAAAGAGAAATGAAAAAGTAGTTATATGACCTTCACATGCAAACATACAGAAACACACAAACACAAAAAGTAAATGAAATAATGAAAATAAAATACAGTAAAATATTTTAACAATGTATCATTCGAAAAGCCTTAAGTTTAGATTATATTTATGAGTAAAATTATTTCTTTGTATTATATTTTCAGTCATACCTGTGAAGACAATTTAATTCCTCAAATCATAAGCTTTTTCAACATAACATGTTTTTTTTAATGTTTATAACTTTAATGCTCTTAAAAATATCCATGATATAATTTGAGTTGACTCTTTAAAATTTGATTTGAGTATTAGGTTGAAGTTTGTTTTCTTTTAAATCATGTTTTATTTTGTTTCACTAAATGTGCAATTGTTGTTAAACTGCTTATTGAAAATTCACTTTATGCTTACAATAGTCTCAAGTAACAGTTGCATTTATATAGACCAATTTATAAATGAACCTTGCTCTTCATTAACTAGTTTCCAACTTTTTGTCTTCATTATGGAGCCTTTGTCATACATTTTAAATAGGTAGAATTGGTCCCTCAAATTTTATTGTCTTTTCCTCATAACAGTATCAGTTATTTTATTTCAGTCTTGTTTAGAATAGATTGTATATCAGTTTTGTTTGTTTATTCCTGTTTCTACATTACCTGTTTTGTGTTGTCTTTCAGATAATTTCATATCACACAAAGTTGAAAATTATCACTAACCATTGCATACAGTATTTTTCACTTTGTGTTCTATTAAAAAATGTCTTTGAATTGAGTTGAAACATTAAAAATAATTAACATTCCTTCTAACAGTATACACAATAAGGTTTCAGAGATGACTCAGTCAGTAAATTGTGTAATTTGTACACAAGGATTATTGGTTGATGCTAAACACACATGTAAAATGTCTGGTGAGGCAATATGAGATTTCAATTCAAGTGGTGGAGAGTCAAATATGACAATTAAAATATTCACAGGCCAATTTGCCTTGTTGAATCAATGAGCTCCAAGCTAAGTAAGAGACCTTGCCTCAACTAATAAATAAGGTGGAAAATGATAGAGTTAAGCCCCTGTTATTGACCTTTGCCCTGTGTTCATGACATATCCGTACACAGAAACAATACTAGCACACACACACAATACGACACAACACATAAGTATACAAAATAAGTTCCTACTGAAGTTCAAGTGATGATCTCTGTGCTTGCTCTACAAGAGAATAATATCTTAGGTGCACTACTAGATCTGTACTTTTGTTAGTAGTCCTATTCTCTATTCCTGGTAATACAGAACAGGTCTGATATTTGGATTTTTAGATTTAAGTAGAAATCTGTTCACTCCTCATTATATTATACACTTATGCATCACTCACTACACTGTACTGTTATTTCTTCTTGTTGCTATCATGTACCCGGAATAATAAACTGTTTTTGAAAATTTTTTGAAGATTTTTGAAGAACTTTTTAGTCTTTGACTTTTCAATAATAACTGTGGAAAGTCATTTTAGTCCCCAGTGTGGTTCTGGATGCAATCACTTGTTCTCTTATGAGTTGGTTTCACAGTTTTGCTTGTTAAAGCATTAGGTTCTATTTGAATGTTTCAGAAGTTACTCAGACTACTTTCCCAGTATTAAAATTTCTTATTTTTGTTGTCTGAAGTAGTCTATTCTACATCTTATCTTTATTTGTTAATCATCATTCTCAATCTCTCAAGAACTCAGTTGCCTTCTCCTGTATACCCTCCCCATTGCCCTTGACCCTAATTTATTAAGCTTGGCTGCTTTTTCAGCACAACAACATCTCCATGGTCCCTCCCAAATTTTTCATTGCCTCAATGCATTTACCTTCAAGATTTGCTAAACACTGTAAAGACTTATACTGGAAGAAATCTATAAGTGTCAGATTTATTTTAGTATTTATAACTAAAGCCAAATGAATGAAAATTTAAAAGTACAAACTTTTAATCTGTCCATGAGAATTAAGGGTCTAGGAAAGAGGAAAAAAAGGGGTTGAATTTCTGAGCCAAGTATGGTAGTATCTGACATTGGAAATGTAAAATTAGAACATGACTTTGAGGGTAGTTTGAAGAATTACTTTGTAATATTTTATTTTTGAAAACAAACAAACAATCACAGAGATATTTATGCTATAACTAGGCTTGGATTCAAGTAAATGCTGAACTATGAGGGGGCTTATGGTACATTGCATCTGGGATACCTCAGATGTGTGAAATATGAAGTTGTTGCTTGTTGTATTTTCATTAAATCAATCAAGCCAGAAAAGCTACATAATTTGTAATCTAATTATCTCATTCTTATGCCAAACAAATAATATTCAGTGATTTTATTGGTAATATACAAATAATAAACTGGGTTTTAAATAGCCTACTATTTATTCCAAAAGTAAAAAGATCAGATAATATAAAATTATATAAGCCTAGCAACATCTTGGCTTGGATCTGCAGTGCTGCAACAAAGTATCAATCTGAGCATTCATTGTGCTAGATTGTATCAGCCATTGTAATTGTCTTATTCACTAACTACAATGTAGTAACTATGAATAGCAAGCCTGTCTCAAAATGTTCAGAATCTTTTTCTCAACTTCGCAAATTGAGTCTATGCTAAGACAAATTGGGCAGTGGGTTGACTTATTCTAACCAAAATAACTACATTTGTGAGTATCTATGAGCTGAAAAGACAAGATTATTACATCTCCAGTGAGAATGAAACTAATTACGAAGGAGAGAAAAAGAACAGAGGGAGAGTTGCAGATGTATAAGGAGCATATTGATGTTTTGTGTGGCATTTTTATATTGCTCTAAAAGATTCAATGGCTAGATTTGTGTTTTAGATGAAGGATTCTATCTGTAATGCCAGGAATGTGTGATATAACATGGCATTTGTTGAATGCCAAAAAATGTTCCCTGGTTCTCAAATCTCTGGATGCCTAAAGAATGGGTGCTGGGTGAGTTTACTGCCGAGCACAAAGACCTGGGTCGAAGCATCCTTCCATGCCATACTAATGAGTTGGCAAAAGAGAAGATTTCTGAACATTTTGAGACAGACTTGCTATTCACATCCACTGCTCTGGGGTTAGTGAATAAAGCAATTACTATGACTGATACAATCTATTGTAATGATTGTTCAGATTATTTTTGTTGAAGTGCTGCAGATCCAAGCCAAGATGTTGCTCAAGTTATGTCAACATTTAGTTACTCAGTGACAACCTGGCCTTGATTAATCTTTTTTTACTATTATAATTATTGGAGAAGTTCCATATATACCATTCATTCTATCTCTCTTTTCAAGATTATATTAGCCATAAGATATACTTTAACGTGATTGTGTACTTTATGATTTGTAGTCATTTAGATATAAGCATATGCTCTAAAAGGAAGTTTAGAAAGAGTACTTTAGTCCAATTTTTCCTACATAGAAATCTGAAATATATAATAAATATTATACTCAAGAAGACATTAAGTAAAACTGTTAGTCCAAACTAGAGCCCAAGACAGTTTGAGAGTCTACTGTGTGTAAAAGTCATCAAGTTTTTCTTCAGTAATTGGAAGTACAAAATATATAGGTTTATTTGCTAACAAAGCAAAAAATTAACATATTTGATGATACCAAACTCATTTCCAGAGTTTAAAATGACTCAGTAGTTTTTAAGTTTGATATTTTGCTGTATTTATACCCAAGGAAGTGTAAATACAGTGCTCCATATTAATGCAAAATAATTTTCTGCAGTGATAAACAAATGTCTGCCATGATTAAAAAATCTCATTTGCATATATGCATATACATATAATTATGTCTATAAAACAAATATTTTCTTTTAATTAGTCAGTGTCTTTCACAATTCACATACATAAAAGATATATCTTTTTGCTTCCTCTCTTTGATAGTTTTTTTTCTTTAACCATTTTGTGTGTTATCTTAAAATTTTAAACATTGTGGGCTTTTCATTCTTTTATAGAAAATGAATTCTTTGCCTTATTTTATCTTATTTTAAAGATTTCAATTTTTAGGTTTAGTTATCTGTATATGTGTGTGTCATTGTGTGGGTATGTACATGTGAGTAAATTGTTCCTAGAGGCCAGAAGGCTGGAGGTGTAATCAATGGTAGTGTGAGTTGCCCAATCTGATTGCCGAGGCCTGACTTAGGTTCCAGAGCAGTAGACAGTCCTAACCATACTCTCTTCAGCCCTCCTCATTGGTTTTTCAATTGGTTTTCAGGACAATTTCACCAGGCTTATTATTCATGGATGTTTACTTTCCTTATAACATTTGATTTGAATGTAAGTGTTTGAAACTCACCCTTAAAAATAAAAGAGTACCTTCTCATTATAGAGCATTGAACCTCAGTCTTCAGCCTTCTGAGTGCTGAGGTCACAAGTATGTTAGCTCTCATCTGTTTTTTCCTTTGTACTTTCACAACTGTTAACTTCTATACTATGGACTTCAGATGCTTTTTAGAATTGATCTCATGTGCCTGTTGGAAGGATATCCATGTGATTTGTGATGTTGCTGCTGGAACTGTCTATTTATTCTCAATTAACTTATGCCTTTCCATTGTAGATTTCTTGTTCAAGTGTGACTTTAAAAATCTAGTTTAAGAAACCACTCCATGACTGCCTTCCACTAAACCCTATCTTTTCTTTTAAATTTGCAAGTGAAAATATTTTCTTTGGATGGTTTTATTTGACAGCTTTAAAAGTGCATGGATCTCACATAGCCATGTCCTTCAATTGCAGTTACCAATGAGAGGAGCTAGGAGCAGTGTTTTACACTTGACAAGCAATGCTATTACCCTAGAAGTTAACTTTATACTTTAATGTAGTTGAATTTTCAATAATATTGATATTTTTTATAATTGCATGTATTGGTGACCTTATATATCCCATTGACTGTGAGAAGTGATGAGTTGGAAATTATCTGCAACTCTGCAATAGAATAACATATACTTACTATATTGGATATATATTATATTTTTAATATAAAATGTGCTGTCATATTAATCTTACTACAAGCAGCTATATAGCCTTGTAAAAAAGACAAATAAATAATAGGAAACATTGATTAAGACAGAATATAAAAAACAATAAAGAGTTTACTGATATAGATTAGAGAAAGTAAATGCTAATGGTGATTTGTGTAGTACTAGTACCCTGGTTATGTTGGTAGATGAATACTTAATTATTTAAAATTAATGAGCCATGAAATGATGATCAATCTGGGAAACGTGTGAAGAAGGCTTTCAAGCAGAAGGATTGTTCCTGTTCTAACGGGGACTAAGAGGAGTGGAAAGAATCCTATGCCTTAGATTTCCAAGATAAAAAAGGAAAAAAGAAAGATGTCCTCTAAGGCTAATGAGAAAGTAATTTCAATACAAAAGCTTTATGTCACTTTTAAAATTAATATACCCACATCATCTGCTCTAGACTAAATGCACAGGAAGGATAATTGATGGGAAAACCTGCCCGGAATCCACATCTCTGCTTTCGGCTCAGTTTAAGCTTCTGAAATGCATGTGCCTTCTTCCATCTCATCACTCCTAATTCACAGCTTTGCTACAATCTGATGTTCAATAAAAGTACAGGGTGTGACATGGAGACAAAATTTTAGTATAAGTCTGTCATGTTACCATTGGTCAAGTATATTTTCATATTGATGTATCTAAATTATTGTCATAATACTATTCAGTTAGTAACAAGGGATATTAGGCTAAATATAGAAAGTTATAAACAATTTGGTACACTGGCTCTTATAACTGTCATGTGAAAAAGAATCATTATAATATGTGCACAAAATTATAAATCAATCAGGTATTATCTTAATTTTTCAGAGAATTAAAATAATGGAAATTGGTGCATACAGTATTTTTATGAAGTGTATAGAATTTGTACGAAGTGAGAAAGTTGGGAATGATGAGATAAGGTAGAAAATATGTTTCAGTTCTAGTAAATTAGTGTTGCATATGATCTATTCAAAGATTACATGATTATTTTCATGAGATATTTAAGTGATGAGCAAATTGGGGCAAAGTGAATGACCATTAATTGCTTGGACTCCAGTTAGCAGGAGGGCATGGCCACAATTATTTCAGAACAAATATTTTCTCACAGTATGAATGCATCTTGTGGATTTCAATCAAACTATTAATGCAAATACTTTTAGAATTAAGGACTTTACACATAAGCAGTAATTTTAAATGGTCAATAAGGACTTTAAATAATTTACATTTTCATCTTCTCCAGTTTATCTCTTCAAAGACTTGAAGTTCTCATAATACAGATCTTTTACTTACTTTCTTAGAGTTATACCAAGATATTTTATATTATCTGAGGCTATTTTGAAGTTTGTCAATCCCCTGATTTCTTTTTCTGCCCATTTTTAATTTGTATATAGGAGGGCTGTTGTTTTTTCTTTTTTATTTAATCTTATATGTGCAATGGGAATACTCCTCCATTACTGATGAGAGTGTAAACTTGCACACCCACTATGGAAATCAATATTGTGGTTTCTCAGAAAAATGGAAATCAGTCTACCTCAAGACCCACCTATACCACTTTTGGGCATATACCCAAAAAGGATGTTCAATTATATTATACTACAAGGGCACTTGCTCAACTATGTTCACGGTAGCTTTATTCATAAGTAGTCAGAAACTGGAAACAACCTAGATGTCCCTCAACTGAGGGATGGATAAAGAAATCATGGTACATTTACAGAGGAGTACTACTCAGCTGTTAAAAACATTGACATCAGGAAATATGAAGGCAAAGGGATGAAACTAGAAAAAAAGGTCATCTTGAGCAAAGTAACACAGAACTAGAAAGACAAATATGGTATATACTCACTCATAAGTGAATGTTAACTATAAAATAAAGGATAACTCTGCTACAATCCATAGACCCAAAGAGACTAGGTAACAAGGGGAGTTCAAAGGGGGACACCCGGATCTCCGAGGGAGGAAGAAATAAAAGAGACTTTGTGAATAGACTGCGGGCAGGTGGGGACTGTAACATGAATGATCAGGTTGAGGGGCATAAACGGAGAGTGTACTGAAAGAGACTACTGGAAAAGGGAGCATTTCCAGGTAAGACAGAAATCTGGTACAAGGGAATCTCCCAGGATTCTACAATTAAGACCCCAGCCAACATTCCTAACAATAGCAGATATGTAGCCTGAAATGGCCATCAAGTGAAGGGATTGGGACACCAATCCAGCCACAAAAACCTTCAATCCAAAGTCTGCCCTGCCTATGGGTTATACCGGGTAAAGGTGTCCTAGAGATTGAGGGAGTGTCCAGCCAATGACTGGTCCATTCTCAAACCTATGCCAGGAGAGTAAGGCAGCCCCTGACATTGTCTGGAGTACCAGAACCCATGGGCTGGATGACCCAGAGACCTAGGATAGAACCGAACACGACTGAAAAAAAAATCAATGAAATGATGCCTAATGGTATTCTGCTATAATTATAGATTGGTGCCTAGCCCAATTGTCATCAGAGAGACTTCATCCAGCAACTAATGGAAACAGAAAGAGAGACCCTCTGCCAAACATTAGACAAAGTTTGGGGAATCCTGCAGAAGAGGGAGATAGGACTCTAGAAGCCAGAGAGGTCAAGGACACCACAAGAAAACCCACAGAATCAACTAACCTGGACTCATAGGGACTCATGAAGACTGACAACCAGGGAGCCAGCAAGGGAATGACCTAGGCCCTCTGCATATATGTGACAGTTGTGAAGCATGGTCCACTTGTGGAACTCCTATTGGGTCACCTTGCTCAGCTTTAATCCACGAAGATGTGCTTAGTCTTACTGCAACTTGACTTATCTTGTTTTGTTGATATCCATGGGAGGCCTGCCCTTTCCTGAACAGAAATGGAAGAGGAATGGATTGCAAGGGAAGAACAGGTGTTGGGGGAAGAGACTTAGAGGAGAAGGATGAGGGGGAACTGCAGCCAGAATATTAAATAAATAAATATATAAATATTTAAAAAAAAATAATAATTTACATTTTCATAAAAGCATTGGGAATACTTGTAAATATTTAGAAAGATTAACATTTTTCAGAATTCTAAAATTTACTCCAAAGATTTCTGTCGTTTGAATAAAACAAAATACCACAATACCATAAGTTTGATCAAATTTTCTCTGACTACAAGATTATGTTTCTTTTTAAATCCATGAGAGCATCCAACACCAGCAGCCTCAAAAATACAGTAGCTGTGAAAAAAAAAAAAGATCTTGGAACATCAATGTAGAAACCATGTGCTTGTGTGAAGATCCCCCAGCGTTCCTTTTGCTGAGACTTATGACTGCTTGACCAGGTCAACAATTCACTGGAAATCTGCCTTGACATGGTGTGTCTATGTTTGACCCCATATGAAGCCCTGGTCATGACAAGCTTCAACAGACACAGGTGGTTATTAGCATGATAATGGCCTGGTATTGCTCTATATAGTTATGTGTCATTTTCCTCTTGTTTTCTATAACTTTCTACAGAATGATCCCCATGCAGTCAGAATCTCTACAACCAACATGATTTCCTCATAGTTAACACTTATATAATTTAACTTTCAATTTAAAAAATATAAATGATATGTATTTACCATATATATAACACATTTAATATATATAATATTCGATGTGGAAAAAATAAATTTAAATAATTAAGTTTGTCAGATATATTTAAATAACTGTTTAAATACTTAAATACATCACATTTATCAATCTTATTCTGTAAATATTATGCATTCATGTTTGTCACAATTTTTCTCTTATCTTTAGTATTATGTATATGCGAGATTTTGTGTGAGCAAGCATGGGAGTGACTGAAGAACTCAGGAGGGAACTTGGAATAACCTGGAGGTAGATACAGACAGTTGTAAGACATATATCATTGGTGCTGGGAACTAATCCCAGGTCTTCTGCAAGAGCAGTAAGAGCTCTCAGCCTTTGAGACATTTCTTCAGCCATCTAATAACAGTGTTCAGTAATAGAACATAAATTTGAAAATAGTCTGTATTATTCAACAGGTTGCTTGAACTTATTCCCCATATATAATTGAAATTGTGTATTTTTAACAGATGTTTCTCCAATGACTTTTCTTCACTTGACCACCCACACTCACAATCATCTGCCTATCTGCTTAAACGAGATCATTTTTCTTAGAGTCTATGAAAAGTGTCTTTCTATGCTGGACTTATTTCCTTTAACATAATTGCCACCCATGTTTGTTCATCCAGATTATTGCAAATAGAAAGATCCCATCCTTTAATTCCCAAATAGATTTTCAGTGTGGATATTGACAACATTTTCTTTGGATATTTATTAATTTTTAATTCATCACAAGTAGGTTGATTTCCTATTTTAGTTAATGTAAATAATG
Source organism: Microtus obscurus (assembly GCA_963919715.1). NCBI lineage: Eukaryota > Metazoa > Chordata > Mammalia > Rodentia > Cricetidae > Microtus > Microtus obscurus. Next base: position 3,027,982 of record CAWTZC010000453.1, on the reverse strand, counting down.
CTAAAAACACATGGGTCTGTAGACATTTTTGGACACCTATTTCTCTTTCAACTATATTAGGAATTTTGTTAATATTTACTTCCCTAAAAATCTCTGCATCTCTTATCTTCTCATCTAGTCTATTTCCCTCCTTCCCTTACCCTACTTCTGCTTCCATATACATGTGTGTATGTGTGTGCATGTGTGTGTGTGTGAATGTGTATGTAGAGGAGCATCATTCCTCTCTGTCCCTTGTCAAGTGCTGACCTTCTTTGTATTTTTAACCATTATTTCTCTAGCAAGTATGAGGTAAGAAACGCATCATCGTGCCTTATAATCTATGCTTCTCGGACAACTAGTAAGAACAAACATTTTTTCATGTATTCTTTGAGCATTTGCCTGTCTAATTTTATAAATATTATATATTAAGAATTATTGATCATTTTTCTATTGTGTACCCTTGGTAATAAAGTGTTACTTTGAATCTGAATTTCACAGAAACTAACAAAGAAACTGAATGAAAACAATAGATTATTATTTGATATTTTTAATGACTCATAGTTTATTTTGCTTGGAAAATATACAAATCAACACAAGGTCATGCAAACATCCTCTGAATGGGCATATTCTACCTCCAAAAAAAACCCCACATTTTAGAAATGGTAATTTATATTGTTGAAGTCATTCCAAGTAGCTGAAGACCATCACAGTGAGTGAAATGGATCTTTAATTTAAAAGGACAATGAAGCAAACCAAATTAGACAACAGGATCAGAGCAAGTGGGGGGTGAGAACATAGAAACATCCTCTGCGTACCTGGAGTATCTTAGTTGTCAACAAGAGAAAAGGTGGTTAAGAACAGTGGGCAGGAGTATGAATAGGAATATCTTAAATGATCTTTTTTAAAATTCTCTGTAGAGATTATTACTAGTAGGGAAGGAAAAAGAACAGAATTTCACAAAATTAGTGTGTGAATAAAATTCATGCTATGGGATAATGCTTTTGTACACTGTAAAGTTTTGTCACCCGTATTGGTTTAATAAAATACTGACTGGCCAATAGCCAGGTAGGAAATATAGGTAGGGCTACCAGGTTAGAAGAATTCTGGGAAGAAAAAAAAAACAGAGATATAGTGACCAGTCAGACTCAGAGAAAGCAGGATAAAAATGCCTCACTAAGTAAGGTACCAAGCTACGTGGCTAAACATAGACAAGAATTATGGATTAATTCATGTTGTAAGAGGTAATTACAGGAGATTGAGATAATAGGCCAAAGAGTTTATAATTAACATATAATTAACATAAGCCTCTGTGTGTTTCTTTAGGACTGAATGGCTGCAGGACTGGGCAGGACAAAAACTTGCATCTAGTTCCCCATTATTGAGATGTTCTTTTCTTTAAGAATTTCTTTTTTTAAGTTTTGTGTGTGTGTGTGTGTGTGTGTGTGTGTGTGTGTGTGTGTGCACGTGTGCATGTGTGTGTGTTTGAGTGTGTGTGTTTTCCTTTGAGTGCTGGGCTATGGAAGGCCAAAAGAGGGCAGTGAGTCTTCTGGAACTGAGTTACAGGTGGTATGAGTCACCCTGTGTGAGGTTTGGGAATCAAACCTAGGTACTCAGCTAGAGCAGCACATACTCTTAATCTCTTAGCCACCTCTCTATCTGTATGATTCATGTTTCATGAAAATAATAAAACCTTCCCTGTTTTTAAATAAAACAATCAGCAAGTTTGATTATGAAATTAATTTCTTGGGGCCCTCAAAAACACTTCATTCCCATTCTGCCTCACAATACTTTCTTCCCTAAACTAAACCCTTCAGACCTCTCACTCACAGCAAAAAAAAAAAAAAAAAAAAAAAAAAAAAAGCCAGTATTTCCTTCCCCCCACTTCCCGGGAGAGGGCCCCGTTAGTACATTTTATTTAGCTAAACTTCAAAAGTACTTCTTATGACAAGTGGGGCCTCGGTGGTAATGTGTTTGTTTAGGAAAGGCAAGGCCAAGGGTTTGATACCCAATAATGTAAATGTAAAATAAAATAAATAATCTATGTTTTCTGTCCACCTCCATGTGCTGATATTTTTGTTTTCCAAATTCTCATCTGACCTGCACCCATAGTAAATGACATTTCAAGATTATATATATGATAACCTTGAAATGAAGATTTATGTATCTCCTTTTCCTTTTCATGAACTGCATCAGAGAGGGCATTTGTTTCTTATTGGCAATGTAACTTGGCATTGATGACTTCTTGTCAATAGGTCGGATTTCTCATGAAAGGTTAATTAAAGTAAGAAAGAGGGACCCACAAACATCGGATAAAGGTATTTTTTAAAAGTCCACTTATATAATATATATATATATATATATATATATATATTACACAATTTTTCAATGAATCACAGTAAATCACATTATATGAAACTTTTAATTTTTCATCACAATAAGTTATTATTATGAGAAGACAGGAAAGGTTTAGGAAAATATGGCAAATTTCAAAAATTCTTTTCTGTATAAGTTCATACCATAAACTCATTAAAATGAGAAACTAAACAAGGAAACAAGATAACTGTGGTGCCTAAGCCTCAAGGGTAGCTCATAGTATCCATTTTAGCCTAGCCTGTAGCTCGAGAAGGCTTTCTGTCCTTCTAGACATCTATTAAAAGGAAGCATGAAAAATGAGGCAGGACTCCGGCACAAAGGTAGCAGCTTCAGGAAGAGGCATGAATCATTGCACATGCAACAGTGCATCTCATCAAGCTTGTTCTTAGCGTCACATCCTTTACACTCAACGGTCAATCTATGAACAAACTAGTGACTGAGCTATGGGCTCCCCTTCCCATTTATCACAGCACAGCTCTCTCTTCCACATTTCAAGAAAATTACAGAAAATAAAACTGCAATAAAACCAAAAAGCTGAAAACAGAGATGACACCCATGACAACATTAAAAACGGGTACTGAAGGGGTGCAGCCATCCGCTCCACTTACAATTAAAGCAGCACAAGATGGATGTCTGGTTCTGCTGGAGCGGAGCTTGATGGAAACCAGGGATAGCACCCAATGGGAGCACTCCAAATGTGCATGCTCAAATACACCCTGGAATGGGTTATGGTATTTATTTTAACTCATCTAGACCAGGAAATATGTATGTCCATATATGTGTCTATATACATATCTCCTTATATTTCCCTATGGACCCAACCTTAAATACAAAGAAGATATGTAAATGCGTGTTCTGAACCATTGTCAAATGATTTCTATGACTTTCTTCTGGGTTAATACAATGTGGATCACCCAAGGTAATTATTTTTGGCTGCATCCTCTCCTATATCTGTGAGATTTCTGTTAGGCAGGTGTGTCTTGAAGTAGCTAATGGACTTGATGACTTCAGAGTATATGTTCGTTTGTATGTACAGATATGATGAGAAAATAAATAGGAAAAACAGGATGAAGTAGGAGCTGTATTGTAAAAATTGAGTTTTAAACATGTTGGATATCAGAGCAATAGTCAAAGGAATAAATGTTATGCAATCCCATGGGGCAGAGAAGCTGAAACAGGTCCCAGGAGATGGAAAAATATTAATAAACATTTATAGTCACCTTGTGCTTTTTCAGCTTAAAGATGATACAAAGTGCCAGGCAGTGGTGGCGCACGCCTTTAATCCCAGCACTTGGGAGGCAGAGGCAGGCGGATCTCTGTGAGTTCGAGACCAGCCTGGTCTACAACAGCGAGTTCCAGGACAGGCTCCAAAACCACAGAGAAACCCTGTCTCGAAAAACCAAAAAAAAAAAAAAAAAAAATTGAGATACTATTAACCCATACAGCTGCAAGACTCAGCCATTTCTTTTCATTTTGAAGGACATTTGTCCAATTTTGCCAATTTTCCTATATCTCACACTGCTTCTAACAGCCAGTTTGCAGATAAACAGGGGTCAAACCTGTTTTAACACAGTGCATATGGGAATCACCACTCTGAATCTGTGTTTACCACACATGAAAGAGTTTACTGGTCTGATAACACTTTCTGTTAACTTTTAGAAGCCTAAGTTCGATATTTACAATGCTAAATGAACTTCTAACACAAAGACTATTAATTTTAGGTACATTCTTTTCCTTCAGAAATACCAAAGAGGTTTGCCAAATGACTATATCCAATGACAGTGTTGGGAGGTGTGAAAGTATCTGTGTACTAGTCTTAAGATGTATAAATTAAGTATTGAAAAAAGTGAAAATTAAAGAGCAAGATACCTAGTTCCTGTGAATGTGATCTTATTTCCCTGGAACTTGTAACTTAGAAATACACTTCATATAGACTTTACACACAGAGTAGAAAAAATTTGACATGTGCTTAAGACAGGATGAAGAAATATATTCCTGATAAAATATAAATATAATGTAAACTTCTTGTAATTTGCTTTTATTTTAGATACTGTAATTGAAAAGGAACTTCTAAGAAAATCTATAACACAAAGAATACATCATAAAAAGGGGGATTTGAGGCAAGTCTCCTAACCCAATGACCATGGAAAAAGAAAATTAAACAGAGCTCTTCCCCCAAAAATCAGGAGAGATCTGGATCACCAGTGATCACTCACATAGCACAACCACTCACATGACCTGGTTGAGAGTGGAACCAGTCATGAGATACACAAGAAACATCCTCTGGGTGTAAATAAGCAACAGTTTTCAGTCACAGAAACTGGTAAACACAAAAACACTTCCTGAGACGTAAGTAAGCAAGCAACTGTTCCCATGGGTTTTATGAGGTCTAAGTTGTAACTTGGAGCTAAAGCTAAGACACCACCCACACCCATACCGACAAGCGACTGGGAATATATGTGATACCCACCAGGTGGCGCTCTGTTGGGAATGCTCTCCATAAGATGGCTGACAACCAACCTCAGGAGCAAAAGAGAGGGACAACCCAAGGAGGATTTTTCCCCACCATGATCTTCAGAAGAAGGGTAATTTTCATTGCAGAGAAGAAAAAATAATGAGTTTAACAATCTTGCTATCTTTTCAAAATAGTCATAAAACCGGATTTGAACACTCAAGCCAATAAACTGACCTCTAGTACATTTGATTAATTTTGCATATTATTCTTTCCTTTCTCATCTGGGAAAAAGATCTCTTCTCTTCCCTCATCTACATGCAGCTAACACAAGGTTTCCTACAAAGTAGAGTGTTAAATATTTTTGTCCTGGTTTATTTAATCCAAAGAGAAATAAAACTGTATACAATGTATATCGCAACTCTCCATAATTGTCAAAGACTGGAAACAACTCAAAAGTCCTTCAATGGCTTAGTGCATAAACTGCAGTACATTCACTCCCTGGGAACAACCCAGCAAAAAGTAACAGACTACTGGCAGAAACAACTGTTTGGAAAGTTTTCAAAGCAATAACTGTGTCCAGGCTTCTGGACTCAAAATGCTATATACCAAAGAATTGCATTCAAGTCACAGTTATATTTCTTTTCTCCTAAACAAAGTCTTATGTTATCCAGGCTGGCCTCCAGCTCATTATATAGCAGAGAATGACCTAGAGATTTTGATTTTTGCTCCTACATCCTCAGTGCTGAGTTGGTAGGTATAAACTACTACATTCAGATGTTTAGGATGGGTATTCATAATCAAGGCCAGATTTACACATCTAAGCATGCACCCTGTCAACTAACTTTCACTGTCATTCTCCTACCTCTTGCCTTTTTCCTCTCTCTTTCTCTCTCTCTCCCTCTCTCTGTGTCTCTCTGTCTCTGTTTCTGTCTCTGTCTGTCTCTCTCTCTCACACAAACACAGAGAGAGAGAGAGAGAGAGAGAGAGACAGAGACAGAGACAGAGAGCAAGGGGAGAGAAGGGATACTTCATACCCAGTAGTACACCATTAGTTGATAGTTGAAAGCTCATACAGTAGAGCCATTCATGACCCTGTAAATCCTTTCTTTCACTATCTTCCTACTGGAGGGCTGAGTAGACAACCTAATCAGTGTCTTAGCTGCTATATCCCTAAATCATGTGTTACCACTTTTCAGTACATAGTCTTAAACAAATAAAAAATCAGAGCATTACACCAGCTTGTTGATAACGTTATTTACTCATTTACTTCTCTCCTCAATTCTCTTTAATCCCATATTCTTTTACAGTACTTAGAAAACTATTGAGTAGAGATGACTCAGTGTCAAAGAACTTTCTGCTTTGCCAGATGACCTGAGTTTGATCCATGGAATTTTGATTGCAGAATGAAAGAACTGACAGGCAAGTGGTGCTTTGCACACCAATCATACACTGTGACATAATCACACACACACACACAACACACACATTACATATGCAATGACACATATACAAAGAAATTAATTAGAATGTGTTTTTTAAAAAGAATGAATGAGATGTTATAATGTTTGTATCTCTTTTTTCCTTTCTTTTAAGTATTATAATTTAAAGCATGAATGAGAAGAATAAAAGAATTATTCTGGCTTTGGGATATTCAATTCATTCTACTTTAAATTCTTCACATTTTCTCTTCATTCTCCAGCACATTAACTCTCCAGTAGTTCAATGAACAGCCCAATGGCCTCACAGTTTTATTTGGGTTGAAAGGGTTTTTGTCTAGCTTGAGATCACACAGAGCAAACTCTGGGGAAGGAACACAAATAACTTGTTAATTCTTCATTTTTGCATAGTGATGGCTGCAGGAGTTTGACAGAAAAGAAAAAAATTTACTAGCAAACCAAGAAAAGACAAAAGGCAGTGCCTAATATTTGTAATCTCTTTAGGGTCACACTGGATGTGGAAAAGACGTGTACAAAACATGCTTGTGTCTTTTCTTATTTATTATTTTGGTTACTTGAATTCACCTTAATCTCAGATAGATCCTACACGCCCTGATTAAACTCAGACTCACTGTGTACACAAGGAGGACCTTGAACTGTTAATCCTCTGGTCTCCTACATCCCTGGAATGCTAGAAATTGAAACCAATGGCCTCCAGCATGCCTGATGAGCACATGACTCATTACTTCCCCAGGCCAAAATGTTTCTTGTACAAAGGCTAACTACCATGTTTGGTTTTTAAGACTAGTTTCTCAGTCTCTGGTTTCCCTCACATACACTTCCATTTTGAACATGCTTCTATTAATTGAAAGTCTTAACAATGTTGTGGATGGTTCCTTTCCACCAAGCTAATGTACCATTTCCTTTGAATGCAATATTAATTAATGTAGGTAAATTAACTTTTTAAGCATCATCTCTGTTACAGCACAACGGTATCTTAAAATTATAGGAGAGGATTCATTCTCATTATGTTGCTTATTTTTTTGCTCATAGTCTTTGTGCTTTGATAATCTTAATGTATTCCTTCCTTTCACATCACCTTCATTGATACTACACAGCACTGTTTTTCATAACCTTTCCCAGTCTATAACAAGCTGAAGAGTGGTTTGTCATTAAGAAATGCACAAACAGTAATCACAAAACTTGTCAAAGCAATATTTTTGGAGAAAGAACTTTTAATGCTGTAACTAAGACCTAAGTAAAAGACTGTCACAGATGCAGAAACACAGAAAAGATAACGTGACAGCAGTGGCAAGGGTTGAAATGATGAGCCTGCAGAAGATATGGAAGAGTGATTACAAGTACCACACATATTTTGGGGCATCAGGACCAAATAATTATGCCAAAATTTTGATTATATATTTATGTCTTATAGATCTATGAAATAATAAACTTCAGTAGTTTTTATACAGTAGTTTGTTATAATAATCCAAGGATCTAAGCAATATGGAACACAACTGAATATATAAAGTTTCTAAATTAATCTAGATGTTTAATCTTGTGATTTCTTAGTTTGAGCATCTTCAAAACACGTTAAACAGTTTTTGCAAGATTTTAGACATTTTGAAAATTGTTTATTATTATTTGGAGTTGGCATAAACACATTCTTTAAAAAACATAAAGAATGTTGATGAACACAAATGTATTTCATAGAGCTGATTAAAGACACAACTCCTAGATGACCTTCCAGTGAATTTCTCACACATATTCTTTTTCTTATGTCTGTCACCTTGGAGCAAAGTTTAACATTAACCTTTAAAACTGTTCCTTTCATAATATCTAATTAGATGAATTATCACAATGGAAACACATTCACATGCCCAGCCTCTGATAGTCACCAAAGGAAACGAATCATCTGGATTTTGATATTGTAGATGGATTTCATCTTCTTTCTTACTGTACACGAAGGCAGAAAAGCATTTTATTCTTTGTGCCTTTGACTCAACTTTGTTCATCCTTAGTAAGGGATCTGATTTATTAGGTTCACATAAATCCACTATGGCTTTTATTGTTGTTTCTTGATTTGTTTTTCAATAAAGGCTATTACCCAAGAGATATTGTTCTAAATAGCTGTTGACATTAAGCTGGTGAACATATATATAATCAGTTGTATAAGCTGAAATCACTGTAGTTGCTGTCATGTAGTTCCTGTCATGACGTTTAGCAAATACAATGCTTATCCATGTAGCTGCAATGGTTTCCACTTTAGCAGCAATGTACAAAGCTTCTATTTACACCTCATAACTTGCTGCTGTTTTCTTTTCTTAGTTTATTATCTACTTTTTATGCCTATACACATTAAATTTTAATTGAAATTTACATTTCCATGATGAATAATGGATGTTTCCATATGCTTATGAATTTTGAGTTTGTGTTTTGTCTACTTTTTATTGGACTATAAGAAGTTTTTATTCCATTGATTCATGAGTATTCTTCAACATTTTGCATATTTTTCAGATTAAATGTTATGATGTCCTCTTCCAGATTCTCTTGTTGTTGTTTTTGTTTGTTTTGTTTTTTTATTCATTCTCTGAGTATCTTCTCATGGGCAGAAGTACTTAATTTTATTTTCATGATCTTTGTCATTTCCTATTTCCCACTTTGGAACAACCACCAAATGTTCAAAAAATATTTAACTGTGTGATGGACTTAGTGGTTTAATTCTTATATCTGACTTAGCAAACTTGAATATTTCAAAGTCCATATTTATCATATTTAAATATATTTGAGTATTTTGTGCATGATTTGAGGTAAAATAAAGTTGCATTTTTATTATTGGTAGACATATAGCAATTATATAGAATATCATTCTTTTAAATCTTTAGCAGAGTGCCATTTTTTGAACTACAGGTTTCTAGATCTTAGTGATAAACTAAAATGTAGAAATGGCTGGTGGGTTGCTGAAAGCAGGCAGGAATGGATTGTGCTCTCATTCACTGTATTCATTACATAGATGCCTTATTTAACTTTCTCTTTTGTTTAAGAAAACTCTTCTGTAAAGTTGCAACTTAGTCTGAGTGACTAAAATAATACTTTGAGATGTTCACCATACCCTGTAACTAAAAGAGAGTGCATTTGCTCCTATAATAAGTTAATTAATTTTTTAAAATTCTAGACATATATTAAATCATCCAAGCACTCATAAGTTTTGTACATTAACAGAACTTAATATAGTATGGATAATTATTTAATAATTATCTTTTGAATCTAGAAGCAGACCCATAAAACTGGACAGAGACATAATGTATCAAAAATCAAAAGATGAACTGAAAGGGATCTTTCTAAATTCCTTTATAATATTTATGGGGACAGTGTAACAAAAGAGTAAGTACCTTTGTAGTTTAGCATATATATTAACAAGCGTCTGTAGAACAACAATCTGTCACTTTTTCTAACATATAATAATAGTTCTAACATATAATAATAGTTTGTAGCTACCCTGGGTTACATATCTGAAAAATAACATAAAAAACAATCAAACTAATATAAACAATTACCAAGATAACTCCCATGAGATGTAGGTTCATGGATAAGAATGCATACTATTGGTTTGAATTTTATCCAGCACTTTGAGCAGCTCACAACTGGCTGTAATTTATGTCTAGTGATACAAAGTCCTTTTGTGATTCTTGGTAGTCCATTGATAGAAAGATAGAACTGACTCCTAAAAGCTGTCCTTTCACATGCACACACACACACACACACACACACACACACACGCACTGTGACACTTGCTACTTAAAAGCATACTCATATAAAATAATTAATTATTTTTTTAAAATAATAAACTCAGAAACTTATACAGATATCATCAACATCATTCATTTATGCATTCATTTTTTTCAATGGTAGTAATGTAGGATAAAATATTCATGAGTCTGATGTGTTACTGTCTTCATACATCATTCTTGTATGAAAACAAGTTTGTTTGGGGTGCTGATTGACAATAGAGAGGTGGCTATCTGAAGAAGTGATGATTTTAGGGTACTTATTAGATTGGTGTTTCTACCTTCAGGGCTGAGATCCTTTCTCTCAAAATAATTTCTTTCATGAAGCTCAAATTGGGCCTATGTTCTGTATGGTGAGTGCGTAAGGCACACATTAATAGAGTACATCTGGAGGTCCTTTTATTCATCTTGTTGAATATGCATTGCCCAAACTCAGGCACCATATAGAATAAAATATAATAGACTTGATATATAGCCTTTCAGAGTCAAGGTATCTCAGAACACTTTACAGAGCAATGACTTAGATAATGTAGTGCTGTGATTGTGTTGGCAAACTTGACTGTCATTACCAACCCAGCAATAGATCACACTCCAGCCTTGAACATTATAACCTGTTTGAGTGACAGAAGCAAAGTTAGCTAAAATGTAAGACTTATACTGTGATTGATCTTCAGAATGACTCCCTCTGCCAATGCTTTTCTTTTTGTGTTTTCTATTTGTTTTCTAAGACTGATGTTTTATTTAGCACACCTTTCTTTTTATCAGGATCTTATTAATAACACCACACAAGCATTAGATTAAAATTAGATTAAATTTTGTGTTTAGGTTTATGTTTAAGATAAGGAAAATGATAACTGGAGATTATAATCTAAATCAAAATTAGAAATTTAATTTTTTGGTACTAACATTTCCCTAGATGCTACAGATACAGCTGGTATATATTTGCATGTTCTTTTGGGAAATATACAGTGACCAGGACAAAAAACCCTATGTTAATTAGTATAATAACCAACTTTGGTGATATCTGTGATATGCAGTACTAATAATTTAATGTATTTGACTTCCATACTTGATAATCTCATAAGATACATATTATCACTTTTATATGATTAGAAATAAGTGATAAAATTATATAACATTCTTTCTGATTTTTTATTTGTTAAATTTTTTATATATGTATGTATAATGTATTTATATTATTCTCAACACTTCCTCTCCTCATTCCAACCTCTTTTTTGCCTCTCCCATCTTTCTTATATCCATGACTTCTTCTATTATAATTATCTGTAGTGGTGTAAATGAATGCAGACAGACTGTAAAAAATATATACAGCTTTAATGGTGAAATTAGACTTACAGTACCACAGTTCCCATGGAGAACAGGAAGCAGAAGGGAAGGGTGGGCGCACGCCCAGCAGATTTATAGGTAAACATTTGCCAGAGGCAAACCCACTACCAATGGCCTGGGCTTAACCCTAAAATTATCATTATTGCAATGATTATTGTAATCATATGCAAAACCTACTGAGTCTTCATATATGCATATGTTTAGGGCTGACAACTTAGGACTGAACAACATATCAAGGGGCTCATTTCTCCAGAAAATTTATTCTTCCTCTATCAGCAGCCAAAGACTGAATTAAGTTCTTCATCTAGGGGTAAAACTCTGTGAAATTTCTTTAACCTGTATTCATATTATGCCAGTTACTGTGGTTGGATATTATGCTGGTCTTATGTAGAGAACTGTATTGCTGAGATGTCATGGGTGATACATCTCTGTGCATTCTGTTCAGTTTTCCCTGCCTACCTAAGTTTTGCCCTATCAACATGCCAAGGCAGTTTCTTTATTCATTAAACAATAAAAGCAACACCTAGAAGAACCTCCCACACCATCTCATACATATCTAGAAAATGCTACCTAGGATATGGTGTTCTGGTCTCTGTTTCATGCAGTATTTCTCACTCCTCTTCCATGATGTTGTTTGAGGACTGGGTGTATGAGTTGTGTTGCAGATATATTAATTCAAGCGAAGCACTTTATTATCACTTTTTCTCTGCATTCTAACAAGTTGTGAGACTCCACAGTAGCCTCTATCTGCTGCAAATAGAAGCTTCTTCAAAGCAGTGAGAGGTACATTTACCTGTGAGCATACAGATAAATGTTTAGAATGCTTTTATAAGAAAAAGAGCAATAGTACTTTCTCCTCTTCATCTATAAACAGACAGTGAGGTTTACAGGATGAGGTGTATGTCTGCTTAAATGAAGTGCACTGTCAGTTCAATTAGACAGCTGTTGGTAGCCCCCAAGTTATAACTGCAAAGATTGCAACATTGGTGCAATTGTGTCACATTCTCAGAAAGCAACAAACTGGTTTTCAAATGGAAGCCTGTTTATCTCAGAGGTATGATTCTCCCACAACATAAAATAGGCTGTAAAGTATACTGAAAGGAAATATGCTGATAGTGAATATTTCAGGATTGAAATGAGAAAGCATTTGCTAGTGAGGTATATATATATATATATATATATATATACATAGATAGAGCAAATGAGATATCAAAAGTACAATACTAAGGAAGGTGATGACATCGTTGCTAATGATGGTGCTTTTAAACTTTAAAAATAATTTAAGGTGATTCCAGGGATTTAATATCTGTGTAACAATCTGAAGAGGAAGAAAATGTTTCCAGGTCCATGTAAATCAATCTCCAATTACAACATAATCTATACTTATGCTCTTAATTACAGCTATTTGAGCCATCCAGTACTTATAATTTTTTTTTAGTACTTATAATCTTAAATGTTTATTCATTATACAATAAGTGAACAATTCTATAGGTACCTGTAGGTACTGTTTGCAATAATCTGATAATAGCCTATTTTCCAACAAAGTTCAAAACACCATAACTTATAGGCAGAGACTGTTGTAGAAGGAGCTGCGGGCTGCGTTCCTGCCACCTGGCGTCCAGCCACCTGGCTAGCTTATGCCCTGAAATAATAACACAGAAACTGTATTCTTTTAAACACTGCTTGGCCCATTAGCTCTAGTCTCTTACTAGCTAACTCTCATATCTTGCTTTAACCCATATCTAATAATCTGTGTAGCACCATGAGATGGTGTCTTACCAGGAAGATTCTAGTGTACATTCATCTTGGGCTGGAGCTTCATCATTTCTGCCCTGAAGAGGAGAGGAGTGGTGTCTGCCTCACCTCCCTTCTTCCCAGCATTCTGTTCTGTCTACTCGACCCACCTAATTTCCTGACCTATCAGACCAAGCAGCTTTCTTTATTGATTAGCCAATGAAACAACAGATTGACAATTGACCTTCCCACATCATTTCCCCTTTTTCTGTTTAAACAAAAAGGAAAGGCTTTCATTTTAACATAGCAAAATTACATATAACAAAACAGTTATCAAGCAAGAATTATAGTTACAATATTTATATCTATTTTATCTTTTATCATAACTAAGGAAAACAATAACTATTATATAGTCTTTAACTCCATCAAAGACTCTAGAAAGATATAATATCACCTAAATAAATGAGAAGTAAGCAATTTACAAAACTCTAGAAATCACAGAGACATCTTGCTGCCTGGACAGTCACCCAAATTTCCTCTGTACCATTGGGGCATCCATCTTCGGCCTATAGGCCCATAGTTTCCAGCAGACATTTCCTTGAAGCAGGGAATTTCATAGGCAGTTCAATCACTATCTGCTGTGTCCTACAGAATGTCTCACAATGCTTTCATGAATCAGGAACCCCAAAAGATCATCTCACCTTTAGGCAAGTTCAGCAGTCCTCTCTCTGCGCGTTCTTTGTGTCCAGTTTATGCAACAGTCCAGGCAAGAGCAGTTTCTTGCCCAAATGGCTATCAAACTTCGTAAGGAGCCTCTTTGATGCCAATCTTCCTCTTGAAGTAAATTGGTGCTGCCAGGAACAGATGTGTCTCATTGTCATGAAAAGCCCTAAGTTATTAAAACATTAAATGTCATAGTCTGTAGTCTTTGAAAGACATGAGGAATGCCTATCTAAAATATATCTATGCACATCTAGAAAATCTAACATGACTACAAACTTGACTATTATTAATGATTATCCATTAACAACCTAATTACATTACATTTTTAAACACAATCACAATACCTTAGTCAAGGTCAGAAATACATATACATATAACAAGTTGACCTTAAATTTATATCAATAAAGTCAAAAGCATATCCATACCAATGCAAGTTATTCATATCTATATCATATCCCCTTTTAAATGTAAAAGAACATTTATAAACAATATTTGGGAGTATGGGCGCAGTTATTTTTCTCCAAACTGCTTTGTGCTGAATGGGGGTGCTGTCAATCAGGTCTTTTATGATGTAACCTGTGTGCCAGGTTCATCTCAGTCAGCAGTTGAGTGAAGTAATTTTTTTGAAGGTGTTCAACAGCAACCTTTCAGGAGGGCATGGTTTATTATACCATATTGGGATAGAAGCAATACACAGGTTCTCATCCTCTGTGAAAACAAAAGAAGAATCTCTTTTCCAAAGCATCATATCCTTAGATTCAAATTCTGAAGTCAAGGTATTTTTAAAATATTTATCTTGTATTAGTTCAGAAGCATTTATAAACAAACATCTTTTAGCAGCTCTTGCTCCTTCCTCAGCATTCAAACAATTCAAAGAGAGCATAATAGCATACAGTATCAAGATTCTCTGTGTATTTTCCATCTTTTGTGCAGCTTTGTTTTAACCTCTGTTTCTTATATTTTCACTTTTATTTTTTGAGACAGGTTATCTATATATCTTTGTCCTGGAATAACTCTGTAGACCAGGCTGTCCTTGAACTCTCAGAGATCCCTCTGTCTCTGCTTCCCAGGCATTGGGATTAAAGGCCTGTGCTACCATACCTTAAAGTCACAGAGGTCAATCTCCCTCTGCCTCCCTAAGTATTGGGATTAAAGGTGTGCACTACCACACCCAACTACTCTCTTTCTTCCTTTTTTGTTTTTTACTTTAAGAACTTTAACTTTTAGCCTGCATATATTTTTAACACAATGTAAACCATTTAGAGGTTTTCTTAAACTTTGAATCTTTCTTTGCTCTATCTTTTTCTCTTTTTTTGACCACATGAGCCTTTAAATTACTGCACAACATGGGTAGGATTAAAGCTGTGGCTTTGCTGCCTGGATCCAGCCCATTACTTAGCTTTCTGCAATTCCAACCTTGTGGCTGAGGTACTGGCCAGAACCTTGTTCATTGCCACAACTCTACAATGTTTCAAGGTCTTTGCCAGCAAGCAAGCTACAGGATTATTAAGCAACACTCAAAAGCTCCATAGTTAGGACCGCCTGCTTGAAAGAGTCAGAATTTGCCCTGGCTGGATGGCCCAGAAAACTGGCATTTTAAATCAGTGCAGCTTTTTTCCTGCTATGGCTGAAAACCGAAAAGCATGCATTCAGCTTTTCATCAACAATGCTTAAGTGTTTCTTGGCAGGACCTCATAAAAGAGCTGCAAGGTTTTGTAGCTAAAGCTGAGTCAGGAAGCCTCTCTTAGATGAGCACTCACTTGTCACAAACAAGCAGAGAAGACCTGAGAAATTGCTGCTACCAAGAAATCATGCATTACTTTATTCTTTCCCAAGCTTTCTCAGGCTTTCTTTGGATTCAGTTATCCACATGGGCGCCATTTGTAGAAGGACCTGAAGACTGCGTTCCTGCCACCTGGCTCCCAGCCACCTGGCTAGCTTATGCCCTGAAATAATAACACGGAAACTGTATTCTTTTAAACACTGCTTGGTCCATTAGCTCTAGTCTCTTACTGGCTAACTCTCATATCTTGCTTTAATATCTAATAATCTATGTAGCACCACGAGGTGGTGTCTTATTAGGAAGATTCTAGTGTATGTCCATCTTGGGCTGGAGCTTCATCATTTCTGCCCTGGAGAGGAGAGGCATGGTGTCTGGCTCACTTCCCTTCTTCCCTGCATTCTGTTCTGTCTACTCCATCCATCTAATTTTCTGACCTATCAGACCAAGCAGCTTTCTTTATTGATTAACCAATGAAACAACAGATTGACAAATCACCTTCCCACATCACACTGTTTGTTTGTTTTCTGGCAACCCAGATCTGATTAATTACATGGAAACTATATTAATTTCAACACCATTTGGAATATTAGCTCAGGCTTTCAATGAACTAACTCTTACATCTTAAATAAACCCATTCTTATTAATCTATATAGTGTTATGAGACCTGTGGTTTACCCATAATTTTCTGGTGTCTTTCTTCTTTGGCAGCTACATAGTGTCTCCTTGATTCTACCTACTCTCTTTCTAAATCTCTGTTCCAATTTCCCAACTGGATTTGCTCTGCCAAGGCAGTAGCCAAAAGAACTTTATTCAATAACCATTGGTAATAAAACATACTCACAGAATACAGAGAGGAATCCCACATCATCTCCCCTTTTCTGTCTAAATATAAAAGAGGATTTAAAATTTAACATAGTAAAATTATTTATACAAAATAGATATAAAGCAAATATCACAGTTAACAATATTTAGCCTATTTACATTTGTCAAATTAAGAAAAATATCATCTATCCTATCTTTGTGAGTCTAAAGTTTTATATCTAATTTATCTTTTATCTAAACAAAGGAAAACTATAACTATCTGTCTTTAACTCAACTTCTGTTGAGAATTCTCTGTTTAGTTCTGTGCCCCATTTTTCAATTATGGTATTTGGAATTTTGATGTCTAATTTCTTGAGTTATTTATATATTTTGGATTTATATATATTTGGTTTAACTTAGCAGCCCCCAGAATCAAATGTCTCTCTGCAGCCAAAAAACAAAGAAAATACAATAATATACAATTCAGACTCTCTGTGTATATTTTATATTTATGTGGTTTATTTATCTCTACTCCTTTAATCCATGACTGTATTCTTTTATCTTAATTTACTGTCTCTTTAAAGACTTTGTTTAATTTTTTTAAAACTATTTACTTCTTTTATAACTGTCTATACTTTTTTTCTTCTCTTTCCCAAGCCTATGTATATTTATCTAGCACTGTGACTTCCCTTTTCTTTGGTCTAAATTTGTCTTTATTTTGCACCTGTAATCATTTTCTGATTAGAAATGTCTCTTAAAATGATAAGTGGCATGGCAGAACTAGGCTTGCTTTGCTTTTGGGCCCTTCCCAGCCCAATATGGTGGAGGTTCCATCACTGCCAGCTCTATGAGCCATGCTTACCACCCCAACTCCAGGTATACAGGGGGTCTATGTTGCCATTATGCTATATGTAGCATGCTGCTCACAAACCACATTTAGGGGCAGGGCCTCCCAAAAGACTCAGAGTTCATTCTGCCAGCATGAACCAGGAAGTGGGATCTTAAAGAAGCCATGTAATATTTTGTGGCTAACTCTGAGTCAGAAACACTTATTTTAATGGAACTGTGCCTCTGTTTGCCACCAGCAAAGTTGGTGTAATTTTGTAAACAGAGAATGCTCGTTTGTTCCCCAGCCACCCAGCCAGAATAATCACACAGAAACTATATTATTAAAACACTGATTGGTCTATTAATTCAGGCTTCTTATTAAGTAACTCATATTTTAAATCAAATCCATTTTTATTAATTTTTATGTTGCCATGTGGCTGTGGCTTACTGTGTAAGTTTCTTTTCTGGTATCTTTCTCCTTTGGCAGCCACATGACATCTCCTTGACTCCACCTACTTTCTTTCTATATCTCTGTTCAAATTTACTCCTTACTTTGTTCTGCTAAGCCATTGGCTGAAAGGGTAAAAAAAAAAATGTATTCACAGCATTCAGAGGGAAATTCCACATCAACTTACCCCAGTCCTACTAACCCACTGTGGAATATGGTTCCCTTTTCTCACACTGAGATTGCTCTAAGTGGCTGCCACATATGTACTTACAACATTACAATCTTTTCTTTACTCAGTCAAAATTTCTCTTTAGGTATTTAATGGCACTCGGATACTGAAATTCTCATCTTAGTCCTCAGTGTGTGATGTACAGTTCTTAATTTATCTTGACCAGTTATTTTTTTGTATCAGTTAACTTATTTCTTTCTCATGCATCTTTTTCTTAATTACCATTTATATGTGTTTAGTATCCTTAAAATGTTTGTTGAATCCTAATACTAGAACATTCAGTTTTAGAATAATCTCTCTAACCCTATTAATATTTGAGGTTTCAGGAATTTTACTCTACCTAACTTTTACATTTTGAAAATGTTACAAGAAATTGTATGTTACATTCGATGTAACTGCTCACAGACCAATGGTGTCAACATCTCCTTAGCAACGAATCTCTAGTAACTTCTCAATAGTTTATATCTATGAAGCACAATATCTAATATACAAACTTTGTAATCAACTATTACTAATACAAACTCATAAGAAGCATCATCTTTTCTACTTCTACTCGAGATGTCTCACTTACTTAATGTCTTAAAACTAAACAAATATCCAAATATTACTCATCAATAATTCATACAAGACAAAAGAGTAGAGATTATGTCATTGTTTGTCATTGTCTAACGAGTCTGTAGGTCATAAACATTCTTCAGCAGTATTGAAGAAGAAATATTGGTCCCACAAGAATATTCATATCCTCATCCCTTAGACCTGTGGCAAATTCACCCTATAGGGCATATGGTTAAAGTGGAGTGAAAAAGTCCTAAGTAGTTATAGATATGACCTTAGAAGCAAGAAGGTGAGAACATTTACAGGAGGATGTACAAGCCCTGTAGCGTTATTTCATTTTTATTTTAATAAATAAAACTTGCCCAAGGATCAGAAAAGTAAAACACCCACACTGTTACAGAACAGGCAGTGGTAACATACACCTTTAACACCAGTAGTTGCCACATGGAAGTATTGCACACCCTTAATTCCAGATCTAAAGAGGATTATAAAACAGAAGGAGACAGCTCTCAGTCTTAGTCTTATTCTGTGGTTTCCTGAAGGTAGGCTTGTCATTTTCAGACTGCAATCAAAGTAAAACTTAGTGGCTGCCTTCTTTGCTTTTCTGATTTTCAGGTTGAATCCCAACATCTGTCTCCGAGTTTTTATTATTTATGCTACAAAATTTAGCCACACAAACTACTGCTGAAACCAAAAGATAGGCCATATCCTCTTTTGAAGTCCTGAGAAGAAGCTAGCCCAACTGACACCATGATCTTAGTTCTAGGACTGATTTAGGACTTTGACACTGGAACATTAAGAAAATGGATTTTTATTTTGCTGCTTATGTCCCAAAATTTGTGAAAATTCATTATCAGTGCTACAGAAATGAGTCAAGTGAAGGGACTGTTGAACAGCAGAAAGTAATTATTAGATACATCAATAAATCTTGTTTTAGAAATATATGGTCATAGATTATTGGTTTACTGTTTTTAAGAGAATGATGAGAAAGAAGATATATATGTGTGTGTGTGTGTGTGTGTTTTTATTTAAAAATTTTCCAATTCTATATTCTTTGAGAATTTCATAGGTTGTATTTCAACCATGGGTATGTCCCAACTCTCTCCAGCTATATCTCCTTTCATTGCTCATATATCTTAGCTATGGTTTTATTGCTGTGATAAGACAGCATGACTTATACCTTAAGAAGGCAACTTGCAGGAGAAAGCATTCATTGGAAAATTATATTTTCAAAGGATTCGAGTCCATGACAATCCTGGTGGGGAGCATGGCAGCTGACAGGTGAACATAGTTCTAGAGCAGTCGCCAGAGCTTACCTTTTGATTCACAAACAAGAGAGAAAAGTTAACTGGAGATAAATGGCATGGACTCTTGAAACCTCAAAGCATATCCTCAATGTTACACCTCTTCCATGAATATCTGATCTCTTTCTCCTTCCTAAACAGTTCTACCAATTAGTGATCAAGCATTAAGGTACTGAGTCTATGGGGGTCTTTCTCTTTCAGGGCACCACACCAACCAACTTGGGGTCCTCTTAAAAAAACAAGCCATCAAGTACAGTTGGTGTTGCCCATATACTCTTGGATGTGTGACCTTCCAATAGATCATAATTTACTGACAAGGGGCCATATCTCCATCCTACATGTTAAGCTTCTTTAAAAAAATCATTTTTAGACTGCATGCATAAGTGAAATTTTTAAGAATTAAAAGCATTTTTTTTTAAAAAAAATCCTCATTATATAGTTAGAGATCAGCTTTTCTATACTGAACTGATGTAAGTGAATGTGTATTTGCCACAAATTACTAAATGAAGATAATCTGTAGAAAATAATAATAATAGAAGAATTATCTTTAAAGTGAAAATCTTCTACAATGTAGAAAATTTGGTAAGCATGGGGATGTCTTCAATAATTTCTTGTTTTATCACATATATATATCATATATATGATATATATATATGATATATATATCTTATTCTCACTCAATATATGTACACACACACACTAATTCATTTATGTTATGAGCCAGACTCTCATAAAGTCAAGACTAATCTTGAATTCACAATGAATCTGAAGATGGCAATGAACTTCCAAGATTTCTGACTGAATTTCTCCAATGCTGAGATTAGATGTTTGCAGTTCTGAAACTAGGTATAATTTTTTCACTTTGGGTAAATTTGGAAGAATCATGAATGCAGCTTGAGAAATAGTGTTGATTTGAAAAACAATTGTCATAAAACATATATGCTTTTTCTGAGACAGGGTTTCTCTGCAGCTTTGGAGCCTGTTCTGACACTAGCTCTTGTAGACCAGGCTGGCCTCAAACTCACAGAGTTCTGCCTGCCTATGCCTCCCAAGTGCTGGGATGAAAAGTGTGTACCACCCAGCAAAATGTATATGCTTTATGAACCCTTTTATATTGCATTTTAAAATGCTCACAATAGATTTTTGCTAGCTGTTAATCAGGATGGGAATTTCTGATTGGATCAGGAGTTGGTGGGTAGGTGAAAAGAAAGTGGAGGGTGACTGTAGGGGTGATGGTGAGTTTATAATGCAGATTGATTTATTTCTGTGTGAATTCTTTTTTTAATTGATTTTTATGGAGATCTATATTTTTTCTCTGCTCCCCTCCCTGCCTTCCCCTTTAGTCCTCTCCCAAGGTCCTTATTCTCCCATTTTACTAAGGAGATCTTGTCTTTTTCTACTTCCCATGTAGATTAGATCTATGTATGTCTCTTTTAGGGTCCTCATTGTGAATTCTTTTTTTTATTGGAAAAAAAAAGAAATTTCTGCCTCCTCCCCCCTCCCCTCACTCCTCCCCCTCCCTCTCCAGCCTGAAGAGCAGTCAGGGTTCCCTGCCCTGTGGAAAGTCCAAAGTTCTCCCCCCTCAATCCTGGTCTAGGAAGGTGAACATCCAAACTGGGTAGGCTCCCACAAATCCAGAATATGAAGTAGGATTCTTAAAGCTATAAACTTACATTAGTTTCTGTTTCTGCACACATTTTTAAAATAACAAATGCTGGGGTGGACACTATGGCCCATGACTATAATTTAAGAGTCTTGAAGTAATTAAATGAGTAAATGAATATGCACATGCATACATACATACATAAACAGGTAAACAGCTTAAAGAATTGTTTCACTTGTATTGCCCTAAGAATATTTATGTGTAATCTGTCCTTTCTGCATTAAAAAAAATTGACAAACCATTTCCTAAAGCAAATATTGTAAAGCAAAAAGTGACTATTACCTTTCTAGAAGATTATTTTATTGGACAATTTAGGAGTTTTCAACTACAAAAACTTTTTAAAATTTGACTGAATTATACATGCCTTATGTATATTAAAATCAATATTTCTCTGTTAATCCAAATAAACAGACAAAAGTAGAAGTAACATTTTTCTAAGTTTAGAACTAGTTCTTAGTCATAAGGAGTGAGGAATTGCCATTGTGCTTACAGTATTTGGAGTTCATTCTTTGTTTTACTTACTTAGAACATGTCCCAAGAGCATCATGTCCTAGTTAGCTGAATTATAGTGGAGTGACCCAGTTGGTTATTCAGTGAGCTATTCCGTGGATTAGCAGTGTCGAGTTGGGTGGTGATACAGCCAAAACGAATGTAGAGCATGCAGGTATGACAGACGGAGGAACATCTGCCTCCAAACTTGAAAAAATATCTTCTCTAATCCCCAGAGCTGCCTTGGCTTTTCTTCTTAATACTCTGTCTTTATGCAGAAAGCACTGTGAAAACACATTGAGATTACACCTTTTACATTTATTATAATTTCTACAAATATTAAATCACGACACTTTCCTTTCCAGTTTCTGATCCTACAGCAAAAGCTTCTCAAACCCGACACAAATAGAATCAGCAGAGCACTGACTTAGAATTTCAAAGACAATTGTTCTCTTCTTTAAGTACATTTAGTTTGTTTCTGTTCTTGTTTTTCATAATAA
Organism: Microtus obscurus; assembly: GCA_963919715.1. NCBI lineage: Eukaryota > Metazoa > Chordata > Mammalia > Rodentia > Cricetidae > Microtus > Microtus obscurus. Next base: position 3,005,547 of record CAWTZC010000453.1, on the reverse strand, counting down.
AAAAGTATTTTTGCTCTGTGTATATGCCTGTCACACATTTTAGGTCAGTTATACATGTATTGTGTGTTTTACCAGTTGTGTCCTCAACTACACAAAGATCCATGAGGACCCTGGGGATCCTTGAAAATTGCCTTTACTTTCCTCTCTTCTCATGATGATTTTTAACTCCCTTTTTAAAAAAAAACATAAATGGTTGAGTCAGATTTATACTGTAATTCTAATTGCTTAATCTTAATTGTGTGTGTGTGTGTGTATTATGCATGCTTTGCATACTGCTTGCCTGTGAGTGTATGAGTGTGTGTGGTGCCTATACACATTTGTACACATGAAACATAGGGGGCTTTTTTTGTATTGTCCTCACCCTTATTTCTTGAATCTGGTTCTTTCCTTTGAAGCCAATATTTCTCAAACAGCTCGTCTGGCTAGCCATCTTGTCCTGGTATCCCCTGTCTCTGCTTCCCACATACTGGGATTACAGGTGGATGTTACACTGGCCTATTTTTTTGCACAGTTTCTGGGGATTTAATCCCATGTTCTCACACTTGTATGGCAAGGGCTTTATTCACTAGTTCATCCCTCAGTTTTATAACTACGCTGTTTTGATTGTTGATAAGTAGAATCTCTAATACCTCAACATTTTAATTTGACCAATAGAATGTATTTTCCTTTTCATTGAACCAAGTTAGTAGGTGCTACTTATGGAGAACAATCCTATGGCTTCAATATCCAGAAACTTAAAAAATATTCATAAAATAATATTCATATGTGTGGCTCAGCAGCATCAACAGAAGCTCATTCAAAACTTTAATAATTCCCTCTAAAGTTATTATTTTTTGGTCCTCTCAGTACCAAACGTGGATCTTCACTATTGACTATCCTCCTCCCCCATTACATAGCCTACAATGAGAGGCTTGGGGTTGGTGAATCAGTTTGCTCTCAGAGAACTGATAAAAGTAGACCCTGACCTTGCATTTCAATCTCAGTTATTTTATTTCTGTAATCTCTGTACCCTATAGTCTATTGATGCAATCTGGAGAGAAAACAGAATATACCCAGAGACTATTTTAATACATCTATTTCATGTTCATCAATTTTAATATGTTTTCTGTATGAATTAAATAGAGGTTAATATAAAAATTCTGAATTCTATATAGAATGTCACATATTGCATTCCATTTTTATAATAAAGTGAGCATGCCCCAAGTCACATCATGTTGCAAACATTTCCTATTTGAAAACTCAAGAAGCATTCATTGTATAACGTGATTATGGAACTACTTTTGGGAGATTTTAAAATGAATTGGATTTCCTTTTATCTTTCTTTACTTCTAATAAATAAGATGCATTAGGAGGATGTATTAATTCTCTTAAGTAACTTTCAGCATCCAATTTTTCACATTTTATTATTATAAATGCAGATGATGTTTGGACAGATGTCATTTACATTTTCTTGCTTCTCTAAAACTGAACAACAGTGGTATTTTGTGATTCCATGAGGTTACTGACTGTTTCCAAATCTTACTTTCTTTTATATTAATGGGTGGCGTAGGAGATAATAAATTCATAAGAATAGCCCTTTAACATCTTTATGTTGAGTTAGCTTTTAGACTACTGAATAGTCATTTTATTTCCTTTCTACAGATAATCAGTCATTCCCGTCTGCATGATGATTTTTATACTACAGGATATAACAATTGGCTTCTTCTCACTGTACATATAATTGGTTCACTGTGACCCTCAGTTACACTCTACAAGTGACCTTAGAATTACTTAATGGGTATTCATGTTCTTATTAGAATCTATTGTGTACTGACAGCATCTGCTTCCACGTCATTCCTGGATTACTGTAATCTGACCTATTGTCTTTAGACACAGAGGTGTAGATACCCAGCATTGGAATAACAAGGACAGAATAGTCTATTCAGAGAGAACTACAATGTCAGAGAATTGGGTATTACAGCACCAGGTGATATGAAGCTATTGTACTGTGTTCCATACCCACAGAAAAATCAATGACTCCTTAAGTGCATTTACTCCAAAGAAAACAGGATAAAAAGGCTGAACGGGGAGGGTGGAAATAATCAGCTCTATTCTCCTGGCAGGCAGGATCCCTGCTAAGCAGGCTCCTTCAGGAAAATGTGGATCATTTTCTCCAGGACCAAGAAGGAAGCTGCTTCAGACCTGTGTGGCTTTCTCACAAACCACCATTTTTGTTGGAGGAAAGAACATAAAGGATACACCTGACAGCTAGGGAGACTATGTCACACGTCATCAGGTTCATGTAGCAGAAGTCCATAGGGTTTTCTTCCTGCCAGTCCACAAGCTTTGCCCACAACTGCTGCATCTTTTTGTCAAATCTGTTCAAGTCAAGTAGACAGGAGGACAGCAGCTCTAAAATCTCTCTTCTGTTTGAATTGACTTCTCTGTCAAGCGTTATTTTCTGGCTGTCCTGTAAGCAAACAATTTCTTCCTCATCATGAAAGTGTAGCTTAGTAAGCCATGGAGTCAACAATTATTAAGTTATCTCTATGTGCATATAACTGTATTCACAATGTACATGTACATATTTATAAATAGAATATAGATATTTATTATATATTACACACATTATATATATATATATATATATATATATATATATATATATATATATATATATGATGATTTTAGTTTCATGGTATCCCCATTTAAGTTGAGTTCATTATAGAAAGTGAAACACTACTATATGCAAAAGAATCACACACTGCTATTTTGTTTGTGTCCAGAAATTACAATATGGTAACTCAGTAGGTAATAAAGTATGCAAACTAGCTCATCAAATATATTCTGAGAACAGCCATTCTATTACACATGAAGCTCTCACTCCAAGTTTTATTAAGTTATAATTTTGTTTTCATTTGACTATACATTGTAGCCAATGATTTAAATAAAGAGTTGCTACCTGGCTGAAAATTAAGTAGACTTTCTCAGTATAGTAATATATCCTCATAAAACATTTTTGTTCTTCTTAACGTGTATACATGAAGCCATATGTGGGAGTATATGTATAGGGGGTGTGTGCATGTGTATACACATGCCATTTGAGGTGAGACTTAATGTTACCATCTTCCTCGGAACGGTTTCCTTTAGTTATAGAAAAGGGGCTACTCACTGAGTTCTGTTCCTGCCAGTCTGTCTACTCTATGTAGCTAGCTGGCCCAGGAGTCTCAGCTTGCCCCCCTTGAGATCTGTGAAGAGAAAGGGAAGATCATGCCTGCCCAGCTTCTGTGCCTTCAGGAGAGCTGAGCTTTGTACCTCATCCTGGATCAGCAAGTGCTTTCTCCACTGAGCTATTGCCCCCAGCCCCTCATACTATTTTCCAAACACTTAGATGCCTCTCCAAATATATGGATAGCATACGTCTCTTTCTGTTCTAAGGAGTAGGGAGGAGTCAGCCTCAGTGTCTATGTTTAAGGCTATGACAAGCACAACCTTGATTCATTCTAAGACTAGAATCATTTCATTCTTTCACTGCATGGAAGAAGGGCACCCAGAAGGTCCTTTGAGCCTCTTCTTCTCATGCAGTTTCCACATTAATGGCTGTTATTCAGAATGGCCAAAAGAGGTATTTACTCAAAAAGGCGTTGCTTAGAGCATTAAATTTATCATGGTTTAACTTATTTTTATTAAAGTTTTTTTTACTATTATTTTATGAACATGGGTGTTTTGTTTCCATGTATGTCTTGTACCACTCATGTATGCCTGGAGTTTGTGAAGGTAAGAAATCATAAAATTCCTTGAAAGTGGAGTTGCTGCCTTCCTCCTTCCTTGACACTTAGCAGCTTCTTTTAGGATCTTTAAAGGACTCCAAGGCTCCTCCTAGAATAATGTCAGAAACACTGTCTGCTCTTCCTGTCTTATGTAATTCAAGGGAAATCTCTGGAGTTTGTAGACATATTCATTGCGGAATATTATTTTACAATGTGTTAGATTAGTTTATGTTGTAAACCATTTGTTTTAATGATGCAAAGATGTGCTGTGTTCTTTTATATTGCATTTGTTTAACTTTGTGAATTTGTGTTACTTTGCCTGTCTGAAACACCTGGTTCATCTAATAAAGAGAAGAATGGCCAATCACAAAGCCCAAACATGATAGGCAGGCCTGGCAGGCAGAAAGAATTTAAGAGAATGAGAAATCTAAAAGGAGAAGATAAATGAATGAGAGAGAATGTCAGGGACCAGCTACCCAGCTACATAGCCAGCCATCTAGATAGAAGTAAAGAATGGTATATACAACAGAGGAATATAAAAGCCCAGAGGCAAAAGGTAGATGTAAGGCAAAAGGTAAGAAGAGATGACCAGAAACAAATCAAACTAAGAAGTATCCATGTGTGAATTATTTGGGAGCTGGATGATGGGTCCCAAAAAGAGCAAAGAAGCAAGGAGTAAAAACAACCAACTATACATATTGGTAAACTTAGAAATAGATGATTGGCCTTCTGATCCATGGAGGTTCATTCCTGCTTAAGGTATTTTGAAGCTAGCATTGAGAATCACATTCTGAGTAAACCAATCCTGAGCTGTCTAATACTACCTCACAATTACATTGTAATTAAAATTTTGATGATTTAAGCAATAACTTGACCCGTCAGTTTGGTTTAAAACCAATGGCATATGTGTACAAAATCTGTTATGTCTCCTCACTTTACAGCTACTTTACTTTTGTTACAAATTAAATTTAAAAGACTTTATAGAAAGAATGACAGATAGCACATTTTCAAGCTTTTGAGAGCAACCAATTTCACGCAGTTAAAATATGGACATATTTATTTGGGGCTGCAACTTAGGCAGAACAGGGAAAGAAAATACTTGTGATGATAATTTGTACGCATATATTCTGTAGAAAGCTTCTCAACATCTATACTCAGGGATGTCTATACAAATGCATCTTTTTACATATTAATGTTCTGACATCTTTCTGAGAAATTATGTTTGATGACATATATATAACCATGCCTACAAACAAAATTAAAATTTTAAAAGTAATTTAAAATTACATGTATTTGTGAGTCTTTGTGTGCCTTTATATACATGAGCACTAGTGCCTGCAATTATATTCCCTGAAACTGGAGCTAAATGCAATGGAGAACAGCACATCTTGGGTCCTGGAAACTGAACTCTGTCTGGTCCCATGCAAGAGTATTTTATGTTCTTAATAATTTAGGTGGTCCCTGAAAGCTAATTCATTATTTTATACTTTCTATGTGTGGAAAAGAATGATTATATTTTTAAAGAGATAAAATTATCATAGGAAAATAAGTCAGTATTCTGTGTTTATATTTTTATATTTATGTAATCAAAGAATGGTTTTCTTATGACCAAAAGCAGATGGCTCGAACAAGCCTGAGAATGTGTGGCTAGTCTGCATTGTGAATTTTGTTTTAAAGAAACTCTGAGATGTCTACATTTTCTATTTTAATAGAGCTGTTTCATTTTTCTTGCAAGTATTTCTTTCTTTTTCAATGAAGGGAACTTTTACAGCCAATTGGTATAACAGAGAGGCAAAAGTTCATCTTTGAAGACTTCAACCATCACCTCTATCATTATTCCTGCCCCAGTGACAACACAGAGCATGCTGTCAATGTCCCCCAGGTAAACCCTTATTACATGTGTCATTAGAGTCTGTTTGCCATATCTGCTTTAACACCACAGACATTTTAAGTAGGTTATTCCATCACTTTGCCATTTTGATTATGACAACAAAATGACACCATATTGAAATGGATTTTGGAAAGAAAGGCTAACTGTCCAAAAGGGTCCATGCTCACTCTAATTAAAATTGGCTTAGATGGCACAACCTTCATAATTCTGAATATGACTATGAAGGATATGCATGCTGAAAACCTTCTTTGCTCATTAGTGCTATTCCTGTCAGACGCTACTCCCTGCTCTTTTCTTAATGAATGCTAAGCCATCGCTTTAGAAGCCTGTGCTGATTCCCTGAACTGAAGGAACTGTCTTATTTCCTCCCAAGTTCGTCAGGAGTAAAATCGAGAGTCACCTCTTTGACATTTCCCAACCTCTGTACTTATTTATCTCTCGGAAACCCTGTGCTCCAGAGATATCACTGTCTTAATTAAGAAGAAGGATGTGACCATGGGAAATTGACTGATTTCATTGATTAAGGACTAGCTGTACAAGTAACATTGATTTTAACAGTGGGTCTACATAGATGTAATTGTTCGAACATGGGGCTGCATAATTATGGTGATGTACGGGAATAGTTGGTTTGTCCTTTTCAACCTTCACTAACATTCTTTTGCATGATAATGTACCTCGTGTAATTAGCAGAAATCTTAAATGTTACACAATGTCTTTTGTGAAGACATGGGGTAATAATCATATTCTAATTTAATTCAACAACATCAGACAGTTTTTCTTTGTCTTCTAATTTGTCTTCTTTTTGAACATGGAAGATGATGGACACAGTGAGATGAATGTGGATTTTGACCCTCTAGCACTATCAACCCTAAAATCACATGCAAATAATCCATGGTTAACTTCAAAATATTTGCATATACTCTAACAACTTAATATTTGGTACTTAGTTTTCATTTGAAATACTCTCTATTAGGGCTTAAGTTTGAAAGTTCCTACCATCCTGGTATATATTCATGAAAACATATGTCAAGGTCATTAAATTATAAATGACATATGATTGTTAAATCTTCTATGGAAGTTGTAGTTTATCAGAGCAAGCACAAATTCACAGTGAAAGTAAAAACAATGTAAGTATATTTTATACACTATAATGACATTTAAATGACACAACACAGACTTTGCAAAATATTTCTGTTGGACTCTGTTAGGAATTGACACTAAGAATAGATGATATTAAGCTACAATATATGTTTTGTTACTTAATATACTAAATACAGAGAAAAGTTAACGTCTTGCACATAAGTAAAAAAATTTGAAAGCCACAAAAAGGGAGTCACAGATTTACCTAGAGAAAAGGGTCTTGTTTAGTGATCCAAGGAGCACTGGATTTTTGTCATCAGCATGCCACTAATTAGTCCTGTGACCTTTAGTAGCTGTGTGCCACACATAACAATGAATAACTCACAAAAAAAAAATCATGCAAGCACTCGCTCTTGATGCCTCTGCTCTCTAATCCAATAGTAGGAAATGTTAAAATAAGGAATAATTCTCTATTCCATTCTTATGGAAAAATAACGTATTCCATCTTTAGGTTAGCTGTGCCATGTGTTTGCTCGTGTGCTGTTTACTCAATGTTCATGTTATCAGCTTGAGCTAGGACAGTTGGTTAATAGCTGAATAGACAGTAATGCTACCAGTTCCATATTTCGTTAGCATTCAAAACCTCTCCAAATAATTGCATGGTCACCTTTGTATAAGCAGATTTCTGTTCCACTGTCTTTCACAAATAAAAGCCTCTGTACACATAGTTTTAGTTTAGAAATGCAATAGGCTTATACTCTTTTATCAAGAAGACAACTTCCCTGTTGCATCTCTTTATGATTGAAGGAAAGTTTAACAGTTCACTTTTCCATCTTCTACCTCAGAAAGAAAAATATATTCGCTGACACAATTCTATCTACAAAAAATAATCCTGTGCTGTTTTATCACTATAGAACAGAAGAAAAACAGTGAGAAGAGGAAGTAGTTAAAGCCAGCAATCAAAGATGAATAGTCTCACTTCTCTCAACAAGTGACACATAAACAAAAATATTGAAGAGGCCTTATTGGGATTCTCCTGGCTGCTGAGGAAAGTCTGCACAGGGCATGTCTGCGCTAAGAGATTGCAGTCTTACTCTTGTTCAGATCTCATGCTTTCAAGAGAACAACTCTCCAGATGTCCTTTGTCATTGAACTCTGGGTCCTGACCAAAGATCTAAAAGAAGTTGCAAGAACACTACATCTGCCATACACAGGAATCTACAGAAGAGTCAGATGTTTTACTTAATCCTCATTAAAACAGAATGTCTTTCAGTTTTTGTAACAGGGAAGTCAAACTATAGATGAGCTATAAAGCCAAAGTGAAGTTCTAACAGCATCTATGAGCTGTATTAGTAAGTGAGTTTCTGCAGATAGGAGTCCATGTGCCCTGTTCACCTTTCCTGAGCCACAGAGAAAGGCTGCTGGTGAATGGCATGCCTTCCATAATCACTGATGTCTTACTGTGACTAAAAGGTTTCTTCATTTGGCTTGTGTACTTGCTCTTCCATCTCACCTGACATATACATTGTATGCAGGATTTCTGTAATTCCTCATAGCATATCTACGGACCTCTGTTGTGTATAAGAGACCTAAAATTAAATGAGAAATAACTGAGTTGAAAACTGGAATACCTCACGTGGCTGGATTTGTTTTAAGGTCCAAAAATGACAGGGTTTGTGCAACCCATTCACAATCTAATGAAAAAAAGGTACAGAAATGCAGTGGCCCAAAGCTTCTATAAAAGCTAAACCAGGAATAGTAGGGCAACTCTGCAATATTATACTTGGGCACTGAAGGTGGAGCATCATGAGTTTGAGCTCACCATGTTGGAGGAGGTTGTTAGTTCATTTCCTGACTGCTCTGACTCAAAATAATCACACAGAAAATATATTATTTGCAACCCTGTTTGTCCAACACCTTAAGCATATTTTTAGCTAGCTCCTATATCCTAAACTAACCCACCTCCATTAATCTTTATATCACCATGTGGCTGTGGCATACTGGGTAAAGTTTCATCCACCATCTAACATTTGCTGTATATCTCCAGTAGGGCTACATAACCTCTCATTGACTCTGCTTTCTTTATCCCATCATTCAGTTTAATTTTTCTGCCTACCTCTATTCTGATAAACCACTGGACAAAACAGCTTTATTCATTAACCCATAAAAGCAACACATATACAGTAGGACATCCCACACCATCTCCCCTTTTCTGTCTAAATAAAAAACGATTTAATTTTAACATAGTAAGAGTATATATAATAAAACAAGTATCGAGTCTCATTCTGAGACTCCTGGAGTCAGGATCGCCATTTTGGACTGAGGTAGAGGGAAAAATGAAGAACGAAATTGCTGCTGTTGTCTTCTTCTTTACAAGGCTGGTTCGAAAACATGATAAGTTGAAAAAAGAAGCCGTTGAGAGATTTGCTGAGAAACTGACTCAAATACTTCAAGAAAAATATAAAAACCACTGGTACCCAGAAAAACCATCAAAAGGACAGGCCTACAGATGTATTTGTGTCAATAAGTTTCAGAGAGTTGATCCCGATGTCCTGAAAGCCTGTGAGAACAGCTGCATTTTGTACAGTGACCTAGGCTTGCCAAAAGAACTTACACTCTGGGTGGATCCATGTGAGGTGTGCTGTCGGTATGGAGAGAAAAACAATGCATTCATCGTTGCCAGCTTTGAAAATGAGGATGAAAACAAGGATGAGATTTCCAAGAAAGTTAGCAGGGCTCTTGATAAGGTGACCTCTGATTATCACTCAGGATCATCTTCTTCAGATGAAGAAACAAGCAAAGAAGTGGAAGTGAAACCAAGTTCAGTGACTGCAACACCAAGCCCGGTGTACCAGATTTCAGAACTGATATTCCCACCTCTTCCAATGTGGCATCCATTGCCCAGAAAAAAGCCAGGAATGTACCGAGGAAATAGCCATCAGAGTCACTATCCTCCTCCTGTTCCATTTGGTTATCCAAATCCAGGAAGGAAGAATAAACCATACCGTCCAATTCCAGTGACATGGGTACCTCCTCCTGGAATGCATTGTGACCGAAATCACTGGATTAATCCTCACATGTTAGCGCCTCACTAGTTCCTTTTGATTTTGTTTGTCATGTTGATAGAAAGGAAGAATAGACCTTACTATATATACTAAAAGTTCCTACTTGTAGTGAAGTTAGATGGGGCAAACCATCAAACTTATTTTTATAGAAAAGTTATTGAGAATAATCTTTCTTAAAAAAGTATATATATATATATACATATATATATATATAGCACTTTAGATATATTGAAATAGTTTGAGAAACTTTATTAAGGTTAGTCAAGTGCCTGAGTTTTTAATATTGGACTTAAGTATTTATATATTGTGCATTGACTCTGTTGGATACAAAAACACTGTAGGAGTGGGCAATGTGTTCTAGCACCTTTGAGCATTGACTTTATGGAGAGTAAGTTATTTATACACAAGGAAATCTATTTTATGTCATTATTTAGAAAATTTGTGTGAAATCATGTAGTTGCAAATAAAAAGTAGTCTGAGGCAAAAAAAAACAAGTATCAAGCAAAAATTATAGTTATAATATGTATATCTACTTTATCTTTTATCATAACTAAGGAAAACTATAGCCATAACTACCTATTCTTCAACTCTATCAAAGACTCCAGAAGGATATATTACCTAAGTAAACAGAAAGGGCACTGTAAGCAACTTCCAAAGCTCTAGAATTGACAGAGACATTTGGCTACATGAACAGTCAGCCAACGTTCTGTAACTATGGGACACCCATCTTCAGTCTACAGGCACATAGTATCTGGCAGACATTTCCATGAAGCAGGAAATTTCAAAGACAGTTCCACCTATATTGGCAGTTTGTCAGACACTTTCTTCTCTGTCCTTTAGAATATCTGGCAGACTCTTTTATGAATTAGGAACCCTGAAGGATTTTCTCACATTTATGCAAGTTCAGCAGTCATTTTTCTATGGGTCCTGCATGTCCAGTCAAGCAGTTCAGGCAAGAGCAGTTTCTTGCCCAAATGGCTAACCAACTTTACAAGGAGCCTCTTTGATGCCCGTCTTCCTCTTGAAGTAATTGGTGCTGCCAGGAGCAGATATGTTTCATGGTCATAAAAGGGCCCAAGTTTTTAAAGCATTTTAAATGCCACATTCTGTTAGTCTTTTAGAGGTTTGAAGAATAACTTTGCATCTGAAATATATCTCTGTACTTCTAGGAAACCTAACTAACATGACCACAAGCTTGACTATAATAGATGACTATCTATTAACCTTTATTTTCTTAATTACACAATACATTTTAAAATGAGCTGCACAAACACAATACTTTAAACAAGAACAGAAATATAAATATAACAAAATTGACCTTAAATTTGTATCAGTAACCAAGATCCATACAAATGCAAAGTGTTCATCTCTATATCATATCGCCCTTTAAATGTAAACACATATTTATAAACAATATTTGGGAATTTGCGTGTATTTCTCTAAAAACTGCTCTTGCTTTTTGTTAGGTGAAGTAATTTTAGAAGGTGTTCACTGCAACCTCTCAGTGGGTCTTGATCCATCTAACTATATTAGTCTGGAAGGAATTTACAGGTTCTCATCCTCTTTTGGAAACAAAAGAAGAACCCATTTTCCAAAGCAACAAATCCTTAGACTCAAATTTTCAAGTCAAGATACCATTAAAATGCATATGTTGGTTTAGCTTAGTAGCCCGTGCAATGAAATATCTCTCTATTATTAGTTCCTTCACAATCAAAAAATTCAAAGAAATCAAAATAATATACATAATCCAGACTCTCTGTGTATACTCCATCTTTATATGGCTTATTTTTCTTACTTTCTTACTCTTACTACAAATTTAATATTTATTTTATTAACTTTACTCCTTTAACCTATGACTGTATGTACTCATTTATATTATACCTTTCTATAGTCTTTTACCTCTCTCTCTCAAGCCTGCATATATTTACCCAACACTGTGGCCCATTAGAGGTCTTTTTATTTAAATATGTCTTTATTGTGCATCTGTAATTATTTTCTGACCAGGACTGCTTTCTAAAATGTTAAACAGCATGGCTACGACTAAGGCTGTTTTGCCTTTGGCTCTGCCCTGTCCAACATGGCAGAGGTCTGTTCACCGCAGGGTGGGAGCCAAGCTCACCACCTCAACTCTGGTAACAAGTTGGCCCAAGCTGCCATAACTTTGAGCATGCTGCCCCCAAACCCCATTCAAATACTTGGCCTCCTGAAAGAACCAGAGTCCAAACTAGCAGCACAAAACAGGAAGCCACCAGTTTGAAATCACACATTTTTGTGTTTTTGTTTTGTTTTTATTTTGCTATTGCTGCATCAGGAAGACCTCTCTTAAAGGAGCCACAGAGATCTTATTCACAACCAGTAAACAGAGCCCATCTGGGAAAAAAAAATGCTTTCTTAGGTTTTACTAATGTAATTATCCATGTTGGTGCAAATTTGTTGGTGGAACCTGTTTGTTCCCAGTCACCCAGACCACCAAAATAATCACATAGACATCTGTATTAACTGATAGATTTTTCCCATTACAAGGCAGACCAGATCTTTGGATTTCCTGCATCATAAAAAAGTCTGCCAGATACTATGGGCCTATAGGCTGAAGATGAGTGCCCCAAAGTTACAGAAGAATTTTGGATGACTGTTCAGGCAGTGAGATTTCTTTATCAATTCTAGAGTTTTGGAAGTTGCTTACAATGTACTTCCTGTTTACTTAGGTAATATTATATCCTTCTGGAATCTTTGATAGAGTTTAAGAATATGTAGTTATAGTTTTCTTTAGTTATAGTAAAAGATGCCTGTTTCGTTATATGTAATTTTATCTACGTTAAAATTAAAACCTTTCATTTTTTTTAGATAGAAAAGGGGAGATGGTGTGGAGTTAGTAACAGTGGATATAGAGCACCCCCACCCCTGGTGTGGGAAGTCCTTCTATATATGTGTTGCTTTTATTGGTTAATGAATAAAGAAGTTGCTTTGGCTTGTGATAAGGCAGACTAGAGGTAGGCAGGAAAACTAAACTGAATGCTGAGAGAAATAAGGCAGAGTCAGGGAGAAGACACGTAGCTGTCTCCAGAGACAGATGCTTCCACTGTAGCTGGTAAAACTTTGCCAGTTGGCCAGGACTGGAAATTTGATTCAATTTATATTCAGCTAACCAAAAGTTGTACCTTATCCACCAAGGCTTATGAAATTCTCTAATCGTAAACTTCTAGATTTACATTACCAAGCATGTATGATATTGAACCTATTTATTTTTTTATTAAAATCGGTAAAGAATTATTTCCTTTATGTTTAAAAGGGGTTTGGAGAAAGATGCTATTACCTGAGGACCTCCAATGTTGCAAGGTATAACCTGGATCCAACAATGCATACCTTCCTATAACTATTAGCCTGCCCTGATTTGTACATCATAATCTAAATATAATGATTAGTTGAAGCAATCCAAGACTTGTTATAAATACAGAAGTGCAGTATCACCTAATCTTGAGTCCTTTAATTCACATACCCATGATGGCACATGGGGAATAAAGACACAGTTCAGTCATACAAGCAAATAAAACATATATAAGACCATTATATATATCTTTATACTCCAAAGGCACTTTCATTACAATTGAATTTCTATGACGGCAAATTCTGAGGGGTGAAATTCAAATAGTTACTGCCTGTCAGAAAGGAACAAGGAACAAGGGAAGAAACAGGGACAAATACATCAAAGGAGGTGTGCAAACCTGCAAAGTGTTTGCAAAGAGCCGTGCCCAGATACAAACTGGCAGGGGTGAGAGATGAAGCGAACAAGTGTGCACAGCCAAATTATCAGTGACTCTCACTTTATTAAAAGGGCATTGTACTTCATCTCAGAGAGAGGAAAAGCTCCTGAAGGTCTGAGGCATGGGGATTGCAGAATACAAACTACATTTAAAAATTTCTTTGACCTTAGTGTAAAAAGTAATATGAAGAGAGGGATATGGGACACTAAAACACATATTCAACATTGTCTCCACATATTTTAGAGAGAAACAGAGCTTTGTGAAGTAACACAGTACCAGGCAACTGTCAGCTGGGATGCATTTTAGAGATAAGAGAAATTATTATCAAGTAGAAACTGAAATCGTTTTCCTCCAGCAAGTTCTGTGGTGAGCTGAGTGATTGTCACATAAACAGATACAGAAAATTTGTGCCCAAATTTCCCTGATATTCCCTTGATTACTCTTGGGTTCTCCTGAGAACGTAATTCTATGAATGTTTTATAATTCTGGCTGTCACTTGAGCAATGAATCATAGCTAAGAGGGTCAAAAATTTTTTAATTTCTTTATATGATCAAATGTGTGTGAAGTCATGGTCAGGAGATTTATGATTGACTTTCTTATTTTTATGGATAGAAAAAGTTGATACATGTTTTATCACCTTTGAGCATGTAGAGTACGTAAACATTATGTTTATACTCATATGAACTTTTTTATATTATATATATATTTTAAATAACTCAAAATATATGAATAAAATTATTTTCTTTATAGATTATTCTAAATGAAACTTTCTTGTAAGAACAATCTCGTTTGTTACAATGTATTTTGCAAAGTTCTGTTATTTAAACAATAATAATTATTATTAATAATAACTCTTTAAGTGGTTACAAAAGCGCTAAGTATTCCAGGTAGATTTTTCTCATTGAATGTCACATTCAGAATGTGTTACGAGACCTTACAAGAAATCTAAGACCCAGTCAGGCACAATAATACAAGCTTTTTGTCCTAGCACACAGGAGACAGTGGTAAGCAGATCTCTGTGAGTTTGAGGCCATCTGATCTACATAGAGAGTTTCAGATAAGTTAGGACTACATAAAGAATTCCTGCCAGACTAGGAAAAGGAAAGAAATAATATGAAAAAGAGAGAGAGAGAGAGAGAGAGAGAGAGAGAGAGAGAGAGAGAGAGAGAGAGGAAATCTAAGGAGAATATTTCAAGCTTAAAGCTTACATATCTCAGAAATAATGCTAAGCGTGATTCAGATTTGAGCCATTAAACTTTATTTGATGAAAGTCAGTTACAATTAACTGGCAGAGTCAAGACAGTGTAACTGTTTCATAAACATATGCCTATACATAAGTAAACAACAAAGTTTCATTCATTTAAGAATTAGATAAGTAATAATCTTCCTGAATAAAATGGGCAGAAATATCAACACAAACAGAGCAATGGTGTGAGTAGATTTGTTTCAGTTCCAAAAAAGAATGGGCTTGTGGCAAGGGCAAGATCAGACCTACAGAGTCTACTAAAGAGTGATCAGAGGACATCAATTAAAACAATGGCAGAAAGAAGAGTGAAAGATGAATTGATGCACATCATGGAAGGAGAAATTAATTGAACTTAATGACTCATAGTATATTATAGGTTATGAAGAGAAATGAGTCAGACTTTACACCCTATGGCACTGTGCAAAGGTATTCATATTTCAAAATTGCTGTCCTTATGTGATATTTATAGGGAAGTATCTCATCATTTTATGACACACAGAGTTGTTGAAGAAACTTGGAAATGTACATGTAGGGAAAGAAAGCACTGGTTTATTCAGGAAATACAAAATGAGAGAAATTTGAAGCTGTTTTAGAGGGAGGCATAGCATTTGCATACAGCTCTTTGAATGCTCACACTTCCTAGGATTTGTCACTTGTCCTCTGCCGAAGTACAATTTATACCTGGGTTAATTTTCTTAATAAACTCTTGTTTAAATGCTACTGTTTTCATTTAAATGTAAATAGCTGTCAGAGTGCACAAATATGGATTCAGTCTACCTTGAGCAAAGGTCAGAGAGTTCAGGCCTATTCTTGCTTCTTCAAGGTTATTGATAGGAAGTTTGGCCCAAGGTGTGACTACTAACAGGATATTTTGACCTAGGGTGTGGTTACTTGGTGCTTTGGGTAATGAGAAGGTGATACTTTGTTCCTTGCCTCATGGTAAAGAAATATTTTGTCTTCTTTTTTCCTATTGGATTAGAGTATATAAAGTCTATGAAAAATAAATATGGACAGAGTCAATATTCACTGGGTTGCCCTCCAGATTCTATCTTGTATCTGTCTATTTCTTTTGTGTCTCTGTTTCTTCTGCCTAACATTTCTAATCCACACACGCCTACCCTGGAACATACAAATCTCTTGAGGCTGGACTCTGACAAATAGTAACTAATAGATTATTATTTACTTCACTTTTAACTACTTTCTCTATAATGAATAAAGGAAAGGATATTTCCAGTTATCAGAGCATTTCTATAAGTAGAAAAGTTATATGAATTGAGATTATCTATTAATTGAAAGTAAAATGAAAATTTGGGGTAATTGTCCAAAAAAGAACTGAGTTCTGGGATGTGGAAAAAAAAAGAACCATACATTACTGTTGACAATGAAAAATGGAAAAGCCAGTATGGAAATCATTATGGATATACCTTGGAAAATTCAAACTAGAATTCCATATGATACAACTATACCACCCTTGGGTATCTACCTAAAGAATTCTACATTGACATGCAGCAGGACACCTATATACCAAAGTTTACTGCTGCACTATTTGGAATAGTTAAGTAACAGAGACAGGCCACATATCTATCCCCAGATACAAATGGATAAAAGTGTGGTAAAGTGCATAATGAAATTTTATGTAGCCATAAAAAAAAATGTCATGATGTTTTCAGGAACCTAAATGGATCTTGAGCACACCAGGTTAAGCAAAATAATCTGGAATCAGAAAAAATACTGCATATTTCTCTTAACACACAGACTAAAGATTTATGTTTATACTTGACATGTGCATCGTGTGGGGCATGAAGGTAGAAAGAAAACCATGGAAGGAGGGCATGTGTCTCCAGGAGTAGGGAAGAAGAAAGTCAAGCCCTGCCCTGTGAAATTAGAGCAGAATGATGTCGACATGAAGAGAAGAAAGGTGACAGTGATAGGGTATCACAGTGGTTCAGAGAAGAGAGAAAATGGGAGGAGTGGGAAAGGACAAAAACTAAGGATGTGCATACTTATAAATGCCATAATGAAACCAATTATTTTATAACTTAGTTAAAATAGACAAATAATATGAAGAAAAATAAAGCGCACTTCATCAAGTTTGCAAATGAATCTCTACTGAACATATAAACTCACAGACATTGAACAACCCATTGCTGAATGATGAATGGGTCAAAGAAAAAATAAATAAAATTTTTCCTCTAACTAAATAAAAATGAAAACTAATCAAAACAAAACTCTGGGACATCCTGAAAGCAGTCCTATGAGGGAAATTTATACCTCCAAGGGATTGCATTAAAAAATCAGAAAGAACACATATAAAACAACTTTGTGATTCAACTAACAACAGAAACAGTCAGTGGATCTCCAGTTTGACTCTTCCAGAAGATAAATAAGATCAACAGACACTTGGCCTAAATTACCAAAAGACAGGACACAGATAGATAGAACTGGAAATGAACAGGGAAATATTAGAAGAGACAACAAAGCAATTTGAAATAATTTTAAGGCATATTTTAAAAAGCTATACTCCATAAAGTTGAAAATCTAAAATAAATCTATGAATTTCTAGATTCACCCAAACAACCAAAATTATACTGAGAAATCAACAGCCTAACCAGACATATAACAAATGATGAGATCGAAATAGTAATAGAATGCCTTCCAAATAAATAACTTCAAGACCAGATGGATTCAGAGCAAAATTAGACCAGACATTGAAATTATAATTCTTACAGAAGGTTTTTCTTACAGAATGATAATTAATACATCTAGAATGTCTGAAGGAAACAAGAAAACCCCACTAGAATAGAACAGTGGTCATTACTACAGGGGAAAACCAATACTGAATACTAATACCAGTGAACAAAACTTAACTTAAAGGGAGGCAGACTCGTATTAATGACAATGGTTATGTTTGTGACATATCTGTGTGTCCTTAGACCCCTGCTTCCAAGACCTGAAGCGTTCCCTGAATGTAGGCTGGGGATGGGAGTCACAGTGGAAAGATGAGCACAAAGGGAAAAGATTATGTTCAGGTGAAGGAGTTGCTGCATGCCTCTATAGCGGGTGATCATGAACCACAAGGTGGAAGAGACAGGCTCTGCCAGTCTCTGATTTGATGAAGTTGAAATATCATCTCTTCCAATCACGCAGAAATACCAAATCAACTCAGAGTAGCAGACAGCCTACTAAACCAGAACATTTTCTTGTGTTGTTCAAATTTGATATTATGTAGCATTGCGTATCTGTAATATGTGTGTGAGCACATGGGTCATTACACATGTGGAGTCAGAAAACAATGCCCAAGAGACACTTACTTCCTTCCATTATGGGCTATGAGGATTGAACTAAAAATGGCTGGGTTGGGCAGCAAAAACTTTTACCCACTAATCCATTTTCAAGGCTCCTAACCAGTATTTTTCAAAATTATAAAAATAGTATAAAAATGTCTTGGTCCCCCAAGTATGTAGATTGGAGACGCTAAAGAGGCACTCCAATTACACACTATAGGCATTTTGGATCTTGGCAGAATTGTAAAACTTGGGCAATCTGAACCCAATATCTGCTTCAGAATTAACTCTAATTTGTAACAATATGATTACAATTGTACCACAAAGTATTTGCCATCATGAAACACCAAACTGTGGTACAAAGTGACTTTATGGATAACACTAGCTATTTCTATTTTTCTGAATGTATAATAATGTTCATAATAAATATAAAAAATTTTCAACCGATATATGTGTGTATGTACATAAAATTACTTGTCCCTCTTAGAATAAAAGAAAGAAAGCCACATTTTCTTCCTATCTAAAATTTCAACTCACATAAGCTATTAATACATCTCTTAATCTTCTCTGTCTTCATCTTCAATCCCTCTAATTAATGTCACTTCTTTTATAGTGTCATTTGTTGAAAATAAGTCTATTGAAATAAAATAACAACAATGAACACCCTCTGCCCAATCATAGACTTTTCACAGTATGCACTGCTTACTGGAGCTGTCCAAACCCTTAGTCATGAAGTCTTTTGTTTCCAAACACTAAACTTATGTAGAGAGTAAGAGCCACAGTAAGTAAAATCAGGACTACATCATCTCTCAGCTTCCTCAGTTTAGTTTCTCTTGAAAGATTTTTGAAACTTTCAGGATGACATCAAAATCATCAATGAATCCTTCCCAGACCATATTTTCTCCAAGCAATTGCCCTAATCTCTATTCTCATGGACTTAAATAGTAAAAGGCTATTGGTCTTTATCCAATCTACTTCTCACCCCATGATGAGAAATCTCTCCTAACCACAAATCCTCTGCCTATTATAATTTAGGTGACTTGCTTAGAGGAGACCCTCAGTGCTTCCCAAACATCACAGTGCAAATATTGATGTTCACACAAATACTTGACACCTGTTCTCAAAAAAATATTTATTGTGTGCTTTGTCATGTTGGTACTTTGAAAACATCATAAACACACATGTATATATTTACACATATATATGTATATGTGTATATGTATATTTATGAATTAAAAAGACATCATTAACAAAATGACACATTTGGTATGCTATTCAATAAACATCTGTATTGACACTAATCCATTACCATAAGGATGCTTTCAAAAAACAAACAAAAAATAAATGCCATTGAGAAAGGAAGATCAGATTATAGGATGTTTACTGGGTCCATGGTAATTTAACCAAAATAAACAGAAACATAAGACAGTCAATTCTCAAGCACTGAGTTAGTGGGCATTGAATGACTGCTCTTAGAAGAAAGGCAAGGTTGTGTTTCTGTGTCCCTGGCCACGTTCTCATCAGTTGATCAATACCCACCCTTCTTTTATATTTTCTTATACTTATGAATTATTTAACGTGAAGCAGAATCTCAGTACCACTGAGGTAATGTGCAGCAGTGATATAACTCATGCCAGAGCCAGGCATGCCTAACAGAGTTACGTACTTCAGCGGAAGTATGTCTGGTGCCTCTTGCTTTTAACATCTCCAGATATTTGTGGTTTGGGGTAGGAATTAAAAAATTAAATATCCATTCTCCAAAGTAATTTCACAACATATATTAATCGTGCCACTGGGTAGACTTTAGGAAAGACTTCTTTCACAAAGTGAGTTGCGACAAGACGACAGCATTACCCTCCTCTTTCTCAGCTGTGAATTTGAAAAGTCATGTCAGACATTCCCAGCCCTCATCACTCTACCCATTCCATGGTGATTCTATGATGAATAAAGGTTTTCAGTGACAAATTGTAGTACTACATGAAACCACAAATGTGACCTGAAAGGAAAATCAGGCTCCATGGTACGTTTTGCCTCAAGTTGATCAGGAGAAGGTTTTTTCTGAATCTCTTTGGAATTCTGAAATTAACCTGAAGTAGAGAATATTTCTGGGCTTTCTCCTTCATAAAAAAATCCACTTTCTGCAAAGAAAAGCAAACTAGATAATGATGAATGCACGGAGGGTAGGAGCTGAAATGAGAGGGTCAAGAGGGGAAGAGAAGAGGGTAGGTGGATGAGAGGTGATACAGGGAGAGATAGATGGGTGGTATGGAAACCCATTACAGTGGAAGCTCCCTTTGGTATTGAAAGGTAATCTGCATGCTACCAAATGATAAATATGAACACTAGTCCATCCACAAACTCTTTTATATACAATGCTCTCATGACTGCAAAATATTCTAGGGCAATTTTGGGCAGAAAGTTTGTAGGAGTTACTGATCAATATTTGATTTGATTTAAAGCCCACTCCATAATAGTAGACCTATACTCAACACATTGCTTGGATGACCAAGAATCTGAGACTATATGATGCAGGAACATAGGGTAAAATCAAATACTACTATTCTAAAAAATGTAGCAATATGACATATCTACTATATTCACAGATCAGTTTCTTGTTCAGCCTTCATCAAATACGCTTTGTCCTGCAGCAAATGGGAATAAATGAGAACCACAGTCAGAGACTATGTGGACCTTGGAAGATTCAGTCCTAAATGGGATGCTACCATCAAATCCATTCGGGCTCAATGAACCCAATGGAAAAAAAAACAAAAAGAGTGTGAGAGACATAGCAGATGGAGGACACCAAGAAAACAAGGTCCTCTAAATCAACCTGAAGAAAGCACATATGGACTCACAGATAATGAGGCAACATACATAGGACCTGTATGGGTCTGTATGAGGTCCTCTTCATATCTGACAGTCTCTAGCTAAGTGTGTCTCTGAATTTATTTTTTCTCTTGGGCTCTTTTCTTTCTGTTTATTTTGTCCAACTTTAATATGTTAGTTTTTGTTTTAACTGATATTTTATCTATTTTATTTTATTATTATCCCTAAAAGCCAGTTCTTATCAATGAGATACAGAAAGAGAGTGGATCCATATGAATGGAATGGAGGGGGGACGCAACCATGATATATTATATTAGGAAAGAATCGATTTTCAATAAAATAGAAAAAAAACAATTCATTTAATCCATTCGGCAAGGATACCTACTTTCTGTAGCAGAATTATATCCTTTATCTTTCTGACTCTTGCAACATAGACATAAATAAAGGCATTGTCTATTAAAGTAAAAACTAAAGTTGGCTAATTAATATATGTAAACAAATACTCATGGGATACACAGTAATTGCTTAAATACACTTTAGGTTAAATACACTGTAGTAGTTCTTCAGTATACTCTATTTTATTTTTGTCAATTCTAAACAAGTAACAAATCTTTGGATACCCCCATTCACTGGTCATTGCTAACTTTGGGATCCTTGACAAAGGCACGATGGATAAACAATGAAGATGTATCTGTGATTAGCATGCAGGATGTGGGGATAACACTGAAATAGTTCTTGTGGCATAAGTTGGAATCATGAAGATATAAATTAAAAACTAGCATCTGTACTTTCAAATGTTATATAAATTGCACATGTAACATATTTTTAGCACAAATATTTATAACTATGTAAATATAATTAATTCTATCTCTCATATCTTATAACTGATAATAGAATAGTGAATTTTTGAGATCCAAGATAACCACATTTTAAACACACAAAACAAATTTCTTAGTGCAGCTAAAATAGTTAGCTCTTTAAATACATCTATCTTGAACAGAACTTTCTTTTTTAATTTTTTGAAGAGATAATGAAAATATCTAATATATGGTGGTCATATCTATCCACTCATCTCTCCCTCCATTCCCATGTCTGCCAACATATCTTCCCCTTTCTTTGTCTCAACTTAATAAGTTTTCTTAATAATCCACAATATATTATAGATGCTGCCCATATACACATTTGCATAGGGTTATCTGTTGTAGCAAGGACAATCTACAAGTGGCCATTTAGGCTCCCACACCACTATAGAACCTTGAATCTCCCTCAGTATAACACAGAGAAGACTGTTAATACCTGCTTTTGTAAGGATTTCGGCATCTGAATCTGCTCCTCCTATGTGTTTCAATTAACTCAACTCTTAATTGTGGAGATCTTGTGTGGGTAACCACAGCTTCTGTGATCTATGCAGAGTTAAAGGCCAGCCTTTCACATAATCTCTGTCCATCTTCTGACTTTTATAGCCTTCCATGCATTTTCCATGATATTTATTGAACTTTGTTGATGCAGATGTTGACTTTTGAACCAAAACTGAAGACAGTAATCAAAGCTATCAGCTAATAATATAGTTCCATCAAGTGTACAAGTTTATTTCAGTTCTATAAAACATACCCAAATGTTTTTTCAGGAAACAATGGTATTAATGTTCATGATGGTGAAGCTGAATTATAACAGGTTTAGCTATTTCCTGAAATAATACTAAAGGAATGATTAGGAAGTTTAATGCCAAATGCTAAGGCATCTGGGGTTATTGACATAAAGTTAAAAGTTCCTAAAACATAGAACAGTTAGCATTCTCTGCTGGCTTTCAGTGTTATTGTGTTGACAGTACTAATAATAGAATCAGGAAGGGACGTGGTGGCACACACCTTTAATCCCAGCACTTGGGAGGCAGAGGCAGGCAGATCTCTTTGAGTTTGATGTCAGCTTGGTCTAAAACGCAAGTTCCAGGAGAGCCAGGACAGTTACACAGAGAAACCCTGTCTCAAAAAGCAAACAAGTAAACAGGAGTGAGAACACTTGACATTCAAGTCAGGAAGACATAATGCACGCAATGCTTTCACCCTGAGTGCTTGTTCTATTTGCACCAACCTTCCCATCCTACTACAATTTTTCTTGATTCACTTACTGTAACGGAATTGATTTTACTTGGGTATCTAGTACTAGCAGTCTTCTATTTCCTTAAATCAATGTTTTATTTCAACTTTTCAAGGCAGCATTGAGAGATTTGAGGAGAAAGGCAGTTGAGAAAAGTAATGAAATTGCTCAATGTCTGATATTTTGGGGACTTTATTGAATTATCTATATCTTACAAAATTTTATTGTACTCATTCATTCTATTAATATCTTACCATCTAGAAAGATATGTGTGTGCATATATTCCACAAATAATACACATATAAGTATGCAGATATTTTAATCTAAACTTTTCTAATTAAGATGATGAGAAAATGAAGAATTTCTGACTCAAGTATCTGATTGAATTATTTTCCCTAATTAAAGCTGCTAAGTGGATTGTTTAGCTGACTGCATTTGCAGGGTAACTGTTAATGAGATGAAAAACAATCTGAAGAAAACTGGTGGAAGCTGTAACTACACATCTTCGGAGGCAGGGCAGACCCAGCTAGGTACTTTGCACATAATTGAATTCACTTGTTGCATTTGATGTTAAATAATTGTCACCCATCTGCAAATATCAGACAGAGAAGCTGTGTGTGTGTGTGTGTGTGTGTGTGTGTGTGTGTGTGTGTGGAGAGAGAGAGATTAAGGTTTTGCTTTTGTATTAATGTGTGCTTGTGAGTAGCTATGATTGTATATCCACATGGCATGCTGTAACCCATGCAGACACACCAAAATGAGTTCAGTTCCTCTCATGCAGTTATAGCTGAAACATAGATTACAGCATCATACTAACACATGACCTTATTTCAAATGATCAAAATAATAGCATAAGAACCACAGATCTGTAAGAACACTAATGTCAAGATCAATAAAGTCTTAAGTCAAACACATAAATGAAATAACCACTAGTCAGAAAATATTCATTAGTAACATATATGAAACTAACACAAAATTCTCAACAGTGTGCACATTCTGAGATGAGAAAGCAATGGATATTTTATTTGAAGCTCCAGTTTTAACCTACCTGGTATAAAGCTATGGAAAGAAGAGAAGTAGCTATAGATGTGAATGATGGAGGGATGTTTCCCATGTTTCTGTCTGAATGTTTGAAATTTCCATGCATGCTGAGAATTTTGTTTACATGGTGATGCAGCTGAAGTGAATTTCAAAACTGGGTACTTTGATACCTATGCAAATGTCAGCAAATCCCATTTAGATGGGTCTTTAGTCTAGTAAGAGTTTACTGATTGAGGCAATGACACACATTTTCTGTGCATTAAATGTTATGTACATGGTAGAGCAGACTGAGTAGCCAGATACTTACATGATTGCAAGGCCAGAATTTTTATTCTAAAATAAATGAATGTGAAAGCACTATTGTAAAATCACTATTTCAATTTCCTTAAAATTAAGATAATCCTAATATTATTACTCAACAAAACCCAATATGTTATTTTATGGTGGCTTATATAGAATTATACAAAAACAATAGTTAAAAAAATCCAGGTTAAAAATGTTATAAAGGAGGGGAAAACTAAAAGTGATTTAAGAGAAGTTAGGTCCATTTTGAGAGGTTTAAGATGAAATCTCAAAAAAAATTAATTTTCATTTTTTGATGTTAAGGATTTAAGCATTTCTTTAAACCTTTCTCAGCCATTTTAGACTACTCTTTTGAGAATTCTAAGTTCAGTTTTGTATCTGTATTTTTTTTTTATTAAACTGGGTTATTTGCTTTCTCGGTATCTATATTCTTGAATCCTTTACAAAGTTTGTATATTAGCCACTCTTGGATGTGTAGTTGGTAAAAAGATTTTACCCATTATTTAAGCTTTAGTTTTGTCTAAAAGATGGCATGTTTTGTCATACAGAAGCATTTCAGTTTCATGATGTCCAATTTCTGGGCTCCAGTTATTGGTGTGTCCCGTACGATGTGGGGAAAGATCCAAGTAGCTCTCTTCATATGGTTAAGTCTATCACTTTTGGGATAATTGCTATTAATCTCTCCTAAAAAAATAGCACAAGCTGTTTGCCAAGGTTCATTGTCTTCCCATACTTTTTAAAATTCTATTAGTAGTAAAAGACACTATAATCTCTGCTAGTCTATATCTGCTAGTGACAAAGTCTCAATTTTCCTTTTATAATATATTCAGTTTTACATGGTAAAAACTTACCATGTAAGTTTTTAATTTTTTACTTGGTTTATGTGGTAAAAAATCCATTCTAACATAATATCTTGCCTTTGCATTAAAATTCCTGTAGGGAAAATTCTGAAAGGCAATATGACTAGAATAAAATTAAGATTTGGATTCACCCTATCCACATGTGCCTCCTGTAATTTTTCTTCAATGACAATAAATTCCTTTTCCACTTCAGCTGTTAATTCTATGAGACTATTTAAGTCATTGTTACCATCTAAGGTATAATTTAAATAAACTATTAGATCAGATGTTATCCCAACAGCTGGCCATTGACTGGAAATGTGTCCTAACAATATTTGAAGGTCATTCAGAGATCACAATCAGTCTTTCCTAATTTGGGTCTTTTGTGTTCTAATTTTCTGAAAACCAATTTTATAACCTAGGTAACTGAAAGAATCTCCTCTATGTTTTTTTCCCCCCTTAGGAGCAATTTCTAATCCTCATTTTGTCAAAACTTTCATTCCTTTTCAACACTCTTTCTAAATTATCTATGCTTGAGCCAGATAGCAAAATGTCACCCATATAATGGTAAATTATAGATTTAAGAAATTTTTTACATGATTTCCAATGGCTGACTTACAAAGTATTGGCATAGGGTAGGGCTATTGAACATTCCTTGTGGAAGGATAGTCCATTGGTGTCTCCTAGTAGGTGGAGAATTATTGTAAGTATTCACTGTGAAGGCAAATTTTTCTCTATCCTTTTCTTGCAAAGGTATAGTGAAGAAACAATTTATTAAATCAATAACTGTAAGATGTCATCCTTTTGGTAATAAGGAAGGCAGAGAAATTCCAGATTGTAGAGGGCCGTTAGGTTGATACCTAGTTGACAGCTCTCAGATCTGTCACCATTCTTCATTTACCAGATTTCTTTTTAATAACAATTACAGGAGAATTACAAAACTAGTTGATTCTTCAATATGGTGAACATCTAGTTGCTCTTGTACAGCTGATCTAAAGCCTGCAGTTTTTCTTCTGTTAATGGTCACTGTTTAACCCATATTGGTTTCTCAGTTAGCCATTTTAAAGGTAGGGCTTTTGGAACCTTTAAAGGTTTGCTAGTTGCTTTGTGTTCTTGTACAGCCTGTGGCTGATGACCTTTGTGTATAGTCTCTAGTAATACCTTTCCCAGAACTATGAGTTTCTGGGACTGTAGAAATGTTAATCTGAGTATAATCTGTAGCAGCTCATGACCCCATAAATTCACTGCAATATTAGCCACATACAGCCTCAGTCTTTCTCTCTGTCATTCTAGCCCTATGCATTCAACCCATCTTGTGCTTTGTTTCACTTAAGATAGGGTTCCAAATACTAGAAATTGAACATCTGCCTCTTGAAGAGGCCAATTGGGATGCCAAGATTATTCTGGATTAATGATACTCATGTTCACACATTTGTCTATCAAACCCACAATTACATTGCCATTTATATGCAATCTTATCTTTGCTCTTTGATCATTTATAAAAGTCTGCCAGAATATACTTTTCTTATTTCCTATTTGAATTTTTTGATTTATTCTCCATGTTTATTCTAATGTCCAGAACAGTATGGTCTGTTACAGAAGGCTCTGTATTTTTAATTTTCCTGGTGCGAAATATCATCTACAGTGACTGAAAATGACTGGACCACTTTTGACTTGGGGGCCTTCAAGTAGCCCTTACAAGGAGTTTCCCAATGATATTGAGTTGCCTTGTCTGTCTTTTGTTGATCTGCATTCATTGGTCCAATGTTGGCCTGTGCCACACCTTTTATATGTACTTGTTATGAAGTCCGGTAAATTGTTTTAGGTATAATAATCTTTATTGTTCAGCAGATGTCATGGTTGCAGAGTCACAACTAGCACATCTGGTGGCACCAGGCACTTTCCAGTACTGCTTTGGTTTCCTGCCTTGGTGCTGGTTAAATACTCAGAAATATGCTTTGCTTGACAAATTAAAAGAAATTCAATCAATTCCATACACAGCTTCAGAAGCCTAGAACTCACAAGCAGGGAGCCCAAACCAGAAGCTGTGCAAGTTGCCATATGGCAGGAAACATGACAGTGGGGGTGTGTGTGTGTGCAAGCTTAGGAAATTTCCAAGTCACTGCATGGACTTAGCTCTGCTGTGGTGGGGGTTTTACAAAAAAAAACCACTTAGTAGGTAAAAACAAGCAGGCAGGGGTGGGGGACTTTCTGGGCTGTGGAATGGTTAGGCCTTTAAGTCAGTCCACCCAGTAGGTATGGAATTTGGATCATGTGAGTGTCAAATGAAGATGGATCCTAAAAAGAAATCCCACACTAGATTAGAATTGAGTATAATAAAGGGTTATTTATTTAGGGTAGACTCACAGATCACAGTCCTCTGTTCCGACAGGGAAGAGCAACCAAATCCCATAGCCAGAAGAGAGGCCAGATATATCCTTTACACTGGCATTTATAGTATAAAAGGCCATGCCCAAGTGAGTGAGTAACTTAAAGGCTACTGGCTGTAGGAATTCCTGCAGCACTAGAAGGTTTGGCCACAGGAGTGTCTAGGTAAAATATGTTTCTAGGTATTTCTAGGTATGTTGAAATTGGGGCATTGGGGTTTGCATCCCCAACACCCCGGTCGCCTGGCTAGCTTATGCCCGAAATAACAACACACAAACTGCATTCATTTAAACACTGCTCGGCCCATTATTTCTAGTCTCTTCTTGGCTAACTCTCCCATCTGGTCTAACCCATTTCTAATATTCTGTGTTAGCACCCCAAGGTGCGCTTACCGGGGAGATTCTAGCCTACGTCCATCTTGGGTTGGTCGGAGCTTCATCACGAGTGCCTCAGAGAGTAGAGCCATCCTGTCTGCCCGCTAGACAGGATCCTGACATCTCTGAGCAGAGCTGCGTGCGTTCTCTGACTTCCTCTTCCTGTCCGTATACTATTCTGTTTCCTCCACCCACCTATGTTCTAACCTATTAGGGCCGGCCAAGCAGTTTCTTTATTTTAACCAATGAAATCAACAGATTCATATATGACACTCCCACATCACTTCCCCTTTTTCTGTTTAAACAAAAAGGAAAGGCTGTAACTTTAACATAGCAAAATTACATAAAACAGTTATCAAGTAAAAATTACAATAATCTTTATCATAACTAAGGAAAAGTATAACTATAAGTAACTATTCTTAATTCCATCAAAGACTCCAGAAAGATACAATATTACCTAAGTAAACAAGAAAAAAAGCAACTTTCAAACTCTAGAAATGACAGAGACATCTCGCTGCCTGTACAGTCACCCAAAGTTCCTCTGTACCGTTGGGGCATCCATCTTCGGCCTACAGGCCCATAGTTTTCACCAGACATTCCACAAAGCAGGAAATTTCAAAGGCAGTCACTATCTGCTTGTCCTGAAGAATGTCTTGCAGACTCTTTCATGAATCAGGAACCCCGAAAGATCATCTCACCTTTAGGCAAGTTCAGTAGTCCTCTCTCTGCGGGTTCTCTGTGTCCACTTTATGCAATAGTCCAGGCAAGAACAGTTTCTTGTCCAAATGGCTATCAAACTCCATAAGGATCCTCTTCGATGCCCATTTTCTTCCTGAAGTAGATTGGTGTTGCCAGGAGCAGAGTGTCTCATTGTCATGAAAAGTCCTTAGTTATTAAAACATTAAATGTCCTATTTTGTAGTCTTTGAAAGATATGAAGAATGCCTATCTAACTAAAATATATCTCTATATATCTAGAAAATCTAACTAACATAACTACAAGCTTGACCATTATCGATGATTATCCATTAACAACCTATATACATTACATTTTTAAGTGAACTACACAATCACTACACCTAATCAAGATCAGAAATACAGATACATATAACAAAATTGACCTTAAATTCAAATCACTAAAGCAAAATCCACATCAATGCAAATTATTCATACCTATATCATATCCCCCTTTAAATGTAAAAGAACACTTATAAACCGTATTTGGGAACATGGGTGCAGTTTTCTCTCCAAACTGCTTCCTGCTGAATGGGGGCATTGTTAATTAGGTCTTCCATGGTATAACCTGTGTGCTGGTTTCATCTTAGTTGGCAGTTGAGTGAGGCAATTTTCTGAAGGCGTTCACAGCAACCCTTCAGGAGGGCGTGGTCCATCATACCATATCGGAATAGAAGAAATGAACAGGGTCTCATCCTCTGTGAAAACAAAAAAAGAAACTCCTTTCCAAAGTATCATATCTTTACATCCAATTTCTGAAGCATTTTCAAAATATCAATCTCGGATTAGTTCAGCAGCATTTATAAACAAATATCTTTTAGCAGCTTTTGGTCCTTTCTCAGCATTAAAATGATTCAAACAGAGCATAATAGCATACAGTATCAAAATTCTCTGTGTACTTTCCATCTTTGTACGGCTTTATTTTAACTCTATTTCGTATACTTTTATTTTATGCTTTTTGAGACAGGTTCTCCGTATATCTTTGACCTGAAGTAACTCTGTAGACCAGACTGTTCTTGAACTCTCAGAGATCCTCCTGTCTCTGCCTCCCAGGCATTGGGATTAAAGGTGTATGCTACTACACCTCGGACTCACAGAGATCTGTTTGTCTCTGCCTTCTAGGCACTGGGATTAAAGGCGTGTGCTACCATACCTTGAAGTCACAGAGGTCAATCTCCCTCTGCCTTCCAAGTGTTGGGATTAAAGGTGTGTCCTACCACACCGAACTACTTTCTTCCTTATTTTTGTTTTTTACTTTAAAAACTTTAACTTTTAGTCTGCATATATTTTTAACACTGTAAATCATTTAAAAATTTTCTGGTTTTGAATCTCTCTTTACTGTATCTCTCTATGTTTTTCTGACCACATAGGTCTTTAATTTACCAAGCAATCTCAGTAGGACTAAAGGCGTGGCTTTGCCAGCTAGATCCAGTCCATTCCTTAGCTTTCTGCCATTCCAACCTTGTAGCTGAGGTACCGGCCAGAGCCGCGTTCAGTGCCACAAGTCTACAGTGTTTCAAGGTCCTTGCCAGCAAGCGAGCATTAGCAGCCTGTGCTTGCAAACCGCAAGAACCGCCTGCGTAAAAGAGTCAGAGTTTGGCCTGGCAGGACAGCCCAGAAAGCCAGCATTTTTAAACGGCGCAGCTTTTTTCTGCTACGGCTGAAAACCGAAAAGCATGTGTTCAGAATTTCGTCAAACCGTTTAAGTGTTTCGTGGCAGGACCTCTTAAAAGAGCTGCAAGGCTTTGCAGCTAAAGCTGAGTCAGGAAGCCTCTCTTAGCTGAGATCGCTGCTTGCCTCTAGCAAGCAGAGCAGCCCTGAGAAACTGCTGCTACCAAGAAAACATGCTTTACTCTTTCCCAAGCTTTCTCAGACTTTCTGTGGATTCAGTTGTCCACACGTTGGGCAGCCATCTGTTGAAATTGGGGCATTGGGGTTTGCATCCCCAACACCCCGGTCGCCTGGCTAGCTTATGCCCGAAATAACAACACACAAACTGCATTCATTTAAACACTGCTCGGCCCATTATTTCTAGTCTCTTCTTGGCTAACTCTCCCATCTGGTCTAACCCATTTCTAATATTCTGTGTTAGCACCCCAAGGTGCGCTTACCGGGGAGATTCTAGCCTACGTCCATCTTGGGTTGGTCGGAGCTTCATCACGAGTGCCTCAGAGAGTAGAGCCATCCTGTCTGCCCGCTAGACAGGATCCTGACATCTCTGAGCAGAGCTGCGTGCGTTCTCTGACTTCCTCTTCCTGTCCGTATACTATTCTGTTTCCTCCACCCACCTATGTTCTAACCTATTAGGGCCGGCCAAGCAGTTTCTTTATTTTAACCAATGAAATCAACAGATTCATATATGACACTCCCACATCATACTGACATATAGGAATGGGGATGGGCTAGGAGGAGAGAGGCTGAGGGAGTTCATATCAGGTAAGAAAGTCAGCTGTTCCACCCTGTATCTGTTTAATCCCCTTGAAATGGGGACACAGAATGAGGAGAAGGCACAGCAGAAGATCTGCTAAAGAGCTGGAGATGAGATTAGGGAATTGAACTTGGAAGAATGTAGGAAAAAGTTAGGATCTGCCATTATCCTACTTGTTTTGATGGCCTCTTTGTCCTGTGGGTAACCAGGGCAAGCCTGCTTGATTTGAGGGCAGAGATAAAGCAATGAATGGGAAGAGTGAGATTAATGGGTGGAGGTACATGTGATCCACTGGAGAAAGAGACAAGAGAGGAAGGGAAGCTACAGTTATGTTGTATAGCCCAGGGTGGAAATGGTAGATTGGATGTGGAGGAACTATAGGAGAGATGAAGATTCATAGTAAGCTTACCCATTTCCTGCCAGAATGACCTGTGGGTTCCTAGGTAATGCCTGTTGGTGTAGGTGACTCTGACAATGCAATGAGTGGGGTAATAAAAGTTAAGAGGAGAAGATCTGTGTAATCCACTGGAAATGGGTGAATGAGTTGGGGAAGGGAAGATGCCGAAGATCCTCACCTGCAGAGTTAGGAATGAGACTTGAGGACTGGATTTGGAAGAGAAGAGAGATGGTTAAGATCTTCAATCAGCTTCCCTGCTTCACTTTTTAAGAGTGATCTGTGGGTTTCTAAGGAGTTAGCGTTTGGGATACAGCAATGAGTTAGGTGGAGGGAAGCTGAGGGGGGAAGATGTGTGAGAACCACCGGGAATGAAGGCAGAGGAAGGGAGAGGTCGCAGCAGGCTGTAGCTTGCCAATCTGGTGATTTCAAATTTTTGCTCCCTAAATTTTGAATGGTGCTTTCTAATTGGTGGTTATTTCAGACTTTGCTTGTGACATTACCCCAGTACCCACTGTGTTCTTTATGACAGTGAAAACACTTTCTTCTCTTCTAGGACTTGATTCACTAGAAAACCTGTGACTGAAATCATTGCAGAGTTTTTCTCTCTCACATGTCATCACATCAGGTGCATTTGTCTGTTGAGATACAGTGTGTGCTTGCTAACATAATGCTTGTGTCTGCTCTCTCTAATGGTTTGTATATTTCTTGGGTACAGTGTGAGTCCTTCACTCTTTACTGTCCACTTCATATGCAAAGAGTACTCACAAATTGTGTAGGGAATGAACATGAATCAGAAAGGTCCCATTTAAGAATAAAATCAAAGAAAAATTCTGCCTTTGTCGCTATGCTTTATATTCAGAGTGAAATCACAAAAGCAAATACAAGACCCTCTTTTATTTCATTAAAATTAATATTTTTCTAAAATTCTTGACCACAGTGTTCCATATTTTGTGTAATATTTAATTAAATTATGGAATTGTCTGAGTACATTATTATTATTACTACTGGAAAGGCTATCAGATGTTTACTGCATATATAGGTAAAATTTGAATTCACATTGTACCCTAACTTTTAATATTATCAGACTAACAGAAAGAATGGGAAAGTTAAAATTTAGATGCAGAGCTCCATGTAATAATTGAAAAATATTTTTTTGAAATTCAGAAAACACAGGTTTAAAAAATTACAATTGCTCATTTATTTTAGTTTTGGCCTGAATAGTGACAACTATCTCTCTTACAGTCTAAAGTATATGGCAATGATTTAAAAAAGATAAAGATTAAAAATATTTAAAAATTGATAATATGTTATATCCCTACCCTCATATCCTTTGATTTATTTGCTCATGGTCCTTGTCTAGCAACTTACATCACACATGCAAATCTAGCAACATTCAGAATTGCAAAGCTTTAGCAAATAAAACTTTCAGTTTCTAATGGTCTCTAAAGTATTCTTATGTGGATTTGAAACAGCTTGAAAAATACAAGTTTTTAAGTTTTCATATTTAAAAGGCAATATGTGTCTGATTTTCTAAAATAAAAGTTCTCAAACTTCTTACAATAATGACCTTTGTCTAGTAATTTGTAATATGTATTTTTCCTGTATGAAAGTATCATGCTTGTGAGATGAGCTTTCCTATGTAAATGCTACCACTTTAAGGTCAAAAGCTACACTCTATTAATGAAAGCAAATGGAAAAAATGATCAGGTGTTTAATATGCACCAGACTGAGAAACCATACCTCTCCCATAAGCCTGTATAATAATATATTAGAATGTAGCTAAAGCTACTTCAATACATATATGAATCAATATGTGTAGACATACAACCTATAAACGTAGGCATTCTTTTAGGCATATTTTTGAACATGAAACATTAGTTTTATACTATCACACATATTATTGTTTTAAATGTTTGTGCCTTCATTCAAAGTAATAGAACAGGCAAAATTACTGTAAATATTATGAGCATTTCATATTCAGTAGCCTATACGTAGGCACATATGTAGTTTAATACAATAATGAATCTGGGGTTTGTACATATTTGCAGATTTTTGGAGCATAAATAATATATTGTATATGGAAGTCACTCTACCAGGTGTCAACCTTTCACAAAGACAAAGAGTATTTAATTTTTGAAACATCTTTTCCATGTTTATTAACATGAAGTAATTTAGTGCAAGCAGTATTTAGTATCCTTTCTTTCCCCTCTAATCTCTTTGGTTCACAAGGTGATGTGGTTCAAACTAGCTAAATGCCAGTATATTATAATTACTTTGGCAAAAACCAACTTGGTGAGATAAAAAAAAAGAATAAAAGACACTTAAATAGGAGGAAAATTGAACGTGCACAGAACACACTCAAGAACAGCATTCGCCCATAAAGCTGTCAAATGGCACTGTTAACTACAGCAATTTATTCCATATTTTAATGTAATCTTGACCCCTGTCACATGTTAATACACCATGAAGAATAGTGGGTAAAAAACATGCTTATTAATGAATTGTAGAGTAATGTGACACTGTTTTTTGCCACTTTCTTTTGAAATATCTTAATTCTGGAATTAGTGAAGCCTAGACCATTTCCTAGTGTAATTATGTCTGTCCATTTCTTGCTAGTTAATGCTGTGATTAGGAGACATTTAATTGTTAATTATGTTATAAGTAGTCTGCTGATTTTTTGAGTCAAGGGATATGGGGCTAACTTTAGACACAAACTCTTAACACAAATTTCAATTTGTTAGAAAATCTAAAATGACACAGGGGACTTAAGATGGTCATGGGTAAGGTGACATTTTCTACTGCTTGCTGGCTTGAGTTAAAATTCTTAAACTTAAATGAGAAAACATGATTTGTTTCACCATTTGAGGGGATAGTTAATTATCAATATGTATTTTGTTGATCAGCATTTCTGGATCTTCTCATTCTAAACCCCCACTGTTGTGGTGGCTAACATCTACATTGTGACAAGATTTCTGTTCACCCAGGAGTCAGTTTTTCCAATATGATTGTGAATGAGCTTATGGACTGGGCTAACTGGAATGGGAAGGAAACCCCTGAATATGGGCCATTCTGTGAGATGGGCTTCTAGACTCAATGAAAAGGAGAAACCAGGCCAGCACTAGCATTCATCTCTCTGTATATCATCTCTCTGATGTCAAATACAGATAACTAGCTGCCTTAGGGTCTTGCCTCCATGTTTTTCATCATGATGAACTATACTTTCAACTCATAAACTGAAATAAGTACTTTTTAAAAGTTGCTTTATAGGTGTTACTATAGCAAAGCAGGTCAGTAATAATACACTCCAAAACATGTTTACATGAAATTACTCATGATAACTTGTGTTGCTAATGTCTTTCTTTTCAGCTCTCCATACTGATAGCTGCACAATAAAATCTTATATCAAGAGAAAATAAAGACTTTAAGCTGTAGTTAAAATCCCCCTCTTGAGGAATACTTGATAGGAAGAAGCTTTTTATTGTGGGGAGGACAACTTGTTTGTTTTCTGGCTGCCCAGCAGCTCAGACTCAAAATAATCACACAGAAACTATAGTATTTAAAACACTGTTTGGCCCATTTGCTCTAGTTTCTTATTGGCTAATTCTTACATAACAATTTAACCAATTTCTATTAATCTGTATATTGCCACGTGGCTCTGGCTTACTGGGAAAGGTTCTGGCACCTGTCTGCATTGGGGATACATAGCTTCTCTCTGACTCTTCCTCCTTTCTTCCAGCATTCAGTTTAATTTTCCCCACCTAGTTCTGTTCCCCTATAGCTCTGCAATAGGCCCAAAGCAGTTTCTTTATTAACCAATAATATTTACAGCATACAGAGGGAAATTCCACATCACCTCCTCTTTTCTGTTTAAACAAAAAGAAGGCTTTAACTTTAACATAGTAAAATTCCATATAACAAAACAGATATCAAGGAAGAATTATAGTTACAATATTTATATCTACTTTATCTTTTATTGTAACTAAGGAAAACTATAACTATAAATCTTCAACTACATCAAAGACTCCAGAAGGATAAAATATTATTTAAGTAAATAGGAAGTGCATTGTAAGAAACTTCCAAAAATTTAGAAATGACAGAGACTTCTTGCTTCTTGGACCCAAAGTTCTTCTGTACCATTGGGGCATTCATCTTCAGCCTACAGGCCCATACTATCTGGCAGACTTTTCCACGAAACAGAAAATTTCAAAGATAGTTCTACCTATATTGGCAGTTTGTCAGTCACTCTTTTCTGTATCCTACACAATGTCTGGTGGACTCTTTCATGAGCCACAAACCACGAAGAATGGTCTTACCTTTATACAAGTTCAGCAGTCCTTTCTCTGTGGTTCCTGCATGTCCAGTTTATCAAGCTGTCCAGGCAAGAGCAGTTTCCTGCCCAAATGACTAGCAAACTCCATAAGGAGCCTCTTCGATGCCAATCTCCATCATGAAGTAGATTATTGCTGCCAGGAGCAGATGTGTCTCACTGTCGTAAAAGTCCTAAGTTCTTAAAAATTTTAAATGCCATATTCTGTAATCTTTGAAAGGTTTGGAAGATTATCTAGTTGAAATGTATACCTGTCCATCTAGAAAATCTAACTAACATGACTATAATCTTGATTATTACAGTTGATTATCTATTAACCTATTTTTCATAATTATATATTACATTTTCAAATGATCCGGACAAACACAATACCTCAATCAAGAGCAGAAATACATATAACAAAATTGATCTTAAATTTATATCAATAAACAAAGATCCATACACATGTAAATCTCTATAGCATATTCCTCTTTAAATGTAAAGAAACATTTACAAACAATATTTGGGAATATGGGTGTAATTCTTTCCAAACTGCTTCCTGCTTTTTGTTGGGTGAGGTAATTTTTTGAGGGGTGTTCAAGGCAACCTTTTAGGGGGTCTTGGTCTATCAAACAATATTAGTCTGGAGGCAATCCACAGGTTCTCATCTTCTGTGGGACCAAGGAAGAACCTTCTTCCCAAGGAAACATATATGTAGACTCAAACTTTGAAGTCAAGAAAACTTTAAAACATAAATGTTAGTTTAGCTTAGTAGTCCCCAGAATCCATTGTCTCTCTGAAGTCAAAAAATTCAAAGAATTCACAATAGTATACATAATCCAGACTCTGTGTATCCTCTATCTTTACATGACTTATTTACTTCAAATCTATTACTTTTTAATATTAATTTTATTATCTTTACTCCTTTAATATATGACTGTCTGTACTGTGTCTCTTTAAAGACTTTGTTTTTTTGATCATTTACCACTTTTTAAAACTCTCTATACTCCTTTTCTTCTTTCTCCCAAGCCTACATACATTCATCCAACACTGTGACTTGTTCAGAGTTCTTTCTCATCTGATTTTGTGTTTATTACACATTCTTAATTATTTTCTGACCAGAAACACTTCTTAAAATGCTAAGTACTTCTTAAGAATCTAAGATGCAGCATTGCCAGAGCAAATATGGCACTTCCTGCTTGTGCTGCCCTGTCTACCATGGCGGAGATGTTTGCTGCCTCTGAGAGCCATGTACATTGCCCCAATTTTAGGCACACAGCAGGTCTATGCTGTCATTAAGCAAGTTGTAGCACTCTTTTAACAAACCCCATTTAAATGCTCAGAGATCATGTTGGCAACATGTCCCAGAAAGCTGGCATTTCAAAATGGTGGGGATTTTTTTTCTGCTACCACTGAACCAGAAAAATCTTTCTTAAAGGAGCCATGTCTTTGCTTGCTTCTAGCAACAGAGCCCAGCTAAGAAAATGCTACAACCAAATCATGCTTAACTCTGCTCTTTTGTGTCAAGGGTTCCTTTTTAAACTTTATCAGGTTTTACATGGGTTTAGTCCACCATGTTGGGTGCAAATTTGTTGAGGAGAGGGCTGCTTGTGTGTCTCCCAGTTGCCCAGCAGTTCAGACCTGAAATAATCACAGAGAACCTATATTATTTTAAACAGCGCCTGACCCATTAGCTCTAATTTCTTATTGGGTAACTCTTACATATTAGTTTAACCCATTTCTATTAATCTGTGTATTGCCACATGGCTGTGGCTTACCAGGTAAAGTTCCCAGTATCTGTCTCAAGCAGGGCTACATGGCTTCTCTCTGACTTTGCCTCCTTTCTCCCAGCATTCAGTTTAGTTTTGCACATCTAGTTCTGTTCCACTATTGTTCTCCTCTAGGCCCAAAGCATTTTGTTTATTAATCAATGATATTCATAGAATACAGAAGAGAATCTCACATCAGCTTTCTTTTTTCTCAGCCTGTTTTTGACCATTTTCTAGTTATTAATATGTAAATAAATTAATTTAGTATGAAAATGGAAGAATAATCAGGATTAAACTTTGGAAAAGAATAGCTACTTAATGCTACTAAATTTTCATTCACTGCCATGATAAACAGATGGCGGAGGTGCTTGTTGGTTCCCAGCTGTACAGCCCTGATATAATCACACAAAATCATATTATTTAAATTACCTTTTGGCCCATTAGCTTCTTATTGACTAACTCTTACATCTTAATTTAACCCATTTCTAGTAATCTGTGTATCAGCATGTGGCTGTGGCTTACTGACTTAAGTTCTTGTGTCTGACTCCAGTGGGGCTACATGGCTTCTCCCTAACTCCTCCTTCTTTCTCCCAGCATTCAGTTTAGTTTTCCCTACCTACCTCTATTCCCTGCAGAGGTTCAAGACAATTCTTTATCAACCAATGGTATTCATAGGATACAGAGGGGGATTCCACATCAATAAACTTTTTAGAGAGCACGATGTGCTACCTTCTGATTTAAATCAATCTGTCATCATTGGGTGAAGTAATGAACGATACTGAAAACAAATCTATGTAAGATTATGAGCAATCATAAGACTACACAAATGCTATTTACCTAAGGAATTCCATATCTATGGAAATTTACAGCATATTACAAGACTGTAACATTACCACTGTAAAAAATTCTATTAAATTTAAGAATTCCCTATCCTACATCAGAGACAGATTATCTTTATGTGTAAACCAACAGTAGCACTAATAAAATAACTTCACTTAACTCATTTTCTTGTTAACCTGTGTTTCTCCAACACTTCTCAAGAAATGAGTTTACACTAGACAAACACTAATGCCTTATCTTGGTATATAAAATGATCTCTCAGCTTGCTACTGTCTCCTGATGCTGCACACAAGACTATAGACATGTGTCATAAACTGTGTTCTATTGTTGTGAAGAAGAAGCACAATGACCACAGTGACTCTTATAATGAAAACAAATAGCTGAGGGCTGGCTTATAGTTACAGATGTTTAGTTCATTGTTACCATGGTAGGAAGCATGGCAGAATGCTAGACATAGTTCTGTAAAAGTAGTTGAGAGTTCTACAGCAGGATCCCCAAACAACAGAAAGAGAGAGCCAGTAGGCCCAGCTTGAGATTTCGAAGGTTGTAAAGTCTACCCCCAGTGACACACTTCCTCTTACATGACCGCACATCCCAATCCAAGGCCACACCTCCTAATCTCTTTCAAGTCTTTTCACTCCTGATGACCAAGTATTTAGATATATGAACCTATAGAGACCATTCATTTTCAAACCATGACAGTGAGTTTGCCTGCTGCCTGTTATGTAGATATAAGATGCTGTAATGAAACTCACCAAATCTTAAGAGGATATCTCAGTATTCCAGTAGATTATAAACTCAAAAAAAATACATTCAGTTTTCAACTATCTATTGCCTATATCACAAGAAAAGTGTATTTCACAATGAGGGAGGGTTTCCTCTGTATTTTCAATAGAAAACTGATATGAAAGTTATACTCTAATATCTGCTGGTTAAAAAAAGTTTCATAATTTCTACCAACAGTTAATTAACCCTACTGTCTATGAACAAAATGCCTTAATCTCCACACAGAATATTGAACCCATTGATTACTTTCTGAGTTTTGAAAAATGAGAGAACATCACTGAATACTTTCCTTAAGGAATCTAGCCTGGGAACAAATGTGGGTTTCCATTCCTTTTCAATCAGTCCCATCAGGACCTCCTAACTGTGAAAGCAACTTCTTGCCAATAAGTTTAGATTTAACTTAAAGACACAATATTGTAATCTTAATAAGTAAAAAGATTAAGTCTCTAATTAATTTGTGAGGATTAAATATTTTCTTCTTTAATAATATGGATATCTATAGTCTGGGGAGATGGCTTAGTAATTAAGAGCACATCCTGCTTTTACAGAAGACCTAAGTTTTTATTCCGGCACCCACATCTAGTTGTAATTCCAGTCCAAAGGGGATCTGATGCCTCTGGCCTCTGCAGACACCTGTGTTCATGTACATACATATACACATAATAATTGTAAGTAATTATTAATAGCAATAAGTACATTAATTTTAAAAGTAATCAAGTAAGTCAAATTTAACTTTTTCTTCACTGGCATCAATGATAACGAACAATGAAGCAACACATTTGCTAAATTTGGAAAAAATAACCTTGTCACTCAAATTCCTGCTTCCTCTTCTCTTTAAAATTATACTTCTTAACCGGAGCCATGACTTGTGGCACCTGCCTATAATCTCAGTGGATACTAAGATGAGAGTATAACA
Source organism: Microtus obscurus (assembly GCA_963919715.1). NCBI lineage: Eukaryota > Metazoa > Chordata > Mammalia > Rodentia > Cricetidae > Microtus > Microtus obscurus. The sequence goes on along the minus strand of CAWTZC010000453.1, from coordinate 2,965,426 downwards.
AATTTGAAGCCAGACTCATCTTATTGAATGACATTGTCTCAAAAATTCATTACTGCCACTAAGCTTAAAACATTAATTCAATGCCCAGAACTAACCCGATGGAAGGAGAGAACTATCTTCCACAAGTTGTTTTCTTATTAGCACTGATGCCTCTTGTCATATACATGCAGGCTTTAGAGCATGCATGCAAGCATGCACACACACAAACATAACAAACAAACAAACAAACAAACAAATAGTATTTAATAATTTAATTTAAAAAAATTACCATCATTTAAATTTTTGAAATGTGTAACTGACATATATGAAGAGTGTATTATTTATATAATAAGTAAATACTAATATTTTTATATGTACAAACAGAGATGTAGAAGGAAGGGAGGGAAAGAGACAGAGAAATCTATATTATTGCCTCATATGTTCTAATGCAATGTAAAAACACAGTTGTTGAAGACGGTAGCTGCCTATTGTAAACCTAAATATTCACAAGCTTATTAGCAAAAGATTTTAAACTGCCTTGAACCAATTATTGCAACTTAATTTCCCTCATCTCTTAGGACCTTTCTCAGCTTCTCTCTTCCCAAAAGACATTGTTTACCATTCTTATCAGTGTGATTTGTTATTCTATGCAGGTGCTAGTCACTTGGGCCTTAACACATAATTAGGGTCAATTGAATCCTTTCTATATTGACAGTCTAAAGAAATTTTGTTACAGACAGTAATCATTTTGCATATATACATGTACATATATATATATATATCATGTATGTATAGACATATATAGTACATTTTAATAAAGTTTTTTACTTAGGTATGCTAATATTGAAGGACATTTTTTTAGATCTGGAAATAATTGAAAGAAGTATACATACATGCCTAAATGTGTGTGTGTATGTGTGTGGGTGTTTGTGTGTGTGTGTTTGTGTGTGTGTGAGAGAGAAAGAGACAGAGAGAGAGAGAGAGAGAGAGAGAGAGAGAGAGAGAGAGAGTTCATTAATAGATATTTTCCTCAGTAAGCACTGAAGATGACCCGCTAGTGTTGCTGGCCACAAACATGGCATCTATGGATGTATCTTGACTAATATTTACAAGTATTGAGGTGTGTGTTCCTGGCTACAAGAAGAACAACAAAGATGAGAATCTTTACACATGAATTTTAATATAATCTTGTACTAAATAAGTACTCTATTATGATAATGGATTTATTATTTGCATGAATATGATTTGTCATATGAATGAATAAATGTTCGTATTTGAGTAAAATATATTAAAGAAAAGTGACGTGTGGGATCAGACAGCCAACTTGGTGATTTAGAAATCTGTTTGAGACTGAGAGGCGGCTGGGGAGGAATGGGAGTGGGAGGAAGAAGGGAGGAGAGAGAGAAACAGAAAGAAAGAGAGAAGGAAAAGAGAGGGAGGAAGGGGGAGAGAGGGAGAGAGAGAAACAGTCCAAGAAAGTGACTCTCCAAGGCACAGGTAGGTTATAAACTCTGCTCTGGTGGATTTCATGACCAAGCCAACTGCAGGAGGTTCTCTTCACATCAGTGTTAATGCCAAGGTGTTTATAGAACATTCCCTGGCCCCTTTGCTAATATATGCAGAAAATATCAATGTTACTATTTAACTAAGCTCAAAAGTCATCTCTAGTCTTTTTTATCACAGCTAAAATGTCTGAAGATTAGCTTACAATTAAAAATCAAATGTCTTTTTATACTGAATATTTTTTTTTATTTTTGACAAAAAGTTATGTGATAATAATGAGCAAGTGTTAAAAGTTGTAGAAAATTTGAATTTTCATGCTCTGTTTCCATTCTAATCAAATTAATAATGTGCCCTTACTTTTCTTGTACTTCTTAATAGTATATGTATCAATGTCATGATTCTGTACTTCTACACATCTGATGTAATGTACCCTATTCATCATTTCTGAGTAAAAAAAATACAAAATTTCTGCATCCATGTTCTTTTTATGTTGCTCACTCTAGGTATCTTGAAAGATGGCTGCCCCTTCCCAGTATCATTTTATGTAACTTCTGTTATTAGAACTCATTCATTCCCACTCCTCTCATGTCAGCAAATAGGACAGTCCATATTAACATCCTCATATAACTTAGTTATGACTTCTGGCATAAAGACAATATTGTCCTGTATTGTTGAGACACTTTGTATGTCCCAGGCAGTTTTTCAATAAATTATAATAAGAGCAGAATTTACAGCTTACATAGATGTTATAACTCAGTAGATAAATTCTTAACTTTTTAAGAGGTTGTATATTTAAATATTTGTGTGATAAATAATACAAATACGAACATATATAAATAGTATAAATGCATTATGAACACACATTCAGATGTACTTAAAAGACACAGTAGAGTAATAAAATGACCTTGTGCAATCACTACACATCCATGAGAAGGAGTTATTTTCAAGTGTCCTAGCATCTTGTTAATACTCCTAAGAAAGAAATGCATTTTGCCTTGCATTTTGATGATGAATAAGTTAATATATAGATTGTTAGAAGCATATGTGTTCGGGCTTCAGAAAAGGAAAAATTCCAGGCATTTTACTAACAATCATTGTACTGAGTTAATTTCTATTTTGATTTCGTGTGTAAATGTAACATGAAAGAATAACAGAGACAACAGGACTATAGAGAAAAATAAATGTGAAGGTGAAGAAATTCTGACTACAAGATAGAGGCTGAACTACAAGATAGCCAAGTGTATTCTAAGACTGAAAGTTGTTAAAATGTTGTTTTCTTTTCTTTACTTTTTCTTTTTTTTAAGAAAGTGGGTAGCATTTCAAAAATAGATCCAATCTGACCTTCTAAATATTTAGGCAAAGGAGGTAAATGAACAATGATATTTCTGTTTCAGGGTGAACAGGGGAGCAATAATAGGGCAGTTTGAGGCAGGAGAGTATTAACATCACCAGGACTAGGTAGCATAATAAAGGAAACAAGGAGCAAGTGAAGACAATATGTCACCATTTATGACATTGTTTGACGGAATTGTGCTAACAAGTGGAAACATTTTCTAGAGAAAGTGAATGGATTTGTGCTGATTTTATTAGGAGCTTCTTTGGCCTTCTCTACCACATCAGTAACTGTTTTCTATGTATATTTCAATATAACAGAATTTGAAATCATCCAAGTGTTCTTTTTTAAACATTAATTTAGATAATGCATTTTATGGATTAACCCTCATAGGCTAATATTTGAGTGCTTGGATGTTAGGGAGTAGCAGTACTTGGGAGGGAAGAGGGAGTGTTTTACCATGTTGGAGGAAGTGTGTCTCTGGGGGTGGGATTTGGGTTTTCAACAGCCCAAGCCAGGAACAGCGTTTCTGTCTTCTTGTTAGCTGCAGTTCTCTCAGCTACTTCTCCAGCACCATGTCAGCCTGTATGCTACCATTCTCCCTGCCATCATGACAATAGAATAAAACTCAGAACAGTAAGCAAGCACCAATTAAATGCTTCTTTTCTTAATACTTGCTGTGGTCATTGTGTCTCCTCACAATGGAACACTGATTAAGACAGACAGGTATATGTGTTCAACTGACTCAGTGAGTAAAAGACCTAGCATATCATAGCCATTTATGTCAGTTCTGTAAAGCCTTGTTTTAAAAAATGTGTAGAAATTAAAAATGTGGTTACTGAGAACATAGCATAGACGCCAGCCTCGTATCAAATAATACTCAATAAGTGGTCACCCCACAGTCTGACCAACTAAGTAAACACTTCTCACCTCTACAAACAATGCATAATTATCACCACTGTGTGTGTGATTGAGTTGTGTGTGTGTGTGATTGAGTGTGTGTGTGTGTGTGTGTGTGTGTAGGTTGCAAAGTTTTTGCATGAAAATATGGCCTTCAGGTTGGGTCATATGATAGATATTTTCAGAAGTCAGCAGATGTAGTTACTTTTCTTTTTTAGGTCGAAACATTTTATTTATAGTTTTATTAGCTCATTTCTCTAGCTAAACATTTCAACACTTTTTAAAAAAAAAGTTATTGGAGTTATACATGGTCCTTACCTTTTAGGAAATCTTACAGGACATCTTCAAGAATGCCCCCACTGATATGACAGTAGTTGAAGAATTTTTAGACAAATATGTAATTGTTATAAATCCACTCTATCTGAGACAGAATTTCAAATGAAGTTGATCTTTCTTAATGTCTGGTTTTGCTGTTCTTACTGTTTTTGCTTGTTAATAGAACATTGTTGACAATTTCACACACAGTGAATAAGCCTTGCAAGTCATTTATAAATGCCACTTGGTCATTATATTTGATTCTTTACTGTGTGGTTGGTTTGGGTTTGCTAGAATTTTCCTCTTCCTTTAATATTCCCTTTATTTTTCCTCTTCCATTAACTTCTCCTTCCTTTCCCACCCCTGCCTTCCCTTCCATTCTCTCCTGTCCTCTCCTTTCCTTTTCTTCTTCTCCTCTTCTATCTCTCCTTTTCTCCTCTCTCTTTTTTGCCCTCTCTCTCTGAGTACTTATACAGTCTTTTGTCTCATTTTTAGATACTATTCTTCTCAGAATATGTTTGAAAATATTTTCAATTCTTCTAGATTTGGGAAGACATTAGGAAGCCTTAACTTTCTTTCTTCTTTAAGGTTTTGGTGGAAACAATATGAGAAGAAACTGGTTTTATGTTTTTATCTATTAGATTTTTTATCTTTGAATAACTTATTCAATGCCTATCCAAAATCCTGGCTAATAGACATGAATTTTTCTATTACTTTTAAATGATTACTCATCAACATTAAAACTATGCATGTCTCAAGTTTACTTACTATTTTATGTTATCTAGTTTGTTTATGTTGAATAAGCTTATAGTGTTTTTCTAAATTTGAATCATCTAATATAATGACTCTGTTACTTATTATTTCACAGGTTATTATGGTACTTAATATTAAAGTAACCAATAAAAGTATTTAATTCTGATTTTAAATATATATGTGTGTGTGTGTGTGTGTGTGTGTACTATATGTATAATATGTATGTGTGTGTCTGTTTGTATGCTTATTTGGGACTACCAAGGCATTTTGTTTCTTCATTGTTCTCTCTTCAGAAAATAAATAAACTATAGATATAAGAGAAAAATTCTTATATTTCTGTGAAAATGCAGCTAAAGATGTAACCATGAGTAGGAATTTTTATAGTGCCATAAAAATTCAGTGTAACTATAAATTTATTCTGCTGAAAATGTCGACATTTATGGCACCTTCTACAAGGACATCTTTTAAAATAATGCTAAAAGTTGATGCAGCAACTTTTATTTTGTCAAAAAGTGAAATATTAAAACAAACACATTTTCTCTAATATTTTGACGCTTGTAGTATGGATGATTAATTTCTTAAACACTCAAGTCACATCAAGGTTCAGTGGCTATTTGGAATCAGTTCAGTCAAGAATTAACAAGCATGAACCATGATCATGTATTATTCAAATGTAAAAATTAATTGAAGCATATAAGTAATATTTATTTATATTACATGTAATAAAAACTTTAATGTCTGATATAATCATTAATGCTACAAGCACAGAGAGATGTTTATTTAGGAATTAAAGATAATCACAGGTTTTTTGACCTGCTTTATATCAATGTATTTTCATTAGTTTCATTTGTTCAGGTAAGTTTATTAACTATATTAATGAGATTCTTCCTAATATTTTCCAACTCTGTTAAATACTGGAAAAGGACTTTTTCCTTTTCATTTTGTTTCATTATTTTCACTAACATTATTTGTTATATTTTGAGGGATAGATAAAATGAGTTATTATTATAGTGTGTGGCGTGATAGATAAAGCATGCCACAATGTCCGTGGAGATCAGAAGACAACTTTCTGGAGTGGTTTTTGTCCATCAGTCATGGGACCTGGGATTAAACAGAGCAAGCATGTACATTAACACTTTTAACTACTGAGATGTGTTGTTGGCCTTACTTTGTTCTGGGTGCGTGTATGGTAGCTGCACAAGTAGAGTCTATGTAGGTCACAGATTTTTTTTTTTTTTTTTGGTAAGTGGAGTTTACAGATAGAATTTGGACTTCAAACTTGCCACATACACTCATTCACTGAGCAATCACACAGTCTAGTTTCCCTCTTTTAGCAATAGAATTTTCTTTTAAAAAGCAGATAATCTTATTAAAAGACTTATTTATGGCAACTACAGAGGACGCATAGAAATTGTACATTTCCCTCAGTGAAGTATTGCTTTTTAGTTATTATGCATGTTTGGAAGATATGGTGGAAGGTGTGAAACTGACAAAGATTTCACACACAAAGAGAACTCTGTTTTTCCTTTCCATGGTTGAGCCACTGGAAATCAATGAGGCTCAACTTACCATGCAAAAATGGTGTGATGGCAGTTATTAGAGTAACAACCCCAATCCACCCTCAGAGAGACACCTTGAGTGCCGGCAACTCTAACAGTCTCTACAAAGGTAACAGTGTGCTATGAGTTTTATTCCAACTTTAAGCAGTCACATTCATTGATGTTGTAAACCATAGATAAAATAAATGCATGAGTCTTAACTTTCTGGCATGAACATGTGATGTTGTGATATTAGGGATGATTATTATAGACAGGATACTTAGACCTCAGATTGACACATGCACATAACTTCTGAGAATTTATTGAATTGTCCAGGCTCCCAGCAACAAATTGATATCTCTGTACGTAATAAAAATAAATTACTGCCTCTAGGAAGTTGAAATAGACATGCATTTATATATTCTGTCACTAAGTATTACTAGGATATTTTGACATTACATTAAAAAGCAAGAAAAGTGAGAATTGAAGGCAGAAAGAATATTTGCTCTGGTCATTTGGGCACAAGGAACAAGTAGGTGTGAAATTCCCATAATTTTATTCTGTCCTGATGTTATCAGCCTGCGATTTATAGATGGACAGAAAGAAATACTCTACTGGGGCCTGATTTCTGTAGTCAAAAGGCTAGGAAATTTGTATTGTTTATGCAAAAAAAATGTGAAGACATAAAGACACAGAGCATCTTAGACATTGAAAGTAGCTAAGGTAGATGGGATTGTAGTTTAAGTGTGAAATGATCTCTGTTGGCTGATGTCACATTTAGACCCCATGGCTGGTGCTTTCGAATAGTTGTGGATAATTTACAAAGCAATACTTACCTGATTGAGTAGTCTTCAAAACAGTTCTCAGGGCTTTTCTTCCCTGGTCCCTCCCTCTTCCTCTCTCTGCAAGGAGACTAACAGACTTCCCCATCACATGCCAACATCCATGATGTTCTGCACAGGTGACTAGCATGAGATTCCCTTTGGGTGAGAAAGGGATTCTGCAGTACTGTATTCCTGATGGTAGCAAGTCTACTAAACTGCACACTATAGCATAGATGATATGATAAATCTAGTTATATATGCTTATCAAATAAAAAAGAAAATCAAATTTGAGTCCAAATGGATAACTCCGTTTTCTTAAATAGCTTACACATATTAACAGGCAATTAATGGGAAAAGCTAAAGTTTCCAAAAACCATAGTCTCATCTATAAGTCTTCCAACATAGATTATGTATATTTCAAAAACTAAAAAAAAAGCAGGAATAACAATTACCTAGATCTTAATTATTTTTCAACACACACAAGCAAAGATGTGGGTGATGACTTTGCAAAATACATTGATTGTTATTATTTGACACTTAAAATCACTATGTTACAAAATTACTAGTGGACAATTTAAGAAAAATTAAAGATACAATGATGTGTAGTTTGAAAGGAATGGATGGGACCCTAAAAAACAGGCAAATCATCAATAGCAATCAGGAAAGGCCCTAAAATGTTAATTAAAGTGCAGTTCAGAGAAAAAAAAATCTGCCTTTGCACACCATGCGGGACCTGACTTTCCATGTGGGTACTAGGAATATGAGCCCCACATATTCATGGCAAGCTCTCTACCCACTGATCCATCCCTCCATCTCTCACCTTCTAAAGAAACATCTATGTATTTTGACATTTGAGATATAACAGGCGGATGGGATGGTTAGAAATAATAAAAATAATACTTTGAAGGGTGCAAACACTTTTGAGAAATTATAAAGTGCTAGAGATCGCATTCTAATACTTATGAGATGGATAAGTTAGAACTTGCTTAAGTTGTCAGGAAGAGATATGTGAATACACGCATATGAAGGTGGATAAATGATGGAGGTGGGTCTTGTATCTTATCTGTTGATTTCATTGGTTAAAATAAAGAAACTGCCTGAGCCCATTGATAGGCCAACCCTTAGGTGGGTGGAGTAGACAGAAGAGGATTCTGGGAAAGAGAAGCTGAGTCAGAAGGAGTCGCCATGATGTTCCCAGTCCCTGCAGACACAGGCTAGAATCTCCCCGGTAAGCACACCTTGGGGTGCTATACAGATTATCAGAAATGGGTTAGGTCGATATGTAAGAGCTAGCCAATAATGGGCCGGGCAGTGGTTAAAAGAAGACAGTTTTCGTGTAATTATTTCAGGGCATAAGCTAAACCATGCGGGCGGCCTGTGCCGGGGATACAGCCAGGCCGCTCCTCTTACTACAGATAAATATTAACTAATTGAAAAAGGAAATTGCAGATTTAGTTTCAAGTACATTTGCTATAGTAAATAAGATGAATGCAGATAGTTTTTAAATGCAGGGCCTTGCAGGAGAATGATGGATAACACAATGCTTTTGAAGTAAGATTGTCATAATAATGAATTTAAGAAAAAATGTATTAATGTGAAAGGACAGAAAACTTGGCATTGGTATTAGCAATTACGCCTTTAATCCCAGTACTCGGGAGGCAGAGGCAGGCTGGATCTCTGTGAGTTTGAGACCAGCCTGGTCTACAGAGCTAGTTCCAGGACAGGCACCAAAGCTACAGAGAAACCCTGTCTCGAAAAATAATAAATAAATTATATCATGAGAGACACTGAATAAAAAAATCTGAGGAGCAAGGCAATATATTTAACATACATGTATAGATAAATATTTAAAGAAGAAATATAAATTGTTTTGCTCATATTTATAAAGAAATTTCCCCACTATATCCCTTCTCTACTATATACCCAGATGAAGATAAAAGAGACCTTTCTACTACTTAGAAGATGTGTTTATCAATGAATCAAGTTCTGAATTTTAACATACTTTCTCCATAACTTTAGTGTTTACTAATACACTACCTCTGCACAATACTGCTCTAATATGCCCAAATAAAAGCTTATATATTAATGCAATCATGCATATATCCTTGGATATGTAATCAGATGGAATTTACTCTTATATTTCTTATACATAATTATTTTTTTCAATAAATACTATATTTTCTATTTAAACATTTTTGTTATTGACTTAAACTGAGTGATTTTTGGTTAAAAGGGAATTATACTTTAATTTTGAGTCTCCAAGTACCAATATTTATTCAAAGTCAATCAGTTTATTGGATTTAGACTGATGTCTACTCACAAATATATGTGTAAGAGGGGATCTTCAATTCATCCAGTGTAAAGTTTTAGACAGTGGGAAAGATAACATCAAAATTGGTACATGTTGAACTTTAATCATTATGTTATTACTCTTCTTAAAATAATTACATATTTGTTGTAATAGGGAGCGGCCTGGCTGTATCCCCGGCACAGGCCGCCCGCATGGTTTAGCTTATGCCCTGAAATAATTACACGAAAACTGTCTTCTTTTAACCACTGCCCGGCCCATTATTGGCTAGCTCTTACATATCGACCTAACCCATCTCTGATAATCTGTGTAGCACCCCAAGGTGTGCTTACCGGGGAGATTCTAGCCTGCATCTGCAGAGACTGGGAACATCATGGCGACTCCTAACTCAGCTTCTCTTTCCCAGAATCCTCTTCTGTCTACTCCACCCACCTAAGGGTTGGCCTATCAATGGGCTCAGGCAGTTTCTTTATTTTAACCAATGAAATCAACAGATAAGATACAAGACCCACCTCCATCACATATTCGACAAGTACAAGTTTTAAAACAACTTATCAAAGAGGTTTTTTTATAATTTCAGACAACATAAACTAGGATTTTATCATTAATATATCATATAAGCCTATTAGTAATTGAATTACTAAGATACAGTATATTTGTATTTAGTGTTTCTTAATGTCACTCCAGATTTTGGTCTCTAAAGGTTATATTTCAAGCTGAACCCTATTATAGTTTGGTGTTGTGAAGTAAATTAATAGTTCCTTAACAACAAAAACAGAATGACTTAATATCTTGTATGCTATTTTCTCATCTAGGAGACTGGAATCAATAATGTCTCAGCACAGAACTGCAAATAAGTTGAAATAAGTCCTAATAGCTATTGAGTGTGGCACATGCTACCACAAAAATGAGAAAATAATGAAGAGCAATGGACATAAAAGGGAGAATTATTATATTTACTTTTCTCTTCATCTAAAGGTAGGGAATACAATTAATAAAACACTAAAACCTGTTTTACTATTCCTTTTGCTTAACATGTAAAATGTCTACATTCATTAAATTTATATTTTCTTTAATGAATCTTTAACCCTTTCATGATTTTATTAAAATTATAATATAATATAATTATAGTAATTATATATAATATAATTAAAATATAATATAAAATTATAGTTATAAAAATAAATATTTTTAATTTATTAAGTCAGTGTTTGTCTGTGTGTGTGCTTGTGTGTGTGTGTGTGTGTACCCATGTACATGTACACCATGGTTTGCCTAGGGAAGCCAGAAGGCAGCTTGTGGACATCTATTTTTTTTCCTGGTACCACATGGATTCTGGATTCAAAATCAGGTCCTTGACCCCTTTACCAACTGAGCCATCTTGTTAGACAGGCATTTTTAACGTTAACACTTTAATTTAGGCAACCCTTTCCATTACTTTCAAGGTTAAAATTTCATCTGTGTAACCATCACACAATCATCTCAAGGTTTATTGTCTTCTGAGTCATATTATCTAGTTAAGAAGCTTTTTAACTTAGATCTCAGAAAAATTAAAAAAATATAAAAAGCATGTCAGTTATAACTTCAGCCTTACATCAGAACTTCTGTTTTAATTACCTAAGAAAAAGAAATAAAATATATCAATAATAAGAGAGAAGCTATGTCAATCAAGGTTTCTGTTGACAGAGATTTCTGTCCTGCCTGATCACACAGCCGTTTAATCCCAAAGAAACACACAGAGGTCTACATTAATTACAACTGATTGGCCTACTAGCTGAGGTTTCTTATTACTCTTAAAATTTATATTAGTCCATAATTTTTGCCTGTGCTAGCCATGTGGCTTGGCACCTTTTTCGGTGAGACAGTCACATCTTGCTTCCTCTGTGTCTGGGTGATAGCTGCACACTGAATCTTTCCAATTCCCAGAATTCTCCTGTTCTCTTCACCCCACCTATACATTCTACCAAGTTGCCCCACCTATACTTCCTGCCTGGCTACTGACCAATCACATTTTATTATAATACAATTGACGGAGTACAGAGCATTGTCCCACAGCAAAGCTAAACCTCCAGTTATTTCAGATATCATGACCCTGTATATAGAAAACCTTAAGACTCCATGTAAAAAACTGTAGGACACAAGGACAAGTATAATACATGAAAGGTGCAAAGTCAACCTAGAAAATATCAATAGCATTTCTGAATTATATAATACACTGCATAAAAAAATAAAAATTCTAAATATAAATAAAGCACTTACACATGAATTTAACCTTGGAGGAGAAAAACCTGTGTGCTACAACCCATAAAACTGTAGTAAATTAAAATAATTGAATGATAAATAAATGCAAGGATCTGACTTGTAATGATGAATAGTTGATTGAAGAAGCTATACCTACAATTAAACAAAAAGAGTTCTTCAAAACTATATAAGCATTCTTCATAAGTTTTTTTTGTTTGTTTTTTTTGTTTTTTGTTTTTGTTTTTTTTTTTTTTTTGAGACAGGGTTTCTCTGTAGCTTTGGTGCCTGTCCTGGAACTAGCTCTTGTAGACCAGGCTGGCCTCGAACTCACAGAGATCTGCTTGCCTCTGCCTCCCGAGTGCTGGGATTAAAGGCGTGCGCCACCACTGACCAGCTATTACACACACATTCTTCTTACTACATTTTATAATTCTGTTTCCTGAAAAATCTGTCTATAAAAAATCTAAGGACTTCCTTGTGAGACCCAGGAATTTCTCTTACTGATATAAGGAGTCTTCAGTTGGCCCTGTCGAATGGACTCCTCAATTATTCCAGCTAAACTCATTCTGAAGTGAGGCATGGTGTGCACAGGAACACATAGGTTCCTGACTCCCCAAATCAGAGAACCTTACTCCCACACTACTGTCCTGGCACTGTCCTAACTCCTCCGTAGAAGTTAGGAGCTACTGCCACATTTCTTCATTTCTTAACCAGAGATAGACACTAGCTTATGGCCCATAAATGTAGGGCATTCTACATCCAGGAAACACAAAACCCCGCAGACCTTGGCGAGACTTTCTGAAAATATATCCTTCCTTTTTTCTACATTCTCATCTATTTTCAGTTCTTAACATCTTTTGAGGTTTCAAGAATCCCGAGATCCCCTTGTGAAAATTCACAATATGTCTATGTCATTTACTCCTCTGAATCTGATTTCTCTCATCTTGGCACCTATCAATTTTGATAGCCTGCTTCCATTGGCTCCCCCTATATATCCTTGAAAGACTGAATGAACAATTATTTTAATTTTGACATGCAGATTTCTAAACACTTTCTATATTAAAGATAGATCATCTAGTATTTTTAACTTTTGACAGCATGCAATTATAATTCGATGTAATTAAATTTAAGTCCTGAAAGATGTTCATCATAAGTCTCAGAAAAGAGAGAGTTATGGCTTTTAATTTTACTTACATCCGAAATAAATGTTCCTCCTGTGTCTTGAATAAGAGTCAAGGAATAATGAGAAAGACTGAAAAATATAAGTTGGAGTCTGACTAGGAATGCTGCAAAGTTTATGAGAAAAGCTACTCTTCAAGAACAAAGAAAAAGGGTTTCGACAAAGTTGGATAGTCAAAATGTGCATTCCATCCTCTGGTGCTTATCACAAATGAGGCTATTTTGAGTTTTTGTCTATCATTATAGTCAGGTAATTGTGACACAGTCTTTCCAGTAAAGAGCATCCTTAAGTATAGTAAACCTATTTTACACATCGATGCATTAAAGAGCACACCTCTATAAAACATGATTGTCATGCTTGTCATCATCCTACTGACAAAAAGTGGAAAAAGCCATAAAGGAAAGTTTACTGAGCATATCACAAGAGGTGGGAGGGAGGGGTAGATGTTTCTCACTACTGGATGCTTGTCCTGCAGCCACATCCTGAGCCATCCGCCTTGTGGTCCTCTTATGTACCCATCTCATATGATTCTCTTGGTAACGACTTATTTGCAGGAATTGTTTTTTAAATATAGATAGACAGATGATAGATTTTTAGTAAAAAACATAATGAGCAACACTATTATTCCTTTTTATCCTGGGCTGTCTGCATTGACTGACATTCATTACTCTTAAATGTGAATGCAATAAGATTTTTCAGAGGCTAATGAAAGAGTGATTTATACATTTTCCTGCTGCTCTTAAAGTTAGAAACTGAATGTCTCCACTGCTACACCCACTGAAGTTTATATTTTTAGATTGTAATTCCCTCATTTTATGAATTCCCTAGCCTCAGCTCAATATCTATTCAAAAGTGTCAGAGACAAATGACACATTTGATATTTGGGCAAGTCCCCATTTATTTGTTTTTTGTTTTTATGTTTTTTTCCAGGTCCTCTGTGTGGTGGCCATTATGATGCATTATGAATTTATTCCAAATGGCAGAGGTCTCTTTGCAGAATGAGACTAAACTTTAGAACAAAGAGGTCTTCTGTATAAGACATTGTTATACTTCTTTTGCAAATGTATTCCTAATGTAGTACATACAAAAAGGAAGATTTAGAAGCTTGAAGAGCCCATAATACTTATTCAAACTAAACTGCATGTGGAACTTACTTTCTGTGGGCACTGGAGTTTGAGATGGGATACTGTATTTGCATATATACCACATGTGGAAAACTATTCTACCATTTTATGTAGCAGCAACTGTATTTAGTTTAATGTCTTTTAAGTCCTTATAAAAATGGCATTAAGAAATTTTGGTATTTGGATGGTGAATTATCAAAGCTGTGGTCTTAAGTCATCATAATACTATGAGTTTGACTCTTTGGGCTTCATTAAGTAAGGAACATAAATATGACATATCAACCAAATGAAATCAGGAGGTGCTTTTTAGGGGCTTTAAAGGAAGCTGAGTGAGTTTGTTACCTCATATTTGTGGGTAGATATCCTGTTCACTTACTGTGTGATTACATGGCCATTCAACACAAATCAAGATAACTGACTGTCATTAATTCTCTACTTAATGCCAGGATTTTTCTGAGGATTCAGGCAGCAGATACACCTTAACCCATTTCTATCACTTTTATCTTTGTCAATTTGTTCTGTCACTTGCAAAAGCTCAAAACATGTCTGTCTGTCAGATGCTCCAAATAGTGGTCCTTTTTGAGTTAAACAAAGCACTCTGTGAGGAACCTTAGGCAATGTGACAGTGATACTATTAGGATTTGAATGGGGAACACAGTATTATATATTTGAACATTGGTCCCAGTTGCTGGTACTGTTTGAGGACCTTGAGAACAGGAGGACTGCTGGAAGAAGGATGTTACTGAGAATGGGCTTTAAGGGCTTACAGACTTGTTCATATCTACTTCATAGTCTATTTCCTATGTGAGGAGAAGCGACCAGTCAGATTTCATGCCTCCTTCACCATTATGGCCTTCAACTGTCGAACAATATGCCAAGATAAATAAATTGTTTTTTTATAAGTTGTATTTGTTCATGGTTTTTTATCACAGCCATTGAGAATTGATTAATATGCACTATGTCAATGCACCCAACTACCATGTGTCTTTTTTCTGTTTGATATCTTGAGAATTAGAAGTGTGTTCTTTGCCTCCTCAAGTGGAACTCAGTAACTGACATTTTAAGTGAAGAAAAAATTTCATATTCTAAAAAAAATGCCTTGATGAATTAAAAATATATTTAAACTACCCTTCTCTGGAGTCATTAATTGCTCAGAGTCCTTCATCTATGGGTAGGTTCTTCTAAGATCTCTCTCTAGCATGTCGGTTGGGGTCGCCATTATTCAGGTTGTATTTAGGCACCCATAACATTGAGATTTCATGAGTGGAACTTCCTTGCACTATGTAGAAGACTATCTCAGAGCAGATGCCCTAGTCTTTTGGATCTTTCTGCCTCCTCTTCTGTGGTGTTACTAGAGCCTTCAATGCAAGTGTCAGGTTGTAGTTATATTAATTGGCATTAGGCACCCTCGTGGTCATACAGACATAAAGATTGGGATCAAAGTAATTTGCCTTTTATATTCTCAGGATGATTTTAAAACTACATGCTGGAAGAAATAAGGTGATAAACTCAGGCCACAATTTTCCAGTGTTTTGAGGTAAGACACATTTGCCTTATATTTTTTTTAATGTCTAACAAGGGAAAACAAATCCTTTCGTCATTACAATTATTCTGGGTTTTTTTTCAAATAATTCTACAGACCTAGGTAATTGAGATTTTATTTTTATTTTGCTGCTATAAAGTATTTGGACATGATCACATGTCTTACCAATTGCTATTATGTATTAAAAATGTCAGACTCGCTTTCTGCTGACCTAGGAAATCTGTGCAGAAATGTGAGGAAGACAGCTGAACATACAATGGAAATCATTTCTGATTCCCAGCTTGAACCTACACCACATTAACAGTGCTTAAATGGCAGCAGCACGTAGTTGCAATGGAATGTGCTGTTCATGGGAACACTGGTTGCCTTGTTTTTCATCACAGCTAAAAACAGATGTTCTGTTTTGATTATGCTTAGCTACTTTTTAATTCATGTATGTTCATTCATGCATGTCTATGTGTATGAGCACACATGCATGCAGGTGGCTATGGAGGCCAAAAGAGGATGGCAAATCCTCTGTAGATAGAATTGCAGGTGATTATGAACCATGTTATAGGTTCTGGGAATTGAACTTCTGTCTTCAGTAAGAGCAGCAAGTGCTCTTGGTGTCTGAGCCATCTCTCTAGTGCTCAGTTGCTCCATTTTAAATTAAAAGAGACTTCAATAACCTATCCTAAAAATGGAAGTAGCATTTATAAAATTATTCATGAAAATAACATTATAATTCATAAAGAATAAACTCATAATTGCCCATTTATAGATTAATAATCTGTAGGAACTAATTCAATGGCAAATAGTATAATCTTCACTGACCTTAGTAATTCTCTTCCACTTCCTAAAAGATTTTCAATAACCTTTTAATCCATTGCCTAGACACATGCCAAGGATGAGAACCAAGATCATTGAATAATCACTACTTAACAGAAATCATTTTTAGATTTTTTTGTTTCCTTCCAAATACTTTTTGCGTATTTTAAAAAATAATTGTAGTTACAAAAAACAGATACTATAATGAAAAATGAAGAATAATTTACTCTGTGAAGCGTTAACAATCATACCTGACTGTATTTTATGAACAAAGTAACAAGTAGTTTAATTCAGTAATGTTTTTAATAATGTCTGTATTATTGTAGACCGGTCAAAAGTCCTGAGAATCTGAAGTGTTCATCTGCTTGTATAATTCAGGTGCTTACTAGATGGAATTCTCCTCCTCAAATTTTAAACTGCAATTTGTTTCATCAAAGTTACACAAAGCTATTGGGAAAAAATATAAAAGTATGGTGCATTAATTTGTCCTCAAACTGGATATTTTGCCAAGTTTTTTCCTTGATCATTAACTGTCTCATACGCTAAAGAATATTGACCATTTATTCTTTGGGATATAAAGACCTCAGTACCACACATCCTAAAAGACACATCGTTAGCAAAGAAACCTCTTAGCTGTTTACTAGGAACATTGTCAGAGGATCTTTTGCATAGCTCAAAGCCTTCATGTCCCTAAAAGTCAATTGAAAGTTGTTTGGTGTTTTTAGTAGAGAGCTAGTCATTGTGCAAAAGTCTGTACCTTCCTCAACATAAGTGTCAATCAGAGTACTCTGTTAAATGAAATGCCTGTCATCATTGGCATTTTTATTTGATAAATTTTGTCTTGTCTCCCCCACCCATCCCGCTTTACTTTTACAAGTAGATACAAAAATCATGTCATTCATTAGAGGAAATATAAACCTAATTTGGCTTTCAAAACCATGCCGGCTGTCATTTTTCTTTTTTTTTTAAATTTATTTATTTATTAAAGATTTCTGCCTCCTCCCCACCACCGCCTCCCATTTCCCTCCCCCTCCTCCGATCTGCTGTCATTTTTCTATAGTTAAGATTTTTACCTGAAGCAAGAACTGTCTCACCCTGCCATCAGGTTGCAGTAATTAATCATTAAATAGTGATCAAGGAAGTGGGCCCCAGAAATATCTGCATCCAGTACCATATGCTAGAGCCAGATGCAAGCTAGTACTTAGAGAGAGGCTGTGCAGGCTGATGGGACCCTGCTGTGAAGCTCAAGTACAGTGTGCCTCTCACCAAGGACTAGAAGCAGGATGCTCGCCTGTGTTGACCTTCATTACCTGACATCGTTTAAAAGACAAAATGTCAGAGCTAATGTGCTGGAAGTTGAAGCATTTAATCACGTTTTAATGAGGACACCAGTATTTTACCATGTTCTACCTTATTTTTTTAGTTTATTCTGTCCCTTATAAACAAAATCAAATAACTTTAGCAACATGTATTTGACACCAATAGAAGGAACTTTAAAATTGTTTCTTACTGATAAGATCAAGTGGAACAAATTTGATGTATATATTGTTTTTAATTGATTATTAATCTTAAGTTAATTGCATCTTGCCTACAAATACTTCAAAGGCCATTGCGTACAAAAGAAAATGTCTGTTGCATGATCTCCCTCAGGGAATTCATGGAGCTCATGAGTGGAAGTTATTAAATGACATATTTGAACTTCACTTACGATATATTTATTAGCAGTTAGAGCTGCCTAATTAAGACAGACACCTCTGTCATAAGACACAGGGCTTCTCTTTCTACGTAGAGCTCTGTTTACCAAAGGGCAGTAGGCTTATAAGCAGGACTCCCTTGAAGAGGCAAATGTTCAACACCACAATTCTAGCAGGGCTGTGAAAAGTTTCCAGCCTGATTAATAGTTTTTGCATTCGTACCCAGTGCTGAACACACTACTGACTAATTCAGTGTACTATTATGCTGTAGATAAAAATTAACCTTTCTGTGTTCCAAAAAATACCAAGAATACTCAAGTTAATCAAAAGACATTTTATGGGGGCTGGAGAGATGGCTCAGAGGTTAAGAGCATTGCCTGCTCTTCCAAAGGTCCTGAGTTCAATTCCCAGCAACCACATGGTGGCTCACAACCATCTGTAATGAGGTCTGGTGCCCTCTTCTGGCCAACAGGCATACACACAGACACAACATTGTATACATAATAAATAAATATTTAAAAAAAAGACATTTTATATCCTAAAACACAGAATGTTTGTAGCATTTACTTTAGCTACATTATATATATTCTCTCAATTCTGCCATTCACAGATATTCAAATCTCCTGATTCCCCATTGTATACACTCTTTCAGAGGGCATTTTCCAAATTTACAAATTTACTGAAGAAAACTTTCCAAATGGGGTATTTTTTGCAACTTTGAATTTTACTTTAGATGCACAATTAGAAATCTTAAGGAAGCTTAAAGAATGTTGTATGATTTAGCATCTGTGCCTGTAGTTACCATTACTTGACCCCCAGCACACAAAGAAAGCAACCCCCATTCAGGACTAAGTTTGAGTCCACAAATGGAAGGAAGCTCAGAGAGCAAAGAATGACAACCCAAGTCTGCAAGCACCCATGTAGAAGTTAGCAGTGGTCAGATATGCACAGATTCCCAGTCCTGACCAAAGAGAAGCTGGTAGACTTCTGGGTCTCATTACAACCCAGCCTAGCCCAGGTCCTGTCAAGAGACCCTGTGTCAAAAAAATGAAGTAAAGGCACATGAGCGATGGCATTGGAAATTAGGCCTTCACATGAACCAGCATAAACACACACACACATGCACTCACACATACACACACATATGCACATATACATGCACATGCGCACACATGAATACGCATACATACACACAGATGCACATACACACACAAATACACACATAGACACACACACATAGACACACACACAAACACAGATTTATAGTGGTGGTTGAAGCATTTAGGAATCACGAGCTGGCTCAGCAGTTAAGAGCATGTACTGCTCTTTCAGAAGACCTGAATTTGGATCCTAGAACCCATATCAGGTGGCTCACACCTGCTTTCAACTCCAGCTCCAGAACTTTGAATTCCACAAGCACCTGCATGTATGAGTATGTGCCTGTGTTTACACACAAGCACAGACATACACATTTAAAAATGAAAATAAATCTTAAAGTTGAAGTGTCCAAACACAAAAAATTATTCATAGACTTTAGCTAATGGGGCTGCTCTAGCAACTGCTTTAGCTACTGTCACAGAGAAACATGCTGATGTTTCCAGAGGAAAGCAGTTGCACAGGCCAGGATTAAGGAGGGTGCATGCAAAACTAAATAAATCACAATAGCACAGGACTTTTACAATGCTAAATCATTAAACTCTACACTTTCTCTAGAAAGCTTCTGTTCCACTGTTTAATTCATATTAAAGCAGTAATTCTAAGACTTTAGTGACAGTTCAGAGGTTTAGAGCATGGGCTGCTTTTTCAAAGGACATGGGTTCAATTCTCAGACTCAACAAGGCATTTCACAACTCTCTGTAACTCCAGGAACTACAGAAACAGGTGGTGCCCTCTTCTGGCCTTCATAGGCCCTGCAGGCATGTGGTATACAAACAAATAGGTAGGCAAAACCTTTATAGACAAAACCAGCCAAACAAAAACAAACAGTAAATTAATGCTGACTGCTGAGTAGAAGCAAGAGAATATATCCACACTCCTTGTGCAAAATGGAAGTGTGGTCCATTCGTGTGCCATTTGCTGGTACCCTTGGTTGGTGTGTGTGTTCAGATGCCTTCACATATGAACTGAAGGGTGTAATGAAGGGGGCATTTAAGGATGTCTTTGACCCATTGACTCTTGGTTATTTTCATTTCAGTTTATGTAAAGAAAGTTAAATTACATGATGTTTCCCAAACAGAAATTGTCAGATGAGTTATTAAAACAAACTCCATAGCTTAATGTTTCTAACATACTGTTCTTGTGTGGGTTTATATTACTATTATTATTATTAAGTATATTTTTAGGACTCAGTTGCATAATTCTCCACACTTAAATTTGGAAGTATTCTGTTAGCGAGACGGTTGCTCCCTGTCTCCTGACACTTTCAAAGTAACAGCCTGTGATCTGATGGCGTTTGCTTTGGTAGCTGGTGATGTCTATCTGGAGCAGAAAGTTTCTAGCATTCTGTGGCTGACAGATGTGTGGCTGCTGATACTTATCGCCAGCATTCCGTCTCTTATGCCTTTCTTGGTGGACACGAGTCTGCAGTTTCCTTGTTTTCTTCCAACGAAATTCTATGTTAATGTCTAATGTTAAAGAACAACAGCAATAACAACAAAAAAAGGTGATTTCTCACAGCAGGAGTTTCTGACCGCTAATAATCTTTCAGTGTATTTTAATCTCAATCTGTATTTCATCTCCATCCATTTCATTTTATATTATATATTGCTTTTTTGTCATGTCCCTCTAAAATGATAGTATTTCTCTTGACTAAAAGCACAGGAATTGTTCTCTGCTTCTAGGCCCTGGTGGACCCTGGAGAACAAACACAGCCCTGCTCAGGTCACTAGAATTTGAGCATGAAGAAGCTCTCCCAGGGACCCGCCCGGCATTTCAGGCACTGGCAAGCGGGCAACACTGTAATTTTTGGAGGCAGTGTTCTGTCCAGTACCACGACGAACTGAGCAGACTAGGAGGCCCACCTGTGGTGCAGGAGAGACTGGCACTGTTATGGTGATCAATGGACGGTGCACTATGGGAGAGCACCAGAGAGCCAGAAGGGTTCATGTCTTGTGGATGAAGGCACAGCTGAGAAGTTGAAGGTGATGAGGAGTGGGCTGACTCATGTCACCCAGATCTATGGTGATGCCTGAACCTGTGCTGCAGCCAGGACATGTGTCTGAGTTCATGGCTCTGTTGCAACTGTGGTCTGTTTTGATATCTAAGGCTCCTGACACCATCAAAGACCTATACAGAGTTTACCCTGCCTCTTCATTGGCAACAACTCTAGGGCGATCTGGTCCTGTTCCTTACTGGCTGTAGTACTCAGAAAAGAGGGTCCCAGCACCTCACCTGGGCAGCACAAAACAGCTGGCCCTGTTCACAAAGACACATAGGAGATGGCTCTGAGGGTGGAAAAAGGGAAGAGCAGGTCATACCTGCCATGTGGTAAGGGAAAACCACCTCCTCTCACCCCTCACCAGTTGTAGGACTCAGAAGGACAGTCTGCCAGTTCCTTTGGGGCAGCATAGTAGAGTTGATCTTGTGGACAGGGACATGCAGGAGCTAGCCCTGAGCACTTGAGAAGGGCATAACTCTGTCTCTGTTGCTCAGATGTGCTGGTGGGAATGAGATAAAGATCCCCTTGCCACTACTACCTCCACCTGGTGAGGGAACTGACCCCTTTACCATCTGCAACACTCAGGATAGTGGGCCCTGCGTCTCTTTGGGAAATCACAGCAGAGCTGACCCTGTAGACAAGTACACAGTTGAGTCCACTGGGGAATGTGAGCATGGAAGACCTGGCCCCACCCCTAATCTGCCATTTGACAGCCTGGGTAGAGAAAAGATGCCCTCCCACACTAGTCCTGAGGTCAGAAGGATGGGAAAGATGACCCTGAAAGCCATCCACTGCAATTCTTGGGAGAGCAGGCCCTGCACCTCGCATGAGTAGCACAATGGCGTGAACTCATTGGCAGAGGAGGTGTGGGTGACTCAACCCCAGCGTTGTCAGCGTGGAAGAGCTGTTCCCATTACTCCTCTGTCATGTGAAGGCATGCTCTTCCATCCCATTCCTTTCTTACCTGAGGCAGGTAGGAGAGCTGGCCCTGAGGTCATAGGAGACTTGGCCCTGCACCTCAACAGTTATAGGACTCAGGAGAGTGGCCTCTCTATACCGTGCTTGGGCAACACAGTAAAGTTGACCCTGAAAGTTCATATGTGGGAGATCCAACCCTGAGGATGTAAAAGCAGAACTGGCTCCGCCTCCTGCTCATTGTTCAAGAGGTGAACTCACCAGTGTAACATGAGCATGCCTGGCTTGGTTGTTGGGGTTTTTGTCCTGCCTGTACCCTCAGCTGTTTAGTCCCAGAGAAAAAATCACACAAAGATCTCTGTAAGTTATAAAGCTGATTGGCCCATTAGCTCTAGCCTTTTACTGGCTAACTCTCACATCTTGATTAACCCATTTTTCTGATCTATGTTAGCCATGTGGCTCAGTATCTTTTTTCAGTGGGGCAGCTCACATCCTGCTGCTTCGGTGGTCTGGGCAGGAGTGGGAGGAATCAACTTCCTCCTTCCCAGAATTCTCCTCTTCTCATTACATCATTTCTATTTTCTGTTTGGTTTTCCCACCTATATTTCCTGCCTGGTCAATCAGCATTTATTTATAACATGATTGACAGAATAGATACAATTCTCCTGCACACCAGGATGATGCAGGAGAATTCACCCTGGTGGTGAGGACAAGAAAGAGCTGAGCATCTGACCAAACCTAAAACTACCCATGTCCAGAGCCAGAGTTATATGTTAGTCCCCCTCAACATCCAGCCCATCTGTGATCTGCTGGAGCACACGAAGGGACCAGTCCTGCAGACCCAAAGCTGCAGGATTTCCACACACTGGGCAACAGCAGGTTCACCAAGAGGAGTCCAGTGAGAGTCTAGCATAGATAGTGGATCAGAAACCAGAGGCCTCAAACCAGACCATTATTTAGATACATAAATAAAAGTGTTTACTGCGTGACTCACAGTGTTACACTTCACTTTTCACAACAAAACTGAATTTTTCTTCTCTCTTTTTCTCCTTCTTTTTCTCTTAAATTTATTTTATTTTATTGGGAGGGTACAAGGGCAGAGGATGGATACAAAGGGACAGGGAAATGAATGGAGTGGAGATGCAAGAAGTGAAAGACACAAAGAACAAATAAAGGGGAAAAAGTACAGGAATTGTCTCTTAATTTCAATTTATATGTTAACGTGTATAAATTTGAAACATATAGTTAATGCTTTTCTCAAGGCAGAATTGACTGGCAAAGTTAACTTATTTCATTCTAGACATCTATTTTGCTTTACCTTTCAAAAAATTCTTGGAGTTATGACTTATCAGTAACAAAAATTCATATATGTAGTTGAATATGTATATGTATATATTTAAATTTAATGTACAATTACATGTGTGTATGTGTATATGTGTGTGTGTGTGTGTGTGTGTGTGTGTGTGTTCACAGATACAGAGTTCAAAACAAGAAATAATTCAGGTCTCTAAATTTAGAAGACATGTTTGAATTCTTCAGTTATGATGGGCAAATTTGGAAGATCATAGTAGTGTTGTAGATGGAACAGTATTAGAAGCAGAAACAATATAGACATTCTAATTTTGTGGCATGATTTTGATAAAAAATTGAACCATACAGAATTGAGTAGGGAAAATGGTTTTTACAGCAGTAAATGTGTAACACTTACAATCACTAGCACATATAACTTAAAATGATCCAAACAAGTGCCTAATGGAATATCAACCACCCAGTTGTCACTAACAGAATGTTTGAGAGATACAAATGGAAATAGCCAAGCTTCTGCAGAGCTTCTGCATTTGAGTGTCACTGAAGACTCCTAATTTAAAGCTCCGAGAGGATCTGTTTCCAGGAAAACACTCTCATGCCGTTCAGAGTGTAAACGTAAAGTGATCAAAGTCACTCTTAATTAAAACCCTTTTTAGTTCACTGAGGAATACTGAGAGAATGTCAGACTGTGTTAATGCACTTCATTATGACTTTGACTATATTTTACAACTTGAAAATTTTTCACTTTTATGGTGCCATCAGCTTGTTACTTAATAAGAAATGTTTTATTGACATTTATGTTCTTTACTTAATGATGTGTATTTAAATGATGGTTGTCATCTTCATTAGAAGCCACTGCTAAAAGAGGAGCAGGGACACCTTGTCTCGTTCCTACTATAGAAATGGAGACTATAACCTTGGACAAAACACTTTGTCAATTTAGCTACAGAGCTTGGTTATTTTTAATCAAACTTTGCAAACGTCTCCGGATCTCTACAGAAGTTTCAAAGACTTGATTCTTCTTAGTGTAAATGACTATTTGCTCATGAATGAAATATTATGTCATATTTTATATATAAGGAAAACAAGTGAGATCATTGTTATTTGAAATTTCTTAGGATTTTAAATACCTTTAAGGCTCTCAATAACAACTAAAATATCAGGCATAAAATATTAGTATTTAATACAATATCAGTTTCCTTATATGTCCAAAATTGATGAACATTTTCCATTGTAATTTATTTTTTATTTATCATTGATAATTTGAAAATTCTCTCTTAAAAAGTTTTGTGGATTTAAGTTGAATTCAGCTTTTATTGAGTTTAATAGCATTGAACAAGAAAATAGGAAAATTATTTCCTTCTTTATCAACTTATAATCGGTCATAGTTTGCTCTTAAAGCATATTCACTCTCTTGTTCTTAAATAAAAAAAATGCCAATTAAGTTTTATTAACTAAAGAGAGGATGTGATAAATACTAAGCCAAATTGAAGACAGTTTATCCAAAACAGGCAGTATAGTGGTTTAACTTATTTTCTCAATCAAGTAATGATTAGGAAACAAACGGTATTACTGGTTTCTATTTCTTACCCTCATTTTATTTTAAACTCAAAAAATTCACATTTTGTCAAATTCATTACTGATTTTGAATTCCTATAATTTCTTCAGACACTAGGGTAGCATTATTCTTTCTCAGATCATGTATTTACGTTGCCTTAAGTGTTATTCTCTATTGCTGTATCTTTTACAGGCCTTTGAAATCCATCTTCTAAGAGGGGCCTGGAGGCCTTTGACTTCTTCCAATATTGAATCATGGCTGCTCTTATATATATAACATAATATAATGCTAACAACTGTGTTTGCCTCCCAAAAAAAGTCATGAAACTCAATGCAATTTCTATGTTGTTTTCTAAAGGACAAGAATCAATTGCTTTGTGAGAAACCAACTGACAGACATTCTTAAGGCATGTTAGAATAGCATGGTGGACAGAAGCTGGACCCAGAAGCCACCACCATGACTGGGGTCCAACTCCATGCATTGGCCACGTTAGGCCTTCAAGCTGCCATGACAATGACTTATGACAGACTCTAAATCATAAGAAACTAGTGTTTCCTGATTAATTTTCTGAATCACTTCATGAAACATAACATTAAGCATTATTGTTTGAAGTCATTATTCTTCTCCTAAAAAGTTTTTTTTGAAACCGGACTGCCACTTGATTTGTTTTTTTCTCTCTTAACTGAAAATATTTTGTGTAAGGTTTACAAGAATAGGGAAATATTATTAATATTTTCTTTTTTTAAGTGAACACATTTGGATACAATCCTGTTTATGGCTCAGAGGTCCAGAAAGAAAAATATTTGACACCTACTACACAAGAATATTAAGGAAAAAGAGCTCAAATGAACTTGACAATGTAGAAAAATATTATCATATAGTGACATGCATAGGAACAATTCACCCACTACCAAGACCAAAAATAAAGTGAATTATATAATGAATTAGATATAGAGAGATTGATACTAGATTATATGTTTTTTAAATAACTGCATAAATCAATACTATTCAAGTTAGTCAATTATATAATCACACTTAAAATTTTCAAGTTTATATTTTTTCTTCTATGTATTGTATAACAGTTTGAAATGTCTAATTTTTATAAATAAACATAGAAACATATCAAAAGAAAAAAGAAGAAATTAACCCATAAACAATGACAACAAAACTTAAAACTCACACCATAAGGATGCAACTTAGTTGATAGAGTATTTGCTGAGATTGTATGAGGCAACTTAGTTGATATAGTATTTGCTGAGATTGTATGAGGTCCTGGTTTGATCTCCAGAAACACAAGGCTGGAGTCCCAGGACTCTGGAGGTGTCATCAGAAAATGTAGAAGTTCAGGGTGATTGCACTGGCTAGTTTTGCTTGTCAATTTGACACAAACTAAAGTCATCAGAGAGGAAGGAGCTTCAGTTGAGAAAATGCCTCCTTGAGATCCAGCTATAAAGCATTTTCTCAATTAGTGATCACTGGGGGAGGGCCCAACCCATGATGGGTGTTGTCATCTCTGGGCTGATAGTCCTGGGTCTATAAGAAAGCTGGCTAAGGAAACCATGGGGAGCAAGCCAGTAAACTGCTCCCCTCCAGAGCCTCTGCATCAGCTCCACCCTCCAGGTTCCTGCCCTGTTTGAGTTCCTGCCCTAACTTCCTTCAGTGATGAATAGTAATGTGGAAAAGTAAATCAAAGAAACACATTCCTCCACTTTCTTTTTGAACATGGTATTTGGTCACAGCAATAGAAACCCAAACTAAGATGGTAACCCTCAGCTACTTGACAAATTTAAGACCAGCCTTGGATGCTTGAACCGCCCTATCCAAACACCAAACAAGAAAGCCAACAAAATCCTTAAGGTTTAGGTTAATTCTACCCATATTTTACATCCTACTCAGACCCTCAGGAAAATTGTAGTGAATAATCCCACACAAAAAGAGTACTTCTTAGACGGACAGTGGTGGTACACAACTGTAACCCCAGCACTTATAAGAGAGAGGCAAGCAAAGTTTTGAGTTGGAGGCCAGGCTGGACTACAGGCTGAGTTCCAGGATGCCCAGGGATACATGGAGAAACTCTAGCTCAAAAAAAAAAAAAATCAAACAAATAAACAAGCAACTAAACAAATAACAAAAGAACCCACTAGATGTTTTTAACTGAGGCTTTATACTTTATAATAACTTATTAAGGGGTGAGATAAAAATTCTTTTATTAAGAATTTGATGTTGCAAAGTATATTAAAGTATGCCCCTTTCTTATTGATGAACATATTTTTAATTTTTGTTAGATTTAAAAGATACAATGTGTTTGAGAACAGCATCAGGACTAAACCTATTTTCTGACCATTAGTATAAGAATTAAAACATTCAAAAATTATCAAAAATGACTGCAATTTCATATCTGAGTGCCTAATAATCATACTTGTTTTAGCAATTAATGAAGTCAAGTTTTGTTTATGTCTCATACTGCTTGCCTTTGTAGTGTTGTTTGTGTTGATTTCTGAAGTTCTTAGGTGACATAATGGCTTGAGCGTCATTAAATAAAGATCGCTGGCTGGAGAGGAATTTGGAAGCATTTGTCAGTGCTCCAATGCGTTAGAAATAAGCCCAGATTAGAAACAGGACTTGTATAATCAATGTTTTAAAATGGAACAACCCATTTGAGTCAACTTTACATAAATATACCATCGATCTACAGATTTACTAATTACAGCTTCTCATTTTGAGCATGTCTGAAGCCTTTTTTACAAATTACATTTAGTCCACTTGATGGTATAATTTGATTATTTCATGATCGATATAAATAGGAGTAAGGAATTAAAGTAATGGTTTCTGTGAAGGAGCAATTTGCTTAATGCCTACTCAGAAGGAAAGACCACAAGCACAAACATAAAAGCCAAAATACCATCTGTGCACTTTCGACTAGAAGTAGATGTGAGCATATTAACACAGAGAAAAAAAAAAGTAGAAGTAAAAAAAAAAATTCACATGGAATGCAAAGTTAAGTTGGAAATAAAATTTAGAGAATCTCTTACTAGAATCTTTATTAGTGCTATTATACAACTACCCCTAAAGCTTTTTTCTTGAAATTAAATAATATTAGAAGCTCCCTTTATTTTGGATTCCTTTGACTATTAGCTTTTTTAAAGCTGTTTGTGTATGTGTGTGTGCTTTTTCATCAAGAGACAAAAAATAATCACAATAATTCACAATAGGGCATGTTGAAATTGACTTTGTTCCAGAAAGACCATAAATTTGGTGTAGATAATTGAAATTGAGACATTTTAAAATATGAAAGATATATACCGTAATTTGATTACAAAAAGTTTGAACCTCAAAGAAGCTTCTGAATAAAAGGACAATAGGCTAATCATGAAGACTTTCAGTTAGGAGAACACGACCTTTTCTTCCTACTCAATAGGAAGAATGTGGCAGCAGGCTGCTTGTTGGTTCCTGGCTGCTTAGCCCTGAAAAAAAAAAACCACACAGAAACTGTATTATTTAAATCACTACTTGGCCCATTAGCTTTAGCTTCTTATTGGCTAACTCTTAAATATTTATTTAACCCATTTCTATTAATCTGTGTATGGCAACGTGGCTGTGGCTTACTGGCTAAATTTCCAGCATCTGTCTCCGGCAGGGCTACATGGCTTCTAGCTGACTCTGCCCTTCTTGCTCCCAGCATTCAGTTTAGTTTTTCCCACCTGGCTCTGTTCCCCTATAGCTCTACTATAGGCCCAAAGCAGTTTCTTTATTAATAAATGATATTCACAGCATACAGAGAGGAATCCCACATCAGAAAATCATGGTCTTAACTAAATTATTATGCTGCACAGAGGGCTTATTATTAATTGATGTATTGTGATTGTATAGTTGTGTGCTTAACATGACACTTAAACATCTGTGAAAGTCTTCAAAGCATTTTAGACAATGAAGAAGAAAAAAATATATATATACCTCAAGAGCAAAGTTAGCAAAAGGGGACTAGAAGGCAAAGAATAAAATATTTCAATATCTTCTGAGAATACAGAGGATGTATGAATCTTTCAGCTGAAGTAAATATAAAAATTTAAATTTAGAAGTTCTTGGAGAAGTTTATATTGGGATTACCATAAACTCCAGGATATAATAATAACAATAATAGTAGTAGTAGTCATAATAGTAATAATCTTTTATAATACAACGACAACAAAAAAGACATAAGTCAAAAACAATGCAGAATTACCACATTTGAGAAGCTGATTCTACTGGATGAAAAAGGATAACATGGGCATAGGTGGTACAATTAGGCACCCAGGGAAAGCCTGAGATATCAGGGTGTACAGCAAAATTTTGAGTTTTAAAGCTCAAGCACAGGATTAGAGCTGGATAAAACACCAAAAAAAAAATATTTGTCCTGTTTTCAGTATCACACATGTTCATAAAATAGCTTCCATCATGTTCACATCTATTACTACAAATTCTGAACCCAGGGAAGATTTTTACCTTGGGATTTATTTTAGGTCAATTTTGGGATTCTCTAAATGGGTTGTTT
Organism: Microtus obscurus; assembly: GCA_963919715.1. Classification (NCBI taxonomy): domain Eukaryota; kingdom Metazoa; phylum Chordata; class Mammalia; order Rodentia; family Cricetidae; genus Microtus; species Microtus obscurus. The sequence continues at coordinate 2,935,915 of CAWTZC010000453.1, read as the reverse complement.
TCATCAAACATCTCACCTTGGGCCTCAGGGATCTATGTAGAAAAGTAGTCCAGATGTGATGGACAGCTTCAGGGAAACGTGTCTTCCAGAGACAGCAGACTGATGGTCATAAGAATATATGAACTCATAGAAATCATGGTAGCACTCCTAGGTACTGCACTGTTTCAAGCAAGGCAGGGTCCTAGCCTTTGAAAAGAGGATGTGGACATGGGCAAAACTCACCTTACCAAAATCTATCTGCAATTGATAACCTCTAACAAAGGAAGACTTAGTTTTCTCCCATGAAGTTTCATTAAATATATAACCACATTCCACATTGGTTTTTATACCCCAGAAAATTTAACCCACACTAAATAAACTCAATGGTATTTTTAAAATTTTTATTTAAATGCATATTTCTAAATTTATTTGTGTTTTTCTTATTGGTTATTTGCTTACATGTTTTGTTTTCCATTTTTGTGGTGTATGTGTGTGTGTTCTTGGGTTTGTTTGTTTTTTCTTGTTTTTTTGTTTACTTTTTTAAAGTGAGATAAATAAAAGGCATGAAGTTGGATCAGTAGGGTAGGGAGGTTGGGAGGATTGTGAGAAGGTGGATGAGTTGGAAGAGCAGAAAAGCATAATCATAATATATTGTGTATGATTTTTTCAATTAAAAATAAGTCAATAAAATAATAGGTTAAGAAAGAATAACAAAACTTACCTATCTATTAACTTACAATGTCATAATCCTGTATGAAATGAAACCTTCCACTCTGAGTTGTAGGGATTTTGTCTTAAGATTTCAGAGCTGAAACTTATATTATTTGGCACTCATCAAAATATGTAGAATAAATAAGTGATTCACTATGTGGATGAACACAGAACAATGTATAATTAAGTTTTACACAGTATCTATGTGATGTGTAAATGTACATATATAAATATATTTATACACAAATATATTTGTACATAATGAGCATATATTAATCTATTTCAGCAATGGCTGGAGAGATGGCTTACTGATTCAGAGTGTTTACTGCTCTGGAGAAGGACCTGGGTTCAGTTCCCAAATCCCTCATATCCTTCTAAAATCTCAATTTCTGGCCTTCACAAGCACTGCACATATACAGTGCAAATATATAAATGTAGACAAACACTGATACACACACACACACACAAATAAAATAAATAAAAATTTAAAAGCATTTTAAGAATTGAAAGGGTCAGAAAAAGAAAACAAAGTCTCAAGAGAAGAATGAGAACCCTACAGCAAATCCTCTCAAACAAGACCTCTTTGTGTGGTGCCATACAAGCCAATGACTTTTAAGAGTTTTGCACATGTAAAGCTGAACTACATCATAACACTAACAATGCTCAAATGGTGACTGAATAAAATTCATGCCTGGCATTAATTTGAGAACTGAGCTTCTTCATATAGTCAAGTTGAATATGAGCTGGGTTTTCTTTTTCTGCTTTCCTTTTCCTACTGTGTCTGTTCTCTGCTGAATACACTGAGTGCCAGTGGAGCATGTATCATATATTCTGATACATAGCATTAAAACTTTTATTTGTGTAATTAAAATTCAAGTCTCTAAAAAAATGGATTCAGTAGACAGTTGGCCAGCCTATTTGGCAGAAGCTGTATTTGAGGGAAAAAAAGACACAGAAATAATTTCTCTACATGACTGGTTTGGATCTCCTTTGCTAAGCCATTCTTGGTGCACCACGTGAAACTTTACCCCAAATGCATCCTATTTGGAAACAGAAAAAGCTTTTTTTCTGTTGTGAAAGAATACAATGAAAAATGCATAAATCAACCTCAATTTGGATGACTTCAGTAATTTGCATTCATCTGTTTAAAGAGAGATGTCTTTGGAGACTCCTATTTTTACATAAAAATTACACTCAGCATCTCGCAGGCTCTTTTGTTCACTAAAATTAGATTTGCTCACTTATACAATTCACAGGCCTCAATTTGTTCAGAGCAAAGTCACACATCCTATTTGTAGTACATCCTTTTCTCTCCTAACTCCCTCAGAAAACTTAAAAGATGATATGGGCTATAGCTGTCCTCACACACCAGACTAATGTATAGTGATTCCTGCAGCATGCGCCTATGGCTAAAAGGCCATCTTCCAAAAGTGCCAAAGAATACCACACAATTGTGAGAATATTGCATACTTCACTAATGATGAGATTTTTAAAGGGGTATCCAGGATACAATCCATAGAACTTGTAGCATCAACAGTTCCAGACCTGTGACCTTATCATTCAATTGAGTTCTAGCTGTAAACATGCCAAATAAAGCTGCAGATTCCTCTGCTTATCCTTGCCATAGTCCATGTGGATGTAAAACTACACCATAAGTCAGAAAGCTATCAAAAAGCCATCCAGAAGAGAAGAAAACTACGTCATAACAGAAAGGCAACTAACATATCAGAGTACAGTGATAAATGCAGAGCGTGTAGTCACTAAGTGTGTGTGTCTCAGGAAGTGTCTACTTGTAATGTTTTCATTAAAGTATTGCACAAAATGGCACGGTAAAACACAGTAGCTAAAAATAAAGTTGTAGTTATATTTGGCTTTGTCTTAGCAAGGTGTGCTCTACTGGGTATACCAGTTAGTTCTTTTTAAGGGCTACCAGATGGTGGTATCAGCAGTCAAGCAACAGTGCTGACTTCATTAACATGTGACCTGTGCAGTTACAAAGAGCCATGTGCTGAGAAGGTTTCTCTACTGGTTAATGAGCTACTCTTGCTGTCATGATATTCTTAATAATTTTAGAATAGGTGTTTCCTGTTTTCTGTTTGTGCTGGTGAAGGCGTAAGACACGAACAATGCCACACCAGTTTGGAATTATTATTAATAGGATAGTATTCATTTAAAGAGGAAAAAACATACAAATCACCGTCCCAGACAACAGCCCTCTGCGCAACCAGGAAGGGAGTCCAGTCTCCGGCGGAGCAGGAAGTCAAGAGAGCAAGTGGAGGAAGTAGAAGCTTTTTGAAAGGAGAGAAACCATGCCCCAATGGGCTAGTATCTCAGCAGCTATTGGTTGAAGGGGCGGAAAGACCTCCCGCAACATGCTGGGTCCCACCAATGGCATAGAGCATCCCGCACATGAGCAACTAATCTGGTTCAATGATTTCAATATGGTAATTTTTCAATTCTAATTATTCCATCTTCATAATTTTTCTCCTCCTGATCATACAAGGTTGACTTTATTCTTCCCACCACCTTCTTGCATGTGTACTCAATAGATCTGCTCATTTAATTTCCTCTGCCTGGCTTCATTCTCCAACACTATCTTAAGATTTGCATTTCAGTATTGGCCACGTATGAAACACATTCGACAACTATTTGGAACAAGCAAGAGAATTGCACTGACGTTTAGATTGCAATAAAGATTTGAGTAAATCATGACATGACTTTGGAATGAGTGTATAGCTCTAATCTGCCTAGTGGCTTCAGCCAATTCAGACCCAAACTTTAGAACACGAAATTATCCAATAACTATGTTGTATTGTTTCTAAAGACCAAAAAACAATATTTTATTGCTGACTTTGAAATCTGATGAACAACTTTAAACCAATCAATTCAGTGGCAAATAATAATAAAGTAATTGAGTCATTTCATTGTACTGTTAACATAAATATTAATGTGTATGAATAAAGGCAATTGTTTTATATCTAATTTGGTGTAAAACTGTCAGTGGAGTTTCCCTTTTGAAATTCTACCAGTTGGTAATTATAATGTTTACTTTATACATTTTTAAATTTAAATTAAATTTATTCACAGATACATAAATGTTTTAAATAACATAAAAGTGTATATTTAAATTCAGTACCAAGTGTTTTTTCAATAGCTGTGCATGTTGTATAAAGTTTAAATTGTGCTAAGTATCAATTTTCTCAAATATTTAGTCTTTCTATATGGTAAAAATACTATAAATATTTGTTTCTTTATATTATGTTTAATATGAAATTATCTGTAGTCAGACTGCTACGAAATACAGCACCTAGACATCAAAATTAGACTGTACTGTTCCTAGATTGAGCTCTTTTCACATCTTCCTACTTTCTACTTTCCCTAGATTCTTCTAATCATCATTCTCAAGGTTACCTATTATGAGAATGACTTGTGTAGGCTCCAAATATGAAGCAGCTCACATAGTATTTTGCTTTCCATGCCTGGCTCATGCCATCTAACATAGTGACTTACAGATCTACCTATGTTTCTTTACAAATTAAAGAACATTGTTCTCTTTAGAGGCAAGTACTATTCCTCTTGTGAATATTTTTCCAGCACTCTTCCTTGATTCACCAGTTGGTGGACACTGAAGGAGTTCTTTAGTCAGTAAGTTCTAGTAAATGAGTAAAGATTTCACTTCAACCTAGTCATTTCAGTTTCATGTATCTTTCAGATAAGTATCGATCAGTGAGATTACTGGGTTATAGTGCAAAACTTCATGATTTTTCTATTTATGTTCATTTTTTCATTTACTTGTTAGTTAATTAATAAAGGTTAGTGGTGATAGTTTTTATCTTTTGTTTGGTTTGGTTGTTTCTTTATTTTGCTTTGTTCTTGAAACTTCCTGTGTCCCTCACCTACTTTATTCCTGGTCTTTTTGCCCCAGCTCCCAAGTATTTGGATGGCTCACGTCTGTCACAAAAGTGCTTTTATAAACTTTTTGAGGGAATTCAATTTTGTTTCCCATAATACTTCTATTAGCTTTCATTTTGACTAGCAGTCTAATAGTGCCCATGTGTGTTGCTTTCTCTCCATAAGCTTCTCAATGTTATCCTTAACTTCTGCATAATAGTTATTCTTAATGGAGTGATGTTGGCATCTTATTGTGATATTTGTTTCTGCTTTCTACAGTACATTTTCATAACTTGTTAATCATAGTGTGTCTTTCCTTTTTAGGAAGTATCTTTTTAGGTCTACAGCTTATTTTAAGTGGCAATTAATGCTCCATTGAGTTTATGAGTTCATGCTATATTCTATGTATAAGTTGTTTTTTACATGATTAATTTTAATTTTTTATTCTAGTGGCTTTTCATTCTTGGTATTGAATAAAGAAAGAAATAAAGAAAGAAAGAAAGAAAGAAAGAAAGAAATTAGCTATGACAAGAATAAGAGAGAAAACACTTTGATAAATAAAATCAAAAGTGACAAGAGAACCAGCAAAATTGACACCATAGAAATTTATAAGATAACTAGATATTATTATACATGACAATTCAACAACAAATTGATGGCCTAAAGTAGATGGCCAAATTCTTGGAAACACATATCTTGCCAAAATTAAATTATGAAAAAATAAAAAGTCAAGTAGAATAACAAACATTAAGATTAAAACAATGGTGAAAGTTATGTCATAAATGAAAAATTTATAATTTGACAGTTTCATTTATGATTACTACCAAATATTTAACAAAGAACCAATATTAATAATGCTTAAATTGTTTTAAAATCTTGAAGATAGGCTTTTCCCAAGCGCACACTCTAAAACCATCATGACCTTGATTTAAAAACATGGCAAACATGACAAAGAAAGTAAATTTTAGGCAACTATTCCAGATGGATATAGGTAAAACATAAACCTCAAGATAGTACAAGCAACTGATTTCCATACACTAAAATGAATGTTCTTTAAATTCAAGTCAGATTCTTCCAAGGAAGGCAAGTGGCTTAATATATATAGTTCAAAAACCATTTAACTCAGAAAATGGCAAAAATGTACATTATAAAAAAATCAACTTAACTTCAAGACAAAAGTACTGAACAAACTATGATTAGAAGGAACACATGTCTATACGATAGAAATGATCCAGATAACTCAAATCACATTTTATACAAAATGGGAAAAGCTGACATATACTGATTTGATTTGGGGTGAGATAAGAATACACGATTTTACCAATTTCATTCATTTCATGAAAAATAATAATCAGAGCATCATGGCAAAAAAAGAAATAATAGGCACAAAAAAAATCATAAAAGGAGTAATATAATTATGCTTACAGAAAGTTTCATAGTACAAACAGAAAACAAAAATGTTGAATTAGTATAGGCTGTGAAGTAGGACCAGTTTCATTTTTCAGTAATTTTTGAAAAAAAATTCCATCCTCAGTCTTCAGAATTATGTCTCTATTTAAAAATCTATTTCCACAGCTACTGTAGGACAATGGTCTGTACCCTGTAAATTGTATTTATATAAAATGCTGACTGGCCAATAACCAGGCAGGAAGTAGAGGTGGGGTGATCAGGCAGGAAGTGGAGGCGGGATGAGGAGAACAGGAGAATTCAGGGAGGGGGAAATAGTCAGGCTACAGCTGTTACCCAGATGCAGAAGAAGACAGACACAAAGAAAGTAAGATGTTACTACCTCACCAAAAAAGGTATCAAGCCACGTGGCTAACACAGACAAGAATAATGGGATAATATAAATACAAGAGTTAATAAGAAGCCTGCTCTAATAGGCCAATCAGTTTATGATTAATGTTGACCTCTGTGGTTTTTTTTTTTTTATGGTGACTGAAAGACTGTGGACGCAGGCAGGACAGAAATCTTGGTCAACACATAGGGTTATGGTTGTATATGGATTCCCATGTATTCGAAAGGTAAATTGTGTATAATGCACAGCTGGTAAATGAATGCCACAAAGTTTCTAGACAAACCATTGTAATACAGTAATTAAAAAGATAATATGTGTTAATAGATCAGAAGTATTAAAATTGTTAAAAGGTAAATACTTTCCAAAGTAATTTATAGATTTAGAGCAACCACCCTCACAATACCAGTTACATTTCCTTGTAGGACTATGAAACAAAAGATTTTATGGAGGCACACATACACATGCTCGTAATCTTAATAGCCAAAAAAGAGTAAAAAGAATAAAATAAAGTATTATGTACATTGATATGAATGATTTTATATTACATTATACTGTGGTACTGGCAAAAAAAAAAAAAAAACAGACACCCAGATTAATACGATGGAGTAGGAAGTCCAGAGTAAACCAATGCTTCGGCAGTCAACTGATTTTTCATAATGGTGATTAAGACCACAAATCACAAATGGGAAGCAACAGAGAAGTTCTGCCTTCCTCCAGTTATATGTATATAGTAAAACTGGATTGCAGATCCCATGTAAGACCTGATGGGTCTATGTTGATGTCTGTGGCCCGTGATACCAGCAAATTTCATGTAGATGTCCACGGTCAATGCTGAATCCTGAAGCCATTCTGATGCCTATGGACTGTTTTCTGCTGAAGACTATGTCTGGGTCCATGATCCTACTGCAGATGGGGGGAGGAGGATTTTGTTGATGTCTGTGGCCCGTGTCATCACCAAAGGCCATGCAGATGTCTGTTGTCTGTGCTGAAGCCTGAACCCATGTTGATGTCTGTAGGCTGTGCTACTGTAAAGAGCCTTGTTGATGTGAGTAGCCTGTGCTACCACTAAGAGTTATGATGGGATCGATGACTCAACTAGCTACAAAGGACTGACTGTGTCAATGTCTGTGGTCTGAACTGGTACTGAAGGCCATGCTGAGGTCAGTGACACCTGCTAACACCTGAGATCACGTAGATGTGTGTGGTCCATGTTTTCACCAGAATCCATGTGTAAGTCCATGATCTGTGTTTCTGATAACTGTAAAGGGCAAAGAAACTGATGACTTCTGACTCACAATTGACAAAGAAGGACATAGAAGGCTTCTGTGACAACCCCTAGCCCGTTCCCCATCCCCCAAAAAGTAATAGCCTAGAGAGAAAGCCATCAAAAAAAAAAAGCTTTAAAAAATTGTGATAAGGATACTGAAGTGTACTTCTCCACAATTGATAACTTCTGGCAAGGATGCAAGTGGGGAAGGACTCAGTTTTCTTTAAGAGACTAGCTACCAAGAGTTTGACCATGATAGGCAAAACAAATTAGACTTACTTTTTTCTTCTCTTCCTCTTCCTTCATTTTTTTGTTGGGGAGGTCTCAAGGTAAGAGGGAGGGTCCCTGCAATAAATTTGAGTTAAGTGTGCTCTGGGTTCATGATGTGAAATTCTCAAATAATCAATGGAAATATGAGGGAAAATAGACTTGAGACAATGAAAATACCAGATGAAAACAGGAGGGAAATATTAAGTTTTTTTTAGTTGTCAAGAACCTTTTGGGAAAAAAAAAAGAATCTGTATAATTTAGGGCAACAAACACTAAAAAGGCAAATAGTTTAGATAGGCATTTGTCAATCTTGTTTATTTTCTCAAAGAACCAGCTCTTTGTTTCATTGATGCTTTAGATTGTTTTCTCTGTTTCTATTTTGTTGATTTCAGTTCTCAGTTTTATTATTTCCAGTCTTCTACTCCTCCTGGGTGAGTCTGCTTCTTCTTTTTTTTTTTTCTAGAGCTTTTAGGTGTGCTGTTAAGTTTCTAATGTGCGCTTTCTCAGTTTTCCTTATGTGGGCACTTGGTGCTATGAACTTTCCTCTTAGCACTGCTTTCATAGAGTCTCATAGATTTGGGTATGTTGTGTCTTCATTTTCATCTAATTCAAGGAAGACTTGAGCTCTCAAGTTTCAGTTGAAGAGCAGAAGGAGGGAGAACATGAGCAAGGAAGTCAGGACCACAAGGGGTTTGTTCACCCACTGACACGGTGTGCCTGATCTAATGGGAGCTCACCAAAGCCAGCTGGACTGGAACTGAACAAGCATGGGATCAAACTGGACCCTCTGAATGATAATTGGGGAAGACTAAGAAGCCAATGATAATGACACTGGGGTTTGTCTCTACTCCATGTACTGGCTTTTTGGGATTCTAGTCTATTTGATGCACACCTTCCTAAGCCTGGATGGAGGGGGAGAGCCTTGGACTTCCCACAGGGCAAGGTACCCTGCCCTCTGTTAGGACTGGAGGGGAAGCAGGGAGGGTGAGTGGAGAAGTGTGAGGGAAATGGAAGTGGGGAGGAAGTGGAAATTTTGAATGGTAATATTTATAAAACAATAAATAAATAAAAACAATCATATTTTAAGAAATCAAATAATATAACATCACTTTAAATATCTTAATTTTATTGACAAAAGTAAATGTAATTTATGGTAAAAATATATTTCAGCCAATAAATGTTTACAGAATTTAAAAATTAATACATATTTAATTTTCTCACAGTTCTTACTATTTTATAACTGCTCAGTATGACAATATTATTAATTTAAAAGATAATATGAGCTCAGTGTCATTTTTTTCTTAATGTAAGTGCTTGTCTTTCAAGGAAATGGGTACAACGGGAAGTGTTTTAAAACTGTAAAGATAATAAGAAAAGATCAGCATAACTATTTTATAGTTTTATTGAAAAGTAAACACAAGTCATTTTAGGTGAAGGAGATTGAATGTAATGTTAAAAATTATGATATCTTGGTTTAGAGCAATAATTTAGTACTTAGAACACTTGATACTCTTGCAGAGTTCGTGGGCTCTGGTCCTAGAAACTACATGGTGGCGAACAATCATTCCTAACTCCACTTTCAGAGAGATTTGAAGCTGTTTTCCTCATTAGGATTCTGCGTTCATGTACTCTCCACATATGCATAATTTAAAGATTATACTTAATGTAAATATTACATAAGTGCTGTGAGACAATTTTAGAGTCACAAAGTGAACACATGGAGTGTAACCCTGTAGTTTTCCGAAGCAATTTACACCAAAATAGAATAATTATTATAGGACAAGAGATACTAATCATATATTTAAGAGTAATGAATGTTATGTTTATGTTCTCTACAAAAACAAATTTGTTGATATAATTAACATATAATTATATAAGCATCTAGTTAAAGTGCACAATGAATAATTTTCTATTTAGTTGTGACCATTACATCATAGCTCCCAATTTTCACTATCCCTTAACACATCCATTATCAGTCACTCCATTTCCTACCCTACTAACCTCCAAAAATCCAGTTTCATTTGTGTATGTGTAGGCTTGTGTACAGAGACAGAGAATACGCATGCCTGTGTTGTGTGTGCATGCGTGTGTGTGTGTGTGTGTGTGAGACAGGGTGTTAGTGAAGTCCATGGCACAAGAGTGGAGAGTGGAGATCAGACTGCAACCTCAGCTTTCAGTCTCCTTGGCACTGTTACAGGCAGGGTGTCTTAGAATATAAACCCAAATCTTTTTAGGTTTATTTGTACATTTTTACTGAATATTTATATAACATGTATAACCATTTATCTTGAGAGTTCACCTACTTCTGAATATTAAGTAGCATGCCATTCTAGTTTGGATACCCATGTGTCTAGAGGTGTCTAAAAATTTCCTATATGAGTATTTTGTCTTAGAGAAATGTTCATTTAATTATTTATTGATTTAATATATTTTTTCTTGTTTTTACTGGCATATGTCGATTATTCACTCTGAATTGTAGTCTTTGACTGAATACATTATTTGAAATATTTTCTATAATTTATTGAGTAGCTTGCCTTTAAAATAAAATTTTGAATATGTATTTGAATTTTGATGAAGTCCAATAAAACTTTCTTTTGTTCCACTTGTTTTTGGTACGATATTCAGCAAATAACTGTCCCATGGAAGAGTCAAATATTTGTATCTATATTCTATACAAATATTAAACAATTTTAAACTGTTTAACATTTTATCATTTTCGGGTAAGTTGTACCTATGTTATGACATGGGACCATCTTAATTTTCATTGCATGCTGTCTTAGTTAGGGTCTAGGAAAGTCAGGGCAAGAGCTCAAGAAAGGGATTTGGAGGCAGTAACTGATGCAGAGATCATGAGGAAAATCTGCCTAGTGACATGTTCCTCATGGCTTGTCCAGCCTGCTTTCTTATACAACTCAGGTCCACCTACCCAGGGTGACACCAACATCAATGGGGTCAGCCCTTTCATGTTAATTATCTGTCAAGAAAATTCACTATAGACCCGCCCATGGGCAAAGCTCATAAAGGCTATTTCTTAATTGAGGTTTCTTCTCTTTAGATAGTCCCAGTTTGTATCAAGTTTATTGCTGGGTTCTCTAGCAGAAAGGGCGATACTCACACGGGGCGCCAATATGCCTGCTCCTTTGGCAGAAAAAGCAGGTGCAGAGCCGGAAATGCAGGACTCTTTCTGGGGCTGAGCAGGATGGTGAGTGTCCAATGACTCTCTCTCGCGTTTACTGGGGAGAAACACACCCAACCTAACTACTGGGTCAGAGTCCGTCAAAGCAGGAACACATTTAATGGTATCTACCTTATATAGGGTTGTATATCAACTTATATAGGGTTATGATTGGGTGGAAAAGACTGGAATGGGCCAAGACAGAGCAAGGAACAAGAGCCAATAATATTCTTCCATGTTAGCAGTGGCTAAATTTTGTAGCCAGAGACAAGTTTCCAAACTTGAACTAGGCTCAGAAAATTACACTAGGCCTCACCAAACTCTAGATAGGCTTAAAAAGTTACACTGGGACTCATGCCCAGGCCTCATGTATCCCAATAAGTTGAAAAATTAGTCAGTGTGCAAACATAGGTAGATATATTAACTTCAAAAAAAGGAAAATATGATTAGGTTGAGGGCACACATGGTCTCATGGTTATGGATAAGTATTAGAGGAAGCAGAACTATGAATCATGTCAGGTTGTCACCTTAATAAAGGAAGTGAAAGTCTGTTCTCCACCCAGAAGGCTGGAATGGTTGCAGTTAGTAACCTGGTGACCTTTGCTATCTGTAGGCCCAAACCTCACTCAAATCCAAGAGAATGTTTACTGTAAGTGGGAGTTTCCTGTCACAAGTGCCCGGTAACAAATATCTCGCATATACTTTCTAAATACCAGACTCACAGACTGAATATGAATTAAAAATGCTCAGCTAATAGCACAATCTTATTTCTAATTAACTAGCTTTTACTTTTTAAGTTAACCCATATTCCTTATTTACACTCTGCCACATGGTAGTAACATTATTAGCTTAGGACAATCATCTTCTGCTTTCTCTGCTTCTGACCGGGGATTCCTGACTCCGCTCTTCCCCTTCCTTCTCATCCTCCTTTGGTCACCTTACTGAAATTTCCTTCCTGGCCACAGGCCAATCAGATTTTATTAAACCAATTTATGTGAAAATCTATACAGTATACAAAAGGATTATTGCACAGAGTTTTATCCCAGACTCTCCCACTTCTAGACTTTTACCATTGGATTTTTCCTCAGTCAACAGAACCCATCCTTAGGGAAGACAGCACATGTTCTTTATAGCCTGTTGATCTTCACAATATCTCAGTAAAACACCACACCAGATACTGGGCCCTAAAGCTGTAGAACACATCTTCTTGGTAGAAGTCAAATGTTCTTTGCAAAAGAGTTTTGATGTAGTCATACTTCAAGCTCAATTGTTTATATGGGATGAGGATAACTGTTACTAGGATACTTTTTTTCCAAAATTATACTGGACTTAAATATGTCTAAAATAACTGAACTGCTATCAGACTCAGAAAGTTTGAAGCAGAAAGGGGTAATTAATGATAAATCAAGTTTCCTTCTTATGTGGTCTAATTTTCTGCCTGCTGTGAGGCTTGCAGCCTCCCCCGTCCCTATTCCACAACATGACCATTACCCACCTTTCAATTTTCCTGGCATTCTAACAGTATTATACATATAAAATTAATATTAAGACTTACATTTGGAATATAAATCATATATGCAATTAATATATATGTATTAATGCAGTGAATGTCACATTTTCTTCATGATAGTAGCTTTATAGTGCAGAGACCCACATCATAGCACTGGACTGAGCTCCCAAAGTCCAGTTAAAGAGTGGAAGGAATGAAGCCGGACGGTGGTGGCGCACGCCTTTAATCCCAGCACTCGGGAGCTAGAGGCAGGCAGATCTTTGTGAGTTCGAGACCAGCCTGGTCTACAAGAGCTAGTTCCAGGACAGGCTCCAAAACCACAGAGAAACCCTGTCTCGAAAAACCAAAAAAAAAAAAAAAAAAAAAAAAAGAGTGGAAGGAATGAGAATATGTGCAAAGACATCAAGACCATGATGGCTACACCCACTGAAAGAGTCTACCTGAGCTAATGATAGCTTACTAACACCAGCTGAACTGGGAAGGAACAAACATAAGATCAAACAGTCCCTCTGAATATGGTTGACAGTTGCATGACTGGGGCACACCGAGAGGCCGCTGGCAATGGCACTAGGATTTATCCCTACTGCGTGTACTTTTTTTTTTTTTGGAACCTATTATCTTTGGATGGAGCTTTCTCGGCCTGGATATAGTAGGGAGGGCCTTAGACCTTCACCAAAGCAATGTGCCTTACCCTCTCTGAGGAATGGGTGTGGGTGGGATGAGGGGAATATGGAGGGAATTGGAGAAGGGGATGGAGTGGAAACTTGGATTGGTATGTATATGAAAAAGGATAGTTTGCTTTCTTTTTTAAAAATTTAAATAAAGATTAGAAATAGTTTCACAGAGGTATTAGTAGGGTCAAATAAATAATGATATATAATAAAATAAAAAAGAAAATCAATAAAGGACTAAGGCTTAAATTTCTGTTTAATTGCTCAGGTTAAAAATGAGAAATTTTACATCATTATAATAACTTTTTACCTTAAGAGACTGGGGAAAACCTGGCAGTGGTGGCACACACATTTAATCCCAGAAATCGGGAGGCAGAGGCAGGTGGATCTTTCTGATTTTGAGGCCAGCCTGGTCTACAATAGCTAGTTCCAGGAAGGAACCAAAGCTGCAGAGAAACCTGGTCTCAAAATACCAAAGAGAGAGAGAGAGAGAGAGCCTGGGGAAAGAGAAGTGAAAATTAAATTTCAAGCAAGCCGATGAGAATAAATGTCAATGACTTTTGCTAGAAGTTAATGTCTTAATTGTCACTGTCACCAAATACCTAAAGAATTAATGGGAAAATTATGTATACCTTCCTAAAAAAAAGAACAGATAACATTTTATATTTCACCCTTTAAAGATAGTATTCTCTTGCTACAAAAAAATCCCAAACATATCATGGGAAAATTTCATAGCAACAGTTTTACAAATATATTCATAAAATATAAGCAAACTTAATATATCAACACATAAAAATGATAATGTGTGAGGTCAGAAATTCAAGTTTGTTTTAGCTTCCAAACATCAGCTAATAAATTATACTGTATCATTAATATAGGGCAAATCCAACTGATTATATAAATAGAAACAGAAAAATATATCAAAATGTAGCATTCTCTCATAATAAAGAAATCCTTTCATTAATGAAACATGGATAGATAGATATTAATTCTGTCCTCATGGGTTGTAGCCAAATAGTTGAGAATAAGCAATTTAGCAGAACAATGTTAGTTTTGTTCATGGGCTGATGGACTACTTCCCAGAACAGAAAGCTTGGCAGCAGGACCGTGAATAATCATATTGTATCTTCACCCAGGAATCAGATATATTAATGGCTGTGTTCTATTCACTTCCTTTAGTTGTTTAGTCAGGAGCCATAGCAATTTGACAAAATTACCCACTTTCATGATGGCTTCCTCAGTTAATCCCCAGTAACATCTTTGCACAAATTAACAGGGTATGTCCCTAGGATGATCCAAAGTCCAATTTAGTTAACAATGAGGTTACACACCATACACATATTCTTTGTTGAATTAGTAGAGAACCTCATCTTTAAACTATAATGTCTCATTCTGGCCCCAGCATCATGATCATCTCATAAGGTAAAATATATTTACTCTTAACTTTTTTAGTTTATGTTTATGGGTGTTTTGCCTGTTATCCATGAAGACGTGGATGCACGTGTAGGATTAATAACTTATGTTAAAGTAGTGTAGGGTGGTGCTCATATATGAAACTTGATAATATTGACCTCAGGGCTTTTGAGAGTCTAATGGTCACCATCATCTAGAAAAAGGAAGGGAAAAGGAAAGAAGGGGGAAGCTAGCCTCGGGCTGAACAGTGATATATATACCATATATCATTTCAGAGCAAGTTTGCCGTAGTCATGCTATATGGATCATGTGCACTCTTGCATTCTGTAAAAGATGATTTTGAAACTTCCACCAGAACTATAAATGGGCCCTGGAGAGATGGCTCAGGGATAAAGAACTTTTCCTGCTTTTCCAAAGAACATAATTTCAGAGCCTAGCAAACAGAATCTCCAGATTTATATAATTGGACATTTGTGGCATCAATAACCCCTTAACCGAGCTTTACATACCACTAAGAACATGAACACAATTTTCAAACATGATAAAAATTCATATTTTCAAAGAAATTACAAATGTTCAAGTAATGGATATACTGGCCACATAATCCTCTATGATTTAGTGTCCATATGTTTTGAAGCATCACATCTTATGTTATAAATGTATAAAAGTATTATATATTAAGCAAAGTCTCTCTGCTTGTATCTATGTCTGTGTTTATATGGATAATAAGCCTGATTCATTACTCATCTGAATACACACATGGGAAAACAGAAGGGGATGTCGATACATGGACCTTACAACGAATATGCATCCACTACAGCCCGCAGGCTGGTATCTTTTTCAATAAAGAGTGTTTGAACAGCTTTCACTCTCTGTCTGCTGTTGTTCTTTCTTCCAGGATTAATTAAAACATGTTCCAATAAAAACCTTCAGTGTGAGCACACAGAACTAGTCCGTGTTCTGGGTGCTGTGACTTCTTGTGTGACAAGCCACACTTCCCTGCAGTGAGTGCATTTTGCTCACATTTTTAGAACTATTAAGCTAGGATAATTATGAAACAATCTAAACAATGTTCAATAGCCCATGCAGATGTCTGACAGGGCATGTTGTCTCTTAATTAGGAATTCCAATGCCTAATGCTTGTATATTAACTGAAATAATTGGCTAGATGTTTCATATTTCTTTCCCTTTTACTGACATTGAAAGTAGACTAGCTAGAATGGTATGCCTTAGAAAATGCATGCACAAATATACACATTCATACTTCTACACACCACAACATACCTTATACATAGCCACACATATTCTTACACATATGCACACACACAAATATACACATAGTCACACATATACATAAAAACCACTGAAGCATATACATTCATATACATATACATGTACACACTTACACATATGCAAAGAGACAACAATATGAGCACATGCACATATACACACATAAACATACATACACACAAATATAAGATGTGATAAGGATTTGGAATCAATAGTTTAAATGATTTTGTTTTATCTTTTAAAACCCAATACCTAATTTAAAATGTTCTGACAAATTTTGAAACACCTTCTCTTCATAGTTTACCATTTCCCTTACATGGAGGGAATTCCCTGTGATTACACTATGCAAATCCCGTGTTTGCATAAAAGGTGTATCTATTATAGCAGAAACATATTTGGGGTTTGTACTTTAAGTAATTGATACTGTAATGTTGATTCACAATCATTAATGCAAGCTCTGCTTTTAAACATAACAAATTGCTATCTATTAGAAACATACACACAATGACCTATTTCCATAAACATTTCCACAGAGATCTTGATGTGAAAAATCCCTGCAGACCTCTTAGGAAAATTAGACAATATTGAGTTGAAATGGATATGAGTCATGTTGTTTATGCTTAGTATTTTTAGAAGCAGATTACTGTTGCTGCTATATAATAAAGAATAAAAGCTCTTTACACAGGTGAATATAAGTGTTTGCATGGTTCAGCATATTTTCATTAGTTTCACTGATGCACTTAGAATGATTTTAATCATAAAACATAAAAGATATTGTTTGGAAACTGCCTGCTATGATTTCTCTCACATGTAAAATCAAATTAATGTTGATTAGATATACAGAAAAGCCTTAATGGGTTCAAGGACTTAAGGAAAGTAAGTTTGACAAAAGCATAATTTGCAATCAATGTGATTCAATATTTAGGAGAAAAAAAAACACCATTTCTCTTTCAGTTAAGAAATACAAGATGAAGATATACTGAATGTCAAAAATTCAAATGAATATCAGACATTCTCTAAGTAACACAGATTGCTCCTCACTGGGTTCACGTGGCAGTCACTAAATGTTTAGGAAGTAGATGCTGTGTGGGGTCAAGACCATACAATTCAGCGGAGAAGAACTCCCCTTGTTAAAAAGAGCTGAAAACCTAATCCATCCTTCAAATCCAGGGGTAAAATTCAGAAATACAGGGGCACTTTAGGGTATTTGAGTAGCCACTGAGCAGTTACTACATTTTCTAAGTCTTCATTTTACCTATCAAAAATCAAAGAAGTTACATTACTATCTGAGATTGATTTGAATAACATGCTAACTCTAATACTGACTTTTAGTTAAAGTGAATATAAAATACATGTTATACTTATTGGGTGCAATGATGTAGATGTGCAGTGGGATGAAGCAACAGAAAAAATATTCATGTGACAACAATTGCTTAATTTTTACCCCATAAATGGCAACAAAAATTGAACCATGTTAATTCATGCAACAGAACTTAGTCAAGCTCCTGGTATCTGTAGGTATGTGATTATTATGTAAATTTCATATTATGAAATTATGAGTCTTACATTCAATTATTGCAAATTTCCCATAATATGTCAGTCTCTATGTGTCTTTTGCCCTGGTCTCTCTATCTCTGCCTGTCTGTCTGTCTCTCTGGGTATATCTCTGTCTGTCTGTCTGTCTGTCTCTGTCTCTCTCTCTGACTCTCTATCTCTCTCTCGTTAGTTTCCATAGGTTAAATGAGACATGAAAACAAGTGCCACACTGAAACATTGAAACAGAACCAAAATACTTTCTTTTGCTTCATTTATTTTTGGTTGTTCGATTTTGTTTTTCTAGACAGGATTTCTCTGTGTAATAGCCCTGGCTGTCTTGAAACTTACACTATAAACCAGATTGGCCTCAAACTCACAGAGATCTGTCTGTCTCTACCTTCCTTAATTCTGGGATTAAAGGTGTGCTTCACCACTTCCCATCTTAAAACGCTGTTTTTTTTCATTATTTTTATTAAAAAATTTTATATATGATGCTTTCATCATATTACTTCCCCACATCCCATGACTGCTCTTAGATTCTTCCACTTGTGTTTCTCTCTCTCTGTCTTCACACACGCGCACACACACACACACACACACACACACACACACACATGCTTCTCTAAAAAAGAAACAATGAACATAAAGTATATATATTTATATGTAAAATTTGGTGTTATATAGCAAAAATACATAGTATTCAGAAAATCTGAGACTTCTTATAAAGTATTGAGATTAGAACATATTCTACCTAAAAAGTCTTAGGTTTTCTTACAATAGAAATGTGTGTTATATCTATTGAGTTTTAGAATAAACCATAGCTCTCAGTGCCCAGATATTTACATTATCTTGCCCCTTTGATAATGAATGTGCTACAATTCAGTTTGAGGACTCAATCACAGTAGAATGAATCCTGATACAGCCAAAACCAGGTCATAAGGAAAATTTATGCCTCTTTCAGAGTATAACCTTATCTTTTGAGGGGTCAGACATTGTGTGAGAAAACCAGGACACAAGTAAAAAAAAAATGCCCAGGGTGGTATTTATGCTCAAGAAGAACCACTGATGCTTACACTGATACGGGACTGAGCTGTTGAGAGTCTCTACTCTTCCAGAAGAAGCCCAGAGGTCTCTCATGATGACTTTGTACTCATGTGCAGAATTTTGTACCTCATGAGGAATAAGAGGTGGAAAAAGGAGCCAACCAGTGGACTCTCTTTCTCTGGATGGGAAATAATAAAATGCAATAGTTTTACAAAGATTTCATGTATCCCAAAGAATCACAAATGGTCTTAGCCAGCTGTGCTTATGTGGAATCTGTGGCTCACACGGTAGCAAAGCTTCTTGTATTGCCTGCCTCACCCACCACCCCTGCTCTTACCTGTTGACACTTACGGCCAATTCTGCCATTTACTACTGACTTGTCCAACACAGGTTATAAGCTTTTGAGACTGACACTGAAAACACCATCAAAGTTTCCTTTGATGGAAGTTCTGGCCATTTGCAAACACAATGAAAGGTCAAAGTGGGATTGACCTCAAGCTCACACACTGACTTTCAATTTACTAAGGATACTGTGTTTTCCAAAGCAATCCGGGAGTCTAAAGTTTACTATATTTAAATGCTTTAACTGGTGAAGAACCCACCAGGGCCCACATATCATCCCTGAACACTATCATTGTCTTTTCTGAGTTGGATTTAGGCTTCAATAATAAAATACTCTTGTTTGATAAAGTATATTAAGTGTGGACAGTGGTTTCATTGCCATGTTATTTCAAACTTACACTGCTGGTGATGTTAAAGTGATGTAACTTATTCTCATTTGGAAATGACTTGGTGTAGATACTATGATTGATGAACACTGTCTACCTATATTAAAGGGAATGTCACATCACGTAAAAGAGATTCCTTGATCTGCCAATGTAAACATTTCATGAGGCAGGAAAAGTGAGCTACAGGGTCAGCAGCTCATCATATCTAAGACCAGGCTGGAAGTCACGGGAATTAGCTGCAGGTGCTTAGGGTTTTGAAAGTGCTGAAGGGACGAAAGGCCAATGTGTTGGCTCCAGGTTAGTTCTTATGATCAGCTATTCTTTTTATCTTCTCATAAGACCACCTCTCTCGTTTGCTGCAAAGGATGTGGTTGGGAGGTGGGGGCCAAGGAGTTATTTATGTTTGATTTCACATAGGCACTAGAATCCCTCCAATGAGGACTACATAGCAATGAAAAATAAAACCTGTATTAGCTTAAGAAGACTGGGGACAGCCACTGGGATAGAGCATTAGAATTATTCATGTAATCCCAAACATTAACAGTAAATCAAGACAATGGACTATTTAGTGTTTAGACCTGTGCAATTTCTAGCCCCTTTCCACACATTCTTTTTTTGTTTATCTCCTGAGAGATGCCCACATGTGTACAATACAAAGAACTGAGTCATAAAAGCAGAGGCCTGTTAGCCTCCCCGAGGACCAATTAATGGTGCTCCAAATCTTGTGGACAGGCAGATAAAAAGGAGAGAGCAAGCTAAGGGGAAGAGGATGAATACTCAACTAGAAGAGGGAAAGATTTCTTTCTGTCAGATGTTGGAAGGGACTTCTTTAGCTATTCTTATCTAACTTCTTTAGGGTTTGTGGCTATTTTATTTTTCTTTCTTATTTTTTATCTCAATGACTTCTGTAGTCCCCCTAGTTCTAATGTGAAGAGAGAAAGAAATAATGCTTCAAAATATCAATTAGACTTTCCTCTGGACTGATAACAGCATGGCTCTGGTTAGAAAAAAAGATAATAAGAAGGGCCGTTTAGAATGTGCCTTCTCCCCCTTTCATATATTGGCAGGTTTATTGATAGGAGCTTGAGTTTGTATTACCGTTTGTCTCTCCAAGCTGGATATAACTGTGAAGGCAGGGTGCTTTGTAGTGCAACCTTTAGCTCCAATCTCACCCCCTACGAGTCCGCAGGCCTTTGAACAGAAACCGAGTGGCACTTTGAAATCAGGAGTTGAAAGTGTTTGACATGGAAAGGGGGGCTTGAAAGTCTTGCTCTTTGAACCTTTTCAAAGTCCCACAGAAAGTACAGGCAGGACAATGATGGGCAGGCTGGAGCTCTGGGCAAAGAGTGGCTGTGTGGTAATGAGGACTTAAATGTTTCCTCGGCCCCATCTTATTCTTGTTTCCTCCCAGCCAGGGAATTAAAACTACCTTAAGATAACATAGTGATCCAGTCCTTGCCTCATTGTAAGAGTGGGAGGTTTCTTTCTAGCAAGTGAATCTTTTGATTAATGTTTTGATGAGAAGAAAACATTCAGTCAATGAACATTAGACATTGGGCATCAGGATTCTCCCATCTCAGAGAATTGGAAAGACGCATGAGCTTGAAAAATTTTACTTTTTGGGTAACTACATTTCTTAAGGATGAATGGAATGCTTAGCATCGTATGCAAGGGTATTGGTCCTTATTCCATATTTTCTTCTGCTTGATTTTAAAGTGTGTTGTATTCTAAACACATTTTATAAAGCAGCACTCATGTCAGAGATGAGTATAGGAAGACATGATACTTTACCCTTTGGGAAATTGAACCCTTAGCCCATCAGAAAGCAAAATTGCAAAGATAAAAGCATTATACATATTACTTCCCTCCTTAATCATTCTTTGGGTGTGAAAATGCTTATCCTGGCTAGAAAGATAGCTCATCAGTTAATGTGCTTGCCAGGCAAGAAAGAGTATCAGAGTTGTGGTTGCTTCATCCATGCAAATGTAAGGAATGTGTGAGGGCTCACATTCAATTTCAGTCTTGAAGACAGAGAGGGTACAACCCTGGAATAAACTTCCTAGGGAGGATGGTGTTATTCGTGGGCTACACGGTTTAATTGAGAGACCCTGCCTCAAAAAAATAAGGTGAGGAACAATGGAGGAAGATCCCTAACATTGACCTCAGGCCCCCACATACATTTGAATACAAACATACCAGCATACACTTGTGCCTTAAATCGTGTAAACATACATACATATATACATGAACACCACACACTGACAAGAAGATAAAGATGAAGGATAAGAAGGAAAAGAAGAGAGAGGAGGAGGAAAAGAAGACAACATTTATCAGCAACTAACAGCACAGAAGTATTCAAAAACATTTTACAGTACTGAAACTAAAAATGCTTCCATGAAATTCATCCTTTGACCAGTGGACTTCCTTAATACTAAGTCTGTGATATTAGATAAGACATAATGAACCAAACAGAATAAAGCTAACGTATTGGTGATGCTAAATTTTATGCTTTCAAATTTATTTAAACATTTTGGTGATAGTTAAAAAGAGTCCTCTTAAAGGGAGATTTATACCGATAGTACTATCATCTTGCTTAATACAGTTTGGTGTTCAATTTAGTAAAGGGAATTTTAATGGGAATTGCCTTTCCAAGGCTCACATGTTTGAACATCTGTCTCCTGTTTGTTGTCATGGCTTGGGGATGGTATGGGATAGTTAGGTGGTAGAGGCTTGATAAAAGAAGTATGTGACTGGAGTTGAGTTTTGAGAGTTATAGCTTTGCTTCCCTTCCCATTTGCTCTCTTGGCTTCAAGTGAAAATGTGATTACTCAGCTTTCTGCTTCTGACCTGAAGACATGTTCCATGTGAAGATGCATGCATTTCTTTCTGGAATCATAAGCCAAAATAAATTATTTTTCCATAAGTTATTCCTAGTTATGGTGTTTCATCACAGCAACCAAAATCAAAAAAGATAGAAAGAAATTACCATACCTACTAAGCACATGATGAATGCAATGTTTCAACTGTTGACAAATATGTTCCTATTAATCTTTTCTCTAAAACAGATATTGACAAAATTTCACCTGTCTTGCAGATGATCTTCAGGCACAGACATTTATAGAAAAAAAGATGGCTACAATATGAAAATAAAGTTGAAAACAGAATTTGTGACCAGGCAGCGGGAGCACATGCCTTTAATCCCAGCACTCAGGAGGCAGAAGCAGATGGATCTCTGTGAGTTCCAGACCATCCTGGTCTACAAGAGCTATTTCCAGGACAGGTTCCAAAGCTACAGAGAAACCCTGTCTAAAAAAATTAAAAAAAATGAATTTGTGTTCATTAAATCTGATTTCAACCTTAGAAAATATGGGTCATTATTTGCTTTCCAAATAAGTGTTAATAATGTATTAACAATAAATCTATGTTGAAATTAATATGTCTAGACATTTCCATAAAGATGACAATTAAGATCATTTTGACAATTGCATATATATATATATTCTTTAAAACGTCATCTTCCTAAATATTTCTGACTGGCCTGGCACACACTATGTAGCTTAGCTCAGCCTCAAATTTGCAACAATTCCCCAGTCTCTCAGTCTACCAAGGACTGGGCTGATAGACATTTTCCACTACAACTGGGCTTAAATTCCCTTCATTTAAAGAAGATGAATTAAATGCACCTGTTACATAACTTTAAGGCTTTGATGTTGAGAATATATGCCAATATACAAGTGACCACTCTTTCCAAACCTTACAAAGAACTAATGATACACAGAACTTAGTTTAAATATGTAGAACCTTAAAATACCATCTTCAATTCTTTATATAGATATCAGTTAACTTTGCTTTATCTAGATAATTAATGTGGATAAAAGGCACAATTTAATCAAAATACAAATTCCAATGTGCTCCAATACAAAAATAATATCACACTTTTGTGGTTATTTCCTCAAGGAAGGAAACAATATTTGACAGGGAGATAAAAACCCTCTAGATCCCTGCCACGTATTGATTGGATAACAAAGGCTTTTTTTCCTGAAGGTTTGAAATTTTGAAAAATACACTTATCTGAAGGCGTAAGTCACGAACAATGCCACACCAGTTTGGAATTATGATTAATAGGGTGGTATTTATTTAAAAGGGGAAAAAACTTACAGATCACCGTCCCAGACAACAGCCCTCTGTGCAACCAGGAAGGGAGTCTAGTCTCCAGTGGAGCAGGAAGTGAAGAGAGTGAGCAGAAGGAAGTAGCTGCTTTTTAAAAGGACAAAGACCACGCCCCAATGGGATGGCATCTTAGCAGCTATAGGCTGGAGGAGCTGAAGGACCTCACACAACACTTATCCCCGTTATAAAATTTTGTTTTGTTTTTTATAACTAACTCTACATTGCAACTACATAACCCAGGTTTAAAAATAATGACAGTTACTCTAATGAACAGACATCTTTGTTAAATCCATTCTGGCAGGAAAATGTCTCATTCTTTCCACAGGTTTCTTGGACAACTAATGCTGGTTTATATCTGCTACTTTCTGTTAATTTTAAATGAAATGTGTTGTTATTTACAAATATTTTTATTACTTATTTGAGCACAAATATTTGCAAGTATTCATATAAATATGAACTTTATTAGCAAAGGACACTGAAAGAAACTGACTGGGTGCTGATCCATGGCTTTCACAATTTTAATTATGAAACTTTGTGCAAGTTTCTTAATCTTTCTGTACCTCTCTACACTCTTTGGCAAAGTAGTTATAGTTAATATGACACATTCCTAGAGAAAATGAGGGGATTAAATTGAAAAGGAACCTATAATACCTGGTACAGGATGGAAAGAAAAAGAAAAGTTGGTTACAATGCTCATTAAAGTTACTTTATCTTTTTTTTGTTTTGTTTTATTACTATTATTAATTATTTATTAAGGATTTCTGCCTCCTCCCCACCACTGCCTCCCATTTCCCTCCCCCTCCCCCAGTCAAGTCCCCCTCCCTCCTCAGGCCAAAGAGCAATCTTAAGTACTATAGGTGACAAGTGTCATTAATTTTTTAAGTTTTGTATGTGTGAATGTGCATGAATGAATGTGTGTTCACATGAGGACAGATTGTGGGAGGGAGTTCTCTACTCCTACCACGTGCATCTTAGGAGCCAAACTCATGTCAACAGGCTTGCCAGTAAAGTGTCTTTTTCTTTCATGTGTTTTAAATACTTTCTATTGCTGTGATAAAATATCAGGATTAAAAGCAACTTGAGGGAGAATGGTTGTTATCTTCTGGTGTTTGAGGGCTAGAGTCTGTAACAGAGGGGAAGGTGTGATATGGAGGAGCATGGAGATCACATATCAGCCACACACAGTAAGTAGAGAGTGTGAACAGGAAGTCAGGTATGACTACAGACACCTAAAGTTCTCCCACAGTGATGTGCATCCTCCATCATGGCTCCACCTATTAAGACTCATAACCTCCCCAAAGAATGCCACTAACTGAGAATCAAGTCTTCAAAAGGGCATCTCTGGTGGATATTTATCATTTAAACAATAACACTATCCGTAAAATCACTGTCTTACATCTGATTTCTGGTTTTCGTGTGTAAACACTCAGTAGTCACTCTTTAGCTTTTAAAACTAATTAGGCTTTTGTTATTGCTGTTTCCTGGGAGTTACATACACAAGACTGTCTAAAGAGCACAAGAGGTTAACATTACAGGAGGTTAATGTTATTGCATGTTTTCTCACTGAAATTTAGTTCACCATATAACAGCAAAAGAGAAGTCATGGATATATTAATTTGCACAAAACTGTTATTAAGAGAATTTTTATCAGCTTAAGAAATTATTGGAACTTTGTTTTCTATTATAAATTTATGATATATATATTAACACATATATTTGCATGTGTCCATTTGTGTGAATATTATTCACAGAAATACATATTAGTGTTATTGTAGATATCCAACCATGAATCATTAGAAATAGCAGAAACTCTGAAGAAAAAAAAGAAAAATAAGAACTTCACTTGTTTTTATGCAGCTAGGAACTATAGAATGTATATGTTTAAAGATGGCTGAACACAGAAAAGTTATTTCTATAGAAGTATAGCATAATGTATCTTCTTTGTGCATGTATGTTTATGATATCTGAGTGTGCGCATTTATGTTCATGTGTATGAGTGTACCATGACACACCTGTCTAAGTCAGGAAAAACCTTCAGATGTAGGTTCCTATATCTCCGCATTGTTTGAAACAAGTCTTTTTACCTATGCATAAACCAGGCTACCTGGCTCATGAGTTTCTGGACATTCTCTGATATCTGCTTCTATTTTCCCATAGATCTCCTGAGATTATAGACCCTGGGCTACTGAGTCCATGTTTTTCACACAGGACTTTCAGGATTTGAAGATCTGAACTCAGGCCATCAGGTTTGTGCTATATAATTCTTTATAAGTAGAAGGAACATTGCTAAACTTACAATGTAGGATATATGTAATTCAAGAGTTCCATGAATAATCAGTATATTCATTCATTTATCAAGTACTTGGGTACAGTTATAATCTTCTATCACTGTATGTCAGGCACCACTTACACTAGAGAAATATTAAAATGTGGAAATTTATTTAGCTATACTATCATCTCAACATACCATAGTATATGTGGTTCACCTAAGATCAACATGGCAAGCAGCATCAAATACTATTATCCAATAGGATCAGCTTTAGATTAGCAATATTGACACTTAGCACTGAAAGTGTGGGATTCATGTTTTCTCTCTTAACTTCCCAAGTGGTGTAGCTCTCAGAATGTTGCACAAAAATAGAAGGACAACTTTGAAAACTGAAGATCTTTAAGTAGGTAAAAACTGTATCTTATATGTGTAGAGAGAACCTAATACTATTGTTTTGCTGAACAAAGGATCTATCATACTACCTTCCAAATACTTATGTGTATACACTTAGTTTGATGCTGCTCTCAACCTTGGCCAGTGAAGATTATTTCTTCAGTGGGCATCAGTTCCTGCTAATACTCATATCTGATGCATATCCTGAGATTAAGCAACTGTGGAGTCTTAGTCATAAATGATACATCTGCATAAACAAACCTTACAAGTTTCAGGGAACATGGTTAAAGAGGGAGTCGAAAAATATAATAGCTGTAAGATGAGAAGCAGTGTTACGAAATATGGTCTTATGAATATTATATGACCATTGGATTCACAAACTCACTGGAGTGGCATTTGCCTACAAAAGAGTCACAGAAGAAGATCAAGTCAGCAACAACTGCCAATATTACAGTAGATAACTTTCTCTGAATTCCATGAGTTACAACAAAAGACAGAGAAAGCATGTATGAGAGACCAGAGGTGTCTGAGGGTGCCCTGGGGATCTAGGAAAGGATAATAGGGGAGGGATTTTGATAAAAATGCATTGTACACAAGCATGAAATAAAATAAATAAATTAATAAAAGCCTTTGACAAAATCTAACACCCCTTCATCATAAAGGTTCTGGAAACAATGGGGGATACAAGGAACATACCTAAGCACAATAAAGGGAATACACAGCAAGCTGACATCCAACATCAAATTAATCTGAGAGAAACTCTAAGTTATTCCACTAAAATCAGGAACAAGACAAGGCCACCCACTCTCTCCATACCTGTTCAATATAGTACTTGAGGTTCTAGTTAGAGCAATAAGGCAACAAAAGGAGATCGAGGGGTCACAAATTGAAAAGAGAAGTCAAACTTTCACTATTTGCAGATGGTAAGATTGTATATGTAAGTGACACCAAAAATTTTACCAAAGAACTCCTGCAGCTGATAAACCCCTTAAGTAATGTGACTGGATAAAAGGATAAGTACAAAATAAGTCAGTAGCTCTCTTATATACAAATAATAAATGGGCTGAGAAAGAAATTAGAGAAATAACACCCTTTAAAACAGGCACAAATAACATAAAATAGCTTGGGTAACTCTAACCAAGCATGTGAAAGATCCATATGAGATGTTTCAGTCTCTGAAGAAAAAAATTGGGGAAGAAACCAGAAAGTGGAAATATTTCCCACGCTCATGAATAGGTAAAATTGAAATCTTACTAAAGGCAATCTACAAATTCAATGCAATTTCCATCAAAATCCCAACACAATTCTTCACAGACCTTGAAAGAACAATACTCAACTTTATATGGAAAAACAAAACACCCAGGATAGCCAAAACAATCCCGTACAATAAACAAACTTCTTGAGGTATCACTATTCCTAACATCAAGCTCTACTGTAGAACTATAGTAGTAAAAACAGTTTAGTATTGGCATAAAAACAAACATGCAGATCAAATGAATTGAACTGAAGACCCTAACATAAATCCACATATCTATGAACAAACACCCAAGTTTTGAAAAAGAAGTAAAAAAATTACAATGTTAAAAAAAAACATCTTCCACAAATGGTGCTGGCATAACTGGATGGTAGCATGTATAAGAATGCATATAGATCCATATCTATCACCCTGCACAAATCTCAAGTCCAAGTGGATCAAAAACCTCAACATAAACCCAGTTTGTTCTGAAGCTGATAGAAAGGAAAGTGGGAAGGAACCTTAAATGCATTGGCACAGGAGACTACTTCCTGGATATAACATAGACACTGAGACAGACTATACTTAAATGGAAGCTCCTGAAACTGAAAAGCTTCTGTAAGGCAAAGGACACATACAATAAGACAAAATGACAGCATACATTTGGGAAAAGAGCTTCACCAACCCCACATCTGGCAGAGGACTTATCTCCAAAATATATTAAGAAATCAAGAAATTAGATACCAAAATACCAAATTATCTAATTAAAACTATGGAATAGAGATCAAAACAAAAAATTCTCAGCAGAAGAATTTTAAATGACTGAAAGACACTTAAATAATTGCTTAACGTCCTTAGCCATCAGGGAAATGCAAATCAAAATGACTCTGAGATACTATTATATACCTTTAAGAATGGCTAAGATCAAAAACACTGATGACAGAATATAACAGAGAGTATGTGGAGTAAGGGGAATTCTCCTCCATTGCTGGTGGGTGTGTAAACTTGTTCAGCCACTTTCAAAATCAGTATGATAGTTTCTCAGAAAACTGAGAATCAATCTAACTCGAGAACCAGCAGTACCACTCTTGAGCATATACCAAAGGACGCATAATCATACCACAAGGACATTTTCTCAACTATGTTCATAGTAACATCATCCATAAAGGCAAGAACCTGGAAACAACCCAGATGCCCCTAAACTGAAAATTGAATAAATAAAATGTAGCACATTTACACAATCGAATATATTCAGTGGAAAAAAAATCTTGAAAATTTCAGACAAATGGATAGAACTAGAAGAAATCCATTCTGAGTGAGGTAATCCAGGCCCAGAAAGACAAACATGGTATGTACTCACTCATTAGTGGATATTAGACTTACAGCAAAGATTAACCAGGCTATAATACATAACCCCAGAAAACCTAGGTAAAAAGAGAACTCTAAGATGGACATGCATGTAGGGTCCCAGGAAAGGGAAACAGTTAAGATCTCCCGGGTAAACTAGGAGAGGGGGTAGAAGGGAGGTGATGGGGGATGGGAGCATAAAGAATCTAGATGGCTGAGTTGTGGGAGGAACAGAGAGAGAGAGCAAAGAAAGAGATATCTTTTTATTTATTTATTTATTAAAGATTTCTGTCTCTTCCCAGCCTCTGCCTCCCATGTCCCTCCCCCTCCCCCAGTCAACTCCCCTCTCTCATCAGCCTGAAGAGCAGTCAGGGTTCCCTGCCCTTTGGGAAGTCTAAGGACCTCCCACCTCCTTCCAGGTCTAGTAAGGTGAACATCCAAACAGTCTAGGCTCCCACAAAGCCAGTATGTGCAGTAGGATCAAAACCTAGAATGCAAACTTGTGCAACCACTTTGGAAAGCAGTGTGGCAGTTTCTCAAGAAATTCAGGATCAACCTACCCCTGGACCCAGCAATACCACTCTTGGGAATATACCCAAGAGATGCCCTATTATACAACAAAAGTATATGCTCAACTATGTTCATAGCAGCATTGTTTGTAATAGCCAGAACCTGGAAACAACCTAGATGCCCTTCAATGGAAGAATGGATGAAGAAAGTATGGAATATATACATATTAGAGTACTACTCAGCAGGAAAAAACAAAAACAAAACAAAAAAACAATGACTTCTTGAATTTTGCGTGCAAATGGACGGAAATAGAAAACACTATCCTGAGTGAGGTAAGCCAGACCCAAAAAGAGGAACATGGGATGTACTCACTCATATTTGGTTTCTAACCATAAATAAAGGACATTGAGCCTATAATTCGTGATCCTAGAGAAGCTAAATAAGAAGGTGAACTCAAAGACAAACATATAGAAAGAGATATCTTGTTAGAGGGAGCAATAGTGGGATATCTTTCCCAGCCTTGACACGGGGGAGGAGCAAATTCTGCCTCAACTTGGTATACCAGACTTTGTTGACTCCCTAAGGGAGGCCTTACCTCCTTTAAGGAGTGGGTTGGGGTGACATAGGGGGAAGTGAGGCTGAAAAGGGGAGGGAGGGGAACTGGAGTTGGTATGTAAAGAAAAAAAATAATAAATAAGTAAAATGTTTATGTTAGAAATCTAACTAGAAATCCTAGAAACTGAGATAATCAATAGCTTTTAAAATTTAATATGTAACTCTGAAACTGGTAGGCTCCTACATAGCAGAAAATCTTTACATATCAGCCTTGTCTTGATACTAAATACTTTACATAGTTATTACTCAATCAAACCATCTTCCTAAGATGTCTGTGTTAGTTTTACATAACTTTAAATCATTTATTTTATGAGCTGTCCTATTATGAATAAAGATAGTGAGTCAAAACTCTTTGAAATGGTTTATATGATTTGGAAATGGAAGATTCATCTTCCCATTGATGAAATATTCCTTATTTACCCTAAATTTACAATATATTTATACAATTTGATATATTTTTGTATATTGAAGCAGTCATGAGCATAGATATAAATAATAATATACACATTGATATAGGCAGTGATAACAGGAATTTCTGAATGGTTTCCTGACTTACATAATTAGTTATGTAATTGATAGATACAGCTTCTTTTCTTTTTTAGGGAATTGAGTGAATTTTTTGTATAGGTCATTCTACCACTGAACTATAATCATCAGAAGTACTAAAAAGTCAACCCCAAAGTTGTTTTCCAATTGTCTTGCCTGATATGGAATCCAGAATCTTCCTGCCTCAGACTCCCACACAACTGGGATTATACATGTAGACCACCATATTCAGCTACTACTGTAAAAGAAAACATAATACTTCCATTGCACACAATTCCAAATATTCTTTATCACAAAGATTAAGAAGTAATTATTTCTTATTAACTAAACAGAATAATGTTGTTTAGAAATGAACACGCAGAATTCATTATCTGTGCCAATTCATTCCCTTGAATTTAATTGCCTTGGTGAACTTACAAAAATTCTCATTATTGATTAATTATGATGTTTTTGTCAAAATTCATCTTTACAGGGAACATTACAAAGTAAGTTTTTGAGTGTCACATTCATTGGCATCGGCATTTCCACGGACCAGATTAAAGCTTCTTAAAATGTTATAGGAAGTATTTTTGAGATTTAGGAAACATCATCTTCATAGTTTGTTTGACACAGTTCTTGGATTTGTAAAATAACCCATCAGGCATAGTCGCAATGATGGAAAATGTATAGAATGGTGCCTTCAGATAACAATACCACAGTGTGACTGCAAAACATTGTTAAGAAGGCAGTCCTCGGTCGACATGGTGACCCACACCTTCAATTCTAACTAAGAGACAGAGACAGGAGGATCTCTGAATTTGAGGCCAACCCTGTCTTAGAAAAACAATCAAACAAAAAATAAAGCAGAAAGAAAGAGAGACAGAGAGAGACAGAGGAAAGTAATTGTTCTTATTGTGAAACAAGTAAATCCATCTTACAAGCAAACAAGGGAAAATTTGACAAAATTTTGGAAGCTGACATGCTTGTAACTTCAACTGCTGTGAGTCTCTTATGTATTTTCCAAACCATTCATAATGCATATATCAAGGAAATGTGACTTATTTTATATCAGTTATAGATAAATAAAAATATTTAGTTATATTTTGTTTATTTTTTAAATAGAGTCTCACAATGTAGTACTGGCAAACTTGAAATTCACTATATAGAGAGTCTTCCCTGATGTGGGAAGGTCATATGTCTGTTGATTCCATTGGTTAATCAATAAAGAAAACTGCTTGGCCTGATAGAACAGAAAATTAGGTAGGTGGAGTAAACAGAACAAAATGCTGGGAAGAAGGGAAGTGAGGCAGATGCCATGCTAGGGCAGACACGATGAAGCTCCAGCCCAAGATGGATGTACACTAGAATCTTCCTGGTAAGACACCACTTTGTGGTGCTACACAGATTATTAGAAATGGGTTAATGAAGATGTGAGAGTTAGCCAGTAAGAGGCTAGAGCTAATGGGCCAAGCAGTGTTTAAATGAGTACAGTTTGTGTGTTGTTATTTCGGGGCAAAAGCTAGCCAGGCAGCCGGGAGCTTGGTGACAGGAATGCCAGCCCACAGCTCCTTTCACACTGCCCTTGGAGTCACTGAGATCCACCAGCTTCTGCCTGCTTAGTGCTAGATATAAAGCTCCTGGTAAAGATATTTAACTGTTAATGAAGGAAAAAATTTAGATTTCTTTCCAAAATGCAACAAAATTTTGTTTGGTAAATATAACAGAAACTTTAAACTCCCAGACATCAGAGAACATTCTCATAGTTAATTTCCTTTCCCATGATATATTTCTATTTCTCTTGTTTTAGTTGTCCTCATAGTCTGTGTAGAACACCAGCTACTAAATTTTTTTTAATTTAAACTTTTTGAGAATTTCATATATTGATAAAATATATATACCATTTTATCCCCCCTTTCTTATCTTCAACATTTCTCATGTTTTTCCACACTCTCACAAATTTATGAGCTCTTATAATTCTTATTGTTTCACACATAAAAATATTTACATATGTATACTATATTATGCTATATCATATCATATCATATTGTGTTACTTTTCTTGGAGAAAATGATCCTCCATTTCTCAATAGGCATTGATTTCCTTAGAGCCAGACCCTTGTGTAATTTCCTCCACCCCACTGGCATTCAAATGCTACAGTCGTTTACAGGTCTACTTCCAGGTACCATAGTGTTCAAGGTTCAAGGGTTCATATTTTACTGTCATATCTCAAAGACACTATTTCACAGCTGGTCCTTTGACTCCTAACAGTCTTCTTGCCTTCTCTTCCATGACATTTCCATGGAGACTTGGGTGTTGGATTGTAGGCAAATACTTTTTAGGTTAGGTACCAAGTTTTATTGTGGTTTTAGGTTAGGAAACACCAATCTAAAGACTTTTCTTTTCTTGTGAAAACCTGGTTATGCATCATTATCATAAATTGCTCTGAAGTAGAAGTAAAGAGGACTAATAAAGCTTTCATCAAGGCTTATCCAAGTTTCTCCCTTCAGGCTTGCTTTTTTATTATTTAACTCTGAAACAAACTGAGAACCACTGCAAAGAAAAATAGGCAACCTCCTCAAAATAATCTATCATTATATCATTTTCTATATTTATGTAAATATAAATAATACTTATCATTTACATATGTGATAAAATGATAAATATTATTTATTTTAGCTTATATATTGACAATATAAGCTGAAATCAATAATGTTGTTAAAAAATAATAAAATCCCCAGAAACTAGCAGGTTTCATGAGTGAACTGAAGTATGCAAAATTCTATGTATTTTAGCTGTGTGGGTAGACTTAGTTATTGATGTACTTTTATTTATTTCTGTACTGTTGCTACTGCTAGACACATTAACTTCCACTCAGCTATCTCTGTATATTTCATAAATTGCTTAAAGTCATGACTCAATGAATTAGCACCAAAATTTCAAAAGTTAGGCTGTCACAGTGTTAGATTTTGCACCTACCTAAAAATTTTTCTGTGGGTTTGAGGAAATTTAACCATACATTTCTAGCTTCTAGAAAATAATAATAGGACTGACCACCCCTCAGAGTGCCTTGGAGGATCACATGGATTAAGCCACGTGGAGTTTTT
Source organism: Microtus obscurus (assembly GCA_963919715.1). Lineage (NCBI taxonomy): Eukaryota > Metazoa > Chordata > Mammalia > Rodentia > Cricetidae > Microtus > Microtus obscurus. The sequence continues at coordinate 2,902,465 of CAWTZC010000453.1, read as the reverse complement.
ATATTATTTAATAAATATTTCATTATGATTTATATAAATACTATGATAAGAACTCCACTATAGAATCACAAAACTAAAATACAATGTATGGCTTGACTCAAAGCCTAAACACATATCACCTCCTTTTTAAAGTATCATTTACAGAAACCCCATGTCCTCTGTTGTTCAGTGACTAAATTATACTAAAATCTTTATTATAATTGCTAAAGTATGTTTATTAATTTTATTCAAGCTATGAATTTTAAGATCACATAAAATAACCAAGATTGTTGTCAGGAAAAAAAAAAAACCTTTACTACTGTTATCTAATGATTCCAAAGTTTTATAAGGAATAATTTCTAAAAATTGGAAGTTTCAAAATGCTCAACAGTGTTGAACCATGGAATTGGCAGTGTCTCACAAACAGTCAAACATGCATGCTCTAAAATAATTATAATTAGAGAAAGTGTGGTTATAGCATTGCTGCTAATAAAAATAAGACAGGATGTCTAGAAGAAGTCCGGTTGGTGGTTCCAGGGGGAGTAGAAGAGCAGTATTGTGGACTTGTTAAGATCAAAATACATTGTAAAAAAGTTTGAGATTTTTCACAGATAAATGAAAATATTATTTAACAAAATAAATGAGGGCTCAAATGGAAACTATATAATGCCATGTTACTAACTGTTATAGGCAATTTCAGATGTTAATTTGATATGCTTGGGAAGAGGCAACCTCAGTTACTGAATTGCCTCCACCAGATTGTTCTGTGGGCATGTCTGTGTTGCATTTTCTTAAATGATAATTGATGTAGGAGGACCAAACTCACTATAGGTCATCCTTGAGTAGTTACTATACAGAAAAGGAGACCTAGAGAGCAAGTCATTAGAAAGAGTTGCTGTGTAGTCTCTTCACTGATTCAATTTCTGTCTCAAGTTCATGCCTGGACTTCCCTTACTAATGGAGTAAAAATGTAAACTAAGACAAACCCTTACCTCCCCAACTAACTTTTGGGCATTGTCTTCCCACAGCAACAGAGGAGTAAAGTAGCTTAAACACTAACATGAAAATGATAATTTATTTTTAACATTTATAAATGTTTGCCAAAGCACTAAAAACTTTCAAAATATTTGCCATAAGCATATTAAAAAATAAAAGAGTAAACTAGTATTTTGTGGTACTGGTGGGAACTGAATACAGATAACTTAAGTTGTTCTTCTTCCTCTGTGACATTTCACTCTATCTTCACTCAAAAGAAATCTATTTTTCCTATTCTTTGAGAAAGGAGGCCTAGGAAGTAATTTTTTTTGAAAAATTTAAGACTATGTGCTTACTTTAATATTATATTTGACTGAGATTTCTACTTCACAGATTCGATGTTGTGTAATAAGTTTGTTTGGCTCAGAACTGTCCATTAGAACTTCATATCAGTTGCCTTCCTATACACTAAGGATAAGGAAGCAGTGAGGGAAATCAGAGAAGCATCACCTCTCATGATAGCCACAAATAGCATAAAATATCTTGGGGTAACTCTGACCAAGGAAGTGAAAGATCTATTTGACAAGAACTTTAAGTCTTTGAAGAAAGAAATTGAAGAGGACACCAGAAAATGGCAGGATCTCCCTTGCTCTTGGATTGGAAGGATCAACATAGTAAAAATGGCAATTCTACCAAAGCAATCTATAGATTCAATGAAATCCCCATCAAAATCCCATCAAAATTCTTCACAGACCTTGAGAAGACAATAATCAACTTTATATGAAAAAAAAAAAACAGGATAGCCAAAACAATCTTATACAATAAAGGATCGTCTGGAGGCATTTCCATCTCTGACTTCAAACTCTATTACAGAGCTACAGTATTGAAAACAGCATGGCATAAAAACAGAGAAGTCGACCAATGGAATCAAATAGAAGACCCGGACTTTAACCCACAAACCTATGAACACCTGATTTTCGATAAAGGAGCTAAACGTATACAATGGAAAAAAGAGAGCATCTTCAACAAATGGTACTGGCAAAACTGGATGTCAATCTGTAGAAGAATGAAAATAGATCCATATCTATCATCATGCACAAAACTCAAGTCCAAATGGATTAAAGACCTCAATATCAGTCCGAACACACTGAACCTGATAGAAGAGAAAGTGGGAAGTACTCTACAACACATGGGCACAGGAGACCACTTCCTACGTATAATCCCAGCTGCACAGACATTAAGGGCATCATTGAGTAAATGGGACCTCCTGAGACTGAGAAGCTTCTGTAAAGCAAAGGACACTGTCACTAAGACAAAAAGGAAACCCACTGACTGGGAGAAGATCTTCATCAACCCCGCAACTGACAAGGGTCTGATCTCCAAAATATATAAAGAACTCAAGAAACTAGACCGTAAAAGACTAATCAACCCAATTATAAAATGGGGCACTGAGCTGAACAGAGAATTCTCAACAGAAGAAGTTCAAATGGCCAAAAGACACTTAAGGTCATGCTCAACTTCCTTAGCGATCAGGGAAATGCAAATCAAGACAACTTTAAGATACCATCTTACACCTATCAGAATGGCTAAAGTAAAAACAGCAATGATAGCCTTTGCTGAAGAAGATGTGGAGAAAGGGGTACACTCATCCATTGCTGCTGGGAATGAAAACTTGTGCAACCACTTTGGAAAGCAGTGTGGTGGTTTCTCAGGAAATTTGGGATCAACCTACCTTAGGTCCCAACAATACCACTCTTGGGAATATACCCCAGAGATGCCCTATTATACAACAAAAGTATATGCTCAACTATGTTCATAGCAGCATTATTTGTAATAGCCAGAACCTGGAAACAACCTAGATGCCCTTCAATGGAAGAATGGATGAAGAAAGTATGGAATATATACATATTAGAGTACTACTCAGCAGTAAAAAACAATGACTTCTTGAATTTTGCATGCAAATGGACGGAAATAGAAAACACTATCCTGAGTGAGGTAAGCCAGACCCAAAAAGAGGAACATGGGATGTACTCACTTATATTTGGGTTCTAGTCATAAATAAAGGGCATTGAGCCTATAATTCGTGATCCTAGAGAAGCTAAATAAGAAGGAGAACCCTAAGAAAAACATATAGGCATCCTCCTGAATATTAACCTTCATCAGGTGATGAAAGAAGACAGAGACAGAGACCCACATTGGAGCACCGGACTGAAATCCCAAGGTCCAAATCAGGAGCAGAAGGAGAGAGAGCACGAGCAAGGAACTCAGGACCGAGAGGGGTGCACCCATACACTGAGACAATGGGGATGTTCTATTGGGAACTCACCAAGGCTAGCTGGCCTGCGTCTGAAAAATCATGGGATAAAACCGGGCTCGCTGAACATAGCGGACAATGAGGACTATTCAAGAACAATGGCACTGGGGTTTTTGATCCTACTGCACGTACTGGCTTTGTGGGAGCCTAGGCAGTTTGGATGCTCACCTTACTAGACCTGGATGGAGGTGGGTGGTCCTTGGACTTCCTACAGGTCAGGAAACCCTGATTGCTCTTTGGGCTGACGAGGGAGGGGGACTAGGGAAATGGGAGAAGGTGGAGGGGAGGAGGCAGAAATCTTTAATAAATAAATAAAAAAGAAACACAAAGAAACAAAAACATTTTCCGTCTTTATCTACACTAACCTCTTACTTGATGTTGGACAATTTTCCACCATTGTTCTGTGCTCCTTATAACCTATTTTCGTGCAAATTGATGATTTATATTTGTCTAAATTTATGTGATTTAATGAATCATCATTCATTATGAATTATGACTACAATGTAGATTAATTAAACATAGGCAGTTAACAAATCCATCACCTTGAATGCTTAATATACTTTTGTGGTAAGTATATTTGAAATTTACTCTCAACCATTCACTACAGACTTTGTTATTAACTATATTTATCTTGCTGTACAATGCTAAAAAATTAATCTATTCCTCTTGTCTAAGATCTTGGCCTTTGAGCATCATGTTACCATTCTTTGCTCCTAAATCCTTAGTTTTCATTTCATTCTGCTTTTGTGGGTTACATTGTTTTAGATTTCTCATGTAAATGGGATCCATAGCATTTGAGTTTTTTTTTAATAGTTTTTTTTTATTAAAACTTTCTGCCTTCTCTCCCCCTCCCCCTACTTCCCACTCTCTCTCTCTCTCTCTCCAGTCCGAAGAGCAGTCAGGGTTCCCTGCCCTGAGGGAAGTCCAAGGTCCTACCCCCACCCCTCCATCCAGGTCTAGGAAGGTGAGCATCCAAACAGGCTAAGCATTTGGGTTTTTGTACCTAGCAAAGTTCATGGAACAAAATCTTGAATAAATGAGAGCATGTGTGTTATGAAATATGATAAAATTACTTTATTTTTGAGTTGCATAGACTTAGAATGCTATTTTGTTGTGTATTTATTTGTTTGTAGGGACAGATTCTCTTTATGTAACCATAGCTGTACTAGAGCTCATTATATATACCAAGACGGCCTCAAAATCATAGATTCTCTTGACTCTGTCTCCAGAGATCTGAGAGTAAAGGCATGTACCACCACACCCAGTATAGTAACAATTCTTTTTTGATAATAAAGTATGGCAAGAGAATAATTTTATCTATAATGTATTAAATTCTATACAATAGTAAGATTGAGGAATGTGAAATAAAAGCAAAGCTATACATTATGTTTATAGACTATAAAAGTTACTCTTGTTAAAATAGCAATAGAAAGATTATATTTAATATAGTAATAAAATCTAAAGTCATGTTTAGATCAGTACAATATTTAAGTAGATACTGCTGTTATGTTTCATAGAAATAGGAAAAATAATACTAAAAATTTATGTGTACCCATAAAAATAAGCTAAGCTAGCAAAGCATTAATAAGCATCCAGAAATGAGATTAAGGTTCCATATTACATGATTTCAAAATATGTAAGAAGATGATATTGATTAAGCATTATGGTACCTTCAAAAATCATTTTAATTGAACAGAATAGAATCCAAAAGTTGTCTAATTCTTCAGTGGAGTCTGCTCATTTGTATCAAACTAAGTCATCCAGTTGGCTCTGATTCAATGTAATATCTGAAAAATTGCTCTTAACTGAGGCCAGACAGTAGCACAGCACTGGTGTTAAACCATTAAACCAGAGCTTGAATTATGAAAAACAATAGTTTTGACATATTTTAAACAATGTAAGGACAAAAGTATTACATGCATTTTGCCATCAAATCATAGATGTGAGTACATCTTAATTTTATCGTGAGGATGTAGATTTGAAACTAATGGATATGAGAACATTTAAGACTGAACATTGTGAACTGGATTGAGTCCAATTGCTGATCTGGTTCTTTAGCCCATAGACATGTCAAGGATTTCTTTTTAAGTGAATCATAGATGTTTTATTTGCTTGCCAGGAAGAGGCCATAAGGGTATCACAAGTGGATATGTCATAGTGTATTTATGATGTGATATGAGCAGCACGTATAACAAATGACCATGCATACCTCAGAGGTCACTGTCTTCTACAAGAAATGGTTTATTGTAAGAGCCTCTGTTATATAACTGGACTCAGTGACAATACAGTTAACAATTTCAGAGTATTAAACATCATGTGACAATAATTGCTATTAGTCACTTCAATTGCTATAAGATTGTAAGGCTATTGAGGAACATTTATCCATGTATATGTACAGTGTTGAGTAATAGAACATGACTGTGGGACAAGAAACCTGGGTAAACAGAGATAGCCTTACCTTGTATAACTGAAAGACTAGGATGATATTTGATATTAGATGTCAACATCGAAATCTGTTATTCATTCTTCAGTTTTGAGATCTAAATAACTTTGCATGCCATTGACTAAAGATGAAGTCAAATTCTTTTGAAAAAGCACTTTGAAATATTTTCCCAAATAAATAAGTTATGTATATAATATGAATTTGTGTATATATATACATACATATATGATATATATATGTATGTATCAACCATATTTCTGTCTTCCTATCAAATTTATCTATGTATCATCTCATTGCCATCTCTATTACATCTATATTAGTAACATATCTTCCATTTATGTGTATAAATATCTATTCTATATGTTTGTATGATATATATCATATATTTATCATCTTTATATCTGTATCTATAATATATATAAACAATGTTTTTGCTTACTCATCTAGATTTTGTTATATATGTATCTACTTATAAATCTATTTATCTATCATGTTTACCAATCATAAATATATCATTCATATATATATATATGCATTCATAATTTTCTGTATTATAGTTGACAATCTCTCATCTATTATCTATCAGGGTAGATGGTGATAGAAATGAAGAACACATTTTATGGGGATTGATGAGACTCTGAGACATGGCACACAGGTAGTTCAAAAACTTATTGCTGCAGGATTATAGAGGATAGTAGATACATACAGACAAGATACAAATTACTTTCACAGTAGGCCCCAAAGTCATGAGGAGAATTCTGACATATCTCCCTAAATTTTTTCCTTGATTTACTCTAGATCATTTAAATTATAGAGAGTATTTTAGAAAGGATAAAACAGAAATTTCAAGATGCACTATCTTGCTAGATACAGATGAATATAAAATGAAAAGATTCATAATTTAAGTTGCAGTATAGAATGATAGATTCATCAGAATAATTCATTAGTTAGGTGTAGACCAAAGTTTCTGTCCTACCTAGTCCCACAGCTGTTCAGTCCCAACAAAACACACAGTACCTTCTTTATATAATTATAAACTTGTTGGCCTATTAGTTCAGGCTTACTATTAACTAGCCTTTATAACTTATATTAGCCCATGACCCTTATCTATGTTTAGCCATGTGGCTTTGTACCTTACTCAGTGAAGCATTCTCATCTTGCTTACTCTGTATCTGGCTTGTGACTACAGACTGAGCCTTCCCTCTTCCCAGAATTTTTCTAGTCTGGCCATCTCACTTATACTTACTGCCTGACTACTAGCCAATCAATGTTTTATTATTTATACAACTGACTAATCTTTACAGGAAACAAGATAATTATCCCACATCAGTTAGGGTCAGTAGATATGAGATTACTGGTTTGATATACTTTGTATTCAGTCTTCATTAAGATAAAAAGTTGGCCTTAATATGGAAAAATGGTAGTGCAAAATAGTAATTTTGTACATTTTCTAAACAAAATTTGGATACTATTGACTAAAGATGTAGCCAAATTCCTTTAGAAAGTACTCTAAAAACCTTTGCCCAAATCAATAAATTACATATATATATATATATATATATATATATATATATTCACAAAATTTGTGAATCTATAAGTGATATATGTGTTCATGCATGCAGTGATTTAGTATATCTTGCTTAAAACAAAAATATAGTTCAAATGGGTTTATGTTATCTTAATATTTCTAAAACATATCAATTGTCTGTAGTATCATGTGAATATTACTAAGTCAATAATACATGTTGCATGTCTTAAAGGTCTGGAAAGATACATATGCTCAAAATCCTAGGAGAAAGCAAACCACTAAAACTAAGGCACTTGCAATGTTAGTACGATGCATGGGAATGTGGCAATCTGACACATATTGTGAAACAGCCTCTCCAGCACAGAATACACTTTTTTTACCTGATACATATTTCAGTAGCTAATTACCTCATAACTTTTAAAAACTACTGTCTTTTGGAACTGAGAACACCTCTTTTGGAACTCTGCTGTGCCTTTTGGTCCAGTGACACACAGATAGCTAATTCCTCGCTGGAAGTAAAAAGACATGCATCACATATCACAGTGTCTGTGTCGATACAATGACAATATACTTCCTAAATGCCTATAGCTAAACCATCTCATCACCAACAAAGAACAAACCTAATACTTATGTGTGCGGTAGTTTGAATGAAATTGGCCCTCATAATCTCATAGTGAGTGATACTATCGGGAAGTGTGGCTTTGTCGGAATGAGGATGGTGTTGTTGGAGGAAGTGTATTACTGTGGGGGCAAGCTTTGAAGTTTCATGTGCTCAAGATATCATACAGTGATTAAGCTGACAATTTTGCCTGCGAGATGTAGAATTCTCAGCTACTCCCGCACCACATCTGCCTGTAGGCTGTCATGTTCCCTGTCATGATGACAATGGACTGAACCTCTGAAATCATAAGTGAGCCACCCTAATTAAATGTTTTGTTTTCAAGAGTTGCTGTAGTCACCATGTCTCTTCACAGCAACAGAAACTTTAACTAAGACAGTAAGGAAAGTAGCTCTGAGATACTGATGGAGTTTGAAATGAACACCTTAAAATTTCTCTGATGTCAGTTGTACTTCATTTTCTTGATAGTTTCATAATCAGCATCTTCAGAGAATAGTTGCAGTCTACTTCACAGTAGAGATGGGACAATTGATACGAGTTTGGCCAAGTCAGGTCTTTCACGGGCAGTGGTTCCCCATAAACTGCCCATAACACTGTTCTTAGGATACATTAAAGTGAAATATAGACAGAAATCACTCCAGATGGAAATGTTTCAACAGGGACAATTGGCTTTTGGGTTTGAGTGGAGAAGATTTCCCCTCATGGACTATTAGTACAGCTCCTGGATAGTAACAAACTGTTTCCCTGTTGAGAGGACTATAAAATGAACATGAGGAAGTCAGAGGCCTATAGTATACAAGTTCTTATCATTTGCATCAAAACCCATTGAAGATCATCTTGCTGATAAATCGTATTCAGTGATGTTATGCTTGGAACCCTTCCTTAAAGCTCATACATGAGTTTTGTGAGTATGTTTATATATAGTAATTGCTGAAAAATCATTAATATTGTAAAGTTCTAAAAACTGCTTGCTGTTCAATTGGGTAGATCATTTATTTGAAATAATTTTCACTTTTAATGTTTACATAATTTCTCCTTTGTTTATGAGTTGTAAAGTTACTGTTAAAAAGTTTAATAGCAATTTGTTTTGGTTTTCCCTTAACATATTACCTATTCTATCTGTTTGGGCCTAAAAACTTATAAATTATTTATTTTGCATGATCTTTAATATAAAGGGATACAAAATTTCCACAGTCATGTTATTACATATGGTTATTGAGTACATTATAAACAGAAAATTCATAAATTTCAATTCAAGAGACATTAAAATAATTTTGAGCTATTTTCTATAACTTATTGTTTCTCCTCTGAATTTCTATTAAGTGCCAATGTATCTTCCTACTGTAAGTAGAGAGTAAATGTTCATTTCCTAGCTGTTCAGATTTGAATAGTCACACAGAAATTATATTAATTAGCACACTGTTTGGCCAATAGTTTAGGCATACTCCTACCTAGCTATTATAACTTAAATCAACCAATTTCTATTAATCTGTGTATCACTATGAGGCTATGGCCTATTAGTAAGTTTCCATCGACATCCGTCTCCTTTGGTAGCTACATGGCATCTCTGTGGCTCTGCCTCATCTCTCTCTATATCTTTTCCAGCCTGGCTAAATTCTGCCCTGCCATAGGCCAAAGCAGCTTTATTTATCAACCAATAAAAGCAACACATATACAGAAGAACATCCCACAGGATTATAAAATAACCTTTTATTTTCTAGTTTAAATTTTTCCATTTTCATCCCTTCATAGTTTATCTTTTTGTAACAATTAATTCTACTTTATTATCAAAATCAAATGTTTTAACAGTTATGCTACTTTTTAACCTTACTTTACTCTATTGTTCACTTGAAATTATGCTTCATAAAATTTTTAAGTTACCTTTAAACTTTGTTTTTCTTATGCCTTTATTTCTACTTTCTTCAGTAATGTTTCTTTTCAAATTTTCTTGACTCTCTAAATTTACTGAATGACTATTTATAGGAAGAAATACGTTTATTCCTTCTCATACAGGGCACCTGTGACAGACAAAAAATAATAATTACATATAAGTCTGACAATGTGAACCAATACATCCATTGGAAATACTTACAAAGGCTATTTTCAGAAGCATTAATGACACAGTAACCACCTTAGCAAAAATCCTTCTCTAGATTATTGATGACTCATGAAAAGTGCAACTCTGGAGCTCCCTGCTCAGGTATTATGGCTTGTCAGAGCTCTGCCTTACTTACTTTACAATCATTACTGTTATAGTAGTAATATATCTTGATCTCTCTCTCTCTCTCTCTCTCTCTCTCTCTCTCTCTCTCACTCTCTCACTACACACACACACACACACACACACACAATTATTACTGTTGTATCAGTCCTTAAGGAAGAGCTTTGTGAAAATTTTAAGTTTTGGGAGATTCCTGATATTATGAGCCTGGTTTACTTCTCAGTCTTTAAAGTTCATATACTTTCTGAGTCTCAGAGAGTCTCCCATCTGAAGAAAATGCTCTAATTATGAGAAAAGAGTTATAAAACAATAATTATGGAATGCAAGCTAATCAAAACTGGAATCACAATGTGTATTTTTGCATTATATTATGTGTAGTTAGAGGTTCCCATATGTTAACATTTGCTTCATTTACTGGTTTTGTCAGACTCCTGAGAAAGAAAGGTGAATAAGTTATCTTACCCCCTATTCCCAATAACACATCTCTTTTACCTACTGATATCTTGTGCCCATAAAAACATGTTAAATAAAGAGAGAGACTGACAGACAGATTATAGATACATAGATCAATGAAAGATAGATATGTAGACAACTAGATAAAGAATCATTTAAAATATAGTCACAAACAACAGGATATGTCTCATCCACTAAAATTTTATATGTTGAAAATGCTATAATAATTGTCAGGAAGCAAAGAGAAGGTTAAAAGACATAAGAAGAAATTGAATAAATAAAAATTGCAAAGCCATACATTTTCAGAAGATAGAAATAAAATTTAATGGAACGTGTAAAAAAATCAGAGTACAAAATCAGCATTTGCTTCTATTCACCATGCACTTGGTTAAAAAGACAATGTTGGCCACTAAAAAGTTTTGCAAACACTGAAAGGGATTTATTTTGTTGAACAAATTGTATTGGTCCAATTCCCATGACATACATTTGTAGTCAATATTTTGCATAGTTTCATGTCTTGAATTAAAGGAATAAAAATGTCTGAAAGTACAAATAGACATTTCTCTTCTTTAAACATATATTTTATAGTTTTTAAAGGAAGGGGGAATTAATCAGATCATTTACATAAAGGATAATATGGCTTTATTTTTATATTCTAATTTTTGAAGATCAGGAACTCATAGATGAGCAACAAAAATCCTTACTAGCTTTCACGATTGTCAATATTTCAAAGTGAGAATTACTTACCTATAAAGTGTTAGCAGAACGCCTAAGCTTACAGTTAGGTTGTAACTTTAAAGAAGTACTTAGCAGATAATATGAATTAGCTATAAATATATTTAAAATATGTCCATAAGAAATTTACTATATTTATTACTAAAATTGCATTCAAAAACTGTGAAGTGGGTGCATTTTTATGTATAAGAGTGTTTAAGGTGTAAATGTTTGCATATGTATGATGTATGTTTGCATGTATATGGGCACATGTATGCACATATGATCCTGCAGAGATGATTGTGTGTGTGGAGAGCTGACGTTTAAGTTTGAAATTACTGTTCTCCACTTTACTGCTTGAGGGAGGGTTTCACAATTAAATTCAGAGATCACCAATAAGGCCTGTTTCACTAGTCACCTTGTTCCTGGGATATCCTGCATCTACCTTCTGAGGTTGGAAATATAGGTAATTTTCTCAACATCTCCATAGCCATTGAAATATATCCTCTGGCTGTTTTCCTTTGTTGGAAGAGCTTTAAACATAAAATCAGCTCTATAGATCTTGAGTGACATTTTGTAATTCAATATTTATGATTAATCAGAGTACAAATTGAAGCAAAAGCATGTTAATTTACCTCAATAACCTTAGCATTCATTGTCTTCTATTTTGTGTGAATAATGGGCTAGATATTATTAGGAGATCATTAGTGAGAAAGTATCTTTGTACCATGAAGATATTTCTGATAGAACATATATATGTATTATATTAAATGTTTTAATATAATACATATAATATATATATATATTCATAATATGATAATGCATAATATAATAATGCATTATATATACAATGTTATAAAGGAAAATGAGTATATTGAGAATATGTCTTCAGATAAAGTATATTCTAAATTGAGTCTCAAAGATTAAAATCCTTAATGGGGTGGGGCTCTCTTTTCCAGCAAATCTCTACTCTCTGCAGTCTTCAGTAAAAGGATCTTTTAGTACTTTACTAGTAACTTCACAGTTCCAGGTCTTCTACTGAAGTCTTTAATCCTTACTGAGTTAACTTTCACAATTGCTCAAAGAGAAAGGAATCTGGGTTTACACTCCTGCGTTGGGCACCACATTTTATTAGAAGTATCATCTGCTCCAGTGTATATTCTTAGCAAATCTGTTGAAAATCAACTGTTGCATAAGTTTGAATATATGTGTCCATCTTCAGTTCTGACCTATTCGTCTGCTGGACTGTATTTTATGCCATTCCAACTCTGTGATGAGTACTTCAGTTTTGTAGCAGATTAACTACAAATCATAGTTGGCTATGCATTTTAAGGAATGCCATAAAAATATTTTAAAAGTATTACCATAGATAAATGAAAAATGTTTAAGTTCACCTTACTAAAGCATTTCTTAAAATATATTACAATCGTATTACATTTGGCAGATTTCTTGGAATTTGAAAATATTTTAATACTTAAATAACAATTTTATTTCTAATATTTTCTACATATCAATGGAGAGAGAGTACAGTGTAATGAGTTATACATAAACTTATATTTGTAGGTATTATATGGTATTTTCTTTAGACTATGAATGAAACTCTCAATTTAACATGTGCACCATCTCACTATCTGAATTAGACATATTTTTGCTAAGTGTTAACTATGAGAACCTTAGTAATATTCAGGGCGTGAAAAATCATTTATCCTGACCATATCTGCTATTTTCATAAACATGGGAAAGAGCATTTCCTTGAGCAATGGTTAACAATACTAACATACAGTGAAGACCTATTCCACACACTTCTCTGAAATAACTTGGACAAGGTTCCTTCCATTCAACTCCTATTAATGCATAATATTTTGTGAGCATTGGAAAAAGAGGATCTGCAGTCCTGGTTCAACTAGCAACACCAAAATAATCACTCTTATGCATTATACTGTGCTATGTGATACTTTCACATGGAATAAGCTTTCATAAATAGAATAAATTAATGAAGAACAGAAGATATTACTAATTTCTTCCCTAACTGTTTTTTTTTTTACCATCTTCAAATTATACTTAACCCACTAAATCATCTAGGAGGTTTTCTGGGGACTAATTATTCTCTATCAAGGAATTATCACTAGATTGCACGTATTCAATAGCCTAGCCACAGGCAAATTGTCTACATCTTTTTCACATGCTTAGAAGGAGAAAAGGTAGCATAATTATAGCACACATCAATTTGGAAAGGACAAATTTTTATTTCAAATACATTCTAAATATGAGAGTCCCACTCAGGGACTCTAGCCAGCATGTGAATTTAGCCAAGGGTATAATACCATTTCGTTTTATAACAGAGGAAACATAAGTCAATACAGCCCAAAAGAGCACCATTTTAAAATGAATGATGGTAGCTGATGAATTAATTCTGCCTATCGCCTTGTTACAGTAATAGGAGAGAAAGGGATGCTTACAGTTGAAGGGCAGTAAATATGGAGCCAATAAACTCAAATGGTATAACCAAGCACGCAATCAACCTACAGAATATCCTACTACAAAATGTAATATCATTGAATAATGCGGACAAATTCTTCAAACATCCAGGCAATTTTATGGCCGCTGGGCACATCTGTCTTCATATAAGTTAAGAAGATGGTAATCACATCTCATGCTACTGGAAGGAAAATGATCGCCTATTAGACATTATTTGGGATAACGTTTTTATTTGTTTTCTGCTGAATTAGAAACTGGCATAGAGGACACTAAATTGCCTTTTACTTTTTGGCATGTCTTATTTATTCCATTTTGTGACATTTATTTCCCACAGTTTTATATATTGGTGTTTGCTTGTTTTATTTTTCATCTTCAACATCTTAACTCCATAGTAGATAGAACTGTGCTTCTTCAATCTTTACTTCCTAAGGAGATTCTGCTATAAGTTAATATTCAGTTAGTAAAAAGATGTATGGTCTTTAGTCTTGGGCAAAGAATAGGCTAATGAGAAGCCTGAAAACATAATCTTAAAAGTTTTTCTTGAAACATTGCTTTATATTAAAACCATTTTCCTCATCAATATATAAGTATATGTAACATATAACATAACTTTATTGTCATACTTGTTGTTAAACAGGTATAGTGACAGAACTACTTTTGAAGTGTTCGGGACACATTATCTCTCAACTGCAAAAAGTTAACACAAACACAGGAAATTGTCACTCTTTCTGAATAAATTGTTGGAGACAAATCCAAGGTCCCCAAAAGCCACATCTCCTTCGCACAATCTTCTGGTATACTAGGCTGTATCGTTAAATTAATCTCAGATGTGAGTTATTCCACCAATGTAAGCAAATAAGGTTCCATGTCAAGTCATCCCTCATTCATTCAGTCAATTTGTCATTATTATGCTTATGGAGTCATCAGTGTATATAGTCTGGAGATGTTTAGACCTTATAGAAAGAATGAACTATAATGGGGCCCCTCTCATTCTAGCAGGAGTAGACAGATATGGAGTGTTAAATATTTAACTGTATAATCCTAGAGTGAAAAAAAGTGTTTTTAGTGTCTCTCCTTGAAGGTGCATCTACAAACAAAAGTATAGTGATATTTTATTTAAGTTCTAATAAATAAAGCTTGCCTGGATATGAGAAGAGCAACACCATGACACTTAAAGGTCAGGGAGTGGTGACACAAACCTTTAATCCCAGGATTTGGGAGATAGAAGCAGATGGATCTCTGTGAGTTCAAGGCTACACTGGACTACATAAGACTAATGCAAAAACAAATCCAGGTGGGGGTGGCTCTCACCTTTATTCTCAGTGCTAGAGGGAAGATGAAATGGGAGAAGAGACAGGTTTTGTCTGCTTAAGGTGCTTAGCTGTCTGCTTAGTCTGGGGTCACCCAGCCTTGGTAGAGGTAAGACATTTCTAGTGTCTTGAATGCTTTGCTTTTCTGATTTTCAGGTTGAACCCCAATTTCTAACTCTGAGTTTTTATTATTCATGCTACACAAACGTGGCTGAAATTGTCGGTTGTTGAGAACAGAGTGTTCATTTTCCTAAGGTAATCCGAGCTTGCCTGTAACGCTCTAGAGAAGCTTACTATCCTCTGAGCTAAACTTGTCTATGTGGCTGTCTATATTGCATCCCATACAGGACATTTTAAGGATGTTTTCATTTGAATGTTACTCAACTGTTGGAAGAGGCTGCTTGTTCCTCCCAGCTGCCCAGAACCATAATCACCACACAGAAACTATACTAATTAAAATACTGTTCAGCCAATTAGCTCTAGCTTCTTGTTGGCTAACTCTTATATTAATTTAACCCATTTCTATTAATCTGTATAGTGTCAAGTGACACTGACTTACCAGCAAAGATTTGGCATTTCTGACTCTCGCAGCTCCATGGCATCTCTCTTTGACTCCACCATTCTTTCTCCCAGAATTCAGTCCAGTCCTCCTGCCTACCTAAGTTCTGCCCTATCAATAGGCCAAGGCAGTTTCTTTATTCATTAATGGTAATCGCAGCAAACAGAGGGGACTCCCACATCACTTGGCCTCCTGATTTATTGTCCTAAGAGATCTCCTTTAAATCTTCATTAATTTATCAAATACTAATTCCATATTTTCAATTTCATGGACCTTAAAATTGATATCTTTATCTCTTAAATTCTTTCTTCATTTGCACAAAATATATGATAAATGCATGTTATTCATTAGTCAAAAAACATCTAGAATCTGCCTTTACCCTCTGCACTTAGACAAGTCTCCAGCCTAGGTCCCACAAAATTCAGGACTGGGGTCTCTTCAGTAGCCTCTGATAGGCCTCCCTGATTCCACATTTCTGTTTTACCCCAGTTTAGCATTCAGAATTAACCATTTATATTAAAATGATGTTATACTAACCACTTGCTATAAGTCTGATTCTTGATTACTATCTTAATTTTTAAAATGTCATGGCATTACCTTTTTCAGAGCACTATATTCTAAATTCTAATCAAATGTTCATCTTCACTACCTATCCAGTTTTTCTTCTGGTCGTGATCTCCTCCAGATAACTGCTCAGTTGTTGACAGACTGTTCCTGGAGATATTGGAAAGGCCAGGAATGTTACTTTGACCAACACTTATGTCTTTAAAGTGTTCTCTCTTGGCTATTGCCAGCACAAGGGTGATTTTTCCCTACCCCATCACATTAATGATTTCATTTTCTTCTGGACTATCTGTGTAGTACTTATCTGTGTTCCTCATTCATGAATGTAATTTATAGGTTCCTAAGAAGTTTATCAACTGCAGTATCCCCATTACCAACATCAAGGATTACCAATTTGTAGTTTCTTTGTAAATCCACAAACTAAAAAATATCATATTCATAATTACTGATGTTTACTCTATATAGTAATAGAAAGAGAGTAGAAATATAAAAATTCAATAAACTTGAGAACAGGTACATGTATATGAAGGCTCTTCATTTGTTTGAAGTTTAATTAGATAATTGAACATTAGTTGGAAAGAAAGATTGATAAAACAAGGTGATCATAAAGTGAGGAGAGACAAACAACTGAGCAAGACAATAATGAAGGAAAGACAGCTGAAAATCAGGAGAATCCTGGGCCTAACACTTGTCAGCAAGAGAAGGCCATGTATAAACAGTAAGAAAAACAGAAGAGAAAGCTGTGAACAGAGACCATGGTGGCTCCTCATGTGAGGATACTGTGTTGTTGTGATGGGCAAAACCTAGTAGTAAAGTCAAGATAGAGCTGAAGATGCGAGTTGACACAGAAAGCTTAAAGGGGTTTTCTTCTGGGCCTTGTGCCTCCCCAAATAATTCCTAAAGCAAAAGTGAACAGAACCACTGACAATATTAAATGACTATGACTTAGTGGCTCTTTTTCCCTGCACAAGATTTTGAACAATGATAGTCGTTCAGGTCTGCAAGCCAAATGACGAAATCTCTTTGAACTCATATATATTAGATCCCACTGCCAGAAGTGACTGCATCATAGAAAGATGGCCTACAGCTATACCTTATAAAGCTGAAACAGAAGGCAGGGAATGCTACTGTCACCATCACCCATTCTCCCTGTACCTATGCCATGCCACCCCTCTCATCCTGTTTATTCTGACAAGTTTGTATGCCAGGGCATTCATTTCCTTTCACAGGGCTCTATTGATAAAGTGCTTGGTCACACTAACAGTCTCAGGGAGTTCATCAGTGAGAGATTTTCACCAAACCGGCTGCTTATCTAATTTTTCAAGGCATGTCAGCAAAGCTTAAGAACATAACCATGACCAAAGAGAGCGAAGCTCAAATAAACTGTCCCAGACAGTTGTCCTCAGGGTTTATAAAATGTGCTACAGTAAATTTATTGAGTGTGTGGACATATTTGCAAATGAACCTCTGTCTGTGACTGAGGATAAACTCTTAAATCACATCTTTTGTATGCAAATAGCTAGTACTGCTTTCTGAGGCAGGTGAATCTGAAGCTTGGAAGGGAGCAAAGCTGGCCATCACTAGACACTGAAAGTATTTTAGTATCGTTAATGTATTGGAGTTGCTAGTTTTCACTAATGGACATGTCATGATGGACTAAAGGAAATTAAAAATGTAGAAATTACTTGTGATAGTGGTCATTTTCTAAATTGCTTATGAAATAAATTAGAATCATACCTTCTGGGTTCATCCACATTTTCTTAGGCGAAACCTCCTTTTGTTGATAAAATGGTCAATAATATTCCATTAGGTATGTATATCTCATTTTTTTCTTTTTCCAACTCTTGATAGCCATTTAGGAAGCTTCCATTTCTAGATGAATGTAATGATTGCTGCAGAGAACTGGAGATTCCCAGGAACTAGTATAAAAAATTATGTGTTTATTAGGACATCTTCCTACGCTTGTACCAATTTACTCAATGATTGTCATTCTTTCTGGTTAGTAAGAGGTAGAATCTAAGAGAATTCTAATTTTCATTTCCCTGACAGTTGAGAAAATTTAATTTTTCACATATTTAATGACTATTTGTACATGTTCTGTTGAGAGTCATTCAATCTATTTGCCTATAAACTTGGTGAACTTTGTATTTACTGTTTACATTTTTGAGCTCTTTATATGCTGGTGATATTATTCCTCTGCTGTGGTGTGTGTAACATGAGTGCTAGCTTGTTTGTTGTTGGGGTTTTTGTCCCACCCGGTAACCCACAACTGTTTAGCCCCAAAGAAAATCACACATAGGTCTCCATAAATTATAAGCTGATTGGCCCATTAGATCTAGCCTCTCACTGGCTAACTCTCACATCTTGATTAACCCATTTTTCTGATCTATGTTAGCCTTGTACCTTCTCTGATCTATGTTAGTCAGTACCTTTTTTAGGGAGGCAGATCACATCCTGCTGCTTCGGTGATCTGGGCAGGAGTGGGAGGAATCAACTTCCTCCTTCCCAGAATTTTCCTGTTCTAATTGCATCATTTCTATTTTCTGTCTGGTTTTTCCACATATACTTCCTGCCTGGCCAATCAGTGTTTATTTAAAACATGATTGACAGAATACAGACAATTTTCTTACACCAGGTGTGTGTGTGTGTGTGTGTGTGTGTGTGTATGTGTTGAACATTTCGCATACTATATGTATACTGCCCTTCACTGTGACAATTATTCCCTTTGCTATTTAATTTTTCATTCCACGTGATCTCATTTGCCAATATTTTTTTGTATTACCGGAGCTACTGGAATAGTTCAGAAAGTCCTAGTCAATATTAATGTCTGAAAGAATTTCATCACATTTCTTTAGAAATTTCAAACTCTCAAGTCTTACATTAAGTTCTTTGATCCATTTTGATTTGTTTTAAACATGATGAGATTGTTGTGATTAAGGACCTAGTTTCATTGTTGGATATCCTAGATTCGTGGCACAATTTTGAGGCACACAAGCATAAGCAACATCTTGACAGTTCAAAGCTTTACTTGGCTTTGGCTATACCCACACCTCTTTTCTAATGTACTTGTGGTGTAGGTCTATCATGTGTTACATGTTTCTCACTGAGAAGTGTACTGAACAACCTATCAGCAACCTGGGATCCTCAGCTGCAAAAAATTCCCTACAGCCCTCTGAATAATGCACCGATTTCCCTCACCTGAACAACTATCACAGTTAGACATATTGTTTTCAGCCTTGATCTGGGTAAGAGAGGGAGGAGTCAAACTAATTTAATTTAGGTCAGGCTATGTGCTTAGTAAGACAAACTGTGTCCTCTAAATATATGTGTAGAGAATCTCCTCTTTACCATCTCTGCCTATATGTAAGTAGTGGTGCATATGATTAGAATCCGGATCATTATTAGAAGTGACATACTCAGTGAGTTACAGAATCCCAGATTTTCAATTAAAGTCATCTGCAGTGTGTTTAAAGGAACCAAAATATCACTGCTCCTTAATACCATAAAAAAGAAAATTCAAAGAATAATTTGAGCCCTTGAGTCCTTTTTCTCACAGCGCACACTGTTACTGTTGACAGTGCATCCATTTCTACCCTGTGACTTCACCTCTTTTATGCTTCCTTGCTATTTTGCAAACTGGTTCCATGGAACCTAGAGGCGAATCTACTACTACCACTTTCCGAAAACATTCTAATGTCCAACTTCCTTTTTGATGCTTATTCCTAAACCCACAGATAATTCAATTTGACTACATGATGAACCAGAATTCAGGTGTTTCTTATTCATATACACCCATATGCCATTGAGAAAATTGGAGGTTATCATGATCCCAGGATCGATACATTATTCCATTAGAATCGGGATATGTTTTCAGATGTAAACTTGGAGTTTTTCATCATTCTTACACTCTTTTTGTTTGTATTCATAACAGAAATATGGACACTTTATTGTGACTAAATGAACTGCAAACTTGAGACTCAGAATGAAGTCCCTGCTATCTCTGAAGTGACCCTCACACTCTGCAATCTCCTGATTCATTAACACTTTTATTGAGAATCCTGAAAATCTATTGGACAATATTTCTAGAGTTTCATAGGGTTTAAAATATGTGACTTTCTCCTAATGCAGTGATTTGTGCAATTAACTTCTCCCAGTCACCTGAGAAACCCACATGAGTGCCGCCAGGCAATCTTTACAATGCAGGGTCTGGAAAGTCAATGCTCTGCTTCTATTTTCTGTTTCAGATTGAAAACAAAACATGTCAGAAGGGTAGTCTCTAGGCTCCTGTGCCCACTGAACCAGCCCATATACCAAGGTGATTTTGTTATTCTAAATCTGCTTTGATGTATTAACGTTTACTAGTTTAAAAAGAGAGAACAAGTGGGAATGGAAAGATTGTTCAGAAGTTAAAAGTACTTGTTGCTCTTCCAGAGAACCGGGTTCAGTTCCCAGCACACGCGTGGTGACTCACAGTCATCAACAGTGACTTCAGTTCTAGGGGATCTGACATGCTTTTCTGACTTCACGGAGCTCACCATTCATGGTGCACATAAATACATGCAGATTCAGCACGCATACATATAATGGGAAATAAATAAGACTGTAAAAGAGAAAATAAGCAGATGTGAAAAAAGAAATTCAAGTCATCCTTTCTCAAAGTACTTTAACATTTTCATTATCATATGTCTTCTGAAGGTTTGGACTAATTTGAGTTAGACTTTCATCTCACTGCATCTGACTACCTATACTAATTCAGCTTTGCCTTAAGTAGCATAAATATCAAAAGTATGTCCTGCTGTTTAAGGATATTGAGATCTTCATTAAGCACTGAGAGATGTATATATGGAGTAATGAGAACCCATGTGAGTTCTTGGCCGTCAGCAAAATCACTTCTTCATAGCTGTGGTTATATTTTGCATGTCAATTTAAAACCTACTACCAATTCCTGCCTTTCTCTCTCTCTCTCTCTCTCTCTCTCTCTCTCTCTCTCTCTCTCTCTCTCTCTCTAATTATCTCTCTCTCTCTCTCTCTCTCTCTCTCTCTGCATGTGTGTATGTGTGTGTGTGTTTTTTTTCTGCTTGTTTCGATTCTTTTAATAAATCTCACTGTTAATACATTCAAATGATACCTATCTCAAGGTGCATTTTTACAGGAATTGGCTGTATTTTTTATAATAAATCCAGGCAAGAAAGTGATAGCTACTCTAATTGCAGTCTGTTAGTGAAAACTATGGAATAAGTAAGCAGGCGTGCTTATCCCCAGTCTAAGCACTTTGGCTCATGGACTCATGCATGTACTTAGACATTTTGAGCTACCACAGCTGCATTCATGTTACAAGTGCATTTTGAAACTGTCAAAAAATAAACAAGAGTACATGGTTGTGGTGGCTTGAAAGAAATTTGCCCCCAGAGGAAATGACACTATTTGGAGGTGTGGTCTTGCTATAGGAAGTGTGTCACTGTAGGGGTAGGCTTTGAGGTTTCTTTTACTCCAGCTCCCATCAGTGGGACTGTCAGTTGACTTCCTGTTACTTGCAAGACGTAGCATTCAGCTCCAGAACCACCTCTGCTACACGCTGCCATGCTCCCTGTCATGATGATGATGGGCAGAACCTCTAAAACTGTAAGTGAGCCTCCCCAATTAAATATTATTCTTTATGAAAGTTGCCATTGAAGAAGGACGCTTAAAAAGTCCCACACTATGTAAGAATTGAGAATAATATAGTGGTTATTTTTTAGGGGAAACTCACAAATCAAAATCTTCTGCTGAAACAGAGAGCAGTAACTGAATACCTCAGCCGGAAAAGAGAGCAGACACATGCTTTACGTAGTATAAGAGGCCACGTTCCAGTGGGTGGGTAACTTAAAGGCTACTGGCTGTAGGATTTCTTACAGCACCTCTTCCTTTTGTTTAAATAAGAGAGTTCTTAGCCTAATACAAAATTATATACAATAAGAACAAATATATTTAATAATTATCCTAATGAGCTTAAATCTTGTATATAAATAACTTAGCCAAGTCATGAGAGGAAAGTAACTACAACTATCTAATATTTAACCCCATCAAAGATCCAAAAAAGGAAATAATATTATTTGAGTAATCAGGAAGTGCAATCAAGCAACTTCCAAAATGTGCAAAAAATGACAGGGACAACTGGCTACCTGGGCAATCACCCATAGTCTCATTTGTAATGTTGAAGCAACCAACTTTGGCTAAGGCATAGAGTAACTGACAGACCATTTTTAGAGGCAGGAAATTTTTCAAAACTGTCTTACCCTGTCTTGGCAAGATTTGACAGTCTTTTTCTTTGTGTCCTGCATATGCATTTCTGTATTCCATGTATCTTGTCAGTGGTTGAGGTATGGGCAGTTCCTTGCCCAAAGACCAATTTTGCCAAGAAGGAGACAAACTCCAAGTAGAATGTCTTTGGTGCTCAACATTCTCTCGAGAATAGATCGGTGCTGCCAGGAGCAATTATGTCTCACTTCAATAGAATTTAAATACCATATTTTACAGCTCTTGGAAGTGGTTCAAGATTACCTATCTATGCAGAATACAACTGGCAGAAGAAATCTCAAAACAGCCTAGTATAGACTCTGTCATATGGCTTTTGGTGGTAACGCTAATGAAGATACATAATAAAAAGGAGCAAACTGAGCAAGGAAAAATATTTGAGGAGAAAAAGGCCACCAGAAAATGGAATAGAAATAAATCCTCTGTTCAAGGAGATAAGAAATGGAATAAAGCAAGGAGTGATCTCAGGGACAGATCCCTCCAAGCTAAGTTTCCAACTTATGAAAAGGAACTGAAAAAAAGCTAAGAGCCATCTGTGGTGGTGCACACCTTTAATCCCAGCACTGAGAAGGCAGAGGCTGGCAGATCTCTAAATCCGAAGCTAGTCTGACCTATAGAGCAAGTTTCAGGGCAACCAAGTTTAAGACAGAAAGCTGGTGAAGATGTAATTTAATGATGGTACCATGTTACAGTCTCAGTAAACACCAGAATTTGAGAGCTTCAGTCATGTCTTTCTGGATTTAGAATTTAGGGCGGGAGAAAGGAAGGAATTGTGGAATAAAGCTGTTGGGGCCAACCACTTGTCAAGGGTGTCCCTGAATAGAAACCTAGTAGGGAGGCCATTGTGTGAAACTATAAAGTTGAAGCTTGTATTATTTTGGAGACCCCAGAGTGATGGGATACCTTCTGACCGCTGCTAACAGGGAGTGGAATCAGCCTAAGAGAAAGAAGTATGCTGCAATCAAACCTGAATTGAGTAAGGGTTCTGAAGAGCTTTTGGACATCAAACACGGATATGCAAAGCTTAGAGTTTGCCCAGCTGGTTTTCAGTCTTGCTTTGGTCCAGTGTTACCTCTCTCTGCTCCCTTCCCTATGTTCTGGAATGGAGATGTATATATACACAAATATATGCACTCTTGTTTGTTATGTATGCTTGCAGATCTGAGGATGTACCTGGTTGTATGCCCCAGGTAAAACTTCTTTCATCATATCAAACTGATGTGTACCCTCAGCCTGAGTCAGACTGAGCTATGCTCCTTCATTCTCTAGAAATGTAAGCAACTATGCCACATCTCCTTGTCTAAAGGTGAATACTAATGTTTCCATAGCAAGCTAAGTAATCATCCATTCTTTTTACTTCCTATTGAAAGTGATAAATAAAACAGACTATAAGAAACAATAAAACTGAGGAGTTCAGAAATAGGAATGTAAGTTAAATATCAGGATATGATTTTTTTTTATGTTTTCTTATACCAACTAGAAGAACAAACACCACCACTGTCTTAGTTAGGATTTTTATTGCTGCAAAGAAACACCATGACTAGGGCAAGTCTCATAAAGAAAACATTTAGCAAGGATGGCTTGCTTACATTTTCTGTGGTGGTTCAGTCCATTATCATCATGGTGGGGGTCAAAGGCAGCATGCAGGCAGACTTGGTGCTAGAGCAATGACTTAGAGTGCTACATCTTGTAGGCAACAGGAAGTCAAATGATAGTCAAACTGAGGGAAGCTTGAGCAAAAGAGATCTCAAAGCCTGCCCCCCACAATGACACAATTCCTCCAACAAAGCCACACCTCTTAATAGTGCCACTCCCTTTGGGGGCCATTTTCCTACCTACTCCCATTCTACTCCCTGTTCTCCAAAGGCTAATCGCCATATTATAATGTAAAAAATACATTCTATACAATCTCAAACTGACTTCAAAGTCCAAAGACTCTTCTGAGACACATGGCAATCTCTTAAGTGTAATTTCCCTGTAAATATAAAAATCAAAAAACAGATCACATACTTCCAACACATAATGGCACAGGATCCTTTGCCATTATGTGTTGGAAGTATATGATCTGCTTTTATATATAAAAGCTGTGGTGATTGATATGAATTGCCAAACTTATGTGCTCTGGAAACGTCAGATTCAAGTCTTTGGCATATTTGTTAAGTTGGATTAGCCTCTGTGCATGACTGTGAAGGGCCGTCCTCTTTATACATCTGTATATACCTACTGTGGTTGGCACCATTCAGGCTTCCAGTCCTCGGCTGAATAAGGAAAGTATCACAAGCAGACCACAAGCATTCCTTCTTCACTCCCAGCTTCAAGCTCCTGTGGCCGTGGTCTGTACATCTGAACCATGAGCTAAAGAAACCCTTTATACCTTGAGTTCCTCTGCCAAAGGGCATCATTCACAGGACCAAGAAAGGAGACCAAGGCAAATGCTCAACTTCAATATTTTCCTGTGAATTCCATCCAATTATGGTCTCCAGTCCTTGAGCTCTTTATAACACAGCCTCTGCAAACATACCCAAGGCAGTATGTTTAGTGTTCCTGCCATTCACACCTCTGTACAGAAACTCTGGGGATGTTTAGCTCTCTCAATCTTACACCAGGTAGGATAGGCTTGTGTGAGCTGCCAGTTTTAATTATGTGTTCAGGAAACCAATTCCAACAATTTACAACATGCACTGATTTGCAAAAATGAAACAAAACATCTATCACATAGAATAAACTCTGCAGCTCATTCCATTGTTACTTGTGTAGTGTTGTAATAAAAAATGCCAACAAATGCCTTTAACACAGTTTAGGATAACAAAACCAGTTTTCACAAATTTCACATTTTTAATGTTTTATGGCATATGCGCTTTGTTAATTAGTTTATAAAGTCTGTATGTTAGCATAGTAAAAAGAAAGTATCATTTATGTTTCCAAATTCACTAACACATATATTTATAAACTTCATTATTTTAGAAAACTTGAAAATAAATATAAACATCACACATCAAAGTTAGCAGTAATAGATAACTTCATGAACTTACATATGGTTACGTCAGATATTTGAGACAAAAGTTATGAAGCTCAGCCTTAAGCTTGACACTTTCAGTATCTGAAAATAAAAATTGAATGATGGAGGAAGGTCATTGGTTAAGTAATAAAGAACCTGCTTGGCTGGCCCTCATAGGTTAAAACATAGTTGGGAGGAGTAAACAAACAGAATGCTGGGAGGAAGAGGAAGTGAGCTCAGACTCGACTCTGGAGCAGAGATGACATGCTCCCCTCTCCCGGGCAGACCCAATCAAGCTCCTGCCCAGGATGGACTTAGGCTAGAATCTTCCCGGTAAGCGCACCTCGGTGCTACACACTTTATTAGAAATGGGCTAGTCCAGGTGCGAGAGTTAGCTGAGAAGAGGCTAGATATAATGTATTAAAAGAATACAGTGTCCGTGTAATTATTTCTGGGCATAAGCTAGCAGGCGGCCGGGGTGCTGGGGACGCAGCCTCGCTGCTCCTATTACAACAATTGAACACATGAAAATATAACGGAATACTACTAACATCTACTTTTACCATCTGTATTATTACATTAAAATAAACAATTCAGGTATTGGGCACCATATAGCTTTTCAATGGTTCCTGAAAATTTTTGAACTCTCTGGAATACTGAAAAAGGGGTTGACAACCCTGAGGTGGTTCTAACAGCGTTCTGTCAAAACAGCTGGAATTGGGTTGGCAGTGTCCTCAATACATGAATATCAGAACGCAAAGTCCTGAGCACAGTCGAATAAGGAGTGATGTTTCTGTTCCTTGTTTTTGATTTCTTATCTCTTCTCTGTCTAGAAGTCTCAGGCATCTTGACAATTCCCCCAAGTCAGCAGTCGTGGCTCGCAGAAGAACACATTCAAATAACAGCTATTTTAAAACTTCCTTTCAGAAAGCATTTATTTAAAAAAAAACTATTATTATTATTACTTTAGTTCATTTCTCTTCCAACTCAAGGAGGCAAAATGAAATGACCAGCATGTGCAGGCTCTGTCTAGCTCATGCAGAAGCCTGAGCAAGCAGCCTCTGCAACTTTTCTGATGGTGATGCTTTTCACATTGCTGCTGCCACCTAGTGGCAGGTGCGTGGAAATCTTTTCGCTTATTTGTGCGCACCAAGGAGCTTTACAGGCAGCCTGCAGTCAAACTGATCCTTTTGGTGCCTTAGTTGTGTTTGCATCCGAAATACCACTTAACAAGAGGAAGAAAAATATCTGCTACAGAAATCAATGCTAAGTCCTTCATCAAGGAGAATGAGAGAGTCTGGTAAACTTCGAGGGACGTTTCAGAAGAGTGAAACTTCCCAGCTGCATTGACCTTACACATGGAGGAAGAAATAGAAACAAATAGAAACAGAAAGAGATGAGGTAATCTCTGAGATGTGCCTGGGGATTAATTACAGTCTAGATCCTGCAGTGAAGGCACTGGTTCCATCGCTGTCTCTCTCCATCTTCTACTGCCATAAAGGGAGGCTGGCGCTTAGATCCCTGAAAGGAAGGTTAGAAAATATAAGACAGATTGAACACAAGAGCGAAGGTCTGGCATATTTTATACACAACGGAACAGGCATTGGGGTTCTCAGAATTCCAGTATCCCCTGACATTTCTGTCTCCAATAATAAAAATTCGCCGCATCTATCAGGTATTGTCTTTTAGGTTTTTTTGTTTGTTTGTTTGTGTGTGTGTAGTTGTTTTGTCTTGTTGTTTTACAAATACAGCTATATATATTCATATCATGAGAATCTTTTAAAATATATGGCCTTGAAATCACATGACTTAAAATTTAATGGAAGTCATAAAATGAGAAAAATAGAACGGTAACTCAGTGAGTACATGGAGGGTCCTTAAAAAGCACAATAGAGAAAGAGAGATTTTAACAGGGAGCTCATGATGCACACAATAGAATACAAGAGAATCCCAAACCCAAAGATTTACAATTGAAAGAGTACACTGCTATCCAAAAGAAGAGACCTGGGCCAGAAAACTGAAGCTCTGCACAGTGAACCAATCTATTAGGAGAAAATACACCTAATACTCAGAAAAAAGGGAGAGCAAACCTTTGATATTCCATTTTTCCCAGCCTACTCATCCGTGAGGTCCCAGATATGGGACTCCAATGGAAGAGAAGTCAGAGGGAAGACGAATCAGGAGATACAGCCTCCTAATATGAGTATCTCCCAACGAAAAACAGAACTGAGAAATGGGGGGGGGGGGGAATGAACATTAGGTGAAAGAAGCAAAAGTAAAGCAAAAATTGTGAGCATAAGGAAGTAGAAATGGGTTCCAAAATCAACTAATTAACAATTTACAATGTTGGCAGGATATACTCTATTAACTGTAAAGATTATTACAAAAGACAAATGTTTGATGAGTTCTATAAGTTCTTTTAATGAAAATGTCCCCCAAGGGGAGTGGCATTATTAGGAGGTGTAGTTTTGTTGGAGTGGGTATAGCCTTCTAGGAGAAAGTGTGTCACAGCGGAGACAGTCTTTGAGGTCTGCTATATGCTCAAGTCATACCCAGTGTCTCAGTTCACTTCCTCTTGCCTGCATATCACAATGAAAAGTTGTCAGTTCCTTCTCTGACACCATGTCTGCCTGTACACCACCATGTCCCACCATGATGATAATGGACTAAACTTCTGATACTGTTAGTCACCCCACTGACTGTTTTTCTTTATAAGAGTTGAGGTGATCATGGTGTCTGTTCTCAGCAATAAAAGCCCTAAGATAGGTTCTGATGTAACCAACTTGAACTAGAAAAAAGAAAGGTTATTTTTGCAGATTATTGTAGGCATTTGTGCATGGAAGCTAAGCGATGGTCCTTCACTAAGACAGGAGTTGAAGCTGCTAACATATTTGGAAGATGGAAATAAAGTTTTTTCCTGTTTGAAATTATTATGAGATCTACAAATGGTTCTAAAGGACTCCTGCTTTAGAAGTCAAAGTTGCTCTCCATGGTACTATTTTGAAACACAGAACCCAAGCACAGAACTAATAAGAAGGGGAAGGGAGAGGGGAAAACGCTTGGCTTCTTTTTCTCACAAGAACATGACAGGTATGTGTGGAACATGACTTGACTATATATCTTTTAAAGTGACATCTGTTTGTTAACATAGGTACTATGCATGTGTGGGATGAGATGTGTGTCATGGGGAACTTGCGAAGGTCAGAGGAGAAACTTTGGAAGTTGGTTTTCTTTCTCTACTATAAACATGGGTTCTGGGATTGAAATCAGATCTCAGACTCAGTGGAAAACAGCTTTATTCACTGAATTTTCTTGTAACATGAGGGCCGGCTTTTTGGGGGTATATTTTCTGCCCAGTTCCCCAAGTCGTTAGGTTCAAAAGAATCACACAGAAGTCTCCATAAATTATAAACTGATTGGCACATTAGCTCAGGCTTTGTATTAGCTCTTATAACTTACATTAGCCCATTATTCTAGTTTATGTTAGCCACATGGCTCGGTACTTTTTTTAGCAGGGTAGGTCACATCTTGCTTCTTAGGTATCTGGACAGAACTGCAGAGGAAGAGCTTCCTTCTTTCCAGAATACTCCTGTTTTCATTTCCCTGCCTCTCTTTGCTATCTGGTTGTCCTGCCTATACTTCCTGCCTGGCTACTGGCCAATCAGCATTTATTTAAAACATGATTGACAGAAAACAGACAATTTTCCCATACCACTTCCTCCTGTTTTTTTTTTTTTTGTTTTGTTTTGTTTTGTTTTGTTTGTTTGTTTAAATAGATAAGGGGAAATGGTGTAGGAGTTCCTTCTGTCTATGTGTTGCTTTCATTGGTTGAATGAAGAAACTGCCTTGGCATTTTGAAAGAGCAAAACTTAGGTAGACAGAGAATACAGAACTGAATGCTGGAAAGAAGGGCAGGCAGAGTGCTGCCATGGAACTGCCAGAGACAGACATGCCAAATCTTTCCCGGTAGGCCACTGCCACATGGTAAGATACAGATTAATAGAAATGGGTTAAATCAAGATGTGAGAGTTAACCAATAAGAGGCTAGAGATAATGGACCAGGCAGTAATTAATACAATTTCTGTGTGATTATTTTGGGTGTTAGCTAGCCGGGCAGGATGAAACAAAGGGACCCCTCCTTTGTGGCACATTATCTCACTGTTTTTGGGCCAGATCTCTCTTCAAGAATTATTGACTTCAGTGCTGGAAGAAAACCAGGAGATTTTAGCTCAAAGATTCTTAAGGAGGTGTATGAGATTGATTTAGAGTGAGATTGTCAGGAAACTTAAACTTAATTTCAAGTAATCCTTAAAAATTAAGGGTTAATTATAGCAGATGGCCAGAAAACTGGTAAGCGTCCCATTGCTATTTAGTGAAAATACAAATCAAAAATTCTGTAAAATTGTAGTGATCATTTTTTGTGAATATAGTTCTGTCTTTATCACTCATACATCATAGATGTCAAGATCCTGCCAGGATACACTAGTATGAGAGAAACGGGAACTTGGAGGAAATTTGTGTTGAATCACGTAAAGGTAAGTTCTCTGAAGGGTTATACTGATGGGGAACACATTCTGGGATCAACAAATGGAAGAGTTCATTCAAGTAATAAATAGAAATCCCTAAAACTGACCTGGTTCTGGTTATAGAAATATGCCAAACTCAGTGTTCTCCATACAGTTAATTACTGGTATAAAGATCTACAATTAGCTATGCTCAAAAAGAGGATATAAGGGTGGGAGGAAGAGATTAGGAGAAAGGGAGAAGGGGGAAGAAGAAGAAGAGATAAAAATAGACAGGAGAAAAATGAAGGGGAGGAATGGGGGGAGGTAGAAAGAAGGAAAAGAAAGAAGAAAGGGCAAAGGAGAAGGAAAGGGAAGGAGAAAGGAGGGGGTAGAGGGAATAAGAAGAGAGACTCTTCTCTTGACATTCCCTTTGATTAAGATGCAGTTACCCAGCTTCCTATTCCTACCACCATGCCATGCACTCCTGGTCTTTAAAAAGTCTATTCCTCAGGAACCACAACCAAAATAAAGACTTTCTCCTACAAGTTGCCTTTGGTGTTGGAATTTTACCACAGCCACAAAAAAAAAAAAAAAAAAAAAAAAAAGTGATAAATACAGGAAGCAAGCACTCTGAAAGGTCACTGGTGCATTTAAATGAAACAGTAATGCTGTGCTGGAATATAGAGACCATGATGATCCTGGTACAGATTTGACACTGGGAATACAAAGAATATTCACTACCCAGTGGTTGTAGTACAGCTATTAAATATGCGGTAGAGTTCAACTATATGTGTTAGTTAGCGACTCTATTTTGCAAACCCATAAGTCACTCCTTACAAATTGCAAATGCAAATTAGTACCTGATCATTCACTTTCTTGTATGCCATCAATAAGGAATTGGCAATACAAGATGTACAATGAGTTTTGTGGGTCCCCTTTTAACTACTCTGTCTAGTCACCTCCTAGGAAGACTGTAAATGATTACCTAGGTGTTGTACATTATCCAGGATGAAGTACTAGCAATATAGTGGACAATCAGATAGGGATACATGCTGGGCTTACTGGAAAGCTCTTGTCCATACTCACCGTGCGTTCTGTTCAGACACAGTGCATTTTTTAAATATAACTTTTATATACATGCATGCTTTTTATACATTCATGCTTGAATTTATCATTTTATCATCATAATTTAAAACAAGAGGCCATGAACTTAATGAGCATTTAACATAATTTAATGCACCATATTCATGGTGATATGTTAACTGCTATTCAAAGGATATGGTGCTTATTTCCTATTGTAATATATTCCAAACATACTGAGTAATTAGGACTCAGTATCTGGTCCACACCATGAAATGTTGCACAAGAGTTCCTACAGGATAAACAATCACCTCTCAAGGTTTGGGGAGAAGATTACATCTACGTCTGCCCCTAGTAAGGTAGAACATGAGCCAGAATACCTGTGGAGACTCCACAACCAACATAGGGATATTATTGGGTTCTCTTACCTTAGAAGCTCAAGTGTCTCAAAAGATCTGTTTTCCAGTTAGAAAACCTTCAGTAATTGTCTGGCATATATGCCATTGAAGGTTTTATTAGGGCAGAGTGTGAATTGCTTGTTTGGCACAAAAGGAGATACTAAAAAGTAATGATTCTACTGACAATAACTCACAATACAGTGGGAAAGTGATTTGTCTT
Source organism: Microtus obscurus (assembly GCA_963919715.1). Lineage (NCBI taxonomy): Eukaryota > Metazoa > Chordata > Mammalia > Rodentia > Cricetidae > Microtus > Microtus obscurus. The sequence goes on along the minus strand of CAWTZC010000453.1, from coordinate 2,870,813 downwards.
TATTCCATATAGTCCACGAATAGGTTGCATCATCAAGCAAGTAAAGAGAAAAGAGGGTGCTGAGCTGGTGCATTGTGGAAAATCCTTAGATGTGCTCATGGGCTCTTGTTCCCTATGGCTCTCTGGGAGACACACCTATTCCCAATGCTGGCTAAAGACACTTGGCATGAGGCCTTTTGATTGAAAACTCACTTCATATAGAAATAACAGATGCCAGCCTGCCATGCTTACTTGTCTTTGGGTTGTTTTCTGAAAGGCTTGCCTGTAGGCTTGGACTCAATATATGGGGTACTGAGACTATGCATTCAGCTCAGAGGTTGATGGCATAGAAATTAACCCATGTTCAGCTTTACAGGATAGTTGCATGGGGTGTGATTGTCCTGGGATAGATTGGCCACGTTTTTGTAGATTTTGAGATTGCATAAGCACAAATTTAAATATTGTGTGTATAAAACATGAAGAACAAAAAAAGTTAACACCCATGAATGATGGTAAGAGGTAATGATACATACCAAAATAAGAAGGCTGGTGTTATTCGAATGGGAAGCTGAAGACACAAGCAAGACAGAAAGACTGCCAGCAAAATGTGTGATCACACTCCCCATGCATCTAAGGACTGGGAATGGATATCTAATTTTGTTGTGTTTTTTTTTTCCCACAAGTCATATAGTAAATAGATAGAACTAACAAAGTCAAATATTAATAACCAAGAACTACAATCCTTAAATCTCCTTTCCCCCAACCAGTAAAACCCACAGAAATTTACACTGACCAAAGTAAATAGGAAATAAAAGTCAAACCACTTAAGTGGGTGACATTTAGGGATAGAGCCAGGTCCTTATATTTCCTGTCTCCAAATCTCCAGTATTATAACATTAACAGAAAAATGAGTGGTTTTATCAACATTGTGTAAAAGCTAAAGATAAAATCCAGAAAGCTGTAATTTAATTAATTCTTTGTAGTAATTAATACTACTTTCAATTGCACTTTGGTAGGACACTATCAATTTCCACAGTATGCCTTTGTTTTTGCTTATATAAATTATAAGTAAAAAGTTTAGAGAAAAATAACACATAACAATGGTCACATTAACAATAACAAAAATTAATTTTAAAATGTATTTGCTGTTTGGAGTAAGAAGAGCTGTCAGAATATGTAAATCATCACATTTATTTTTCTCTGTTTTCCTGGCATATGGCCTCTGGGAACATACATTTACAAATGCATTCTCTTGAGACATGACTAGTTGATGGTAAGTATGTTTGATCATAGTGATAATAATAATAAGCTATCATAGTGTTGATTAAAATGGTCGTTTTGTGTTGAGTCACACGGTGGCCTAAATTTATGGTCATTACAAATTTATATTTTTAAGGTTTATTTACTTTAATTATTTTGTTACGTATGTGTTGGTATGTATGTGCTCATGGATGTATGTGCAGGTGCCCAGTGAGGACAGAAGAGGATATAGAATCCGTTGCAGCTAGAGTTACAGGCACTTGAGCTGTTGAATGTAAATGTTGGGAACCCAATTCATTCTTGTGCAAGAACTGTGACATCGTTGGTTCCTGTCAATTTGACAGAAATTGGACTCATGCGATAAGAACCTCAATTGAGAAAATGCCTCCATTAGCTTGGCCTGAAAGTAAGTATGTGAGACATTTCCTTGATTCATGATGGATGCTATGGGGTACAGTCAATTGTGGGTGGTGACACCTCAGGCTGGTTGTGCTGCAAGTCATGAAGAGAAAGTAGTCTACTAAGCAGGGTTCTGCATAGTCTTGGCTTCATTTCCTTTCCCAGCTGGACTTCTTTCTTGATTTCCCTTCATGTGGGGCATAAACTGTAAGCAAAATAAACACATTGCTCCCAAGTTTCTTTTGGTCATATCACTTATCATAGCAGCAGAGAAAGCTAAGGCAGGCAGCAAGAGCTTTTATCTGCTATGCCGTGTTTACAGCCTTGATTTTAAAAGTTGGCTTCAACACCTGACTTCCTATTGGGAGAATAGAAGTCTTGTAAGAAGTACTCTCAGCTACACACTAAGGAGAAGATAGAGTAATAGCGAGATATCACTGGAGCAGATATCAGGGAGAAGGAAGTGTTCGAAACACTGAAACTAGTAGATTGATACTATATTCAGTACTGTAGAAGAAAGATCAGTCTTTCAACAATTAATAAGATCCTAAGATCAAGTTTTCAGAACTCAAGGATAGCTGCCATTTTCTTATTCATGGCCATGACATGACATGACACTTTCTGTTATTTACTCTGTAACCTTGGCTTTTCTGGAAGAGTTTTATTTGTGAATGGATTCCTTTCTTTCCATTAAAGAATAATTTTCATTGTTTTATTAATTATGTGTAGGCATGTGTGTGCACTTGGATGTATGTGCATGTGCCCTTGGAGGCCTGGGACATCAAGAGTTACAGGCAGTTGTGCCTAACTGTTATGGCTATGATAAATAAAACTTGGTTCTCTGCAAGACTAGCAAATGTTCCCAAACTTTGTACCATCTCTTCAGGCCTGTGTAAGACACTTTCATAGAAGCTTCACAAAATGCATGGTTGAGACTCAGTGAATCCCAAAAGACCATTAATTTCTCAATGAGAAAATGCATAGGAAAGTATTAACCATGAATTCTCTGATCACTTGCTATAAACAAACGTACATATGAAAGAGGTTTTTAATATGAAAAAATTAACTTTTAGTTATGACTTAATAGAACAGATTAAAGTTATTTGAATTTATTATTGCTGTACCATTAAAGTGATAGGCAATGAAAGTGGTGTTTAATTTTTGATGTTTGCATTCATGTTCATAAAACCCTATACCTATTATATAGTCTATCAACTATAGTTTATGGATTTTTTATTGACGGAATACAGCAGAGAGAAAAATCATCGCAATAGAAGTCAAAACACAAACATTAATTAAAGAAAAGTTTAAATGCTTGAAAACCTTGCAAGCTGATGATGAGTCTAGGTACTTATGGACTTTCGTTGCTGTTTTGACTTTTATAGGAAGTCTCTTAATTGTTATTTGTTCTTGTTAAACAAGGAAAGCAAGGCTTAGATGAAGAAGGATGCTTAAAAGAAATCCTACTCTTGATCAGAATTGGGAATAATAGAGGGTTATTTATTTAGGGGTAGACTCACAGATCACAATCCTCTGCTGGAATGGGGAATAGCAACCGAATCCCAAAACTGGAAAAGAGGCCAGACACATGCTTTACATGGGGATAAATAGTATAAGAGGCCACACCCAAGTAGGCTTGTATTTTAAAGGCTACTGGCAGTAGGAATTCCTGCAGCACTTAGAAACATCAGGGAAGTTAGTGAAGTGTTTTACTAGTATTGTGATTTGGCTTTCAAGTTGAGTGTAACTGTTCACAACCTTTCCATAGTGCAGAATGACTCTCTCAGAAGTGTGGCCTGGCTCCAATTCAGAGACAAGAGTTTTACACAGAACTGAAAATTTTCTATAAATAAAATAAAATACATATTCTTAAATCATTTCCAGAGAGTTTTCACAGGCATTGGATTTGCCTCATATGTATCTAGATACTAAAGAAAATCCACAGAGAGAAAAACAAAACTTTTTCTTGAGCATATGGAATAAACCTGCTAGGAGATGCTTCCCAGCAAAAGTTTCTGGAAATGAACTACTGCCCTATTTTCTTTCACATATATGCCTTCATCACCTCCAAACTACCATGAGAGAACTCTAGAAACAGTAAAAATCTGAAAGATGAAATCTTGTGGAGAAGACTGTATATCCTGCCTACATCTAGTCTCTCTTACTGTAAAACACAGGATGAAGGAAGGAAATGGAGATGGAGACAGAGACTGAGACAGAGACGGTAAGAAGGAAGAGGAGGAGGAAGGGGAGAAGAAAGGGAGGGATATTGTAATCATGATTTTTGCCTTTTCTAGACATAGGAAAATTAAGAAAATTGCTAACACTTTACCCATGATATATATTAACCAAAAATTAAAAGCAATTTGTAGTTAAAGTTATTGAATAAAAATGTCATATTTCTTTAGAAGAATTTTCTTTGTAGATTCTTCAAATAAATGTTTAACCAAAATCTGCCCTTGAAAACACACAGATTGCACCTACCAAAGTCAAGAAATATGCATATGCATTCTTGGACCAAATTCGGCTGGATGCTTAATTAGTGTCTGGCTGTGATTACATCTGTGGTGTTGAATTTTCAAATCTAAAATTTTAACATTGCAGTGAAACTTTGCATGATCTCTTTAATTCCCATAAGGAAAAAATAACATTGAAATGTTTGATATTTCAGTTGGAGTGGGAAAAAGTAGAGAAAAAGAAAAACTGCTCTTCTGTTATTTGAATGCAATTTCTCAAATGTAAAACAGAAATAAAGTGATTTCAATAAATAATGAAACACTATAAATAAATAAGCATTGGTCCTTTGAGTTTTACTTCTGACAAATAAGAACTTTTTACATATTATTGTGGGCAATGGATCACTCTCTCTCTCCCTCAGAATAGGAGATTTTACTTTACAATTTCTTTCTTTCTTTCTTTCTTTCTTTCTTTCTTTCTTTCTTTCTTTCTTTCTTTCTTTCTTTCTTTCTTTCTTTCTTTCTTACTTACTTTTTTGTATGTTTCTTTCTCCTACTTCATTACCAATTCAAAAGTACCCAGCTGGACAGTGAGTATAATTTGACTCTTAACAAGACAAACACATATTTCCCCCAGACCTCTGTGCCCCCTCATCTTCAGTTGTCAGACACATTCAGTTAAAAACTTGGGTGAAAATTGTCTCTTTCAGGAAGGTACATTTGTTTAGCCTCAAATCCTCTTTTGAGTTAACAAAAACAGGGGTGATTTAATTTCATCATGGTTAGATAGCCCGTATTTCATAACATTCAGTATTAACTTTTAGGCTTTGGCATCGAGTGTCTCAATGGTATTTGATGCTCAAAAAGTGTTCTCAAGGACCCTAATCCTTTTATTCCTATTTTCCAGTCCGGGGCTACATCTTCAGTGCTCCAGAGGCTAACAGAGCAGACAGAAGTTCTTTCAGCCTGTTGGAACTGATTTTAGCCAAAGCATGATCCTGACTCTCTGATATCTACCAAGATTTTAAAGCTATATTTCATGCCAATCATAGGTTTTCCAGAATCTCATGCTGACTTTTTTGCAGATTAGTATTTCAGGTGTCTGGGTTGTTTAGTATCAGTTCCGGGTGTGTAGGCAACTCTCTTCATTGAAAACCTTACCAAGTGCCTAAGAAGCATCTCTACAAAATTAGGAGCTGATAGCCTGGGAAGATGGCACACACAGTCTCTAAGATGTTTGCCTAGCATATAAGGACCTGATCCTGAGCCTCAGAACCTACATACATGTGTGTGTGTGTGTATGAGTGTTTGTGTGTGTGTGTGTGTGTGTGAGAGAGAGAGAGAGAGAGAGAGAGAGACTGTGTAGTGTGTTGTTGTGTTTGTGTGTGTTAGAGTGTATGTTTATGTGAGTGTGTTCATTTATGTATGAATGCATGCGAGTGTGTGTGGTATGTGTTTGTGTGTGAGAGACTGTGTGTTGTTTGTGTGTGAGAGTGTGTGTTTGTGCTTTTGTGTATGAGTGTGTATGTGTGTGAGAGTGTGCTTTGTGTGAGAAAGAGTGTTTGTATGTGAGTGTGTTTGCATGTAAGTGTGTATGTGTTTGTATGCTTCTATGTGTGAGAATGTGTATGTATGTGTGTGTGAGAGTGTGTGTATGTGTTTGTATGCTTGTATGTGTGAGAATGTGTGTATGTATGTGTGTGAGAGTGTGTGTATGTGTTTGTGTGTGTGAGTGTGTATGTATGTGTGAGAAAGAGTGTGTTTGTATGTGAGAGTGTGCTTTGTGTGAGTGTCTATGTATTTGTGTATTTGTGTGTGAGAGAGAGTATGTGTGTGTGTTTATATGTGTGTTGAGAGTGTGTGTGTGGTGAGAGTGTGTGTATGTGACAGTGTGTTTGTGTGGAGTGTGTGTGTGTGTAGTTATCACAGGATTGCAGAGACAGATTGTTGGATCACCTAAACTTTCTGGCTAGGTGACCTAACCTGTGTGGAGAGTTCGAGGTCATTAGGAAACTGATTAAACAAAAGATAGACAGTACTTGATGGATGGTACCTGAAGTTGTTCACTGGCTTACACACATGTGCATACACACACACACACACACGTGCACGCGTGCACACACACTCACAAGAATTAAGAAATATAAAGAAACATTACAATTAGTTAAGTCTTCTGGAAATCTGAAGGTTTATTGACAGTTCTTTTTTTTTCCTTGTCATCCCTGATGACATTATGTGGGAGTTAACATGTATTATTTGTTGCAAATATTATAGCTTATTTTTAATGAAAACAAAATGCATTTCCTATAATTTGGTATTGAATTTTATAACAGCAGGCAAATTCTTCCAATGGACTCTCATTGAGGGCACATATTTCAAGGGACATGATCAAAAGCTATAACTTAGCTGAACACATATTATTTCTAAGTTGGTATGACTGAAAATCAGTATGTCTGAGTTCTGTTACACAGAAGAACAAGGGAAAATAATTACTCCCATTAGAAGACTCCAAAATCTTTTTATAGACTCTAATTAGTGATATGATTTACAATTGCATTGCCACTCTGGGACAAGGAACATTGATAAAAATTATATTCTTCATTGCAATAGATGACACCAGTGATGACCCTTTGCCGAAAGCAATTCTCTCGTGTTGCCCCCAAGATCATCCCAGTCCTACTCATTCTGCCAATAGCCAAATGCCCTGCTTCCATAAGCAAGAAAACATGTGTCACATTTGTGCACATATGCACATGGACACACACAAGGTTGTGAGTGTGTATGTTTGAAACAATGTGTGCAATTAAGAGAATTCAAGTTACCAATATCATGAAAATGTATTGGTTTTTCCTTAAATAAAAATGAAAATAAAATACCATTGCATATGAAAAGAAATATTACTATTTGATGCTGGTGAAATTTCAAAACCATTTTGTATCTATTTATAAATACTACTTATCATTATTTCTAAAACACTTAATTCTTTGCAAGCAAAGTTAAAACCTAAATGATGTTCAATGAACAAGATCCTCTGTTTTAATTCATTGCTTATAAATAAATGACAATGCACAGAACTTTAGTGGCATTAATATGTCCTTTCTACTGTGAAAAGTCTTAAATTATCACATAGAATTTTGTGCATTTGAGTAGAACTGACCTGACACAGATTTTAAAATTTACTAACATGTTAGTTTCTGCTTGTTGCTCTGAAAATTTCATGCAACACTGGTGATGATTTACATGTGAAAACTGTTTTTCTGTGTGTGTACTGTGGTATATTAAGAGCCCCAAAGATCAGAGCCTGAACTAAACAAAATAAGCATCTCTTTATTCTTCAGTTTATGTATATAAACTTTCTATTTTGTGTGTATTTGTGTTTATTGTAGGACTGTGGTTTGTGCATGTGTGATAATACACACATCTATGTGCAGCTGTGGAAGGCAGATGAGGACACTGGGTTTCCTAATTGACCACTTACTACGTTATGTCCTTGAGGTAGAGTTTTGTTTTGTTTTGTTTTGTTTTTTTTCACACATCTGCCTTTATTGTAAACAGCAGTTGGGACACTTGTAGCAATGGTAAAAAAAAAAAATAATTTACAAAAGCAGGGACTTTGTGAAGCTGCCTGGTAGGTACCCTTGGGGACTCATATGTAGATACCAACCCAGAGCAGGTGGAAGAGGACTCCAAAGCCCATGAAGAGTGACACCACCAAGGAGATGAGGAGCTCTTTGTAAATGTCACGTGTGTACTTGGTGGAAGTGACCTCACAACAAAGAACCAGGTGGTGATGAACATACCAATGGCCAGAAGTACCACAGTCAGGCGTGGGAAGATAGCCGGGTTGACCAGGCTGGTGTACCTACTCATGGCCTCGAGCTCCATTTTGCCCCGCACATGATAAACCATTGGAAGAAGACAAGGTAGAGTTTTTTCACTGAGCTTTGAGTTAGTCTGGCAGACAGAAAGTCCTTATTATTCTGCTGTCCCAAGGCCCAAGGGCACTAGGGTTACAGGTGCACAGCCACATCTGACTCTTTACATGGGTGCTGGATATTTCAACTCATATCTCCAAGCTTGCATAAAGCATGTAGTCAACTATTACTTCTAATTTCTCTCTTTTTGTAGCTTATATAATATAATGAGGTAAATAGACAGGTTACCAAAAATTATCACATAATATGAAGAATAATTACCATAATTACCAGCTTTCATATAAGCATGTGAATAGTTAGAAGCTACGATGCATTTTTGATAGGATTTGTTCAGAGGCCTTCTGTGTGTGTTTTCCTGAGACAGTGGAACATTATTTTTGCTCCTGTGCATGAAAGCAAATTGACATATGTTTTTAAATTTTTTTACATAGATGAGTTAAGGCTGCCCTTTGAGAAAGTCGAGCTATGTCTCTTTGTGAATGTCAAACTGACTTACAGAGCCATGAAAAAATACACTGAAGGTAGACAGGAATGTATCATCAAATCATTTGCTCATCGCGCCCCTACTGATATCCTTGTACATCTTATACATTGCTTTTTCATAGTGTTCTCCTGTCACCCCCACATTTTAGCAACTCTAATTGATTTCTAAATAGGAATTAGTGCTATGAAGTTAAATTAAATAGACAATCATTGGATAAGTAATTGCAGGTGGATGGGTGAGATGCTTTCAGGAAAGCAAGAATGGCTTGCACAATGGAAAATAATTTGTATGAAATGATGGATTAATTTTGTTTTTCAGGATAAATGTATTCAAAAATTTTAATTGCAATTACTTCCTAGTCTTAAATGTACTAACTCTAAGAAAAGAGTTTTAAATGTTATTAGTATTCTCATGTGTGGTACAATAAAGAAAAAAAAACAATTTGAACTTGACTCTATTAGTATACATTTTTTCAAAGAATTCATTTTAAAGTTAGAAGTTCGGCAGTTTCTAGTAAACATTCAGAACTGTGTATCTGTGATTTCTCTTAAATTTTCATCCTTTTTTACCAGCCCCTCCAGCCCTCTCAACTTCTTTTTGTAGTCATGATATATGACTGATATTATTTGATCCTAAAACAACATAGTAGTTTAAAGCGTCTCCTACTTATCAATATTGAGCTAAAATGTATTTATATGCACACGATGTAGGAAGTCCTTCTTTATATATGTTGGTTTTTTGGGTTGATGAATAAAAAAACCTGCTTTGGCCTATAACATGGCAGAACTTAGCTAGGCAGAAAAATTAAACTGAATGCTGGGAGAAAGAAGGCATAGTTAGGGAAAAGCCATGGCAGCTGCTGCCGGGAATAGACTAGCCAGAACATTGCTGCTAGGCCACTAGTCTTGTGGTAAAATATAACATAATAGAAATTGGTTAATTTAATATGTAAGAGCTTGCTAGGAATATGCTAGAGTCATTGGCCAAGCAGTGTTTTAAATAATATGGTTTCTGAGTGAGTATTTCAGAGTTGAACAGCCAGGAACAAACAAGTGGCCTCCCATGACAAACTGGGACCCAACATAGTCAACTATATCCATGTAAAACCTGAAAAAGCTTAAAAGGGAATTCTAGACACTAAAAAACAAAGTTTAGCCACATTTTTTTTTTTTTTGGATGGGCTCTGTTTGCTGGCATCATGGGAAGCTCCGTTAATACAGGTCTTCCTGATTCAGCAGAAGCAGGAAAAATAAAATACAATTTCAAAATGGTAGCTCCCAGTGTCATGCTGGCAGCATGAACTTTAGCTCTTTCAGGAGGTCAAGCCCTTAATGTGGTTTGTGGGCGGTGTGCTACAAGTTACTTAGTGGCTATGTGGGCCAACTGGTTATCAGAGTTGAGATGGTGAAGATGGCTCCCACCTGGCAGTTTCAGATGCAATGAATGGACCTCTGCCACAATGGACTGAGCGGAGCCAAAAGACATTGCATCCTTAAACCTAGCCAAGCTGCTTAGCATTTTAAGATGCATTCCTGGTCAGAAAAGGATTACAGATACACAATAAAGAAAAATTCAGATTGAAAAGATCTCTAAATACGTCACAGTGTTGGCTAAATACACGTAGGCTTGGAAGAGAGAAGAAAAAGAGTATAGAGCATTATAAAAAAAATAAATCACTTAAAAAATGAAACAATGTCTTTAAAGAGACAGAGTACGGACAGTCATAGATTAAAAGGAATAAAGAAAAATAAGCCATGTAAAGATGAAAAATTCACAGAGGGTCTGGATTATGTATACTATTTTGTTTTCTATAAATTCTTTGAATGGAGAGAGACAATTGATTCTGGGGACTTATAAGCTAAACCAACATATATACTCTATAGGTATCTTGATTCCAAAATTCAGGTCTAAGGATTTGTTGCTTTAGAAAAGAGGTTCTGCTTTTGTTTCCACAGAAGATGTGGAATCCTTCCAGACTAATGTGGTTTTATGAACCAAGATCCCCAAAAAGGTCACTGTGAACACCCCCAAAAATACTTTGCCCAATAAAAAAAACAGAAAACAACACCCAATTTTTTTGTTTACATTTAAAGGAGAATATGATATAGATAGGAATACCTTGAATTGGTATAAATCTGGTTTATTGATACAAATTTAAGGTCAATTTTGTTATATGTATATTTCTGCTCTTGATTAAGGTATTGTGTTTGTGCAGCTCATTTAAAAATGTAATGTATAATTAAGAAATACAGGTTAATAAATAGTCATCCATAATAGTCAAGCTTGTAATCATGTTAGGTTTTCTAGATATATAGAGATATATTTCAGTGAGATAGGTATTCTTCAAATCTTTCAGAGACCTTCAGAATATAGCATTTAAAATTTTTTAAAAGGTTAAGCCTTTTTATGACAATGAGACACAAGTGCTCCTGGCAGCACCAATAACTTCAAGAGGAAGAAGGGCACCCAAGAGGGTCTTTATGGAGTTTGTTAGCCATTTGGGCAAGAAACTGCTCTTGCCTGAACTGTACTTGCAGGACCCACAGAAATAATGACTGCTTAAAGTTGCCTAAAAAAGATGAAACAGTTCTTCCTTTTGGGTTTCCTACTTCATGAAAGAGTCTACCAGACATTCTTCAGGACAAAGAAGAAAATGACTGACAAACTGCCAATATAGGCAGAACTGTCTTTGAAATATCCTGCTTCACGTAAAAGTCTGCTGGATACTATGGGCCTGTAGGCTGAAGATGGAAACTCCAAGGGTACAGAAGAATGCTGGGTGACTGTCAAGACATTGAGATGTCTCTGTCAATTTTATAGAGTTTTAGAAGTTGCTTACAGTGCACTTCCTGCTTACTTAGGTAATATTATATCTTCCTGGAGACTTTGAAGGAGTTAAAATATGGATATTTTTAGTTATAGTTTTCCTTAGTTATGATAAAAGATAAACTATATATAAATATTGTAATTGTAGTCTTGCCTAATATCTGTTTTGTATATGTAATTTTACTATGATGAAGTTAAAGCCTTCCTTTTTATTGAAACAGAAAAAGGGAGATGATCTAGGAAGTCCTTCTGTATATGTGTTGCTTTTATTGGTTAATGAATAAAGAATCTGTTTTGGCCTACAGCAAGGTAGAACTTAGCTAGGTTGGGAAAACTAAACTGAATGCTGGGAGAAAGAAGGCAGAACCAGGAAGAAACCCTGTTGTCCCTGCCGGAGATAGATCCTGGAACTATACCTGGTAAGCTACATCCTCACGGTGTTACATAGTTTAATGGAGATGGGATAATTTAAGATATGAGTTAGCCAGAAATATGCTGAAGCTATTGGTTAGACAATATTACAAATAATATTGTTTCTTTGTGATTATTTCAGGACTGAGCAGTCGGGAACAAACAAGCAGCCTTCCACCACACTCACATATTTGAAATTCTACATGAGGAAGCAACCTACATGCTTCATGAAGTCTTACTGTTTAGGGCACAGTTAGGGTAAATAATATCCAAACAATCCCAACAGAAATGTTTAATTCAGTTAGATGCTTCATTTCTCTGGTGAAATGGAATAATGGTCTGTGCTAAAGAGAGATTTGCTGTCTATGATAGCTATTGATGCCTTGGAGATCAAAAGACTAGCTCAGTGTTGTCATTTGCTGTGCCAATAGGAAAAGGGAGGAAGTCATGGAAAGTTAATGAACAGTAAGAGACTTGGCAGCCAACCATCATTCCCCTGGATAAAAGAGGGAGGAATTAAAGTTCAGCTATCACATATGAGAGAATATATATAATGAACTAGTGATGTCTTCCACAGGTACACAGTGTGTTTAAATTCTACATATTTTTAATTACAAAGATTGGTTTATAGACATCTGATGTTTCAGGGACTTAATAAAAATATTTTATGTAAATTTAAACTAAAAAAATACTAAAAAGGTGATTATACTCATATTATTTATTTAACACGTGACTCTAATGTCTCTAATCTTTTGCTGTGTTTGAACTAAGAGCAGTTCAAACTTAAAACTGTGACACTATCCATCTTTGGGTTTTATACAAAGTTTGGAAATGAGTCTCTTATGAATCTCCAGAGAGAATCTCATCCTGCCAGAGCATAACTGCTTAGTTGTGCCTTTAGCAAACAGCTTTAATGCAAATAGAGATGTTAGAAATTAAAAGCATGATGGAGGTGGGTCTTGTATCTTATCTGTTGATTTCATTGGTTAAAATAAAGAAACTGCCTGAGCCCATTGATAGGCCAACCCTTAGGTGGGTGGAGTAAACAGAGAGGATTCTGGGAAAGAGAAGCTGAGTAGGAGCCGCCATGATGCCCGCATTCCAGACAGACACAGGCTAGAATCTCCCCGGTAAGCACACCTTGGGGTGCTACACAGATTATCAGAAATGGGCTAGTCCAGGTGCAAGAGCTAGCCAATGGGAGGCTGGAACTAATGGGCCAGGCAGTGATTAAATGAATACAGTTTGTGTGTTGTTATTTCGGGGCTTAAACTAAGCCATGCGGGCGGCCAGGTGTGGGGAACACAGCCTGGCCGCTCCTATTACTACAGATTGGCGCGCCAACGTGCTAATGAACTCCACGTAAAACCTGAGAGGGCTTAAAAAGGACATAGAGAAAATTTAAGACAGCGTTTTGCTGTTCCTGGGTTGCGTACTGCAAAGAAATTGTCCTGACTCAGCAACAGGAAAAAAGTGGCTGTTTTAAAATGCCGGCTCTCTGGGCTGTGCCGCCATTACGATTTCTGTCTGGCTCCTGTGGGAGACAGAGCTTTTGAATGGAGCATTTGGAATAAAGTGCTTGCTTGATGGCAATGTGGACTGCTGTATGCCTGGAATTGTGCACAGCTCAGGCGCACCCAATGGCTCTGAGGCAGGAGCGGCTCAGCTCCGCCATGATGAACTGAGCTGGTCTCAAGCAGGAACTACCGTAATTACTGTGATAACAGCGCACTTAAGGTTTAGACTTTGCAGGACACAGGCAGTACCGTATTACCCCTACATGGTGCAACTTAAGTTTTTAAGAAGTGCTTAACATTTTAAGAAATGCTCCTGGATAGTAAAAAAATTACAGATTCACAATAAAACAGATTCAGACAGACCACTAAATGAGTCACAATGTTGGATAAATGTACGTGGGCTTGAGAGAAAAAAAAATATATATAGAGAAAATAAAGTTAATGCCTTTAAAAATAAAAAGGCAAAGTCTTTAAAGAGATAGAGTACAGATAGTTAAGAGAATAAAAGAAATAAAGAAAAATAAGCCACGTAAAAATGGAAAATTCACAGAGAGTCTGGATTATGTACATTGTGTTTTCTTTAAAATTTTTGACTGTAAAGGAGCTAAGTACAGAGAGACATTTCATTATATGGGCTGCCAAGCTGAACCAGAATGGATGTAAGGGTATTACGATTTCAAAATTTGGGTCTAAGGATATGATGCTTCGGAGAGGGTCTTCTTTTGTTTTCACAGAGGACCAGACCCTATGGATTGCATCTATTCCGATATGGTATGATAGACCACGCCCTCCTGAAAGGTTGCTGTGAACACCCTCAGAAAATTGCTTCGCTCAACTGCCAACTGAGATGAAACTAGCACACAGGTTATACCGTGAAAGACCTAATTAACGACGCCCCCATTCAGCAGGAAGCAGTTTAGAGAGAGAAACTGCGCCCATGTTCCCAAAATATTGTTTATAAATGTTCTTTACATTTAAAGGGGGATATGATATAGATATGAATAATTTGCATTGGTATGGATTTTAAGGTCAATTTTGTTATATGTATTTCTGATCTTAATTAAGGTATTGTGATTATGTAGTTCATTTAAAAATGTAATGTATAATTAGGAAATATAGGTTGTTGATGAATAATCATAAATAATAGTCAAGCTTGTAGTCATGTTAGATTTTCTAGATATATAGAGATATATTTCAATTAGATAGGCATTCTTCATGTCTTTCAAAGACTGCAGAATATGGCATTTAAATATTTTAATAACTTAGGGTTTTTCATGACAATGAGACACGTCTGCTCCTGACAGTGCCAATCTACTTCAAGAGGAAGATGGGCATTGAAGAGGCTCCTAATGGAGTTGGATAGCCATTGGGCAAGAGACTGTTCTTGCCTGGACTATTGCATAAACTGGACACAAAGAACCCGCAGAGAGAGGACTGCTAAACTTGCCTAAAGGTGAGATGGTCTTTTGGGGTTCCTGATTCATGAAAGAGTCTACGAGACATTCTGCAGGACGCAGGACACAGCAGAAAATGACTGAACTGTCTTTGGAATTTCCTGCTTCATGGAACTGTCTGCTGGATACTGTGGGCCTGAAGGCCGAAGATAGATGCCCCAACGGTACAGAGAAACTTTGGGTGACTGTCCAGGCAGCGAGATGTCTCTGTCATTTCTAGAGTTCTCTTATTTCTTGTTTAGTATTATATCCTTCTGGAGTCTTTGATGGAGTTGAAGAATGTTTAGTTATAGTTTTCCTTAGTTATGATAAAAGATAAAGTAGATATAAATATTGTAACTGTAATTCTTATTTGATAACTGTTTTGTTATATGTAATTTTACTATGTTAAAGTTAAAGCCTTTCTTTTTTGTTTAAACAGAAAAAGGGGAAATGATGGAGGTGGGTCTTGTATCTTATCTGTTGATTTCATTGGTTAAAATAAAGAAACTGCCTGAGCCCATTGATAGGCCAACCCTTAGGTGGGTGGAGTAAACAGAGAGGATTCTGGGAAAGAGAAGCTGAGTAGGAGCCGCCATGATGCCCGCATTCCAGACAGACACAGGCTAGAATCTCCCCGGTAAGCACACCTTGGGGTGCTACACAGATTATCAGAAATGGGCTAGTCCAGGTGCAAGAGCTAGCCAATGGGAGGCTGGAACTAATGGGCCAGGCAGTGATTAAATGAATACAGTTTGTGTGTTGTTATTTCGGGGCTTAAACTAAGCCATGCGGGCGGCCAGGTGTGGGGAACACAGCCTGGCCGCTCCTATTACTACAAAAGCATAAACTGATAATTGAATACACAACATTGACATGACTCAGGTATACAATTTATTGTTATGTTATTAATTTAAATGTCTTAGCTATTTAGAGAATTCAAAATGTGAGTTTTCCTATCCTACCCTCCCTATCTCCCACTTTTTCCGTGCCAAATGTATAACATGATGATGGGGGAGTGTCATATATCAATCTGTTGATTTCATTGGTTAAAATAAAGAAACTGCTTGGCTGGTTGTTGAAATTGGAAGCAGCGTGGCTGTGTCCTCCCCGCACCCGGCCGCCGGCAAGGCTTAGCTTACGCCCCGAAATAACAGCACACAAACTGTATTCATTTAATCACTGCCTGGCCCATTATTTCCAGCCTCTTATTGGCTAGCTCTTGCACCTGAACTAACCCATTTCTAATAATGTGAGTAAGCACCCCAAGGTGCGCTTACCGGGGAGATTCTAGCCTACGTCCATCTTGGGTCGGTCGGAGCTTCATCGCGTGCGTGCCTCAGAGAGCTGGGCCATCCTGTCTGCCCGCTAGACAGGAGGCTGCTGTCTCTGAGCAGAGCTGCGTGCTTCTCTGAGCTCACTTCCTCTTCCTGTCCGTATACTATTCTGTTTACTCCTCCCACCTATGTTCTAACCAATTGGGCCAAGCAGTTTATTTATTGCTTATCCAATGAAATCAATAGATTGATAAACAGATTGGTATATGACACTCCCACATCACTTCCCCTTTTTCTGTTTAAACAAAAAGGAAAGGCTTTAACTTTAGCATAGCAAAATTACATAAAACAGTTATCAAGTAAAAATTACAATAATCTTTATCATAACTAAGGAAAAGTATAACTATAACTAACTATTCTTAACTCCATCAAAGACTCCAGAAAGATACAATATCACCTAAGCAAACAAGAAATAAGCAACTTTCAAACTCTAGAAATGACAGAGACATCTCGCTGCCTGTACAGTCACCCAAAGTTCCTCTGTACCATTGGGGCATCTGTCTTAAGCCTACAGGCCCATAGTTTTCAGCAGACATTCCACAAAGCAGGAAATTTCAAAGGCAGTCACTATCTGCTTGTCCTGAAGAATGTCTTGCAGACTCTTTCATGAATCAGGAACCCCGAAAGATCATCTCACCTTTAGGCAAGTTCAGTAGTCCTCTCTCTGCGGGTTCTCTGTGTCCAGTTTATGCAATAGTCCAGGCAAGAGCAGTTTCTTGCCCAAATGGCTATCAAACTCCATAAGGATCCTCTTCGATGCCCATCTTCCTCTTGAAGTAGATTGGTGCTGCCAGGAGCAGAGTGTCTCATTGTCATGAAAAGTCCTAAGTTATTAAAACATTAAATGTCCTATTTTGTAGTCTTTGAAAGATATGAAGAATGCCTATCTAACTAAAATATATCTCTATATATCTAGAAAATCTAACTAACATAACTACAAACTTGACCATTATCGATGATTATCCATTAACAACCTATATACATTACATTTTTAAGTGAACTACACAATCACTACACCTAATCAAGATCAGAAATACATATACATATAACAAAATTGACCTTAAATTTAAATCACTAAAGCAAAATCCATATCAGTGTAAATCATTCATACCTATACCATTTCCCCCTTTAAATGTAAAAAAAAAAAACACTTATAAACCATATTTGGGAACATGGGCGCAGTTATCTCTCCAAACTGCTTCCTGCTGAATGGGGGCATGTTAATTAGGTCTTTCATGGTATAACCTGTGTGCTGGTTTCATCTTAGTTGGCAGTTGAGCGAGGCAATTTTCTGAAGGCGTTCACAGCAACCCTTCAGGAGGGCGTGGTCCATCATACCATATCAGAATAGAAGAAATGAACAGGGTCTCATCCTCTGTGAAAACAAAACAAGAAACTCCTTTCCAAAGTATTATGTCCTTTGATCCAAATTCCAAAGTCAAGGCATTTTCACAATATTTATGTTGGGTTAGTTTAGCAGCATTTATAAGGAAATACTGTTTGGCATCTGTTGCTCCTTCCTCAGCATTCAAACAATTCAAAGAGAGCATAATAGCATACAGTATCAACATTCTCTGTGTATTTTCCATCTTTGTACAGCTTTGTTTTAACTTCTATTTCGTTTATTTTTACTTTTAGCTTTTTGCTTTTTAAGCGTATATCTTTGACCTGGACACTGTAGACCAGGCTGTTCTTGAACTCTCAGAGATCCGCCTGTCTCTGCCTCCCAGGCATTGGGATTAAAGGCGTTTGCTACCACACCTTGAACTCACAGAGATCTGTTTGTCTCTGTCTTCTAGGCACTGGGATTAAAGGCGTGTGCTACCACACTTTGAAGTCACAGAGGTCAATCTCCCTCTGCATCCCAAGTGTTGGGATTAAAGGCGTGTACTATCACAACCAACTTCTCTTTTTCTTCCAATTTTTTTTTACTCTTAAGAACTTACTTTTAGCTTGCATATATTTTTAACACACTGTAAACCATTTAAAAATTTTCTTTATCTTTGAATCTCTTTTTACTGTATCTCTCTCTGTTTTTCTGACCACATAAGTCTTTAATTTACCAAGCAATCTCAGTAGGACTAAAGGCGTGGCTTTGCCGGCTAGATGTAGCTCATTCCTTAACTTTCTGCCATTCCAACCTTGTGACTGAGGTACCGGCCAGAGCCGCATTCAGTGCCACAAGTCTACAGTGTTTCAAGGTCCCTGCCAGCCAGCGAGCTACAACAGACAACACTCAAGTCCTCTCTCTGTAGCCAGCCCTCCTGCCTCAAACAGTCAGAGTTGCCCTGGCAGGATGGCCCAGAAAGCCAGCATTTTTAAATGGAGCAGCTTTTTTCCTGCTCCGGCTGAAAACGGAAAAGCATGCGATCAGCTTTTCGTCAACACCGATTAAGTGTTTCGTGGCAGGACCTCTTAATGAGCTGCAGTGTTTTGCAGCTAAAGCTGAGTCAGGAAGCCTCTCTCAGATGAGAGTGCTTGCTTGCTTCTAGCAGCGCTAGACCCGAGAAATCGCTGCTACCAAGAAAACATGCTTTACTCTTTCCCAAGCTTTCTCAGACTTTCTGTGGATTCAGTTGTCCACACGTTGGGCAGCCATCTGTTGAAATTGGAAGCAGCGTGGCTGTGTCCTCCCCGCACCCGGCCGCCGGCATGGCTTAGCTTACGCCCCGAAATAACAGCACACAAACTGTATTCATTTAATCACTGCCTGGCCCATTATTTCCAGCCTCTTATTGGCTAGCTCTTGGGACAGAAAGAAATATGAGTTTAGAAAACATCTTTGCTTTTCTTCATACCTATCATACCTCCATTGAATATATCTATCATGCCTTTCACTGAATATATATATGTCTATATAATTAATGTTTAAGTATTTTTACAATAAACAATGAGTCTTTTCTGAAGTGACATTTGAAGTTTCCAGGAAGAAGATGGGGCCCCACAACAACAACTCTACCTGGTTTATATGACGTCATGATACTGATAGCGCTACTACAAGACCTGTTTTGGGTACCAGCTGCACAAGAAGATCCCAACTTGTTTAGCTGAAATGGTGCACATCTTGTACAACATTCTGGCCAGACCTCCACAAAATACTCAGAGACTATTTGCAATTTTAAAAGACATTGATCTTGAAATTTAACCATCATTTTGCTTTCACAGGATCCCCCAGAAAGAACGTCGCCCCTATGACAGCTGGAAGTAATTCTAGAGGACGACGTCCCCTCTCCCAGTAAAGTTTGCCCCTGGGTTTAGGGACATCATTTAGGGGTTGGGAAGTTAGGGGAGGAATTTTATAAGCTCAGGGATCAAATTAAAAAAAAAAAGAGGGATGATGGGATAATAGATTTGTAATTGTGAGTTACAATTTTTAGACAAATATTGATATTGATTCTTGTATATTGATACAAAGTTAAATTATATTGACTATTGTATGCATGCATGTTTCTACCTCTGTTTAAAATATTTTTTATGTATTGACATATATTGTATCGATATATATGTATTGTATATATTTACCATATTGCAGTGTACATTTCTACCTTTGATTAAGATACTTATATATTGTTTGTGTATTGATATATATTTACCATATTGCAATGTATATTTGTACATTGTTTATATTTGGAGGCCATTATCCTCATTTGTTACACAGATGTTTATTGTCTTAGTCTTTAAGTTAGATAGATATTGAGAATTATATAGATTAATAGTCATCTAAGTTTGCCATTTATAATTAGACTAATCAGGTTATTTAGATATATAGAGATTATACTCAGTATAGATAGATGATCTTCAACCTCTTCAAAGAGCTGTAGAAAATGGCCTTTAATCTAACTCAGAGTTTGGTGGTAGTGAGACACAATTGCTCCTGGCAACACCACTCTATTCCCGAGAGAATGTTGAGCACCAAAGACACTCCACCTGGAGCCTTTCTTTTTGGTAGAACTGGCCTTGGAGCAAAGAAATGCCCATACCTCAACCACTGACAGAGATACAGAGCGTGCATCAATGGATAAAACAGGACTGTCATATCCTGCCAAGACAGGGTAAGATAGTTTTGAAAAGTTGCTTGCCTTTGAAAATGGTATGTCAGTTATGTTAGGCCTTAGCCAAAGTTGGTTGCTTCAACGCTGCAAACGTCACTTTGGGTGATTGCCCAGGTAGCTAGTTGTCCCTGTGATTTGTTGCATGCTTAGGAAGTTGTTTTACTGAACTTCCTAAATACCCAGGTAACATTATTTCCCTTCTCAGATCTTTGATGGGGTTGAAGACTATATAACTATAGTTACTTTTCTCTCATGACTTGGCCAAGTTATTTATTATACAAGTCCTAAGCTAGTTAGAATAGGATATTTATACTTATTATATATAATTTCGTAGTAGGTTTAGAACTCTCTTATTTAAACAAAAGGGGGAGGTGTTGCGGGAGGTCTTCCCGCCCCTCCAACCAATAGCTGCTGAGATACCAGCCCATTGGGGCGTGGTTTCTCTCCCTTCAAAAGGCTTCTATTTCCTTCCGCTGGTCTCTTGACTTCCTGTTCGGCTGGCGATTAGTCTCGCTTCATGATTGCGAAAAGGGCTGTTGTCTGGGATCGTGATCTGTAAGTTTTTCCTCTTTAAATAAATACTACCCTATTAATAATAATTCATAACTGGTGTGGCATTGTTCGTGGATTACGCCTTCAGCTGGTCCTATAGGTTAGAACATAGGTGGGTGGAGTAAACAGAACTGGGCAGAAGAGGAAGTGGTAAGAACGCGCACGCAGCTCCGCTCAGAGAAGCCAGCCTCCTCTCTCGCGGGCCGGAGGGGATCGCTCGGCTCTCTGAGGCATGCTCGTGATGAAGCTCCAACCGACCCAAGATGGACGTAGGCTAGAATCTCCCCGGTAAGCGCACCTTGGGGTGCTAACACAGAATATTAGAAATGGGTTAGACCAGGTGCGAGAGTTAGCCCGTAAGAGGCTAGAGCTAGTGGGCCAAGCAGTGTTTAAATGAATACAGTTTGTGTGTTGTTATTTCGGGCATAAGCTAGTCAGGCGACTGGGGTGTTGGGGGATGCAAACCCCGGCGCGCCCCCAATTTCAACAACATGATAATCTCAATTATTATTATTATTACGAACATGGTGTGTTAGTGAGGTTAGTTATCTCCAAGTTAAAAATACAGTGTCAGTAATTTTTGAAACAAGGTTTAGAAGTGGAAATAAAATTATTACTCACATAAGTCACAGTCTTCATAAATTATAACTCGCATAACTTATAGTCTTCATTTGTAAAGGAATCTTGTACTAAAAAATAGAAGATGAATATTCTTAAAATTATACTCATAAGTCTTTCACCTTGCTGTTGAATATATAGTAAAAATAGATAATATCTTAGAATCTGGGATATGTCATATTAAATAATATAAAGTTTTTAGCAATGGGTACTTAAATTTAAAATAGGATATACAATAGAAACCAAACAATTATCCATAGTTTTAGTGATATTTTATTTATATTTTAATAAATAAAGTTTGATTGAAAAACAAAAGGCAAAACAGTCAGCCACAGGCTCCTACCTCTACCTCAGACTGAAATGACAATCCTTCCTCTAGTAATCCTCAGAAAGAGACTTTCTGAGAGCTGTCTCCTCCCAATTTATATTCCTCTCTAGTGCTGGGATTAAAGGTGTGTATCACTGCTGCCCAGTTTCCATGTGCAAGTTAGTGTGGCTACTGGGATTGAAACATATGTGTCACCACTAACTGATCTGTAAGGCTGATCAGTTGGCTTTTTTACTCTCTGATCTTCAGACAAACTTTAATTACTAAAATACAAATGAAATATTACTGCACATAGTGTACAATATAAATGTATCAAATACATTATTTGGAGGTAGGTGTGGAACTGATATCTGGTGGCATGTTGGTAACCTACTTTAAATTAAGTAGTCAAAATCCTCTCTGTGGAGATGAAATTTAATCTAAGATACAGCCAAGTGAACTTGAAGCTGAAGCTCTTTGTAGCTGAAGTTAATACAGAGGTCCTTGGGGGCACAACGAGCATGATGTATTCAAGAAAGAAGGTGAAAAATGTCAACCCACCTGAAATGGAATTTTATGATGAAGAACAGCAGATGATATTAGAAAGACCAGGTCTGTTTGGCCTTAATTTATTTATTTTTCTAATACTGTCTAGCTATGTAGTCTATGTATCTGTGTTCTTTCAAACCTCTAGTGTCAGCTGTCTGAAATTTGAAACTATATATGTAGTCCCGGCACCCTTGTCTTTGATAGGATGTTGGAGTACAAGGAAATATGAAGTTTAATTTCTCATACAGAATGTCACAAAATGGATAGGTGTTAGAATGATAATGAGAAGTCCTTTTTAATCTAATAAAATTGGTGCATGGCACATTGAATAAATGGGAGGAAGAAGGGAGATATAGAGTATCAGGGTATAATATAGAGTTCTAAATGAAATAAAATGCTAACGGTTTATCTGGAAAACATGCTAGCTTTGGAAAGGAGGAAAATAGAACCAAGTTTGGGATCTAATTTGGTGACTTATTTAACATAGCTTGAAAATAGGTTGGAGATTTAGGGAAGGAATGGAAAGAACGGAGAGATAGCCAGAGCAAGCTCCAAATATCATTACAAAACAGGAAAAAAATACACAACTTAAGTGTAAGTGAAGTGCGATGTCCTGTATATGTGCTGCTTTTATTGGTTGGCAAACAAAGCTGTTTCAACCAATGACTTGGCAGAGGAATGTCAGGTGGGAAATCCAAATAGAGATAGAGATAGAGAGTAGGTGGAGTCAAAGAGATGCCATGTAGCCTCAAAAGGAGAAAGATGCTAGAACATTACCGGTAAGCCATAGCCTCAAGGAGATATAGATTAATAGAAGTAGGTCAATTTAAGATGTAAAACCTAGATAGGAACACACCTGACCATTGGCCAGACAGTGTTGTAATTAGTAAAGTTTCTGTGCAATTGCTTATGTCTGGCAGGCTAGGAAACGAAAGCACAGTCTCTGTCTAAATTTAAGTCAAAGATTAAAAAATCACTTGTTGGCAAGGATGTGGAATGCATTTTAGACATCAAAAGAACATTGTCCTTGTGGACCTTGATGGATATGTGCTTCTGAGGAGTGATCACATCGAAATGAACAGCTTTGTAAGTCAAAGCATGTAGAAGTAGTAGTATGTATGACACCATGGTCTTTGACAGTAAGCACAAAGAGAAGAGAAAAGGCCACAAATCAAACCATGGGTATACTGATGCACATGTGACCACCAGAGGAGCGAGAGTCTGTAAAAGATTCCATCATAGTATCCAAGGGGATAGAAGGAAACTGAGTGGCACTAGTCCAGGCTTGTTGTGAAATGCTGAAAAGAGAAACTGAACTTGATAAGGTGGAGAAGGCTGACTTGTATCAAGACTTCTTGAATATAACATCATCCACATGAAGCTTGACTCAAGTTTTAAGTGTTGTCTGAATTTTCTGTCCTGCCCAGTTCCCACAGTTGTTAAGTCCCAAAGAAATCACACAGAGGTCTGCATTAGTTATAAACTAGTTGGCCTAGTAGCTCAGACTTCTTATTAACTTTTATAATTTATATGAACCCATTATTCATGTCTATGTTAGCCACGTGGCTCGGTACCTTATTTGACTAGGCAGTCACACCTTACTTCTTCTGTGGCTGGGTCATGACTGCAGACTGCATCCTCTTCCCAGAATTCTCCTGTTCTCATTGCTCACCTCTACTTCCTACCTGGTCACCCCGTCTATACTTCCTGCCAACACACATATACAGAAACACACTCACTCACACATACACACACACAGCAGTTTGGAGAGTGATACATGTTGAGAAGACAGGTTTCAGCTATGTAGTCACTCTTGCTCATTTTCATGTCATCCAGGATCATCATCAGAGCCCACACATGCCTCTTGCTCCAGGTGTGTGAGTTAAGTAAAAATGACTGAGATCTATTATATACATGTGTGAAAGTCAAAGTAATACATTTAAATTTAAATATTTGTTTGTTTATATTATATATAAAATAAAAATAATGAGTATTCCAAGTACACAAGCATAGAAATACAAAACATATCAGAACTACGAGACGTTTTAAGCAGCTTTGCAATATATTAATGTGCTCAAATCTAAGATAAATTAAAAGTCAATATTCATATGAAGTTCAATAGTTGGAAAAATGCTAAGGATTCCAAACATTACTTAACTTTACCTCCAAATTTTAAAAGATTATTAACAAAATTCAGATGATAAATCCTTCTTAATGTTACAAAACACATTTTAGTGCTGTGTTGCCTCTTAATACATATGTTATTAGCCACGTCCATTACTTTTGGGTACCCACCTGGAGGACTCGAAGTTGATACACCAAGAGATTCTTAAGCATCTGTGCATACCACAACTCTCTTCATAACAGCAGAGAAATGGAACTGTCTAGTTGCCTAACAAAGAGCGGATAGCGAAAAGGTAGTGTCAGTGTACACAGTTGAATTTTATTTACCCATAAATAATGAAATAATGTCATTTGCAGGAATTTGTTAAACAAAGTAAGTCAGAGTCAGAAAGGCAAATGCCATGCTTTCTCTCATCCTGAATCCATATTTAAATATGCATGCACCTGTGCATGCAAATACAGGAACGAAGAGTAAAACCTGGCTTATGAAGGGGGAAAGTAAGTCCAGAGAGGGAGGAGGAGAACATGAAGGAGGAATGAAGGAAAGAGAGAAAATATCAAGTGTTTTTTCTTGTGTACAAAATTTATGTGATCAGAGTGGGGAGTGCCCGGGGAGGAAAAGAGACACACAAGAAGAGTAAAAACTTAAGATAGGAGAAAATGGAAACAATATTCTAAGATAAATATGTATGAAACTCTCATAATGAAACCAATTAATTTACTTGATACTTGATGGGTAAGATTAATAAGGGACTTCAGACACCCGTGCTAAACTTTCAAAGGTCCATTTCTTCTTACTCTGGAATGGCTTCTAGTCTGTTGTAGGTGAAATCTCTTGTAATGTCATCTGTTACTGTTTAGTAGAAGTTTTTGATTAGTTTCTCTTTTTATAGAAGATGAATTAATTAGATGACAGGTTTATCAAAGTACTAAAAAATATAAATTTTTTTCAGCAATAACATCCTGTTTATAGCATAGTCCTTGGACATTTCTCAATAGAAAATGCAATTGAATTTTGAAGACTCAATTTTTCTTTCACTTCCAGGACCATGAATTATGCAATAAAGAATATTTGACAAAAAAGAATATTTGACAAAGTACTAGGACATATCACAAGAAAATTATTGTAGCCACAAAATACACATAGCCTGTTATTATGGTTACTTGCCAGTCTCTAGGTGTCTATGGAAAACAAGCTCCAGGATGTGCATGGAGGCTATGATATGGCCTTTCTATAAACTGCCAAATTGTCTGCAGATCCTCCTCTATAATCTAAATCAACTCTAGCTTACTAATGAGGTAGAATAAAATGCAAATGTCATGCACATGATTATTGTAACTTATTGTTTGGAAGAGGGTGACAGGAAAATAGTTGTATGTTTTAGTGTTTGTTCTATTTTCTAATGAAACAGTATATGAACCATGGTGTGAGATAAGCAATGTTTGATGAAAGAGTGACAGAGAGAGCCAGAAGATTGGTGAGGCAACAGGAAGACTAAGATCGTCACCCCTCTTCGTTCACCGTGTAATTCTTCATGAGAAGCTAGTTTAAATTTTGCATTTGACAACTTCCTAATTATATTTAATGTTTTCAATCTGAAGCTGATCAAATCTGAAGACAGAAAATATAGAGGTAGAGAACCTACTATGTCCAAGAACACTGAAGGCTTTAACACAATATATGTAAAATACACAAACATCAATTCTCCTGAAGATTCATTTTAATCTTCCGTAGTTTACTCTGAGACACATTTCATTGTTCAGAGATAATTTAGATTTTATCTTCACTTGGATGCAGAAGAAAGCGGTTCTCTTCCTCTAAAATGTCGAAGTGTCCAGATTCTTGCTTTGACCCATGGAATCTGAGTAGGAATTATTTCTGTCACTTTGAAAAGACTCTTCAAGCTACATGGTGTAATTTTCCCTAAAAGCCCACAATGCTGTGATAAAAAAGAATGAACATATGGAGACTGAAAATAGAGGAGACCCTGGAGAAACTCTTGACTGTATATTACAAGCAGCAAGCCAAAACTGCTTACTAGGGTGTGGATGTGTGGGTGACTTTTGTGCATAATCTACAGAGACTTGTGCCACACTTAAAGGTTCTTTAGAGAACGGCTAGTTCTTCCACGCTCTCAGAATCAATTTCAGGCTAAACCTGGATTTCTAGTTACCCTAGCTTACACTAAAATTTTGCTTTCTATCGCTAATACAATTATTACTCTGCAGTTTTCAGAATTTTGAGCTTTATTTATTGCAAAATGTTTTCTGTTCCCGGTTTCATTTGTTGGAGGTGATAGTCTAATGAAAAGAGGTATCATTGGGTCCCTCTCACTTTCACCTTGTGCTTTCTGTCTGCCTACCTTTTCACCATTATTTTCTGGCTGTGGTTTCCCACTTTCTCCCACAGAGATTAGAAGGAACTTCAAGCACAAGGTTTAGAACTGCACAGTTGCACATTGGCTTCACTGAATCTTTAAGAGGTTTATTCTGCCATACATAAGTCCATCTGCAATACATCCATAGTTAAATAAAATTTACATTAAATTTCTCTTATGATGTCAATGCCTCTAGTTTATTGTTTATAGTCTGTTTCTTAGATTTGCAGAAATAAAATGTTTTATCCCCTAGAAGAGGACATCTCACTTTTATTTGCATATATTTTTTTAAAATATTGAGTATGTTTGTGGATGTTTGGACTGCATATGTGTCTGTGCACCATAAGCATGCCTGGTGCCCTGGGAGGGCATCAGGTGCCTTGGAACTGAAGCTATGAGTAGTTGTTAAACTTCATGTGGGCGATGAGAATCTATTCCAAGTCCACTGTAAGAGCAACCAGTGCTCTTAACCTTGGAGCTAACTGTGTAAGTTCAGGTAACCATACTTTGAAAGATAGAAGAAAATAGCATCAAGACAACCGCAAGTCTATTATTACTTCCTCATCTGTCCTTGATTTTCAGGAAATACTCTACAGCCTTCCTTAATACTGGATGAAACCACCTTCTAATTCTGATGCCTTCAGAATAGCTGGACACTGGCATCTTCTGATGCAAATTTCTTGTCTGAGAATCAGTGGCTTTCAGTGTCCAGGAAACTGCAAGGGACACATAATCTAATTCTTCAGAGAAATGACACCTTATTATTCCTTTTAACTTGAAGTCAAACAATTACAGATTAAGAAATTTTAGTGTGAAACATTATAGGTAAATTCTCTACTAACCGCTTAAAGGAAAAAGAGCTACAGGCTAGGAGACAGTCCATTAGGTCAAATATTTGGTCTCAAATATAAGGATTTGAGTTCCTTAGCAACTATGCAAATGCTCAAAATAACATTGGAAGCCTGAAGTACAGTACAGTACTCGATTTGGGACAGGTAGACCCTGGTAGTATCACTTGCCCAAATCGTGAACCTCACATTCAGTAAGAGAACCCATCTCTAGATAAGCAAATAAATATGTAAGCATAAATATTATAGGAGAAGAAATTCCCAAGACCATCTTCACATTTGAGTTCCACAAGTGTTTGCACAGGAAAGCCCACATATGTGTGCATGTTCCATTCACATACAAATGAGTAAATAAAAATTCTGTGGATATGATAATAACTACAGTCTTTAAATCACTTGTTGAACATCATGAAATACATGTTTACTTATAGATTTTCTCATTATGTGATGATTCACATTAATTTTACAAATCTGAAAGGGAACTTCAATTATTGTTTAAGTTGTTAGATGTTCTAACACAATGATAATCTTTCTATGACTGCCACTTAATAATCCTGTTCAGGTATACCAAAATCATCAGTAATTATATGGAGATGGTCTTTTGGGGATGCTGAATGGGGTAGACTGTCCATTTCTCAAGTTCTTTCAGTTTTGTAATATTGATTACATTATACTAGCAGAATAAAATCTCCCCTAAATTTTCCATTTAGATTCCTCTTCTCCTCGGAGACAAAACAGAAGCCATTATTAGTGTTGGCATAGTTTGCTAGGATTCTTGATAGGAGTTTCCATCAGGTTTTGCCTGGCCTGTCTGACTCTCTTAGTCCTGAGCATCTACTTCAGGGCAAGAAAGGAGAAATGAGAAAACACAAGAGCAGGGCTGCCACTGTGTTCCCATTAACCTGAGTGGTCCCTTCCCAACCTTGGAAGTGCAGAGAGTGAATGATGGTCCATGTGGGGCAGGGCAGATCGATTCTGTAATTTTTACTCACTGTTTCTCCCCAGCTCTAACTGGCTATTGATTGGATGAGCTGGAGATGGGTAGTGCCTCTGGGACCTTAGAGATACTCAGAGGAAATTCCCTTCCTCCACTTGGTAACACCTTCAGGAGCTGAGAGCCATTTACTTTACAAAGGGGAGCAAAGCAAAAGTTAACAATGAAGTCACCTGAAGAGAAATAAAATGGGAAAGAGATC
Source organism: Microtus obscurus (assembly GCA_963919715.1). NCBI lineage: Eukaryota > Metazoa > Chordata > Mammalia > Rodentia > Cricetidae > Microtus > Microtus obscurus. Next base: position 2,842,152 of record CAWTZC010000453.1, on the reverse strand, counting down.
CTGCTTCCTTTTTATTTAATTCTCAGATCTCAATTATATATTTAAGCTGAGGAAAGCAAGCACCCACGTGTGTTCAAACAGTTTTACTGCAATCAAGACAGGTGTTGCTGTTGTTTTGTAGATAATTTGATCTAATCTTTACTTAACAGACATGAAGACTGAATCCCACAGTTTGTAATTTGTTTCCTCCAAGACTCAGGGCATCTCTGAGTAACCTTGGCTTGCTAATTCCCAGTGCAGCGCCAGCTATCTTGTAATGGTTTTCTTACTTCTACTCAAGAGCCACAGAGACAGTCTCTATTCTTGCTTTTGATATGTTATGCCCTGTTATAACCCTTAAAATGAATGGAGCCACTCACTCCCAGTGACATCCCATGATATTAGACTGTAAAAATGAAAAGAGCAAGGGACTTCTGACATCGTTGAAACGATGTTCCAATAATGCAGCTCACCCTCGTTTAGAAGTTCTGCTTTCTGAGATTACACATTTCTCTAAGATTTAAGATACTTTGAGTAGGTTTCTCTTCACCGTTAATAGAACTAGCTGAAAACACTTCTTAAACTTATTCTTTACTGTTTTCTTTTCCCCCACGGGGGACACAGTGAGCTTCCTGCAAGGAACACATAAGCTCCCGTGGCTCCTCAGGAAAGCAAATGTAGCAAGAATATTAGTTCCAGAAATGAAGAGGGGCTTGATAGAGTCTTGGTCATTAATATCTTTTGCTATGTTGGCTAAGGGCTCTGATTCAGGAGGTAGTATCCAGCAAAATTTCAGAGGTATGAGGTTCTTCTAGGATTGAGGAATTCATGCAATGACATTAACTGGCTTTTAGTAGAAAATAATATGAGGGTCACAATATTTTAATACAAACTGTTGTGGTTTCAGTGTGAAGTATTTGCCATAGGTGGGTGTTTGAACAGTTGAGGGGTGAGGTGGGATGCCCTGTATATGTGCTGCTTTTATTGATTGATGAATAAAGCTGCTTTGGGCAACTGAGCAGACTAAAGCCAGGCAGGAAATCCAAAGAGATAGAGAGAGTAGTTGTAGTCAAGCAGACATGATACATAAATTAATAGAAATGGGTTAATTGAAGATGTAAGAGCTAGTAGGAATATGCATGAGCTATTGGTCAAATGGTGCTGGGATTAGAATAGTTTCTGAGTGATTTTTCAGATCTGGGCAGCCAAGAAACGAAAGGACAATCTTTGTTTACGGCAGGGACTGCTTTAAATGGTTCTGGAACATTTTAAAGGTTGATTCTTTCTGGAGGAAGTAAATTACTAGCCAGCCCCACATCCTGCCTGCTGTTTCCTGACCTCTATTGCCATAGAGTCAACTACCTTACTTTCCTATCCTTTTTTCTTCCTCACCATATCCCTTTCTAAATTGCAAGTCAAAATACATCCCCTTTTAAGTTATATCTTGTTAAGTATTTGTCACAGCAGTGAGAAAAGCAGAGAACACGGCAGCATTTTAATATGTTCTTTGGGTCAGTGGTCCTCTGAGAACAGTAGATTTTTCCCCTGGAAATTTGTCCTGGCAAGGGACAAATGACAAATACAATTTCAGTTGACACAAAATGTGGGAAGTGATAGTGGAGTCAAGTGGGTACAGGCAAGGACTCCCCTAACCATTTTAAAATGTATAGGAGTTTCCTCCCAACAAGGATGATTCGGGCAAAAATATTAGCGATGCTCATACTGATAACCCCTGCTGTAACTCACTTGCTTCCAACATGGATTTTTAGACTCGTGCCCTTTTCAAATAAGAGTTTGTATTCTACTCAATAGCCTGTTTGTTCACACAGAAATAATAAAATTGTCGGTGCAAAAAAAATGAGTTTAGATTTGTTTCTATGGGACACTATTAGATCGTTGTTCAATGTTGATGCCTGATTTCTCTTACATTCTAATCTTAGCACTGCCAGAGGTATGGGACAAGGTCACCAGGAGACCAGGGACACGGTGAAAACTAGGTATGGTGGCCGGAATGAGAATGCTTTCGTATATTTGAATATCTGGTCCCCAGACGCTAGAGCTGTGTGGGAAGTGCTGTGAAGTGTGGCCTTGGAGGAGGTGTGTCACTGCAGTAAGCTTTTAGGTTTCAGAGGCCTCCACCATTCCTATTTAGCTCTCTGTGGCTCATCCTGTGGACGAAAATGTAAGCTCTTAGTTACTGCTCCAATGGCATGTCTGCCAGTCTGCTGCCCTGCTCTTCAACATGGCAGTCTAGGGCTCCAACCTTGTGAAAATGTAAGCACCTAATAAAGTCTTGTTTCTTTAAGTCTCCTTAGTTGTGATATCTTATCACAGTAATAAGATAAATAAATAAAATAAACAAAAAAAAAACAAGAAACTTGGGAAAGTGGTTAGCCTCTTGGACATTTAATTCATATGTTTATACTTTTTAATTGGTAGATCACATGAGTAGATCTGCTCAATTGGCTGTGAACTGACCACCTGTAGCCTCTAACTGGTACCCAGAACCAGCTCCACTATTTTGTCCAGTGTCATTTATCCCTATATTCAACATGGCTCTAGTAAGAGACTCTAGGTTGAAGCCACCAAGACTGATGTCGGTGTTTTTTTTTGTTTTTTTTTTTTCTGGAACAATATGGGTTTTTATGGCAAACACATTCGTTAAAGTTTTAAAATGGGTTCTTTTGCATTGTAATGCAATTCAGTTCAATTGAGGTTGAAGATAATTTAAAATTAACATCTTCCATGAGCAGGATTAAGAAAATATATGATTGCTTAATCCCTACTTTGTGTCAGATAATTTTCTTGCATTCAGCTCACAAAAAGTTATTATTATCTGTGTGTATCCACCAGCCCTGCACTGGGGTAGCTGGAGGCTCCTGAGTACTAGCAGCAGCTCTCAGTGGAATCAAAGCCCATGCTCTACCAGATAGAATATTGTGGATTCCCCCCATCAAATTCAACTTTAACTTCCCAGGGACGTTTTCAAGATACATTCAAAGGTAACTTATGTAGCTACCTAAATTTTAAGTTCCTTAAGCTGAGAGAGCCATTTTAGGCTATTCAGAATGGATACTGTGGCTGTGAGAAGGGAATGCACGTATTTTAGGACAGAGAAGTATTAAAAAATAAAGATTCTGCCTTCAAACAAACGCCAAATATAAGAATGAAAGGAGCCTCAACAGAGGTCAACTGATGACATTCAATATCTTACCTTTGAAGATCTATAAGTCGGTGGACAATGAGCTATTAACACTAATAGGGCTAGAAAAAGAACAGTTTTTTATTGTTCTTTATTATTTTTTTAGAAAAAAAGAACCATGAAGTTATAGTTTATTGAATATATTTCTAACCTTTGGAAGACTGGAACTGTGAGTTCACATCCATTCTGAGCTGTAGTGTGAGACACTACCTCAACACTCATCCCTCCCCGCAAAAGAGATGAAATCTAAAAGGTATTGGGAATGGGCATAGATTACAAAGAAATCTCTAGTATTGCATCTTCTCTGAAGCATCAAAGGAAGGATGAAACTATATATAGTGTCTGTTATATCCTTATAACCCTTCTCCAAATAATAGAACTCACAAAGTTTTGAAAAATCTATCATCATTAGCAACATGAACATGTATATATATATATATATATATATATATATATATATATATATATATACACACAGGTCAGACACAGATTAAAAGATACCCCATTCCCTTGATGAGCAATTAAATGGATACACTATAGTCCACTCACATCTTGCTTCAATATCATCAGTAAGTGTCCTGTGTTGACTCTTGCCCCATGGACCACAGTGATGAATACCACTGTTACCAAGAGCAACAGCAACAGAATGAAAAGAGGAGGAGCACTTTATCAAAAATTAACCATTCAAAAATCTATGTTCAGGTCTTAGAAACTGAAAGTTTGCTTTTCTAATGGCAAAATGCATTGAAAAGTTGCAGAAAAGAACAGAGTGCTATTAGAACTCTCACGACTAAGGGAGAATAAGGGAGGTGTTTACTTATTTTAGGAGACTGATTAGAAAAGTTAAACATTTCTTTATTTCCCACTTTGGCCACTCAGAAATTTTTGGTGAACTCCTCTCTAAGGAAAAGACTCAATGATTACTTAAGACATGTTTCTATCTAGCAGAAGGAAAAAGACAAAGTTTTCAGTGTGATACAGAAAGCGTGGGGATGCGGTAGCTGCTGGAGGGCTGAGTGTATTTACACTTCGACTGGAAGGGGATACAGGAAAATTTCCTGAGAAGACCACATGGTGGGAGGTAAAGTTATAAGGATGAGTAAGAGTTAGCCAGGCAAAGAATGTGGTAAAGCACATTCAGGGCAGTTAAGCAGCGTGAGTTAAAGCACAGAGCTGTGAAGCAGCATGGTGCAGGAGAAAAGCAGCAAGCCATTTGATTTCAAGTGCATACAGCAAGAGGCGGGACATGGCGGAAGAGAAGGTGAGAGAGTTAGCGAGGTCACAGAAGGCCAGACAATATATAATAGCAAAATGTGAGGATTTTAGAACCAGAGGGGTTGCCCTGAAGATTTCCAAAGCAGGCAAGTGGCACGTTCAGAGCCAAGTTTAGATGAAATGGGATTGGTAATGTCATGAAAAACAGACTGCAGAAATAACCCAGGTGATAAAATGGTTAAGCACCCAGTATTAAAAGGTAGCAATGAAGAGTGTCTGATCTCGTGTAAGGATGGGGAAACATGGGGAGATTATATGTACACAAATAGCCCAGAAGGTGTATTTTGGACTTGATGAGCTAGAAGCTTCTGTAAGACAAAGAAGGAATTTAAATTGACGATTGTTTTATGAAAAATAGGTTATAACAGAACCAGAATAATAGACCTAGATAAAAGAGTTCAAGATAGGTAGGTTTTAATGTTTTATTTTATTATTTTATGTTTTTGTTTGTTTGTTTTGAGACAGATTTTCTCTGCGAAGCCTTGGACCAGCCTGACCTTGAATTCAGGGGTTTGCAGGCCTCTGCTCCCAAGTACTGGGATTAATGTTATGCACCACCATTGCCTGGCAGTTTTTTATAGTTTGAACAGAGAACTACAGATACCATTCAGAGCTTCAGAACACACAGGGTCTCCGGAAAGGCAAAATCACAATCATAAACATTGGTTTGAGGTAACATTAGAAACAAATAATCCAGGGAAGAAGAGGATTGAAAGCAGCTTGAGATCAATGCTGAGACATCTTTAAAGAGGGAACAGAGTAGGAAACCTTGCATATGTGAGGTTAGGTATCAATTCAAAAAGAAAAAATAAAATAACAGTCTAACTTGCTCCTACGCATCAGTCAAAGGGAAGAAGTGTTCACCCCCCACCGTTCTAGAAACCCATCAAAGATGAAAAGGGTCCAGTGGCTTAGAATCCGGAAACCATTGGTTACTTTGACAAAATGACTCCAGTAAATTTAAAGAAAGGGTATGTAAGTTGTCAATTACAGGCTATTGAACTATGAGTGGGAAAGGAGAACTGTCCCCTTTCCTGCAACACTCTGCTGAAGGACCAAGAAAATATGATCTGGTATGAGGAAAGCAGAGGTCTTCCATCCAGTATACTGCAAATACAGCAGTTTCTAATTATTTTATTCCTAATGTTATTTAGCGAGAATGAGTCTGTGAGAATAAAACCAACAGAATATCAAGAAAGCCAAAGAAAGTCCAGACGAAAGACTTGGGAAGGATAGGAAGTGGCATCTAAAGAAAGCCTTTGGCAAATGTTCAGAAAATTAAAAAGAATCACTGGTCCTAAATTGGAAAATATATCTCTATCAGCTAAAGGTGTCTGTAGAAAAGTCTGAAGGTAAGCACACAAGAGGATCAAATGATTCATGCTTCATGAGTTCAGATTCCTGCTAACTTAAGATGTCTGGCAATTAGGATCAAAGTTCACAGGAACTGGGAGCTTTAAGCAAAAAGGTGGAAGAGTTGCTGAAAGATATGGAAAATGACATAGGAGGTGAGTGATTGTCAAAGTCTAAGGAATTAGCTAGAACTTATTACTGTAACTCTGTGACTCCATGGATGTTTAAAGGGCCGCACTTCCATAGCAGAGCTGCTCATCCGTCGTATAACGAGAAAACAATAACTCCATGAACTTTTGGGGAATATTGCTAAAGATAACCAAACAGAACTGGGGTTGTTATTGAAATAGTTCAGATGTTGACTCCTGAATTGCAGGTTGAGCAGTAGGCAGCAGGGTTTGAAGAGAAGAAGTGGAATGAAGCAACTGTTTAGCACAAGAAGGGTTTATTAGCAAGGGTGCCCAGAGGAAGCCCAAATCAACACCTAGTTCAGCAGCACTTCCAGCTCAAGTGTGGGCTTTGATTCAGCTTTGAAGAATTGCATGCCCCTTAGCTTTGCTTCCTCTCTAAACATAAGGAGTACGATTGACAGAGGGTAAATATTTTGTCTGTGTTTAAACGACCCCGATCTTAGCGGCTCCAAAGCCTCTGTATTTTTGTTAAATGTCACTGGCTCTCATAAATTGTCTTTTTAAATACCGCAGGGAAGGAACTTGTACAATTCCAAGCCTCTTCTTCGGAGGCTCGGTGAGACTCTAGCACTCATTTGTCCTAATCATGTTGCTTAGTGTGTAATAGTGAATACCCGTACCTCCTTTTTCTGAGTCCGATTGTGTGATTTGGAAAAATCTTCAAGGATGTCAGTGTGATTCTTCATTGTGGTAGTGTACAACCTAATGACGTTTGCGTCATGATACCACGAGGTTTCAGGATTACCAGAAATTAAGTAAACTGCTAATTCATCAAAACCAGGTCATTTTGATACAAATTATTCATTAAGAGATATACTTTTGTTTTGATAAAAATGCTGCTTGTCTGAACTATTGGCATGCCTTTCTTTTAGAATACATATGGGCTCACTACAAAAGCAGTGGCATCAAATGAATCTGCCCAGCTTTCTAGACGATGAGAAATCCAGAGCCTGTAAGGAGAACACTGAGTCTGAGCTCAACAAGTTTTAGTAATGGAAACATAGAAACTTATTTTCCTTGTAACAAAACATATGTGTGACGTTCATTTGTTGTTTTGTTTTTGTTTTTGTCTGTTTGTTTTGAGACAGGGTTTTGCTGTAGCTTTGGAATCTGTCCTGGAGCTAGCTCTTGTAGACCAACCTGGCCTCAAACTCACAAATAAATATATATATATATATATATATATATATATATATATATATATATATATATATATATATATGTATGTATATCTGCTTGCTTCTACCTCTCGAGTGCTGGGATTAAAGGCATGTGCCACCACCACCCGGCTTTGGGTGTAGTTCTTAATATCAACTTTGAGATTATATTCCATTAAAATATTTTATCAAATCAGTTCTTTCTTTGACCAGAGTTTGGAATTGGATCATTTTTCCCCCAATTCTGTATGTGTGAACTTCTAACAAAATGTCTTAATTTTTTTAAAAAAACTAGTTTCTAAAGCAGCATTCTTCAATATAAAAATAGTAAATACATTCTCATGTTATTAAAAGCTGGAAGGGGTCTTGTTTATAGACTTTTGTTTGTTTGTTTTGTTTTTGTTTTTTGAGACAGGGTTTCTCTGCAGCTTTGGAGCCTGTCCTGAACTTTCTGTGTAGAGCAGGCTGGCCTGGAACTCACAGAGATCCACCTGCCTCTGCCTACTAAGTGCTTTGTTTAAAGGTGTGCGCCACCACCACCAACCATCTTGTTTATAGCTTTCCATTACATTCTAGATTGCATTCTAGCGAATCTTACAGTTTAGTTCACATCCAGGGTTTATTTTTAGTAAATTTAGGTACTGGGAATCAGAAAAACGCTCTGACCACTTAGTTGTTTTAGTATTTATTTATTGAGAGTAATTTCATCTCAAACTCATTTTATAATTTAAATAAATGTCTTTATCGGATAGATTAAATCACATTTTAAAAGAATATGCAAAACCCCATTCAAACTGCTAAGTATTAGGTCATTAAAAATCCATTCCTACTTTCCTGGCCGTTGCTACATCTTTTTTCAGACCTGCCACCCGTTTTGTTTAAGCACTTAGATCTCTCGTAATGAATGAATTGGCATTTCATATTACCTTATTATCCTATAAAACAAAACGCATACTCGATAACATTAACGGTAATTTCTCATAAAGACACATTATCGATCCGGGAGCTACCTGTAAGCATTGAAAATTGCAGCCTGCACACCGAGCCTTTCACATCTGCGCCTGAAGAATTAAAGAAAAATTAAATTTGACAGCAGTAAATTCACAGGCACAATCTAGGCCCCAATTTATATGCAAAATGAAATGCTTTATGAAAATTTCTTCTCTTTTCTCACGGAGATTTGGGAGACGATTTCTCTGGATGCTTCTTTCTTTAATATCCCTCCACTTAAAGATTATACTGCAGTTACTGCACACTCTTTGATGTATACATAATCAAGTTAAATTATGGGCAGCAAGGAGACTAGTGCACTGCCATTCTTATTTTACAAAGTAATTTCTACCCTAGAGGGTCAAATTTCCCTGACAAATTCTTAATTACTATGTTGCAACAGAGGCAGAATCTATTTGTGCATAAATCCTGGCATTCCCATGTGGCAAGTAACTGATATCACCAGCCATTTCACTTGGCCTGCTCACTGAACTCCATAATTAGATAATACTTTTGATGATGGTACATTTGAAGTCTTAATCCATTTAATTTTTTATGAGATTTTTTTTATTTTAATAGGGATATGTTAGTGACCACTGCCTGTTTAAAAATCATTAAGATTCTGTCCACAGCAGTAATAAAGATTAAAGATTACTAATATGGCATTCATAACCTTGCTAGTTTTCCAGAAATCCGGGGCTTAAGGTAAATGTTAAAGGTCATTTAATATGTTAGTCACTAATTATCATCCTGGGTAATAGGTTCCTTTTCTAATTATCATGGTATAAGAGTTCTATTGTTTGGGTCTGTGATTCTGATTTTCATATTTAGCTTTTTGGGGGATGTGTAATCCAGGAATTAAGCTCCTGAACACTGATGAAAGTAGGTAATGCTTGATGATTAACTGGATAAAAGCTTCTATTTGAATGCTGAGAGGTATCCTGCCTTGAAGTTACTTACAAAAGAGCAACACCTTTTACTTTTTTTTTTCAAGGACTGTGTTCAGCATAAAGAACACTGCGAGAGACAAGAACCCATATGTTAATAGCAAACTACGACAAATGTGGCAACAGACTTTCCATGCTGTAGCCAAAACGTTAAAAAAGGGCTTTGAGACAACCTGAAGGCTGTTTCTAATTTTGGACAAGGGCTTATGTGTTTTACAACATGCTAACAGCAACATGGATTTATTTAGCTGACTTGGTAATGTTTAATGAACTATTTGTTTAATTACATGGATACACACGTGTACACAAACATGTCTCCTACCCATATACATGCATATGCATACAAGCAAAAACGTGAATGTTCAGACAGATTCAGAAGCCTACACACATTCATGAAGATACACTTAGTCCTGTGAAAGTCGCTGCTCCTTCTTTACTATGCATCCAGGAGCAGGATATGGTAAATGAACCATGGGTGGATTCTTTATATAAATACTTTTTTTTACAAAAAACAAATTAAGTCATTTTCTTATTTTTATTTAATTGTCTGCATTGGATTTTAAAAACATTGCATATCATCTTCTTTAAGGAAAATTTGTATTTTTTGCTATAATTTTTATGTTTTCAGAAAAATTTGCTATCCCCTTCTTTAACCTTCCTTATACATGCTTGAACATTTTTATTTGCCTTATAAAACTTTCCCTCATTTTCTGACAAGTCATTAACATGATGCCAAATTGTTTAGAAATTTTAAAAAATAATAACATTGTAAGAGCTTTATCAATAGATGCACTTTGATTAATTACTTATAGTAATTTTCTGTGCTCTACATATATGATGTTGCCTGCCATTATGGGATTATTATTACTCAAATTATTCATCTTTCCAGCCATCCATCTATATCTATCCACAGAAGGGCCTACTGCTTGTGAAGTTATGGCGAGGAATAGGGAGGAACACGGCTACTTTAACTTTAGTGATGTTGGAAGGTAAAGTGGCAATAGGCAAATGCGAAAGCTCTGAGACAGGGGCATGAAGAGTTTGTCTGAAGTGAGAACTGACAGTGGCTGAAAAACAGTGAGTGGGGGATGTAAGAACATTATGGTTTCTGCTCAAGGAAGTGTTGGATTTCAGGATTGTGTGACTTTCAGAAGCCTGAAGAAGTTTCAAAATTTTCCTGTGAGAGATGGAGGACGTCTGAATTTCTTGAATATGAAATAGTAAGATAACTTTGATTTAAACATGATGGGTTTGACTTCTGGATTGAAGAATCTGTTAATTATGTTATTTCACAGACTAAAAAAAAAAGACTAGTTAGAGAGATTTGTGACTTGTTATCAAATGGTGATAACTAATTGGATCAGGGAATCTTTTTGAATATTGAAAACCAAATGCTATTTGTTATAGAGAATCTTTGATAACTTACAAGAAATGGTTTATGGAAAAAAAAGAGCACTGCAATGACAGGAGCATTTTGGTATTTATGAAAGAGTATCCTATCATAAATTCAGGAAAATTTGGAAGACAAACGCCTGAGTAAAGTGGATCAAAGGAAAGTGGGAATAAAATGCAAGCAGCTCTGAATTTTGCTTTAAAGGTGATAGAATGAAGGAAACATAGGCTTACCAGCTTGATTTTATTTTTAAGATGGAAGAAAATGCAACACAGACATTTTTGTGTCTGTGGGTTGATGACCCAGTAGAGGAGAAAATTAATGGTTACTTGAAAGTAATGGTTATGAATTAAAACTGAGAAAGCGAGCATGTCCAGGTGTAGAGCATCCAGCCTTGCTTAAATGGGACGTGAGGTTTAATTATGGTTTGTTTTTTTTTAGAAAGTGTGAGAAAGGGAAGGAAATCGCAAGAGCTGACATTGTCTACACAAGAGGACAGCAGTAGGGGTGGGAAGTTTACACTGGCTGAGATGGGTACTGCCTCCTTTAGGTGTAAGCATGCAACATGCCAATAGCCACAGTTGACCTCCCCTGTGAATTTAGTGAGGACTGTATTAATGCATGTCAATGACTATTTTTAGATGTCTTCTTTCTTTTTTTTTTTTTTTCTGTTTTTTCGAGACAAGAGTTTCTCTGTAGCTTTGGGGCCTGTCCTGGAACTCACTTTGTAAACTAGGCCGGCCTCAAACTCACAGAAATCCACCTGCCTCTGCCTCCCAAGTGCTGGGATTAAAGGCGTGCACCACCACCGCCCGGCCTACATGTCTTATTTCTTAAGAGGTTAGTTGCAAATAATAGAATTGGAGAAATGATGATAGCCCATAAAACTAGGGATGGAGTACAAGAGGTGATGATCAGAGGAGTGGGTAACGGTAAACAGTGGACATGATGAGTGCTATAACAGAGGCCTGGACCGTGATTTTGAGAAGCTTATGGAGACAAAGCTGCTGCAGCTGGTGGCTGAGGCTGTTTGCCCATAGCTAGCTCTGTTTGTGGGACACCAGCATCTATACAACAGCACAGGAAGGTCCTGTGCAGAGAGGAGACTTGGACCTGGTCTTATGTCAGCACTCTGTTCTTGCAGGCTTAACACATCTCTGTGTATGTCTCTGTGTCTGTCTCCATCTGTCTCTCTCCTGTTTTTGGTAATGGAAGTTGAACCCAGGACTTTTCCACATGCTTTCTTATTGAATTACATGGAGATTTTAGGTGTCACTGGACAAGAAAGAAACATAAGGAACAAAGAATGTGCTATGTCCTGAAAAGTAACCGACCACCCTCTCTGATCAATTGGGAATTGTTGAAGGAGGAGCGGCAGGGACTGGGTCCCCGCAACCGGCCGCCTGCATGGCTTAGCTTATTCCCCGAAATAATTACACACAAACTGCATTTATTTAAACACTGCCTGGCCCATTAGTTCCAGCCTCTTACTGGTTAGCTCTTGCACCTGGACTAGCCCATTTCTGATAATCTGTGTAGCACCCCAAGGTGTGCTTACCGGGGAGATTCTAGCCTACCTCTGTCTGGAGTGCGGGCATCATGGCGACTCCTCACTCAGCTTCTCTCTCCCAGAATCCTGTTCTGTTTACTCCACCCACGTAAGGGTTGGCCTATCAATGAGCTCAGGCAGTTTCTTTATTTTAACCAATGAAATCAACAGATTGATATAGGACACTCCCACATCAGGGAATGACTAACATGGTTCAGCTGAGTAAGTAAGGATTTTTCACATAATTGGATGGAGAGAGCAGAACTGATATGCAGGGTAAGTCCAAAGAGTCTCAGCCAACATCTCTGTGTGGAGACTGTATGTTCTGGCTTTGAACCTGCCTATCTGCTGAAAAATGAGTCAATACGGGCTTTCCCTATGGAGCTTATAATCTCTTTGTGATTAAAAATGCTTGTCAAGCTGAGGATGTAGCTAAGTTGGTAAAGTATGTTCCTAGCATGTAGAGGGAACTTGCTTTAATCGTTAGCAGGATATCAACCAGGTATGGTAACCAATGCCTATAATCCTAGCCCCCAGGAGGTGGAAGCAGAGAGTTGAGAAGTTCAACTTTCTTGGATACAAGGAGAGTTTTAGGCTAGCCTGGGCTACTTACTATTGTGTCTTGAAGATTTTATTTTCAAAGCAAGTTAGATTTATTAAATAAAAAAATGTCTTTGAGATTCCTTCATGCACTGACAATAAAAATGACAAAGCTTGTTGATGTGTTGTAGAAACAGAGTCTACGTCAGGCTTTGAGATGCAAAGTTTCTAGACAATAACTATCTCGAAGAGACAGAAGGTCCCAACAGTGGGCTATCCGTCGTCACTGATCTCTGTGTCAGCCATCCTAGAAAGTTAGCCATGCTTCCAAGACCGCTTGAGCTCATTTATGAGTATGAAACTATATGGTTCTCAAGCTGGAGGACAAATTCCCTGCTGGGAGGTCAGGGAATGCTCATCCTTGAATCTATTACAGAGAGTAACCCTTCAATACTGGGGCAGTTGTTACAGGCTTCTAATGCAAATAAAAGATTTTTAACAATTAGAAATATGAAAAATTCTGATAACAAGACCTTCAAGGCATCCATGTTATCTGGGCACCGAAGTATAGGGTTTACTGTGAAGGGACGATGTGGAATTCCTTTCCAGTGCTCAATTGTATGACTTACTAATTTATACTGTTTATACTTTAACCTGTTTGACCAGCAGGTTTTTCCTGTGATTGTAATAATAATACAATTGATTGGCGTGAGCGTAAAAATGTGAAATAAATGTTGACCAGTGATTGTTAATTCCTGTTATTTGAAATAAATGTTGAATGTGAGAGCTTTTGCTGGATGTTTGTTGTTTTTCTCATCAAAAGCTTTGTGGCTTACAAGTGAATGATTGCAGCTGTGTTTTTATTTGGAGTGGAAATTTGCGTTACTTTGGGTTGACTCCTTACTATTTTACTCTACCTTTAATGAGCATTTCATCTAAAAGCAATGTTTTCATAATGTCAGGACTTCCATGCCCAACGATAAAGGGTATCTAGCATGTATGTTTTATTTAATAAAATCAGTTGCCTTTAACAATGATAACAGACAGAAAGAAAACTTAATCTATAGATCAACAGTGGTTGTTTTTTTCTCGTTTCTCTGTGTTAACAATGGGGCCCTTATATTTGGTAGAATATAAGGCCGTGATATTTTTCTTACATTCTAGTAAAAAGCAGCTTTCTGCTTAACAGCTTCTTGAGTTTGTTATTTCACTCAAGGGCTTCTGAGGACAAGCCAGTATGTATTTCAGTCTCCACAGCTCATGATTTCTAGCACTGACACAATAAATGTAAAGGTATTAGAGTTGCGCGGGTGTCATCAGTGATAAAAGAGGAAAGAGTGTCCCTACCGCTTACAGCATTTCAAGTGCCTTCAGAATGTATAGCAAAGGTCTTTGGTTCAGGCTTAGCACGTTCCTTTTAGGGAGTCAGAAACACAATAGACAAAGCCCAGTTTGAATTATTAAAGTCTGAAGTTTGCTCCAAATTCTCTTATAAACACAGCAAGGTTTTTCTGGAAGTTGGAAAGTATGCATTTTATTCTTAATGATGTCTATGTCACCTTTGGATTCAAGTTTTTAAATTCACATTTTAAGGTTTGTTTGGATAGCTGAATTTAAAATTTGCTCCTCAACTCAGATTTTGTGATTGCTCTTTTAAAATAGTGCCTAATGTCACCCAGGCATACACTGTATGAATGGACAACCATGTCTCATCTGTGAAATAGCTCAGGATACAAGTGGATGTAAGGTCTGAATATATGTATGAATGAACGGTTGGAAATGCTAAATAAAACTATGAATATATGCCTGAAAAGAAAATATTCATTTTAACATCTGATTCTTAACCCACTGTCCTATTTATCTATTTGATTATTTTAAAACTCATAAAAGAAAAGGTATTATTTTGATCACTGATATGCTGAAATAAGTTAATATCTTATTTAAATCTCCAATCCAAAATGAAGAACATACAAAAGTCCAGAAAAAAATGAATAGTTTTTTTCTCATCTCTCCCTTTTTTTCTCTATGATTATCTGGGTGCTTAGTACAAAATGTTCTACTTAATTGTCAGATAAGAAGTGTAAATTGTCAGATTGCTGAATCAAAAGAATAAATTTGCACCTTTCTGTAATTTTTAAGGAATAACATACCAATCGCTGGGGAAAGGTTATATATTTATTACTGACTTTGCTCAGTCCCAGGCTTCTGCTTCACTACCTCAAAGAGGCAGAAAGGGATGGGATCATTTAAATGCAGTCGAGAAAGTCAACTTCTAGCAGGACTGTATTTGATCACTTGACAGAGAAGCATCACCCCATGTGAGCGATGTCACTTGATACAGCCTGGGGAGCACACGCCGCACCCTTCATAACTGTTGGCAAGATTGAAAGTCACGATCGCAGCGCTTGAACATAGGAGTTCATTTTAACAAATATGATATCTTAGAATAGACCATCATAAAGATCCGTGTAGAAAGATGAGAGTCTATTTTTAAATGCTTTCAGGGGAGAAAAATAAGCCTATCTTCCTCAGTTTATCAGTCTTGACCAAGAAGAAAAAGACTTCTTAATTCTTAATCTAATTTCGAATTCTGTTATTTAATCATATAGTTTTATACTAGATCTGAGAGCAAGCGTGAGCTCATCGATGTCAGCCTCTGGAAACTTTCTTTCCTCTTCTTTCTAGGTTTCATCTAAGGAACTCTCTGACAGTTCACTTCAGAAAAACACCGTGTCTTTATTAATGTACAGAGATGGAGGTTACTGCCTATGGGCGATAACAGAAAAATCAACAATTTCATTTTATTTTAAATATACATGTCTTCTGATAGATATCTGTCCCAGTTTGCTCACTATTCTTGTGGTTGGAGGGGGGACTAAAACAATCAAAAACCAAAATTAACTAGTAGAGGAATGAGTTTAATGGGCTTAAATGAACTGACTGCCATCCATCATTGAGGGAAGTCATAGTGGGAACGCAAGCAGAGGAAGCTTATGACGTCATGGAGGAATGCTTCTTACTGTTTTGCTATTCTTGGCTTTCTTAGGTTGCTTGCCTTCTTATATGGCCCCCAAACCACCTACCCAAGGGTGTCATTGTCCGCAGTGGGCCAGACTCACCTACATCAACCAAAGAAAATCCCCCAAAGACTTTCTTACTGTCAATCCAATAGAGTCATTTTCTCAAGTGAGGTTCTCTTTCCCCAGATAACCATAGCTTGTGTTAAACTGAAAAAGAAAAAAAAAAGAAATAAAGAAAAGGAAAAGAAATCTCCCAGCATAGCATCAAACACTTTAAGAGCTACCAAAACTAAGGAATATTTTTTCTTTATTAGTTATGAGTTTGATTAATCCTTTTCATCATCATGGGTATAATTCTAACTGTATTTCTCAATGAAAACTTTATTGCTCCACTGTGGACATTGTGTCTTTCTTCTGCAATTCTGGAGTTCAGTACTCAGAGGTAGGAAGGCAGCAGCAAGCTTAGATAGTAAGTTTCAGGCCAATTTGGGCTACACAGTGCGAAACTGCAAAATCATGTCTCCTTCTCTCCCTCTCTTCCTCCCTCCCTCTCCCTCCCTCTCCCTCCCTTCCTCTCTTTCCCTCACCCCTCACCACTGTAATCATACAATATGATTGTATAATATCAGTATAATTATAATTTTATCATGATTGACTATAATATATATTCACCATATATGACTGTCAGTCAATCAACAAACCCAAGTCATGTCTTTTTGGTGGAAACTTCCAAGCCCCCTCCCCTGGGAGTTGCTACAATCCAGACTCCACCTCCCAGAAAGTCTGCTAGACAATGATCCTTCCCCAGGAGGGTCAAGACCACTTCCACAGGCTATTTAAACTGCCCCCCAGAGACAAGCATGTGGTCTCCCTGTCTTCTTTCCCCCTCTTCATGTTTTCCTGGAGGGCCACCCTGGAGCACTGACATTCATTATACCTAGCCTCCTTCTAATTCAGATTAGTTTTGTCTGATTTGGATTATTGCATTGGCAGAGGGATTTGTCTGGCCAAAAAAACTTAACAATGTCTATTTAGAATTTTTACTTGCAGTTATGTTCAGTTTGTACAGCAGTGTAACAAATACATAATAAAAATCAATTATCTCATGGAGTTTCCTTTATAATAAGAATAGATACTGGCAATAAATTAAAAGAAAAAACAAAGTGCACAAGAAAGTGCTACATGCTAAGTTGAATAGGAGCAACCAAGTGGAGTTAAATGGGCAGTCAAAGGGTGATTTGGTGATTTTTATTTTGTTTTAAGTTTTGAGAGAAGCTTAAAAACAGATAGACTTTAAAAGATGAATAATACAGATGTGTGGAGGAACAGCTAGTAGGCAAAACTATGGCTGAGTAGCCCAGGAGACAACTGGGGATGAGAAGGAAACAAGAGGAGCTTAGAAGGTCCTCAGAGGCCAGGCTGTGGTGAGCCCAGGGCAGCATGGAGAGCCACTGTGAACTTTCAAGAAAGGAATGGCCTGGTAGCCAGAGTCCTGACTTTCAAAACTGCCTGTGCTCAAGCAGAGCCTGGAGTTCTAAGTTCAACCATATCTTCTTTTCCAGCTCTCAGACTTTTATCCTTGACATAGTGACTTGTATATTTAACACACTTATAAAAGTTAAAATGTCCATAACAAGATTTCTGGCTTGCTTCTTCGTTTTCCTAGAGAATCCCTGTTCCCACTGTTCTTTCTTCCTTAGCAAATAACTGGCTGGTTTTTGTATTTACCAACCCTTTTAACATCACCTGTTCAGCCTCCACATTCATCCTGTTGTCTCTACTTTAAAATCAATAGAGCAACAAATTTAACATGTCTCTAGGCTTGTACTAACAATATCCCCTCTCTTTATCCAAAAGGAAGGTAAATAATGACCTATTATTATGCCTTTGAATAAGTTCTGTCATCTTTAAATAAGATGACAGAAGGTGGCAAATACAAGAAAAGTGATACATGAATGTTGATAATATCTGTGTCAGATGAGAATGCCTAAGGCATTAGCCAAAAATCTTTGGTAGTAGTCTTAGACTGAACTGCTTTAAGTGGTTCAATGGTGATTTCTGGAGACCCAGATCAGACACAGGAGAAAGAAAAGACTTGATTCTTTTCAAATATTTATTAGCTGCCATGACTGAAGGTAGAATTTGTGTTATACCCTGAATGGCACAGAAAGAACAAGTGCGGGAGATGGGTGATATATCCTACATGGTTCTTGGAGATGACCCAGTAGGTAAGGAAGTTGCCTGCAGAAGCATAAGGAAGAAAGTGTGTTCATATCTTGAGGACTCATGCAAAGATGTCCTTGTTAGGGCATGCCTGTAATTCAAATGCCCATAAGAGAATCCACAGAAACCCATGGGAAGCTGGTTTGCTAGCCAGAAGGAACTAGATACCCTGTCTCAAGTCTCAGAGGCTGTCCCCTGACCTCCACACTTGAGTCATCATATAGACAAGTCCACACTCAAAAATATGAACAAGCACATATATGCTTCTGCATGTGTGCACACACTCAGACACACACACACACACACACATGCAGAAGGGGGAGGGAGGGAAGGAGGGAGGAAGGGAGAGAGAGATAATTAATATAGACATATCATAACAGTATAAAATATCTGGAACCAACGCTGGACTCAGTTCTGTGCTTTGGGTAGCTATCAGAAGTGAAAAATTTGGCTACCATGCCTAACACTCTGGATTCAGTCTCCAGCCCAGAAAATTGGTCTTACCATTAGATACATGAACTTGTGCAAGTTAATGGCTTTGGTAGAAAATCTTCACTTAAGTTTGTGATAAACTGGTATCTCCATGGATTTATGGGACGACAGAAAATAAAGTGTATAGTTTATGAAATGCATAGGATTTCCTTAGTAAAATCACTTTGCTTAAAAACTAATTAGGTTGCAAATTTCTTCTCCCTCTTTCTGTCTCCCTCCTTGATGGAGGTGGGTCTTGTATCTTATCTGTTGCTTTCATTGGCTAATTAATAAAGAAACTGCCTGGGCCCTCATAGGACAGAAAATTAGGTAGGCGGAGTAGAGAGAAGAGGATTCTGGGAAGGAAGCTGAGTCAGAAGGAGTCGCCATGATGTTCCCAGTCCCTGCAGATGCAGGCTAGAATCTCCCCGGTAAGCACACCTTGGGGTGCTACACAGATTATCAGAAATGGGTTAGGTCGATATGTAAGAGCTAGCCAATAATGGGCCAGGCAGTGATTAAAAGAAAACAGTTTTCGTGTAATTATTTCAGGGCTTAAGCTGGGCCATGCAGGCGGCCAGGTACAGGGGCACAGCCAGGCCGCTCCTCTTACTACAGATTGGCGCGCCAACGTGCTAATGAACTCCACGTAAAACCTGAGAGGGCTTAAAAAGGACAGAAAGAGAATTTAAGACAGCTTTTTGCTGTTTCTGGGTTGCGTACCACAAAGAAATTGTCCTGACTCAGGAACAGGAAAAAACTGGCTGTTTTAAAATGCCGGCTTTCTGGGCTGTGCCGCCATTACGATTTCTGTCTGGCTCCTGTGGGAGACAGAGCTTTTGAATGGAGCATTTGGAATAAAGTGCTATGGCTTGCTTGATGGCAATGTGGACTGCTGTATGCCTGGAATTGTGCTCAGCTCAGGGGCACCCAATGGCTCTGAGGCAGGAGCAGCTCAGCTCTGCCATGCTGAACTGAGCTGGTCTCAAGCAGGAACTACCGTAATTACTGTGATAACAGCGCACATAAGGTTTAGACTTTACAGGACACAGGCAGTACCGTATTACTCCTACATGGTGCAACTTAAGTTTTTAAGAAATGCTTAACATTTTAAGAAATGCTCCTGGATAGTAAAAAAATTACAGATTCACAATAAAACAGATTCAGACAGACCACTAAATGGATCACAGTGTTGGATTAATGTACGTAGGCTTGAGAGAGAAATAAATATATATATAGAGAGAATAAAGTTAATGCCTTTAAAAATAAAAAGATAAAGTCTTTAAAGGGACAGAGTACAGATAGTTAAGAGAGTAAAAGAAATAAAGAAAAATAAGCCACGTAAAAATGGAAAATTCACAGAGAGTCTGGATTATGTACATTGTGTTTTCTTTAAAATTTTTGACTGTGAAGGAGCTAAGTACAGAGAGACATTTTATTACATGGGCTGCCAAGCTAAACCAGAATGGATATAAGGGTATTATGATTTCAGAATTTGGGTCTAAGAATATGATGCTTTGGAAAGGGTCTTCTTTTGTTTTCACAGAGGACCAGACCCTATGGATTTCTTCTATTCCAATTTGGTATGATAGACCACGCCCTCCTGAAGGTTGCTGTGAACACCCTCAAAAAATTACTTCACTCAACTGCCAACTGAGATAAAACTATCACAGGTTATACCGTGAAAGACCTAATTAACAATGCCCCCATACAGCAGGAAGCAGTTTGGAGAGAAAAACTGCGCCCATGTTCCCAAATATTGATTGTATATGTTCTCTTACATTTAAAGGGGGATATGATATAGATATAAATAATTTGCATTGGTGTGGATTTTAAGGTCAATTTTGTTATATGTATTTCTGATCTTGATCTAGGTATTGTGATTGTGTAGTTCATTTTTAAAATGTAATGTATAATTAGGAAATACAGGTTGTTGATGGATAATCATCAATAATAGTCAAGCTTGTAGTCATGTTAGATTTTCTAGATATATGGAGATATATGTCAATTAGATAGGCATTCTTCATATCTCTCAAAGATTGCAGAATATGGCATTTAAAATATTTTAATAACTTAGGGATTTTCATGACAATGAGACACATCTGCTCCTGGCAGCACCAATCTACTTCGAGAGGAAGATGGGCATCGAAGAGGATCCTTATGGAGCTTGATAGACATTTGGGCAAGAAACTGCTCTTGCCTGGACTATTGCGTAAACTGGACACAGAGAACCCGCAGAGAGAGGACTGCTGAACTTGCCTAAAGGTGAGATGGTCTTTCGGGGTTCCTGATTCATGAAAAAGTCTACGAGACATTCTGCAGGACACAGCAAAAAGTGACTGTACTGTCTTTGAAATTTCCTGTTTCATGGAACTGTCTGCTGGATACTATGGGCCTGAAGGCTGAAGATAGATGCCCCAATGGTACAAAAGAACTTTGGGTGACTGTCCAGGCAGCAAGATGTCTCTGTCATTTCTAGAGCATTTGATTTCTTATATACTTAGGTAGTTTTATATCCTTCTGGAGTCTTTGATGGAGTTGAAGAATGGATAGATAGTTATAGTTTTCCTTAGTTATGATAAAAGATAAAGTAGATATAAATATTGTAACTGTAATTCTTACTTGATAACTGTTTTGTTATATGTAATTTTACTATGTTAAAGTTAAAGCCTTTCTTTTTTGTTTAAACAGAAAAGGGGAAATGATGGAGGTGGGTCTTGTATCTTATCTGTTGCTTTCATTGGCTAATTAATAAAGAAACTGCCTGGGCCCTCATAGGACAGAAAATTAGGTAGGCGGAGTAGAGAGAAGAGGATTCTGGGAAGGAAGCTGAGTCAGAAGGAGTCGCCATGATGTTCCCAGTCCCTGCAGATGCAGGCTAGAATCTCCCCGGTAAGCACACCTTGGGGTGCTACACAGATTATCAGAAATGGGTTAGGTCGATATGTAAGAGCTAGCCAATAATGGGCCAGGCAGTGATTAAAAGAAAACAGTTTTCGTGTAATTATTTCAGGGCTTAAGCTGGGCCATGCAGGCGGCCAGGTACAGGGGCACAGCCAGGCCACTCCTCTTACTACACCTCCTAGTTACAGAAATGTTCACTGTTCTGTTTCCAGTTTATTTGTGGTTTGCCGTGTTTGTCACTAGCATCCTTGTTCCTGTCACACATTTTCACAAAATTTGACAAATCTTTTCTTATAAGAAAACATTTTTTCTGAATTTTGCTCAAATACTCTCATAACCTTTGTTATATATAAGACAATCATAAACACAAACATATTATATTTTATTTATTTATTGTGCTACCTGGCAACCATGTGACACAGTTTTTTGAAAATACAAACACACACACACACACACACACACACACATGATGTAGGTGAGTCTTCTATCTATCTGTTGCTTTCATTGGTTAATTAATAAAGAAAACTGCTTGGCCTGATAGGTCAGAACATAGGTAGGTGGGGAAGACAGAACAGAATGCTGGGAGAAAGAAGGCAGTGAGGCAGACACAATGAAGCTCCGGCCCAAGATGGACGTAGGTTAGAATCTTCCTGGTAAGCCACCACCTCGTGGTGCTACACACATTAATAGAAATGGGTTAACCAAGATGTGAGAATTAGCCAGTAAGAGGCTAGAGCTAACGGGCCAGGCAGTGTTTAAACGAATACAATTTGTGTGTTGTTATTTCAGGGCATAAACTAGCCAGGCAGCTGGGAGCTGGGCAGCAGGAATGCAGGCTGATGTTCCTTCTACGCACATACACACACACACACACACACACACACACACACACACATACACAAATACACAAATACCCACACACATGGGCATAGCTGTTTGAGTGTAGGTACTCTTCTTCCAATAGTGGATCCCTGTAAATAAGTTCAATTCACTGAGCTTGGTGGTATGCACCTCTGCCTGCTAAGAAGTCTTACTGGCCTGTGAGTTGTGTTGTTTAACATGGGCATCAAGTTAATAAACTGACTGCCACTTGTATTTGACCTGTTTCCCTTTAACTCCAATGACTTTTCTAATTTTTCTAAAAGCCAGAAATAGCATGGCCTAAACTAAGCATAACATTGTTTAGCACAACCCACCTTCTTTTCATTTTCATGGTGATATAAATAGCAATTCATACCACCTTCAAAAAAGTATGACTCCAGGAAGCTTTTTCAAATGGACAAAGCAAGTCCCCTTTAAAGACTCTCAAAACATATACAAATATCAACATAGATGTGTAAAATAGTAGCCTGTCATGAACATATTTTCTCTGTTTTAAAGTATACAGACTGATCATCTTTATAGCTGCTTCCCCCAAGAATCTGAAATATATTTTAAAAAGCAAAAGTATACATTTTTAGTATCCAGCCTTTTCTGTTCTAAGAATAAATCCCTTTACAATGTTATCATGCCTCAGACTACAAATTAAATTTGGTAGTAACTTAAATAATAAAATTCAATTCAAATATTCAGAGGCATGCACACATTTATTATTTTAGCTATTTAATTTTCCTCAGGTGCATGTATTAATTAATTAATGTGCTAGCTTTCTTGTATGATGATTTGCTTTAAAGGATAGAATTATTAATAAAGAATAGTTCCTTTTTTAGCATACTTAGGTAAAAGACCAAATGCTTGAGTTAATCAAACTTATTTTAGTTCATGGCAGGCCTAGAAGAGCAGAAAATATGTCCTAATTGTTCCATGTCAGATAAAAATTGAAAAAATGACTAGGGAAAATTTCTAACAAAGGAAATAAGACACCTAAGAATACGTTGAAGTTTTACAATCTTCAAACCCTGAGATAAAGGAAGAGAAGAGAAAAGAAAATAAATAATAATTATTAATGATATATTGAGGAAAATCATGAATGTGAATGGCACAAAACCACCTAACACCATGACATTTTCTACCTTAATCTGAAAATCTTTAGTAGTATCTCAAGGAAATATGCATCTCATAAATATACAATGCTAAATTTTTGTTGGGATCATGCTTTAGAGTCTAAATAGGAGTGTTGATTTTTTCCACAGTGTTTATAACCTGAAAAAGTATAGTTTAAGAACTCTATAAGCTCTCATTTGGGATAGTGCATCTTCTATCTACACTTGCCGCCCTCACCTTCTGTGAACACTCTCCATTCATATGGAAGTATCGCCTTTTTAGGAAGAGAAACACAAGGGCATGCCGCAGACATATTATGATACTAGCTGTTCTGCAAAGTTAATTTCGGTGTATCCAGAGAAACAAAGGGCCATGAGCTGACAAATTTTATAATGTGCTTCCGGACCATGAATCCCCACAGTCCTCTTCTATGTACACTTTATTAAGAGATGGTAGGAAATCTCTGACTTACTTTGCTGAAAGAAAATCTAAAACATTTTTTTTCACATGTTTAGGAAAAGAATAAATAAGACTCCACTTTTAGATGTTGGTTTCATTACTGCCTTTTTCTTCTCCTCCTCCTCCCCCTCCTCCTTCTCCTCTCCCTCCTCCTCTTCTTCCTCTTCCACCACTACTGGAGTAATGCTTGTTATCCTCCTCCCCCTATTCCTCTCCTTCCCTTGTTCTTCCTTCTTCTGCCTTTGTCCTTCTCTCATTCTCCTTCTTCCTTTCTTCACATAGAGACCCTCATAGTCCAGGTGGGTCTTTACTCACTTTGTGACCAAGGATTACTTTGAACTTATATTCTCTTGTCTGCACCTCCCCTGTGCTGAAATGTTTCCAATGCCCACATTCTTATATAACATCTCCTTAGAGATAAAGACTCCTAATGATTAAGTGATGACTCTACACCTCAAATCTTCCAGTTGTGACTAATCTTCTATTGAGGAATATTTCTTTACATTGTGTGAATATGTTTCACTGTGATTGGCTTAATAAAGAGCTGATGGCCAATAGCTAGGCAAGAGAAAATAGAAAGAACTTCTGGGGAGAGAGAAGAGAATATCTTGAAAAATAAAAATGTTTAGAAAAAAATAAAATATGTTGGATATACCTGTGTGAAAAATTACTGCTACATCCAGAACAACTTCAATGCTGCTAGCTGAAAGGATCCAGCCTCACAGATGACTCTATCCAGGACTTCAGATAAGCCCTGTACTTTGCCATTACAAAGAGACTGGAAAACAAATGATACAACTAGCTTTCCCATGAATTGACCATTACCTTAATTTTCAGGGTTCCCCAAAGCTGTCATATCCCACAGACAACAGGAAGCAATTTTCACACAAGTATATGTGCTAGTTGTGTGCCAGTTACACACCCCATCATGAGCTGCGACTCCAGTCCCTAAAGCATGTTTTCATAGATAAAACATAAACCTCAGATGTTTCATTCAATTGAATATCCCTTGCCATGTGTTGATGTTAATAGATTATTCACACTAATAATGGTGACCCATATACTGGAATTTATATCCAACATATTTTAATTTTTTTCTAAGCATTTTTATTTTTCAAGATATTCTCCTTCCCTTTTTAAATACTCATTTGATTCCTTATATAATTACTAAAATATGTTGTACAAATCACAAAATGTATACTAGAAAATTGTTTTTAGTTTGTAAACACATTCAGTCATGGTGAATTTTAGGACATGCCGATCATCACTATAGCAAACCTCCACACATCAATAAAGTTTCTTTTTCCCACCAGCCTCCCCATATCTGCCCTCTTTCTACAGATGTTCTTGCATCAAATATTTCACACAAAATAGAATCACAAAATATTTGACCTTTTATGACACTTTTCCATCTAGCATTGCTTTTAAGGTTTATCCATGACAGATAATGTATCATCAATTTCTTCTTTTTTTATTTCCTAATGAGATTAGTTTCTTGTTACTGTGTAATCTACTTAACAATTAATCCATTAGGGAACATTTGATTTGTTCTTTCTTTTTTTGTCATCACTATCTCCTTTTCTCTTTTTAATTCTTCTTTCATGTATTTCCTTCCTCTCCTCCCAGTATCTCCACCTCCACACCCCAAGATCCACTCCTCCATTTCTCTTCAGAGAAGAGCAGTCCTTACAATAAGACTAGGCACATACCTTCAAATCAAGGCTGGATGAGACAACCCGGTAGGAGAAAGGGGGTCCTAAAAGGAGGCAAATGCATCGTAGAAATCTACCACTCCCAGTGTTAGGATTCCACAAAATCCCCAAGCTATAAATCCCAGCATGTCTGCAGAGGAGCTAGTACAGACTCATGCAGGCTTCATTCAGGTTCTGTGATTGTTGCTTCTGTCTCTATGACCCTTTATGGGTCCTGCTTAGTTGATCCTGCCGGCCATGTTCTTGCTGTATCCCTCTGACTTCTATAATCCTCCTTTCCATTCTTCTGGGTTCCCGAAGCTCTGCCTAATGTTTGGTTGTGAGTCTGTGCATCTGCTCCTATATCAGTTCCCATGAGTTGCTGGATGAAGGCTCTCTGATGATGACTATACTAGGCTCTGGTCTAAGTATTGCAGAATATCAATAGGAATCATTTCATTAACATCTTTGTGTGTCAGTACTGTTTGGCTCAAGGGATATTCATGGAACTCCCAGGGAAGGGGAAATTGAAGAGATTTCAAGGATGGACTGAGGGTGGATAAGGGTGGAAACTGGAGGGATCAGGTCGTGTGTGGAAGGAGAGAGCTCTGGGAGAAACAACTGAAAGGGGGTATGTCGGGGGCAAGGATGCAGTAATAACGCAATAGATGGAGTACAATAGATGGAGTACAATAGATGAATAATGGCGCAGAAATTGTGGAAGTTCCAACTAATGACTGGAACAGCTTGAGACCCATACTATGAGAGAGAGCTGACCCCTGACATTGCCTTGAGATTCAGGAACCCGCGGCTAGAGAGCTCAGAGACCTTCCCTTATTCTTATTTGTTTGTCTTTCTCAAGCAATTTCCTACCCATTGGGGGGTTTAATTGATTATTCAATATGAGTTATTGTTACCGTTGTTATCTGACAACTTAAGCTTCATAAAATATTTTAAGTTATTTTGGTGTTTTAGATATATTTTTAAAAATCGCTTTTAAATGTTGATACAATTTCTTGAATAGTGTAGAAATCTTGTCAAGCAATTTTCTTACTTCTTCCCCACCATCTTTGTTACTCTGCTACTGTTAATTTTACTGAATCACTGGGTATATTTTGTGATCACTATGTCAACCTGTTGTCATTCACGTTAACAGCAGTAATGTAATAAAGGAAATATATGCTTACATTTACTTTTGCACACTGAGTATTATTTTGCATTCATTTAATCTTTGTTTGATTCCTTTATTTCTTTATGCAGATCCAAGTAACTGATCTTTATTACATCTTTTTCAGGGGGAACTTTCAATATTTTTTTTAGGCAAGATCTATTCTACCTAATTTCTTGTTTTGCTTTAATTTCTTTTGGAAGGTTGCATTTATGCCTCATGAAAGTTGCAGAATGTTTTTCTGTGTACAAAATTGTAGTTATGTGTTTTCTTTCTTTTAATATTTGTTTTAACTGTGTGTTTTTATTGATTTACTTATGAATTTATTTGTGTATGTGTGTGTATGTGGGTTAACTTGTGTATGTCCATGCTTACTGAGGTCATAATGTTCTTAGAACCCTTGAATCTGGAGCAACATTTTGTAGGTGTGGGATCTAAATAACTGTCATCTGAAAGATTGGTAATTCACTTAATTACCAAGCCCTCTTTCCAGACTCTGACTGCATAATCTTATTATTTTATTGAGTCCTTTATGTAATTTAGATAGTAAATCTATCTCTTTTCAATCATCTTTCTGTCTTTTCCATTCTATATTAATAGGTTGAATACTGTACCCATATATAGTGTTGGTTTTGCTTCACTTGACAAGATTGTGACTTCTACTCCCTTAGAGTTAGTAGCTCTGGGATTTAGTAGCTATCATTAATTTAGGAAAATCTCAGTCATTATTTGTGAAAATATTTATTTGACTTTTCTCTTTATCTGTGTTGTAAAAATTCAGTTATACTCTTATCTTTATGTAGTTACTAGCTTTTCAACTCTGATATTCCATGGTCTTTTAAAATCATTACATTTCATTTTGGTATGTGTTTCCTTTTCCACCTCCAGTAATTTATCCCTACTCTCTCATTTCTGTTGATGGAAAAAAATAAGACATTCACATGCATGAATGTTTCTTTATTGGATTATATGTTTTGATCCATCTTTAGAACTTCCACCTATATGATTTCACTACACATCTGTCCTCACCTATTATCTTGACTTTTTTTCACTGCCAGCATGAACACATGTTAATGCTAATTATATTAACATTAACTGTAATGTGATATAATAATACTTTTAAATTCCCCACCTAATTGCAACATATAACTAAGTATATTTCTAGTAAAAATTATTTCCCTTTCATTTTGTTATGTCTTGTAGCGTGTTGGTGTGGTCGTCTGAAAGAAAATGGACCCCAAAAGGAGTGGCACTATTAGGGGGTATGGCATTTTTGGAGTTAGTGTGGTCTTGTTGGAGAAATGTGTTACTATGGAGGTTGGCTTTGAGGTTTCATATATGCTCAAAAGACTGCCAAGTGTCACAGACTACTTTTTGTTGCCTACACATATAGGACTCCCAGCTACTTCTCCAGCATCATGCCTGCCTCTATGCTGCCATGTCCCACCATGATAGTGAACTAAACCACTGAACCATAAGTGAGCTACCACCATTAAATGTTTTTCTTTATAAGAGTTCCCATGGTCATGGTGTCTCTTCACAGCAATAGAAACTCTAATACAGTTGGGGTGAATAAAAGGAACTGAGCTGAAGACTGCTTTGGTGTGAGCAGCTATGTTCATCTGGCAAGGGAGGGGTTCCAACAGCCCTCTCTGTTACTGTCATTACATCTGAAGTCCCCACCTGGAGCTGTGCTTTTCTCTCCTGCCTGACTTTGAGCTTCTGTTTTGATTAAGCAGACTCCATATTCAACACCTTCACTAAGCTTTTATGTATGAGAAGATTTGGGTATTTATGGGATATTTCCTAATCTCATATTCAACTCTCTGACTTTCAATGGACCTTTGTCTGCATTATGTGACTCAAAATGTCTTTCAATTGCCAGAGTTCCCACCCTTTGCCTTTGGTTGCAGATTTTGAAATGAATTCATCTGAGTTCATGAATCTTATTGACTGCTACTGTTTATCTTTAAGTAGTAAGGGATTCTCTTTGCTTGAATGAAAAGGGGCTAAGATTTGCTGACAAGGGGATATTTTGACATGATAGACCTTTGTTATGGGCCTTTTATAGTTGTTCCTCTTGCTCCTTATCAAAGCCAAACTGAGCATCTCTATGAGGAAAAGACATGGAACATGGTGGTTCCCTTAGGAATTTCTTTAGGTCTTGATCAGTTGACATCAACATGCCCAGCCTCTAGGATCCCATCAAAGCTACCAGGTAAATGTCATTATAAACTCTTAGACCATGATTTCTAGTCACAGTAGATAGGTCTTGAACAATACTCTTCTATGGCTGGAGCTGTTTCTCTACATCTCCAGGTGCCATTTTTAGCGGGCAATTTCTCAATGCAAATTTTAAAAACGTTCTGAGTTTGGGTTGTTTGTTTTATTTAACTTCCCTTTAATTTACTTATTCTGTATGTGAAACTGGGAAATTCTGTTGATGTCTGTGGTCCATGTGACGACTGAAAACCATGAGGATACCTGGGCCACCACCTAAGTCCATGTTGGTATCCAAAGTTGGCATACTGCTGTTGGAGCCATACTGATCTGAGTGGCCTGCTCTGCCACCCAGGACCACAATGGTGTCATGAGCCTGAGCTGTAGTTAAAAGCCACGTCTGAGTCTGTGGCCCTACCCTGGCCAGAAAGGGCTGTGCTAATGTCTGTGACCCATGAAACTACTGAAAGGCATACAGATGTCAGTGGTCTGTGATGCCACCTGAGGCTTTGTTGATGTCCAAGGGCAATGCCACTTCTGGGGCTATACCGATCTGAATTGAATGACCTGAAGTATCAGTTAGTTGATGCTGACATCCAGCCTGAGCTGCAGCCAAGGGCCATGTCTGAGTATGTAGTCTTACTGTAGCAAGGGTCTGTATTGATGTTTGAGGTCTGTGTTGTCTGTGGCTCATGTTACCACATGGGACCATGGAAGACCTAACCCCAGTGGCATGGGCATGGAAGAATTGCCTTAGTGTAAGAACTATCCCCTTCCATGGAAAACTGGCCACAGTTCCATGAGCATGGGAAGCCAGAACCAACCATTGATGGTGCTTGGAAAACTACACCCAGCTGGCCTTCTGCAGCAATGGTAGATCTGGCATTTCAAGAGGGAGTCCGGCCCCACCCCCTCATCATGTGCATGGGCAGGGTGACCCAATGACACGGCTGATGGAAAACTAGCTCTAGCCCTCACCTGAGAAGGGTGGTCCCAGTGGATGCCTGGACTAACCAACTCAACTACCATACAGACCCACATCCAGTGATTTGAATTAGCCTACCCCAGCATCTACCCCATCTATGACCTGCTTGGAGTGCATTAAAGTGTTGGTCTTGTAGAACCATTGCTGTATGATCTCCATGACTTCAGGACACAGGAAGATAGTCAAAAGTAGTTTCAATGAGGGTCCAGTACTCATGGTGGTGTACCAGAAGCCAGAGGTCTTGAACCAGACCAACAACTCATTGCAATGAGCATTTGCAAGTAAAGCTGTTTGGGGAAGAGTGGACTAAGTGACATCCCGCCATCCCCAAAGTCACTGGGACAGAAGAATATATGATGGAGAGGTGGGAAATGATGAGTGATGTGTTTTCTTTTTCTTCTTTTATTTTGGAATGGAGGCTATAAGGGTGGAAGAACTGGGAAATGAGTAGGATTAGGGTGTGTGAGATGAAATTTCTAAAGAATCAATAAAATAATTATACTGAAAAAAGAAAATGTCAGCTTCTGAGGTCTTCACATTTTGGAGCTTAAACTGAACATATTTTCAAAGTATGTATTTATATATTTATATTTTCAAAGTGTACATATATATCTATACAAGTATGTGTAAATGTTTGACACAAACAACTTTGTATTTATTATACATACTACATATGTGTTTCATTTAATACATTATATGTACAATATATATTCCCCTATATATAATATAAATATATTAAATAGTTTGCTATATTGAGAAATCTAAGGGGATACCAATACTCATGGGGTAATATATGGAAAACATATATATTAATTTAAAAATCATCACTCTTATATTTAGAAAGTGAGGAATGCCTTCTTTACAGCATTTGTATAAGAAGTACATCATACAAAGACTATTTGACGTCTAACACAATATTTGACAAATAGTCAGTCGTGATTTCCCCCTGCCTAAAATAGTCAGAAATGAGTGAAAATAACACATAGAGTAATGACAATCAGTCTCTGAGTTATCATCCTTTCCAGGGTCTGTGATATCTGTTGAGAGTAATCCACTTAAAAACAAATCAACATTTCTCATGACTTTCATTGGTATGTCTTCACTATGTTAGGCATTATCCAAATGGAAATATCACATAGTAAAACACAAGAGAATTAGTATCCTTAAAGCACAAGAACTCCTTCATAAAATATCAAGGGAATGCTGCACTTTATGATTCTTACCCCTACACAAAGTATTACTAATCAATATAATACAATTACATAAATAGCTGCACATTGCAATCATAGGCTATCCTGCATTCATAAAAAAAAAATCAGGGAACTCTGGATTAGTAAAAATACCAAAATTTTTACTAATTATAAAACCCATGCTTCTTTTATATATTTTGACTTTGACATAAAGTCAAATATTTCAGTCATAATTTTGCAAGATTAGTTCCAGTTAATTCAGGAATTCGAGGATCTGGGAATAGACTACTAAATTCATTAGGATTTGATGCTATCTTATTGGGAAATTGGATCCTGGGAAATATTTTTCTTCTTTATCCCATCTACCTTTAGATCTCTATGATTTATTATCATTTCTCAAGACTGCAAATGAATACCTAATGTTCTCTAAAAAATTCTTAACGATGTTACTTCAGTGTTGAAATGTGACAATTATTGTTACCTTTGTGACCAGAACTATAACAACTGTCTTA
The DNA here is from genome assembly GCA_963919715.1 of Microtus obscurus. NCBI lineage: Eukaryota > Metazoa > Chordata > Mammalia > Rodentia > Cricetidae > Microtus > Microtus obscurus. The sequence goes on along the minus strand of CAWTZC010000453.1, from coordinate 2,810,750 downwards.
GGTGCAATGGTTAAGAGTGTTGTTCTTGCAGAGAATCTGGAAGCAGGTCCTAGCATCTACAGTGTGATAACAGCCATCTTTAAGTCCATTTTCAGTAGATCTGATTCTATTTCCTGGCTTCATGTGCTCCTGTAGAAAATGTCAGATGAATTACACATGGCACATACATATGATTACAAAATGAATTACTTAAAAGTTAGTATTTATTAAATTTTGTTTGCAGGTTTTTAAGAATGTGAATAAATGACACAGACAACTTAGAAACACAAAGCTCAAGGAGCTATATGCTGTCATTTATACTTTTCTGCTCCAAAACCATCTCCTAAATTCAAACCTCACAAACTACAGGACTTTTCTTTTGGCTTTTAATCACACTTGGGATTGTGATTTCTGTAAAGTAACATTGCTTTCAAAGGGATGAAAAGAAATTGAGACAACTACCATACAATCAATAGACGACTTAAAGAGTCAACTTTTTCATGATTCTCCAATGATGTGGTTAACTCTGTGATATTAAAGGAACAATACATATGAATACATATTAACCCATTTCCTCTCTAATTAAGTTTTAAACAAAACTACAGACATTGGAATTTCTAGGCAGTTTCACCATGACAGAGTAATTACTAAATGAAAAATAATACAGAAAACAGTGAAAAGTATACCTAATTGAAATTCAATTTTTCATCTTTCTAAAATATATCCTGTTTTTAATTGTGTTTTCATTTTTGTATTGGATATATCCTTATGAAATTAATTTTATGATAAAATAAAATCATCAAAAATCTAAAAATATGAAAAAATATTAATTAAAAGTACCATTATAAAGGTTGGATCCATATATATATATATATATATATATATATATATATATATTGTGTGTGTGTGTGTGTGTGTGTGTGTGTGTGTGTGTGTGTGTGTGTAGCCTAGTGCATATATTTTTGCTATGTATATTTACAAAAATGCAAACATATTCAAGGAAGTATAGTTATATAAATGCATTTGTAGCTAGCTACATACATTCAATGCACACATATACTCAATGTTAAGAAATACATGTTGTTTCTCCATCTCAACCTTGCCACTCTCCCAAGCTCTCTCTTCTCTCTCCCTCTCTCCCTTTTCCCACCACCACAGATATGGGAGCAGGGAAGAAGATATCTTAATTAAGGGAGGCATTGTGGGGTTGGCAAGAGGTTTTACTCTAGAGAACGTCCCCGATGTCCACAGGGATGTCCCTAGCTAGGACCCTGGTCAGTAGAGCAGAGGGTGCCTGAACTGGCCTTGTCCTGTTGTCAGACTGACGACTGTCTTGAATATCACCATAGAACCTTTGTCAGGCCACAGATGGAGACAGAGACAGAGAACCACATGGGAGTAATAGACTGAGCTCCCAAGGTCCAATTGAAGAGCAGAAGGAGGGAGAACATGACCAAGGAACTCAGGACCATGAGGGGTTGATCCACACACACACACACACACACACTGAGACAGTGTGCCTGAATTAATGGGAGTTCACCAAAGCCATATGGAATGGGACTGAAGGAGCATGGGATCAAACTGGGCCCTCTGAATGTGGCTGATAATTGGAGCAGACTGAGAAGCCAATGATAATGGCACTAGGATTTGTCTCTATGGGATGTTCTGGCTTTTTGGAATTCTATTCTATTTGGATGCACACCTTCCTAAGCCTGGTTGGAGCTGGGAGGGCCTTGGACTTCCCACAGTGCAGGGTACCCTGCCTTCTCTTAGAATGGAGGGAGAGGGGTTAGGGGAGTGGTAGAGTGGGAGGGAAATGGGAGGAGGGGAGGAAGTGGAAAGTTTGATTCCTAGTGTTAATAAAGTAATAACAAAAAATATTTTAAATCAAGAAAAGAAATACATGTTGTGTAAATCATACTCTCCATAAAAACTGACCACTACTGGACAAATTGTATGGCCTTTTATCTGTAGCTATGACTACAGTGATTAGACTGCCCTGCTGCTACTGAAGTCTTCATATTATATGTGGTCATAGATATTTTTGTTTGTGGTCATCTATTGTTTGCCACTCAGTTTGTACATATTCACTACTACTACATCCTGTCTAGAATATTTTGATATTGTATATTCTATAAATCCATGAATAAACCCTAACATACAAATTAACAACTGGACTTCCTGATATCTTCATTTTTACTTACTATTTCAAGATTATAGCAGTCTTTCTTAATATAAAAGGTTGTAAAGTTTTAACTATAGTCTACATCTTCACAAATGTATGTGTTAGAACCATTGAACCTTTCTTCTTTAATGTTCCATCAACAATTCTCAAAATAATTTATCAATTTAAATTTGTTAGTGTACATATAGAAAACAGTACTCATTTTCTTTTCATGCCATCATTCAAATATAAGATAAGTGGGGTTTTGTTTTTAACAATTTATTATCTCATAAAATGACAATCAGCATTCATCAAATACTTTCTTTTAAATCTATGTTGGATATGCAAACTCAAATAATCTTATTCATAATGGTCAAAAACATACCAAAAAATACAATTTTCTAGCATTAGGAGTTTTAATGGGAGTATTAGCTTTCCTAATTCAATTCCTTTTCAAAAATCTCAACATCTTGAACCATAACAACAGGACTGCATTTCAAAAAGGAGACATTTACTTTCACATCTGGAGAATTAAATCAATAGCTATACTTGAAAGAACAGAAGTTGGATAGCATATTCCACTGGGTGAAGGAAAGAAGGCACCATGAGGTAAAAAGAGGTGTTACCACACTAATGATCATTCTTTAATAACAGAAGGACCTTTCTGTGAAAAAAAATACCAACATATATTTTTTTTTCACTTCTGCCTTCTCTTTCGGCTAACCTCTGAATGAGAGAAACTTCTGCTGGTGTCAAATGACCACGAGGATATTAACAACTGGACGCACAGCCTGTCCGTCGCTGTTGGGTATGTCTCCTTTACCAAGCTAGCTTTCCCCACTCCTGCCACTGACCTTGCAAACAGCTCCGACAAAGGTCGGAATGGATTCATTGATCAGCTAGACCAAGCATATGACAGTCTGTGCCTTAATTGAATCCCAAAAGGGGGCAGACTGGGTTTTTATTACAGAGGCCAGCCGATAGCACTCATTAAAAGCTCCACAGACTGTGTGGTTTACTAATTAGTTTATTATACAGACACCTTGACGATGGGCAAAGTTGTCATTTTGCCCTTTATCGCACAGGGGATGTTGTTAAAAGTTTAATCAGCTAACACTGACCAAGTTAGCTTGGCAGGCTGTGGATGGTCATTGCGGAGGTCACTCCTGCTGCAGAAATTCTGACAGGGTCGCAGCAGGAACGTATAATAAAGAGAGTGTTACATAAGGTAGGAGCATACCTGAAAGGGACCCCTGAAAAGAGATGTGCTCTGCGGGGAGTAGAGAGCAGATGGGCTGGTAGGACAGGTGAATTCTTTTAAAGTTTGTCTTCCCCTGCCCTGTTCTCAGCGATGGGGTGTTCAACCGTCATTTTGATATGTTCATCAGAGATAGAAAGATTTCTAAGTGGGCTTGGGAAATTTTGCTTCTTTTTTGCCTAAAATAAAAATAATTGATAAAATACTTATACCTGTGTTGAATATTTGCATAGCTATAGAGAAGTAAGATATTTTTACATCATTAAGACTCGGCCTACACATCCGAAGAACGGTACCCTTAAGAGGATATTATGAATTATTATTCAGAAAGCTAGAGCAGTGAGCATTCTTATATGGAAATTATCTAAATTACCAATTTAGTCCTATTTATTCCCGATATTTTTAATTTTTCTGATAGATTATCTTTAGAAACATATTCTTTACAAGGATTTTTTTCTTTGTGATCTCCTAGTAAAAGGAAGTGTTACTGAACTTACCATATCTGTTTCACAGGCATTCATTAGAGAACTGAGCTGATAAGTGGTAAAAGTTCTCATTTTGTTTTGTTGTTTGTTTTGTTTTCATAATTCGGATTTCAGATAATGTAAAACTTAAGTATTCACCTTAGATTTTATTGTTGTTGTTGTTTCACTTTTTTTAATGATTCCGTTCTGTACTCTTAACAGAATAGCTCAGTGTGGGAAGACAAGCCAACAAAATCAAATAAAATATAGAAAGGTTTCCATTCAAGAAAGATTAAAATATGAATTTCTTAGACAAGCATTTAAAAAAAACAGAAAGGGAGAGAAAAGGGAATGGGCAAAGGAGAGAGGGATGGAGAGAGGGTAAAAGTGGATGGAAGGCCTGAAAGAAGGGAAGGAGAGAGAACCAGGGAGAAAGAGGAAAGAAATTCACTTGGTTATTCTACTCCCATTGTTAAGCTAGTCCTAAATACCATTTTCTTTCAGTCTATGATCTTGAATTTATGAACAGAACCTGCATGGGCCCATAGCATTGTACTTTACAAAGTAACTGTTGAAGAATTTCAGCAGTGGGTTTTTCCTCTATTGATGATTTAGTGAGATGGTGACTGTTTTAGGAAGAGATGTGTGGTCCTAGAATATTCAAATCTCCAGGGTCTAAGAGCTGTAGTTTAGATCCAAGTCATTCAATGTATAAATTGTGCTGTTCCAGACCTAATCCTTTCAAATTGAAACATTTACTACTCTATAATCTGACTTTACTCATTTTAGTTGTCATATCTGCAAGCTTTGTGATAGTGAATCCATGCGGGTTAGAAAAGATAAGAATGTGTAAAGACATGCATTTATTTTTGAAACAACAAACTTGTTTTGACTATGACTTGAAACCCAATAACATTGAAAAGCTTCTACCCCGGATACTAAATGACGATTTAATAGATCAATGTTTTCATGAAAAGTGAAAAATATTCTGTATTGCATTTCAACTGAGAAAGATTTTCGACAGCATTGTGCATTATTCAAGCTGGAACTGATCCAGGAAAGTAGTTCTAACATTGAAGCTAACTATAGACTTTGTGAAAGGAGGCTTCTTCAGGGGTTCACACTTCGTGGTAGTTCTGAGGAAGCTTCCCATGGAGACAGATTGTTCCATCAAGCCCACACAGGCAAACTCTGTGTTATTAACTCACTTTGGAAGAAAAAAAAATAAGTGAACTATTTGAACAGTGCAGTTAAAAGAGGATGCCTATGGTGTGTTTATTTCTTATGCCAACCATGGAGAAAGTCATGAAAAAATTATTACTGGCTTATCTGAAACTTCATCTTTACAAAAGTATCTCAGCAGAGGCATGATGCTTCAAATATGCCTGCTTTAGATTGTTAGAAAAGAAAGCAACAAACTGACAAATATGACTGCTAAATAGGAAATTGTGCAGCTTAGATGTAGTCAAAGTGTATTGAGAGAAGGCGAAAAGACATCTGTGATACAGTAACCCAACAGAGATCAATATCATGTACACGCATGTAACACCTATGGATTGTTGAAATATGTGGAAAACCGAAATGGAAGCAGACAAACAGGATAGCCAAAGCCCATTTTGTAGAAGCAGAAAGACATGAAAACAGAAGGCAGATATATCAAAAAATAATTATCTGATCAAGGAAGTGGAAAGTGAATTTATACATATTTTAATTGCAATCTTATTACACATGAAAATCCCAATGTTAAAAGACACCATGGATATGTGTATTCTCATATAGTAATTCTACTTTTAAAAATAGCTCTGGTCTTATGTGTTTTTAAGTATTCAAATATCCTTTGACTAAGAAATGTCTTTCCCTAGTCATAGTGAATGGAGATTTTATTATTTTTTTAATCTGAGTATCAAACACATATGTGGAAAAGCTCAGGGGCCACCCATATTCATTTAAGGGTAAATCAAGCAACCAATAGGTATGCAACTAGAAGTAGATTATATGACTAGTGATGGATATGAAAAATGCTCTCTTAATTTTATTTATGTGCATGTAGCATGAAAAAATATTTCGGGGTCATAAGGAAAGAGAAGCTTAGCTGAGGTTGTCAGTGAGGAGACCTATGCCCGCAGATCTCATGTTATGCTGGGATAGTGCATAGAACTGGGCCCAGATGAGGCCAGGGATTAGAATGAATGCAGCCACAAAATCTTCTGACTTCAAAGTAAAATGCCCTGTGTAAAAGGATGAACCAACACTTCATGCTGGGAATGTAAAACTTATGGACGATGAAAATAAGTTTTCCCCTGACAAACTTAACCACTGTCTTTATTCTCAAGACACCTTGAAATCATTACTCATCGCTCTTAAGAATTCCCGTGCTAGAGATTCACACTGTGAAAGGACTTAGATCAGCATTACCTATACAAGCAAATTCTGCACTTTTGGGGAAATAATATCAATATAAACTATGACTGTTTTTCCTTCTCCAAAGGAAAAGATCTTGTCTCATAAGGGTGAACTTATGATGCATCATTACACTCAGATGAATATATATATACCATTATGAGTCATGGACATTTTACACTTTGGATAGAAGAGAAAAAAAAAGAGTAAAACTGTAGACAGATCCTTGTTATACAAAAATCTTGTTTTAAAAGTGCATGATTAAGAACACAAAATAATAAAAGACAATAGTCAAGAAAATTGATATTGAGATGTTGAAATTGGGGTGCCGGGTTTTGCGTCCCCAACACCCCAGGCCGCCTGGCTAGCTTATGCCCGAAATAACAACACACAAATTGTATTCATTTAAACACTGCTTGGCCCATTATTTCTAGTCTCTTCTTGGCTAACTCTCGTACCTGGACTAGCCCATTTCTAATATTCTGTGTTAGCACCCCAAGGTGTGCTTACCGGGGAGATTCTAGCCTACATCCATCTTGGTCGGAGCTTCATCACAAGTGCCTCAGAGAGTAGAGCCATCCTGTCTGCCCGCTAGACAGGATCCTGACATCTCTGAGCAGAGCTGCATGAATTCTCTGACCTCACTTCCTCTTCCTGTCTGTAAACTATACTGTTTACTCCTCCCACCTGTTTTAACCTATAGGACCAGCCAAGCAGTTTCTTTATTTTAACCGATGAAATCAACAGATTGATATATGACACTCCTACATCACTTCCCCTTTTTCTGTTTAAACAAAAAGGAAAGGCTTTAACTTTAACATAGCAAAATTACATAAAACAGTTATCAAGTAAAAATTACAATAATCTTTATCATAACTAAGTAAAACTATAACTAACTATTCTTAATTCCATCAAAGACTCCAGAAAGATACAATATCACCTAAGCAAACAAGAAATAAGCAACTTTCAAACTCTAGAAATGACAGAGACATCTTGCTGCCTGTACAGTCACCCAAAGTTCCTCTGTACTGTTGGGGCATCCGTCTTCGGCCTACAGGCCCATAGTTTTCAGCAGACATTCCATAAAGCAGGAAATTTCAAAGGCAGTCACTATCTGCTTGTCCTGAAGAATGTCTTGCAGACTCTTTCATGAATCAGGAACCCCGAAAGATCATCTCACCTTTAGGCAAGTTCAGTAGTCCTCTCTCTGTGGGTTCTCTGTGTCCAGTTTATGCAATAGTCCAGGCAAGAGCAGTTTCTTGCCCAAATGGCTATCAAACTCCATAAGGATCCTCTTCGATGCCCATCTTCCTCTTAAAATAGATTGGTGCTGCCAGGAGCAGATGTGTCTCATTGTCATGAAAAGTCCTAAGTTATTAAAACATTTAAAATACCATATTCTATAATCTTTGAAAAATATGAAGAATGCCTATCTAAAATATATCTATGTACATCTAGAAAATCTTAACTAACATATTAACTAACTTATCTTAACTAATCTATTAACAACCTATATACATTACATTTTTAAATGAACTACACAATCATAATACCTTAATTAAGATCAGAAATACAGATACATATAACAAAATTGACCTTAAATTTAAATCACTAAAGCAAAATCCATATCAATGTAAATTATTCATACCTATACCATTTCCCCCTTTAAATGTAAAAGAACACTTATAAACCATATTTGGGAACATGGGCGCAGTTATCTCTCCAAACTGCTTCCTGCTGAATGGGGGCGTCGTTAATTAGGTCTTTCATGGTATAACCTGTGTGCTAGTTTCATCTCAGTTGGCAGTTGAGCGAAGCAATTTTCTGAAGGTGTTCACAGCAACCCTTCAGGAGGGCGTGGTCCATCATACCATATCCGAATAGAAGAAATGAACAGGATCTCGTCCTCTGTGAAAACAAAACAAGAAACTCCTTTCCAAAGTATTTTGTCCTTAGATCCAAATTCCAAAGTCAAGACATTTTCACAATATCTGTGTTGGGTTAGTTTAGCAGCATTTATAATCAAATATCTTTTAGCAGCTCTTGCTCCTTCCTCAGCATTCAAACAATTCAAACAGAGCATAATAGTATACAGTATCAAGATTCTCTGTGTATTTTCCATCTTTGTGTGCTTTATTTTAACCTCTATTTCGTTTAATTTTACTTTTAACTTTTTGAGCGTATATCTTTGACCTGGAATAGCTCTGTAGACCAGGCTGTTCTTGAATTCTCAGAGATCCGCCTGTCTTTGCCTCCCAGGCATTGGGATTAAAAGTGTATGCTACCACACCTTGAACTCACAGAGAACTGTTTGTCTCTGCCTTCTAGGCACTGGGATTAAAGGCATGTGCTACCACACTTTGAAGTCACAGAGGTGAATCTCCCTCTGCATCCCAAGTGTTGGGATTAAAGGCGTGTACTATCACACTTTGAAGTCACAGAGGTGAATCTCCCTCTGCATGGGTATACCTGTACAAATAAAGACAGATAATGGTCCAGCATATGTATCTAAGAAAATGAAACGCTTTTTTGATTATTATAATATAAAACAACTTACAGGTATACCAAATAATCCTACAGGTCAGGCAGTTATAGAAAGATCAAATCGTACTATAAAGGATATGCTGAACAAACAGAAAGGGACCGAAAATACCCCCAGAAATAGATTACATAATGCTTTATTAACCTTGAATTTTCTTAATGCTAATGAGAAAGGAACGACAGCAGCAGAAAGACATTGGATAATGGAAAAGTCTGCTGAACTAAATCAACCGATTTATTTCAAAGATGTGCTGACCTCTCAATGGAAGCCAGGAGATGTGCTACGTTGGGGAAGGGGTTTTGCTCTTGTTTCCACAGGAGAAGAAAAATTGTGGATACCATCAAAATTAATAAAGTTTCGATTTGAAGAGGAGAAACCTCTTGGAAAGGAGAAATGACAACTCATCCACAACGATATTCATACAGGTGGTAAGAAAAACATATAGAATGGGGGCAGGGTTCTGTTCTTATCTCCACAGGAAAACACTCACCTTTGAAAAATTCAAGGGACCCTGGATATTTGGATACTGACAGATGGAAAAATACCTGCCCAATAGGAAATATCAAGAAAACTGAATGGGTTGTGTAAGTAAAACATATTAAACCATATTTCTAAATTTATAGAGCTGGTTTTGAAGTTGGACTCTGGCTCAGTCCCTCTCCAAATCCAAGCCTGTTAGTAAGAGAAAAACCCAGAGTTTCTGGAGTTTCTGTCTCATGTCAAGAGCCATGATATGGGACAGAAAGAAATATGAGTTTAGAAAACATCTTTGCTTTTCTTCATACCTATCATACCTCCATTGAATATATCTATCATGCCTTTCACTAAATATATATATGTCTATATAATTAATGTTTAAGTATTTTTACAATAAACAATGAGTCTTTTCTGAAGTGACATTTGAAGTTTCCAGGAAGAAGATGGGGCCCCACAACAACAACTCTACCTGGTTGATATGACGTCATGATACTGATAGCGCTACTACAAGACCTGTTTTGGGTACCAGCTGCACAAGAAGATCCCAACTTGTTTAGCTGAAATGGTGCACATCTTGTACAACATTCTGGCCAGACCTCCACAAAATACTCAGAGACTATTTGCAATTTTAAAAGACATTGATCTTGAAATTTAACCATCATTTTGCTTTCACAGGATCCCCCAGAAAGAACGTCGCCCCTATGACAGCTGGAAGTAATTCTAGAGGACAACGTCCCCTCTCCCAGTAAAGTTTGCCCCTGGGTTTAGGGACATCATTTAGGGGTTGGGAAGTTAGGGGAGGAATTTTATAAGCTCAGGGATCAAATTAAAAAAAAAAAAGAGGGATGATGGGATAATAGATTTGTAATTGTGAGTTACAATTTTTAGACAAATATTGGTATTGATTCTTGTATATTGATACAAAGTTAAATTATATTGACTATTGTATGCATGCATGTTTCTACCTCTGTTTAAAATATTTTTTATGTATTGACATATATTGTATCGATATATATGTATTGTATATATTTACCATATTGCAGTGTACATTTCTACCTTTGATTAAGATACTTATATATTGTTTGTGTATTGATATATATTTACCATATTGCAATGTATATTTGTACATTGTTTATATTTGGAGGCCATTATCCTCATTTGTTACACAGATGTTTATTGTCTTAGTCTTTAAGTTAGATAGATATTGATAATTATATAGATTAATAGTCATCTAAGTTTGCCATTTATAATTAGACTAATCAGGTTATTTAGATATATAGAGATTATACTCAGTATAGATAGATGATCTTCAACCTCTTCAAAGAGCTGTAGAAAATGGCCTTTAATCTAACTCAGAGTTTGGTGGTAGTGAGACACAATTGCTCCTGGCAACACCGCTCTATTCCCGAGAGAATGTTGAGCACCAAAGACACTCCACCTGAAGCCTTTCTTTTTGGCAGAACTGGCCTTGGAGCAAAGAAATGCCCATACCTCAACCACTGACAGAGATACAGAGCGTGCATCAATGGATAAAACAGGACTGTCATATCCTGCCAAGACAGGGTAAGATAGTTTTGAAAAGTTGCTTGCCTTTGAAAATGGTATGTCAGTTATGTTAGGCCTTCGCCAAAGTTGGTTGCTTCAACGCTGCAAACGTCACTTTGGGTGATTGCCCAGGTAGCTAGTTGTCCCTGTGATTTGTTGCATGCTTAGGAAGTTGTTTTACTGAACTTCCTAAATACCCAGGTAACATTATTTCCCTTCTCAGATCTTTGATGGGGTTGAAGACTATATAACTATAGTTACTTTTCTCTCATGACTTGGCCAAGTTATTTATTATACAAGTCCTAAGCTAGTTAGAATAGGATATTTATACTTATTGTATATAATTTCGTAGTAGGTTTAGAACTCTCTTATTTAAACAAAAGGGGGAGGTGTTGCGGGAGGTCTTCCCGCCCCTCCAACCAATAGCTGCTGAGATACCAGCCCATTGGGGCGTGGTTTCTCTCCCTTCAAAAGGCTTCTATTTCCTTCCGCTGGTCTCTTGACTTCCTGTTCGGCTGGCGATTAGTCTCGCTTCATGATTGCGAAAAGGGCTGTTGTCTGGGATCGTGATCTGTAAGTTTTTCCTCTTTAAATAAATACTACCCTATTAATAATAATTCATAACTGGTGTGGCATTTTTCGTGGATTACGCCTTCATTGAGAGAAGCCAGCTAAACTGAAATAAGTAAGAAACATTACAGCAAGAAACATTAAGTGCATGTTTACTTAACGCACAAAACATGAATCTGAATTAAAATGCAATTAAATAGAAGAGTCAGCAGAGCCGAAGAGGAAAAGCGACAATCTGGAAGTTATTTAATTAAATTGCATCTCAGAAACGAAATAAAGATAGAAAAGACACAGAAAAAGGTGTGACAGGTGCTTAACTGTGGTTTGAGGGGGGAAAGGAGAAAGGATAATGAGGTTATGCTTCTCATCCCAGGAAACAGAATAAAAATGGGACTTTCAACTATTATCTTAAGACAGTTTGCCTGGCTAAAGCCATTCTAAAAAGAGAAGAGAGTTGAAAACCCATTGTACTGCAATTAACTAAGAGAATGAAGCATAGGAAACAGAGTGAAATGTACAAGAACAGAGAGAGGAGTGTGCTTAAAAAAAGAGTACATAGCCAACACTATAAACTATTGCTTAGAAACCACTGATCCCTATGCAAAAAGCTGGAGCTCGACGCTCATGCAGCTCAGATCAGTTTGCAGATGATAGGTAAGAATCTGGTAGGAAAGTCTTTTAGGGTGCTTTATACTTGTTGCCTACACAGATTTCACTGAGACACAGTACCTTCAGCTTCCTGCCCACTTCTAATAACATATACTCTAAGCATTTTGACAACTGCATATAGAACTCTGTATATAAGACTAGAGATGAGATCCTGAGAGCACTGTGAGACTAGACAATCCGGTCACCAGATGTTTGTGGGAGCTTCTGTAAAACCTGTCTCCAACACTTGAGAATAAGAATACCATAATCACCAACAGTGCTGCCAGTCTAGAACCTTCTGTAGTTATGATTCACCACCTACAAGAATAAATGCTTGAAATGACAGATGTGCCATTTTATCAATAAATACACCCTTACATAAGCTCAAATTTTTGGAATACATGTGAGGAGCCAGGTCTGAATAATTTTGTCACTGTTTTGGAATCTTGGAAGAGTCAAGTAGTGGCTATGACAAGTACTAAGATTTGGATATGTAGGTCTTCATACTCTGAAAAGTTCTTAAATATACATCTATGCTATAATTTTTACTTTATTATTTTATTTTTAAAAAGAAAATAAATTATCCTTTTTCATTTTACATACCAATCCTAGTTCCTACTCCCTCTCCTCCTCCAATTCCCTCCACCTACCCCCCACACTTACCCCCCATCCACTCCACAGAGATGGGAAGATACAAAGTCCTCTCTACTATATCTAAGCTGAACAAGGTCTCCATTCAAAGAAAATGGGTTCCAAAAAGCCAGTAAAAGCAGTAGGGAAAAGTTCTAGTGCTACTGCCAGTGGGCCGCAGTGTCCCCCAACATTCAGAGGTTCTAGTTTGATCGTATACTGCTTTCTTCCCTGTCTGGCCCTAGTTGGTGAGATTCCATTAGCTCAAGTAGACTGTTTCAGTGGGTGTACCCATCATGGTCTTGAGGAATCATATTCTCACTCCTTCCGCTCTTCAACTGGACTTTGGGAGCTCACTCCTGTGCTCCACTGTGGGTGTCTGCCTCTGCTTCCATCACTTGCTGGATGAAGGATCTAAATTGACATTTAAGATATTCATCAGACTACAAAGCAAGGCCATTTTAGGCACTCTCTCCAGTATTGCTTAGGGTCTTACCTGGGGTCATCCCTGTGGATTCCTGAGAATTTCACTAGAGCCAGGTTTCTTGCTAATCCTACAATGGCCTCAATCAAAATGTATTTTTCCTTGTTCTACATCTTTGTCCTTCCTACATCACGATTATCCTTTTCCCTCAAGTTCTCCTCTCCCCTCCCCTCCTTTCCTCCTCCTCCCCATCTGCCCTCCATTCATACCCCACCTCTATGCTCCTAATTTGTCAGGAAACCTTGTCTATTTCCCCCTCCGAGAGGAATTTGTATCTGTTTTGCTTAGGATTCGTCTTGCTACTTAACTTCTCTAGGGCCATGGACTATAGGCTCTGTTATTCTTTGCTTTATAATTCAGATAGTACTGAAGGGAGGTGAGAACCCTATGTGTGTCATTTCCTGCTTTTCTGTGCCTCAACTTCTCAATTCCAACTGTTTTTTTTTCTTTTTTAACCGTAGTTTTTAAACAATGTTTTCTCACTTTGCATACCAATCACAGTTCCCACTCCCTCCCCTCATCCTAATCCCCCCTCTCCACTTTCCCTCCACCCCATCCCCCATCTATTCATCAGCCTATAAGGCTTCCCAATGGGAGTCAAGAAAGTCTTGTCAGTTTCTTTCTACTTAGTAGCCAAGCATTTATGTGGGTTTTTTTCAGGTTTTTTATCATATAGGAAATGAAATAAAACAAAAATTTTAACTATATTGATTCATCTTATAGCCAAAATATATTAAGATAAAATATGTTGTTTATGAATAAGATAACAAATGCTTGCATAAATAATAAGAAATAATACTAAGATGTATTTTATCTAAATATTATAAAAATATTTATAACTAAAATTTATATTGTAACACTTTTATACTTGTAAATGTGAAGCATGTCTGACTATTTCGCTAGAGAAAAGATCTTAAGGTCATACTTCTTGCCATCTTCTTGCTCATCTCTGGTATTGATTTTATAATTTGGTATTAGGAGAGGTAATTCAGAAGAGAGTTATATAAGTACAAACTTACAATTTTTATCTTTCATAATTTGTTCAGATTACATACACTGTCTTCATTCCCTCTGTGCCACCAAAATTAAGCACAGAAATTGGGTGCCATTGTAGATCATTGCCTTTTCAATCCAATCCATTAATACTTTTATGTAATAACTAGCTCATGTGAATCTGGTCATTTGGGGGGTAAAACTCATAAATCTGTTGTTACACTGAATACTGGCAAAGATGAATGTTTCCTTTCAGCTCAGGAATCAATCAGTTTTTATCAAAGTGCCATGGAGAAGCTTTTAATTTTGAGTTCTTTTTGTGATTGGAGATCATTTCTGACTAACAAGGAATGCAGCATATTTTAATAACTATGAAAATTGGCCTCAGTATTGATATTGCCTGAATGATTCTCTTTTGACATATGATATTGAGAAAATTCCTAGGTTTCCAGCTGTGATTTTGAAATTGTTTCATTTTTTTCCCTAAGACAGACATAATTTATTTCATTTGGTGACAAGATTAGGGGTTTTAATTTTTTGATGTGTTATTAGTGTTGAGATTGGTTTTCATCAATCTACTAGAATTTATTCACAATAACTATTTTCATTGTATGGCATAAGTATTTTCATGGCTAGAAAGTCAGTATTCTAGGACAGATAGACAAAAATAAATTAGAGAAACACATACTTCAGTACAGGAATAGGTCTTGAATTTTTCATAAGAACTGAAGGTATTAGTCAAGATGCTGGCTTTAAATGATGTTTCAAGTTCTAAGACACCTGGCAAAACCTTGATGATAGTATGCAGTGGCTACTGGAAGAAAATCAAATTTCTACAGTTTATCTACATACAAAATGTGCAAGGAAAAGCCATTGAAGTAACAGGGTATCTAATAATAGGAACAAAAATCAAAGTCGATAAAAAAAAATACAGTTTTAATGCAATTTGGGGCCTCACTTGTGATGGTTACTTTAAACCACCTACTTGAGATAACCTAAAATTACCTGGGAAAGTTTCATTTTAGAACTGTCTAGATCCAGTCTGTGAAGAATTGTTATGATGATTACTGAGGATGGAAGATCCAGTCTGTAAAACAGAGGCACCATTTTATAGGCTGGGCCTTGAGCTGTATTGTGTAAAAAGCTACCTGGACTAAGTAGCAAGCAAGCCAACAAAGACCTACATATTCATTCTTTCTGCTCCTTATGGAGGATATGCTATTAAACGTTTGACCTTGACTTCCTATTAATCATTTTATATGAAAGATAAATAAGTCCTTAAAATCAAAAAGTGACTTTAAGAGAAACAAAAACAATTGATTCACAAGAATCTATCCATGTGATATTTCATTTAAAAAAGAAAGATAAATATTTCCATTTCTTAGTGAGGGACCATAATAATATGATAACTGAAGTTCTGTAACTTGTTGATTTATTAAACAAATCAGAAAGACTTAACCCACACAGGCAGAAATAGAACACTGTTTTATGAGAATTTGATGTAAGATAATTATAGTATTTTTTACAGTGGTTGAGAACAATGAAATTTTATTCTCCAATGATTTCTGTTGATGAGAAAATTAAACAACTGCTTATCTCAAGATTTTCCAAAAGTTTGAATATGGGTTGTCGTGGTATGAAATAAAATGCCCCCCAAAGTGAATGTCACTATTAGGAGATGTGGCCTTGTTGCAGGAAATATGTTCCTATGGGGTTGGGCTTTAAGATCTTTTTTGCTCAGCTTCCCTGAGTGTAACTTTCAGTGGACTTCCTGTTTCCTGTAAGATGTAGGACTCTCATCTACTCCAGCACTACATCTGCCTACATGCTTCCATGCTCCCCAAAATGATGATAACAAACTGGAATGGTAAGAGAACCACACCAATTAAAGGTTTTCTTTATAAAAGTTGCCATGGTCATGGTGTCTCTTCATTGCAATAAAAATTCAAACTAAAACTTGTGTGAACAAATTGTCATATATGTGTGTTTATACATATGTGAAGAATAATATTTAGATTAGAAAAATATAAATGAGTTTACATGGCTCATCATTGTTGCAACCATTTTAAAAGTTCATTCTATAATGGACCAACAGAAGAAAAATATTTCCAGATATAAGAAAAGTGAATATACACATTTTTCTCCAGGTTAGAAGAGCAAGCATTGCATACCACACAACAAAACAGAAACCATATATTGTTCCAATTTTGAAGGAATTTCTGTAGACTTAATACTGGTTGAGATCTCAAATATGCCCCTAAACCTTGTATGGAGAACTGACTGCCAGACTATGGCACTCTTGGGTGATGGTCACATTCTAGGATTGTGCTCCAGTGAAAAGAACTGGGTTCTCTGAGCAGCTAGGTGACCTAATGTGGTACTGGAGCCGAGCCTCTTCCTGGACACCCTGAGCTAATCACCCTGACATTAGGCTATGACGAAATATTTCAGACATGAAACAGTGGAGTAGGGCCAAACAATCATTGGTAGAAAAAACCAAAATTGTGAGTTGAAATAAACAGTCTCACATTTCAAGTTGTCTACCTCAGGTATGTTGTCATGGCCATGGAGAGATAACATATAGACTAAGATAAAGAACTATTACAAGAGAAGCATAAATACAGCGAAAAGAAAAGTAAGATTATGTTTTTAAAAAGTTTCAGGGTCAGAAATAAGTTATGCATGGTCATTGTACAAAGAAATAAAAATCACCAATGAGTAAATATTGTCTAATTATAGATGGCACACTCAGGCATGCGAGCGCATGTGCACACACACAGACACACACATACACATGAAGTGGGGAAGGGAGAGAAGGACACAAATCAGACACATAATTAACTAAAGCTCTATGACTGAACTGCATGTTCAACTCAAATACGGATAAATTCATTCATAAATTGAATACTCATGAGAATATGAAACAAAGGGATATTCCCAAAGGCATTCTGCAAATAATTACCAAAAGCAATAAAAGTGAGAGAATTGCTTGACTTAAAAATCCTTGTTTTTTTTTCAGTCAAACATTTTATTGGAAAAGATTGCTTTCTCATATACTATGGGAAAACACAATGCTTTCCACTTCCCTAGCTTCTCCTAGGTTCTCTCCACTTCCCCACCTACCCAAATGCATACCCTTTTTTTCTATATCTCATTAGAATGTAAACAGACTCTAAAATAATAATAATAAACTTCATAAAATAAAATTAGGTATAGTACAAAAACAAAATCAAAATAAAACATAAAAAATAGAGTAGAACAAAACAAGCAAACAAAAAAAAAGAGGCAAAGAAATAACTCCAGAAATACGGAGATGCAGAGACACACATATTTACACCCACAGTAATCCCATGAGAACACAACACTGGAAATCACAATATATAAAGAGGGGTCCTGTGAAAAAAACTTTAAAGCCTAGACAGTATTACGGCCTCTGAAAATACCTTTGTGTTTGTAGGGTGTTTGCAATCTGCTGCAGAACATTAGGCCTGGCCTTAAAGCAGTTTGTATCCCCAGTGTGACTTGTGTTGGAGAAAATAAATTTTTCATTTTTGAGTCATTATTACCTGGAGATAGCTTCTGGATTGTAGATAGAGAATTGTGTCCACTTCCTTCCCAGTGCTTGGACACCATCTGTGCAGACCCTTTGCTCAGATCACTCTGAGTTTATACATGTATGAGTCTACTTGTGTCTGGAAGATATTACTTTCTTGGTGTCATTCATCACCTCTGACAGCCCTTAAAATCTTTCTACCACATGTCCTGTATGGATCTCTGAACTGTGGTGGTGTGAGTCTGATGAAGACATACTATTTAGGACTAAATGTTCCAAAGTCTCTCACTCTCTGCACATTGTCCAGCTGTGTGACCCAAGGAGGCACTGATCAGTAAATACAGCAACCGTTAGTAGAATAATAGTATTTGATGTTTTTCTCTATCTATGGCCTACCTAAATATTGGGTTCTTAGCAACCTGAAAAAATTCAGGCATGTATTCCATTTTAGTAGAATGGACCTTAAATCCAATAGGAGAGTGTTTGGTTACTCTGGTAATGGTTGTGCCATTATTACACTTGCTCATCTTGCAGGCAGTTACCTTTATAAACCAAAGGGCTTCTAATTGGATTGCTGTTTATGTTTCTTCTTTAATAGCATGCAGATGACTTTTCAACATCATAAACTCTAGTTAATAGGAGTGAGGGCTGCTCTAGGTAAGAAGCAACTCATCTTCTCACTGAGCAGTGAGTTGTGTAGGTGTTGTTGTCTTCAGCAATAGGGCCGTGCCATTAGTTTGGAGAGCAAGCAATCATCTTGGCAATAACCTTGTTAATGTTTTAGGGTTCCTATGTGGCCCCTTTGGCCAACAACTCGATTAGACGTAACCAATTTCAAAAACTGAAGGCTTCATTTGATGGCAAAAGAGTTCGGTTCGGGTTCCATATCCACCATTATTTGGTTACTCCATTTAGATCACCTTCATAGATGTATATATTTTAGAACACTTTAACTATATTCCACATGACCCCTCAAATAATTTTTAATTTTATCTGTCTCCTTATATACCCTCCCTTACCCCCTTTTCCCTCATACCCCATTTTGATGTTCCTGTTCCAGTCTCCATGCCCACCCCATCCTTATTTAATAAACTTTAAGCATCAATTGAAAATCACAAAATATTAGTTTGAAATAAATTCAAAATATTGCTTGTTAATATAGAAAAATTAGTATTATCTTGATCTTAACCTAAGATTCACAATAATGATCAATGTGCATATCAATTATTCTAATACATCTAAATGTAAATATAATCTGTAATCATTAAAATGAAATAAATCACAAAAGTGTTGCTTATATTATATAATTTTAAGTCATATATTATTATACTTATCTTTTTAGAAGCATATTTTATGAAATAATAGTATGTATTATAGAAATAATACATTAACTGAATGTATGAATGGAATGGAAAAATACAAATGACATCATCATTGTCCAGTCTCAAACAAAACCATATTTTAATGGTTCACTAATCACTTGTAATTTTCTTTTTTTTTCTTCTTTCTTTTTTTTTTGGTTTTTCGAGACAGGGTTCTCTGTGGCTTTGGAGCCTATCCTGGAACTAGCTCTGTAGACCAGGCTGGTCTCGAACTCACAGAGATCCGCCTGCCTCTGCCTCCCTAGTGCTGGGATTAAAGGCGTGCGCCACCACCGCCCGGCAATCACTTGTAATTTTCACAAACTTTTATGGGGGAGCACATTCTGTTAAGGATATAGACCAGCTTAAGCTTTGAAAGTTTGATATTCATTACTACATATCACTAGAGACAATAATGGGTTGATGTTGTATTGTGTATTTTTAACACTTTATTGAGCATACCATGGAAACCATGGCTGCTGCATTTACAAACAGTTTTTTTTTTTATAAAGTAACCTGCTATTTTCATGCCCTTTGTTTTATAGAACGAATGAAAGTGGCAACCTGCCGATACGGTACTGCGTTACTATCTAATGAACTGTTTTCAGTTAGCCAGGCAGCACTCTACATGAGCATATTTAGCAGCAACAACCAAATATTGCAAACACAGTAGGGCTGTCACAGGAAGTGGACATTCTTTCATTTGACTGGTCTTGTGAACATAAAGTCCAGTGAAGACAGCTCTTCTATTAGTAATAAGGAAGGCACCAAGGACATGTCTTCTATGCTTGTCTAGAGGAATTTTAAGTGTCCTGGGCTAAAAGCAAAATCATTCCACCTTCATATTGACTAAAATAATGTATAGAATCTAGCTATATATTTTTCACTCAAACATTCCTCCAAGATTAGGTGAATTATATTTCAATCTTACATTGACTCTGTTTTTCATAACAGCACTGCTCACCCCATCATACTGTATAATTGGCTACACATTTTTGGTTAACCATATTTCTTTTCTTGAAAAGCATGCATGAATTTCCATGTTTCAGCCTCAGCACCCAGAAACCAAGACTTATGATGCTTGCTAGGAATCTTACCACTCAGGGCATGGAACAGAAGAACCAGAAGTCCAAAGATAAAGTGATCCAAAAGGCTAATATTAAAAGTACAGCTGAGACTTTTGTTTTATTTCTTTCTACATTTTATCTGTCCTTTGTTGTGGGAGTGATTTCATATTAATAAAGAAACTGCCTGATCTCATTGATAGGCCAACCCTTACGTGGGTGGAGTAAACAGAACAGGATTCTGGGAGAAGGAAGCTGAGTCATTGAGTCGCCATGATGTTCACACTCCAGAGAGACACAGGCTAGAATCTCCCCGGTAAGCACATCTTGGGGTGCTATACAGATTATCAGAAATGGGCTAGTCCAAGTGCAAGAGCTAGCCAATAAGAGGCTGGAACTAATGG
This sequence comes from Microtus obscurus, assembly GCA_963919715.1. NCBI lineage: Eukaryota > Metazoa > Chordata > Mammalia > Rodentia > Cricetidae > Microtus > Microtus obscurus. Next base: position 2,790,214 of record CAWTZC010000453.1, on the reverse strand, counting down.
GCCAGGCAGTGATTAAATGAAAAAAAAAAAGAGAGGGATGATGGGATAATAGATTTGTAATTGTGAGTTACAATTTTTAGACAAATATATTGGTATTGATACTTGTATATTTATACAAAGTTAAATTATATTGACTATTGTATGCATGCATGTTTCTACCTCTGTTTAAAATATTTTTTATGTATTGACATATATTGTATTGATATATATTGTATATATTTACCATATTGCAGTGTACATTTCTACCTCTGATTAAGATACTTATATATTGTTTGTGTATTGATATATATTTACCATATTGCAATGTATATTTGTACATTGTTTATATTTGGAGGTCATTATCCTCATTTGTTACACAGATGTTTATTGTCTTAGTCTTTAAGTTAGATAGATATTGAGAATTATATAGATTAATAGTCATCTAAGTTTGCCATTTATAAATCAGATGCCATTTAGACTAATCAGGTTCTTTATATATATAGAGATTATACTCAGTATAGATAGATTATCTTCAACCTCTTCAAAGAGCTGTAGAAAATGGCCTTTAATCTAACTCAGAGTTTTGTGGTAGTGAGTCACAATTGCTCCTGGCAACACCGCTCTATTCCCGTGAGAATGTTGAGCACCAAAGACACTCCACCTGGAGCCTTTCTTTTTGACAGAACTGGCCTTGGAGCAAAGAAATGCCCATACCTCAACCACTGACAGAGATACAGAGCGTGCATCAATGGATAAAATAGGACTGTCATATCCTGCCAAGACAGGGTAAGATAGTTTTGAAAAGTTGCTTGCCTTTGAAAATGGTATGTCAGTTATGTTAGGCCTTCGCCAAAGTTGGTTGCTTCAACGCTGTAAACATGACTTTGGGTGATTGCCCAGGTAGCTAGTTGTCTCTGTGATTTGTTGCATGTTTTGGAAGTTGTTTAACTGAACTTCCTAATTACCCAGGTAACATTATTTCCTTTCTCAGATCTTCGATGGGGTTGAAGACTATATAAATGTAGTTACTTTTCTCTCACGACTTGGCCAAGTTATTTATTATACAAGTCCTAAGCTAGTTAGAATAGGATATTTGTACTTATTGTATATAATTTCGTAGTAGGTTTAGAACTCTCTTACTTAAACAAAAGGGGGAGGTGTTGCGGGAGGTCTTTCCGCCCCTCCAACCAATAGCTGCTGAGATACCAGCCCATTGGGGCATGGTTTCTCTCTCTTCAAAAAGCTTCTATTTCCTTCCGCTCGCTCTCTTCACTTCCTGCTCCGCTGATGACTAGACTCCCTTCCTGGTTGCGCAGAGGGCTGTTGTCTGGGACCGTGATTTTTAAGTTTTTTCCTCTTTAAATAAATACTACCCTATTAATCATAATTCCAAACTGGTGTGGCATTGTTCGTGGCTTACGCCTTCACCTCCTTATTTCAACAGTCCTTAGCATTAGTTTTACCACAAAGAGAATGAAAAAATGCTAGCAAATATTTAGAAATTATCATGATTCAGAAATATAATATTAAACTACAGTTAGCAAAATATATTTGCCCAACATCTTTCTCCTGTTTGAAATGTTACTCAAGGAAATCCAATAAATAAATAACAAAATTCTGAATATCATAATAGCTGACCACTTCAGATTTATTATTATTATTATTATTATTACAATTACTGTTACTCCTCCTAAGTAAATGAATGCAGCTATGCATACAACATAGCCCTACCAGCTGAAACCAGGGGACAGCTGATGAGGAATCTCAACCAATCACCTTGTTTGTAGGGTGTGTTCCCCCAGGGCCCCAAATAGCCTATAAAACCATTGATGTGCACTTGTTTTCCCTCTTTGTTTTTCCTGTGCTTCGCAGGAACTCTGACTTTGTAAGTCCCCCTTTTCTTACCCTTATTAAAGCTGAATATTTTATAATAAAGCTAGTCTGGTTAATTCTATGGACCACCTGCTAACAGACAGCTTGCAAGTTGGTTCCCTTTTTTCCAAACTGATTTCTGCTGCATCAAACTCGTACCGTCATGCTGGCATGGTAAGCAACATCTTGGAATTCCAGTTTTTATAAATATGTGAAATTTACAAAATTTGTGAAAATGCCTTCTTGATTTTGTTTCAACATTGTGGTTGTGTAATTGGTGAACATCTAACTGTATTGAGTTATGTTACATGTTGGAATAGGTCTTCATAAGTAATGCAGAAGTGAAATCAAGCTGTGTTTGAATAGAGAATGAGTATAATCAGAGAGATTAAGGTTTTCTGTTGGAATTGTGCTGTTGTGAGCAACTGAGACACAGCCAGCACTAGTGGACAAAGATTATAAGGGAAAACAATTTCTGCATATACCTGTTAGCAGGTCTGTCTCCACAGCATCCCTTGAGAGCAGAATTTTCAAATTATGGGCTTTTTTGATCACCTGTGTTTTTTAATTACTATGTTTCTTTTCTTTTTAACCTAGATTTCTGAGGGAAAAAATAACAACTGAGTTTTCCTTGTAAAAAACAAGAGCAACAAATCCAATTTGAATATATTGCATCATGTCAGTCTTTCATCTTTCCACCAAAATATTCAAGATGTTTCTTTTTATCTAACACTAAAATTTAAAACAAAGTTTAATCTATTTCCATTCATCCTATTTTGGTCCTTTGGTCTTTTCATTCACGGAATAAAAAGATACTATGATCATAAGTTGGCATTAATTGTCCTTCCACTTATAACTTTCCCATTTAGTATTAATTCTTTTCCTTCCCAATTAATTTTATAATAAATATATTGAGCTCAAAATTCAATACAATTGGAAACAACAAAGGAATACTAGTTTCTAAAGCTCTTCAATTTTAAGTTCAATTTTTGTTCAGCTGAATTTATCTATGTTTTCTAAATATATGCTTCACATATTCACAAGCACACATAAACAAGAGTAATCATTGTAACAATACAAGAGAAAAATGTAAATAAGTAAAAGATTCCATAGATGATTGAGAATTTTTCTTATAAATGATTATTAGGTAGTTTTTAAGCTAAATTAGATAATTTTAAGAAAATATAGAGAAATGTATAATATAAAACATATATTTTAAACATAAATAAATGATCTTATTCATATAAGGAATTGTAATAAAAATAAGATGTGTATATATGAAAGGATTATGAAAGGAAAAACTTTACATCATTTATAACAAATAATAGTTGTTGTAATTACTGAGATACAAATATACTTTCTAATCTTTGGTACTTAAATGATTTAAAATAAAATGATAATTTATTCTTTCCAAAATCACATTTTATTTCCCTACTACATCTTAATGTTAATTAGAAAAATAAAAATTGCATCTTATTTCTTGGGGACTCACTGTTTATTCCCTCATATTCTGCGTTATTCCAATAAATATTTCTCTTTATTGTCTCTGGGTTTAGCCTGCTTCTCTTGAACTCCAGAAAGCTGAAGGTCCTTCTTCTAACATCAAGCCACATTAGTAACATCATTATTCCCATACAATGGCCTATGCTACCCTTGACCTTACCATTCCCCTGCAGAGTGCCCAATGCTATCCTTGGCCTTACCATTCCCCTGCAGAATGGCCAGTGCTTTCCTTGGCCTTACCATTCCCATAAAGAATGGCCAACACTATCCTAGACCTTACAATAGTTTTTGAAAATCATTTCTCTTTAGCTTTTCCTGAATCTGGCTTCTGGTTCCACACTCTGCTGGCTTGGCTCCTACTTCCCCGTGTAGGACTGTCATAAACTCTCCTTAGAACCACTCTCCATTCTCAGTAGACTCTTTTCTAACTGACCTTATCTGTCTGTTTATTTATCATGTCTATAATAGTAAACTCTAGATGTCCACATCTCTAGACAATACATAACCCACTATTACATATCTCTCAAGTTCTTCAACTTTCCCATGTAAGTGTACAATGACTAACTGATTTTCAAGGAGACAAAATGAAATCTTGGTGATATGGATGACTCTAATTTTTTATATTAACAGATTAAAATTGCCTAGCATTTAATAAACCATTATAAAGCTTTTGAAGAAATAATAGAGTACAGCTTATTCATCAAACTAACAAACAATTCAGGAAAAAATATATTTTGGGATTACTTTGAGAATATTTTTTACATCTACCATCCTCTATAATACTCAAAGAGATAAAGAAACCATCCTATAAATGAAATAACAGAGAATATCAGCAAAACGATAGTGCTATAAATACATCATATATTGAAGCTGTAAATAAATTTATTTTAAAAAAGGTTTAAAAACCATTTTACATTTTCAGCAGTTGACTGAAACCCTTAGAGCGGTCCCCATGGAGTTACCATATAAACCCAGATATTTCACTTCCAAAAATATTGAAAAGAGATGAAGACATACGCCCATGCTACCACTACTCATAGTAGCTAAGAGCTTATACGTGAGATAGTGTGATAATTGATAACCAGAGAAGCACATAATTATATAGTTCTGTAAAGGAATATAATTAAGTCATCAAAAATGACAAATGGGGGCTTAAAAGATGTCTTAGTTTTTAAAAGCACTGACCGCTCTTCAAAAGAGCACAGATTTGATTCCTGAAACTCACATGGTGACTCCTAACTATTTGTAATTCCAGTTTCAAGTGATCCAACCTTCCACATCTGGATTTGGTAAGCATCAGGTGTGCTCATGGTGAATGGACATACATACAGACAAAGCTCTTATTCACATTAAATAAATAATCAAAAATAGCAGAAGATACATTTTGTAACATGGGTTATCATCATTATTACTATGAATGAACAGATATCAAAAGTCACCTATATTATTCTAGAGTGAAATAATGGGAAGACAAACATGTAGATTGCTTACTGTTTGAGTCTAAGGGGACATTAAGATAATCTGTGTAGTAAGCACTGCATTTCCCATTAGGATGGAAACATCTGAGACTAAATGGAGGTGCTACTTCTTAACACTAAGAATGCGCTCAGTGACTCTGAACTGGTCCCTTCGACAGGATTCATTTTCTACTGTTCAGTTTTTTTGTAATTGTTTCCTTAGCATAATAATCTCATCATCCTGGTCTCCCCTGTTGCTCAACACCTTCCTGACGATCCTGTATCTGTCCTTCACCTAATGAGAATGTGTTCCGAGCCTAGTTCCAATGAAGCCTATAGAAGCTTTCATGTGATTGGACAACCCAACAACCACACACTGACTTCTGATTACCACAAGACAACATAGAAAATCCTGTCATTGACCTCTATGACATGCTTTCATGTAGTGTCTAACTCACTTTTCTGACCAAGCAGCATGAAATGCTTTGCTCTTCCTGTGGCTTTTCTGACTATATCGCAAGGAGTACAGCCTCAGAGGCCAGCACCGATAGTCCCTTTATCTCTGGACTATAACTGTCCTTTGACCATCACTTTGCCCCAGGACCTCTTCCCAGAGCATCTTTGTGGCTTACATCCTAATGTTTTGTGGTTCTCTATTTAGATGGTGATTTTAATTAGCCTGTCTTTCAAACCCTTAACTGTCTTTATTGTCCTTATCGTAATGCATGTTTGTCATCAACTGATTTCTCTGCTCATTTGTTTATTTTATATTTCTTTGAAATTAACATCTTAAGTATAGAGGGTTTTGGGCTTTGTTTTATATTTTAAGTCTTAGATTTAAATATACTATGTGATTTTTATCATCACTCTTGTGTCCTTTTTGCAGAGTCCATATGATTTATTAATTTTTAAATAACTATTGCAAATTGATAGTCTTATGATATCGATATGTTAAAAATTCATAAAGCCTATAACAAGCAGTTATTAGAGTTGTAAGTGAGATTCCACTGTTGATGCCTGTTTTGGTTATTAGTGTTCCTAAACTTCAGATTCTTAATACATCAGGCTTATATTTCTTTTCATTTCAGTTCCATGAAATGTGAATGTTTTCTGGGACACATAACACTTTTTATTAAACATTAGTAGTTACCCCCTTCCTGAATAAGAAACTTACTCATATATTCCTCCCAAGACAGTTTTGCTTCATGTTTTATCAAAACTGTACTGGAAGTTGTATTTGTTTCCTTGTTGACTTATTGATTGAAAAGTTGATGGATTGATTTTATGTGTGTAAGTGTATATCTGTATGTGCATATGTCTGGATACATTGGTGAAACTCTAATACTGTTATTTCCCAAATTCATCTCTATAAGTCTCAGGAAAAGTATCATACATACATACATGTATATATACATAAACACACATATGTATATTAGAAATATATTTCTAATACATGTAATATTATATATAAGCTATAAAAAGAAAATCAAACATAGCAAACAATAATAAATAACAGTGTAATTTATTTTCCACTTGTCTTGAGAAGTCATTTGATGCATGGCATTTAAACCAGGAAGCTTGCTCATGAAGATGCTGACTCAAATCCACAGTAGTTCCTCTGAGTGAGTGAAATAGGGAAGGAGGTTATCAGGGCCACAGAAACACTCTGATCCACAAGTTCTCCTGATCCACGGAGACTCACTCAGTTCACCAGTTCCTCAATGCTGCAAAGAACAAAGAACTCACTTGAGGATCTCACTGGTGGAGAACCCTTTGTGCTATTCCTTGTTTCATGCCAGGCCATGGTGTGTAGAGAGAAAGGACTGTATAATAAAGCACATGGCTCTCTGTTAGAAACTTTCCTAGAGCAGAGAAGCTGCTGATGAAAGCCAGTGAGCTGTGTCTTCGTGCTCCAGTGAGCGGTAGAGGTTTCCCAGAGCCTTCAGTGACTGTGCAATGAAGGACAACAGGGGAATGGGCCACAAACCCGAGCTCCCTTTGCTCTGTTCCTGAAAGTAAGAAAGAGCATCAAAAGAATAAAAGGGAATGAATCTCCAACAGAAAACCGTTGTATATTCTTCCTTTGGGTCAAAACATGGTTTGCATTATAAAGCAAAAAGACTCCTAATATAAGATTTATGAATACCTTGGACCTTAGCTATACACCGAGAAGTGGTGGGAAATGTGTCTGTTTGTTGGATGGGATTATTAGCTAGGGATAAGTTTGCAGTATCTTTTGTAATTAGGAATAAATGACTAAATCTTGACTGCTTTTCTTTCATTTTTTTTCTCCCATTTGCTTTTAAAAATTTTCCCTTTGTAATTGTTTACATTAAATATGTAGTAACCCTGCTACTTGTATTACCTAAGAAACTCTGTCTGGAAATTGCTTATTTGAAGAATGGTAGATCATTATTTGTAAACCAGTTTCTCTGAACTATTAGAATTTATAGTAAGTCAGCATTTCCAAGTATTGAACATTAATTAAATCATGGTGTTAGAATCAGCTCTGCCAGAATTTTAAATTACTCTGTTTTTAAAATATCATGAATTATTTCCTTTAAAACCACTGCATAAGTCTTTAGAAATTACTGAAATCATAACCGTAAAGCAATTCTGAGTTCAATTTTAAAAATTGTTTTCTAGTTTAAATTTACACACTATAAACATGATACTTATACACTGTTCTGTTAAACACACAGGATGATTCAAATTTTCATGAAAAAATAACTGTTGGGAACGACCCACAGTACTGTAGACACCCAACCTCTGTCTTCCTCACTCCCCTTACTGCTTTTGGGGTTGTCTGTTTGCTGTTTTATGTAAAGTATACTGCTATGGGGTACACACATATAAAGGTCATAGACCAACTTCAGAGTTTGGTCCTCACAATGTACCTTGTGAGAGGCAGGGTCTCTTATTGTACAGTGTTGTGCATACTACGTTAGTTGGTCTGGAATTATCTAGAATTTCTCCTATCTATACCTGCACAATTAACTTTATGTGGGTTCTGGGGATCAAATTCGGGTTTTCATGATTCAAAAGCAAATTCTTTATCCACCAGCTCAACCTAAAATAATTTGTATCTGTCTTCTAAATATAGGCATAACAGATGTTTGGCACTAGATCTTGTAAACCCAAGAGGCCCTACTGTGTTTTTCTAGAGTGCATCTTTCCAATAGGTTTTCCATGGCATTATGCTGGTCTTTTAAATTAAGTTTATTTTAATTTCTTGACTTTCAATAATCAAGTGTGAGGACATGGAATGTTGTTATTTGACAAATAAGCAAACAAAAATAGTTTATTGTCTTTGTTTATATGGGTAAATAGTGAGTTAAGATGGGTAGAAATTTGGGGATCTAATTAATAAGGTTTTAGCAGAGCTATGACCATGATGTTGAAAATTCAGTAGACAATTCTTCTAAATTATATAACTTAAATTGTCAATAAAATTAAATTGGATTAGTCATTTCAGGTTTTACTGAAATGATCCAGTACCCACAGAGAAGAAGTGCTCAAGACTGGAAATTATGTCTAACCCTGTTTATGACTACCTAGTTGGAACTGAAACCATGTCACCTAAAAGAATCAGTTTTCATACCGTTCTGATTGCACAATGCACACAGATGTTTACTTCAGTTTTCCAGCTAACCCATAGACCAGGAGGAGAAAGCAAATGAGCTTGCTTTGGTAATTGCGTTCTCTCCTGTGATCATTAAATGTGTTTTATCTTTAACATGCTAAAATGCTAAGATACCACAAGGGAGTACTAACTCTAGAATTAACCTGCTAAAACTGAGAAAGCCCACAGATTTGCACTTTAAGCCTTTCTTAAAGAGCTCTTTTCAGTGTTATTTTCCAAAGTGATACTGTAAAGTTTTATCAGCAGAAATCCAGGGACATCATTTAACCTTTCACGGAGGCCACGAGCCAGCTTTCTGTACTTAGAAATGTTGACTGTCATTATCAAAAATATATAAACCAGCTTTTCTAGTGTCTTATTTTAAAATTCAAACTACTAATGAGACATGGAGAACCACGGGATGTACAAGAGAAAAACAGAGAATGAAGTGATAAAAAGGAGTTAGAAAATACGTCTTGTGATATATGGTCCTGTGTCTAAGGATGGTTGTCTGGATTGTAATACTCAAATGATATTTACATAGAAGAGTTAATTCAACCTTGAGGAACATAAGCTAGAGTCTAGTAGTCTAGTATACTAAGGATACTAACAGTTAAAAAAATGTATAAGAATAGCTTAGACACCTAAATTAACCAGTAATAAACCTCTCTCTCTCTCTCTCTCTCTCTCTCTCTCTCTCTCTCTCTCTCTCTCTCTCTCTCCCTCTCTCTCTCCCCCTGTTTGTGTGTGTATGTGTGTGTGTGTGTGTTTGTGTGTGTGTAGACTATAGGCCAGTATTAGGTGTCTTCACTATGATGGGGACAAATTCAAATTCTCAGTTTTTCTGCAAAAACACTTGACTAACTATGGCTTCTCCCCAGACCAGTTAAACATGTCCTAAGGACATGAACTTGCAATACATAGCAGTTACCACTGTATCATAGATATTTAAGTGATGTAATATTCATTGGCTACAATCAATAAAAGGAAAAGTTAAAACTGTTCTACTTCCATGGCTTCTCAGATGGAAAGATTCCTCTCTGCAATGAATCTAATGAATCTTCTCACTTGCCTTACTCTGGGGGCAAAATGTATTATAAATTCATTATTCTATCAACAGAGAAAAGATAACTATCTTTCTGCTTAGGCCATTGCAGGAACAATCTGACTTCTTAGGATACTGTATTCCTGTATTTGGTTTTTCACAGGCCACCACCTGTGAATAATGACAATGAGGTCAAAAATCAGCTTTTGACAGAGATTGGTCCCTCAATCTGTTAGTCACTTAGTGGATTGTTCTCTTTAAAGATCTGTCTGTTAGCGGGTTAGGCTTTCAGGGAATTGGTTTCTTGGTAGATGGGTCTCTCAGTAAGTCTGATAGACACAACCAAGCAAATTGATGCTTAGTCAGTATCCACGTTTGCTGACGAATGCTAGGCAAAACCAAATGATTCATAAAGTTAGATGTTAGCCAATATCTTTTTTCTTCATTTTATTTAATTAATTTATTTATTTTACTACCTAATTTCCATTTCCCTGCACTCTTCTCCTTCCATTCCCTCCCTTTACTTCATGCCCCTTCTCAATCCACTCTTCTGATTTTGTTCACAAAGGGTCAGACTTCCCATGCACATCAACAAAGCATGGTATTTCAAGTTGCAATAAGGCTAAGTGCCTTTCCTTGTATTAAGTCTGCACAAAGCAATCCAGTATGGGTATTACATTCCCAAAAGGCAGCAAAAGTGTTAGGAACAGCCCCTGCTCACATTGTTAGGAGTCCCACAAGTAGATCAAGCTACACAACTGCCACATATATGTAGAGGGCCTGGTCAGTCCAATGCAGGCTCCATCTTACAACCTATGAGAACTGTATGTGATGAAATCAAGCATTATATACAAGGAAATCAACTTTAAATTTTGTCTGCCTTTTCTCCTTTTATTCTCACTGTTAATTGCGCCACTCAGAAAGCATGGGGAAGACACACTGGGCTGATCCGGAAGCTGGTTCCAAGTCTGTGGCAGTTTGAGGTTCGGAAATCGGTGGGAATGCAAACGTGTGCTTGCAGATCTCCATAACTTTCATTTCTCCAGATGGGGCACTGTTAATATTCAGGATTTGTGGTGATGCTCTATTTTAAAACAAATAGAGTACACCCGTAAAAAGTAAGCTTGTCTGCCATATGGCTGTTTATTTCTGAGTGCAGGGACTAACTGTGAGATGCTCGGCTCTGCAATATGGAACAGCGACGTAATGACACCGGTGCACCTGCTTTTATAGCAAGAAGCATTTGCAATGACATTGAACTTACTGTATTGTGATCTGAAGAATTCCTTATTATTTAGGAGACTGTGAGGAGTGGTTTGATTTATAAGATGTGGAAAATGAAATTCTATACAAGAAGCAGTTACCCTTTTAATATATGTATTATTTAAATATGTAAAAGAGCTTAGTTAGGTCAGTAAAAGGATATGGTTGAAAGGAGTATGACCTGGAGCAGAAAGTCCTGTGCTCCAACTCTCCCTGGGACAGGGACTCCTTATGTAGCCCAGGGCAGGAAATGACATTTCTCTACCTAATCAAGACTATCTTTATAATTGGAATTTAAATAATGGAATCACAGAATTATAGATTTCTTAAAATTTTATCTAAGTTTGCCTCCCAAAAAGATATAATCAGTATATCAAATGAAGCCTTTTCTTCTGCTACATAAAGAGTAAATAAAGCAAACAAAAAAAAACAACAAAAAAAAAACAATTTCTATTTCCTAATCAACAGAAAGTGGTTTGTAAGGCCAGAGGTAAAACTTTGGAGAGGGTGTCTTCTCCTGTTGCTGAAGAGTCAGAGAAGGAGTGGTCTCTCAGGAGCCTGTGCAGGACTCAAGAGTGTTGTACCAAGCAACCATTCCATTCTGAAAGGATAAACAATCTCTCTCAAGTGGTCACTTATCTACCGACATTTTTGAGGCTCAACTGCTGAGATCTGGTGGAGACTTCAAGTATGACTCAAGTCTTTCCTCTATCCTTCCAGAGACACCATATTCCATACTTAAGCCATGCAATCTCTTTACAAGCTTTCGATCCTGGTGGCATTAAACCTGACATTATTAAACAACCAATCAACAACAATTTCTTACAATAATTATGTACAGTCTTGAGACAGCAAAACTATATAGATCTATGAAGTTAAATATCAAGGTTGTGTTAAATGTTCTTTATTGTATATGAGAAAAGTATGGCTTTTCATAGAGTATTAATCTAACTCTTGGATAAATACTTTCAGCATTAGATTTTGAGTCTCATTTTTATCAAAAAAAAAAAAAGCTTTGCTATCACCCTCAGTAATGTGGCTACTTTTTAACATGATTGGTTCTTTCCTGACAGATATATAGTGCATTGTGGGAACCTCTGATGTGCCCCTTTCTGCTCACCAGTTTTGATGGCCATGAAGGAAGGCCCATGCTCAGTCAGCAGGAAGCACTGGGAGATGACAGTCTATCAAAGGAGAGTGTCTCAGGCAGCCAGTATCCATTCTCCGACAGTTCTAGGAGTCAGAAGTTAAGGTGTCTGAAGGGCTAATTCTTTCTGACACTCAGGATTACTCTGTCTCTAAAATCTGGTGACAGGTGGCCCTCCAGAGTGACTTGGGAAGAGCAGACTCCAACTGTGTAAATTCCTCCATTTGGTTGGTTTATAGTCAATTCTGAAGGGCGTTTCATCCAGTAATGATCATAGTGGAAAGATCCATCCCACTGTGTTGAAAGAGGAGCAGCCGGGCTGTGTCCCCGCACCCGGCCGCCCGCATGGCTTAGTTTATGCCCCGAAATAATTACACGGAAACTGTATTCTTTTAAACACTGCCTGGCCCATCAGTTCCAGCTTCTTATTGGCTAGCTCTTACATATTAATCTAACCCATTTCTAATATTCTGGGTAGCCCACGAGCTGGCTTACCAGGGAAGATCTTAACATGCATCTGTCTGGCATGGGAACATCATGGCGACTCCTCACTCAGCTTCTCTTTCCCAGAATTCTGTTCTGTTTACTCCACCCACCTAAGGGTTGGCCTATCAATGGGCTTAGGCAGTTTCTTTATTAATAAGAAGTCACTCCCACATCACCACTGTGGTGATGTTATCCCTGGGCAGATTGTTCTGGCTATTAGGAAATAAGGCAGAATAAGCCATAGAGAATAAGCCCATAGGCAGCATTTCTTTTCTATATGCCCTCCCTTTAGTTCCTGTCCTGATTTTCCTCAATGATGGACCAAACACTATAAGTCAAATAAACCTTAGTGTGGCCAAAAGCTTCCCAGATTTCTTCTGCCTCTACTTCCTGTTTTAAAATACGAAAACTAATCTCAGCGCTCAGGAGCTGGATGCACAACGATCAGAAGTTCAAGTTATCCTGGGCTATACAGTAAGTATAAGGCAGTTAGAGCTATATGAGACAGTATCTTGATGGTTCCCAGCCTTAGACCTGAAATAATCACACAGAAACTATATTATCTAAATCACTGCTTGGCCCATTAGCCCTAGCTTCTTGTTGGCTAACTTTTATATTAATTTAACCTATTTGCCCCGCACCGAGCCCCCTGTCTGCTCTCTATGTGCTAGAACCAGTCTGTGAGCTTCAGGCAAGGGTCTGGAGGTTGAGGAAACACACGCAGAAACAGACCAACACATGCAGAGACAGACCAACACGCAGACCTCCAATCGCTGGTACAAAAGCTCTTCTTTAATAGCACCATGAAGCTTAAATACCCTGCAGTTATTGGCCAACAGGTGAAAATCCCATCCTCTATGATCCTCTAGATAAAGCACAGCTTTTACTAACTTCAATTAGAAGGCTCTAGTAGAGAAAAGAAGCTGAAGGCCAGGACTCAATTAGTCCCAACACCTATTTCCGTTAATCTGTGTGTTGGCACGAGGCTTTGGTCTACTGGGTAAAAGTCCCAGCGTCTGTCTCCAGTGGCTCCATGGTGTCTCTCTGACTCTGCCCTTCTTCCTCCCAGCATTCATCTTAGTTTTCCCTGCCTATATAAGTTCTGCTGTGCTATAGGTCTAAAGGAGTTTCTTTACTCATTACAGGTAATTGGAGTACACAGAGGGGACTCCCATATCACCTCCCCTTTTGTGTTTAAATAAAAAGGAATGTTTTAACTTTAATATAATAAAATTACATATAACAAAACAGATATCAAACAAGAATTGCAGTTATATTTATATCTACTTTATCTTTTATCATAACTAAGGAAAACTGTAACTATAACTCTATTCTTCAACTCCATCAAAGACTCCAGAAGGATATAATATTACCTAAGTAAATAGGAAAGGCATTGTAAGCAACTTCCAAAACTCCAGAATTGACAGAGATATCTCACTGCCTGGACAGTTACCCAAAGTTCTTCTGTATTATTGGGGCCTCCATCTTCAGCCTACAGGCCCATTGTATCCAGCAGACTTTTCCATGAAGCAGGAAATTTCAAAGACAGTTCAGTCACTTTCTTTTGTATCCTGGAGAATGTCTCACAGACTCTTTCATGAAGCAGGACCCCACAGGATCATCTCTCCTTTAGGCAAGTTCAGCAGTCATTTCTCTGTGGGTTCTGCATGTCCAGGTAAGCAGTCTAGGCTAGAGCAGTTTCTTGCTGAAGTGGCTAACCAACTCCATAAGGATGCCCACCTTCCTCTTGAAATAACTTGTGCTGCCAGGAGCAGATGTGTCTCATTGTCATGAAAAGTCCTAAGTTATTAAAACATATTCAATGCCATATTCTGAAGGTCTCAGAAAGATTTGAAGAATACCTATCTAACTGAGATATATATCTCTATTCATCTAGAAATCTAATAGACATGACTACAAGCTTGACTATTATATTGAGTATCTATTAACTTATATTTCTTAATTATATATTACATTTTAAATGAGCTACATAAACACAATACCTTAATCAAGATCACATATATATATGTATATATACATACATATATATATATATATACATATACGTATGTATATGTGCTGTTCTGTGCACATGGGGATACATATGATCTTGATTAAGCTGAATCAGGCTGTGGCTTACTGGGTAAAATTCCCAGTGTCTGTCTCTGATGGCTCCATGGCATCTCTCTGACTCTGCCCTTCTTCCTCCCAGCATTCAGCTTATTTTTCCCTGCCTAGCTAAGTTCTGCCCTGCTATGTGTCCAAAGCAGTTTTTTTATTCATTAATGGAAATCACAGCACACAGAGGGGACTCCCACATCAGTATCTCAAACAGATAACTAAATTTCTAAGTACATACGGTAGATACATGTTAAAATGTATAAATTTAGGAAATTTTATAAATATTTATAAAGTGAATATACAGGAAAGAATCACAATGGAGAACGGATGCAATTATATTATAATCTTAAAAATACAATAAAATAAAAAGAACATTGAAGGGAAGGAAAGTTGTCTCAGCATTTAAGAGCATCTACTGTTCTTGGAGTTGACCTTTATTGGGTTCCCAGGACCCACAGCTAAAGGCTTCAAAGCACCTGAAATCTAAGTCCTTGGGCTTTGACACCATCTTCTGGCCACTCCTGGCCCTACTGTTCTGTGCACATGGGGATACATAAACATGTGCATGCACACACACACACACACTTAAAATAAATCTTAAATAGAACCTTGAAAAATGAAAAGACTTTTCTATCATCCTCTATGTTCTTAATCCTTCTGACAACAGAAATTAATACATAGATGTTATTCTAATATTGGTTATTTCCTTAATATTTTAGAACATAATTCATCCAAATATAGTAGTTTATTTCATTAACTGACAAGCATTTTCTGCAAATATCAATTTACAAATATTTTAAACTCTGCAGCCCATATAATCTGTTGCATTTGCTGAACTCAACCACTGAAACAAAACCTTAGACAATGTGTGAAAGGATGAGTGTGTGTGTTCCAACAGAATGATTGACAGAACAGGTGGCAGGCCAGCTTTGACCCTTCTAGCTGTTTCCTAATTTGATTTCTGTTTCTTTTGAATATTTACAGAAACAAAACCACAGCCTAATGTTTCTAGTATTTTATGTTTTTCCCCTCTTTCTTTACATTGTGTTTGTAAAATATGTGCTTTGAGGTTGTAGGGTCTTTGCTCCACATTAGTTGCTTAATACCCTATTGCATGCATACTCCATTCTTCATTTCCCATTCTAATATTGGTGGGGGTTTCAGTTGTTAGATTTCTAACACAATGCTCCTGGAACTCTTGTGCATGAACCCGGACCTGAATGTGATGAGTTTTTTAGCAGTGTATACACTTACAATGAAATTACTGGGTCATAGGGCATTCATAGCTGTAAATGTACTTAATAATGCCAATCTATTTCCTACAGTGGCTGGACTGAGAAACACTACCATCAGAAATGTGAGCCTCAGCTTTCATCTGACATGTTGCTAGAGCTTCAATGTTTACTGAAAAACACAATTTTCATGGTGTATTTGTTAATCCTATGACACTCAGCAAGTATGAATTATTTTAGAATATAATATATGCTTATAATGTGCTTTGGGAAAAACCATCCTCACTCCCTCTGCTCCAACTGTTCCCCTACGGCCCCCCAACTTTCCCCTTGAAATTTTTTGCTGCTTTTAAAACCCCACTGAGTCTCTAATTGTTGCCAGTGTGTAAATGTATGCAGATCCATTTATAAATGGAGACTGTGCTTTCCTTTTACAGTCACCCAGACCTGAATAATCACACAACACTATATTAATTACAACACTGTTTGGCCAACAGTTCAGGCATATTTCTAGATAACTATTACATCTTAAATTTATTTATTTCTATTATTTTGTATTTTACCACAAGACTTGTGGTTTTTTTACCTCTTGCATCTTGGGTGGCTACATGGTATCTTTCTCCTTTTGCAGCTACATGTTGTCTGCCTGACCCCACCTCCTTTCTTCCTGCATTCAGCTTAGTTTTCCCACCTAGCTATATTCTGCCTTGCCATAGGACAAAGAAGATTCTTTATTAAACAATGGTAATAAAACATATTCACATCATACAGAGGGGCATCCCACATCATTTCCCCCATTCAGCTAGAGAGATTCTACTACCAACTCCTTAGCCTTAGCTACAAATCCTCACACAAATCGTACTGCCCTTGAAAGCCACTGGGTCTTGAGATACTCCTCTAAGGTTAAATAAAGTCTCCTCTTCCTGCTAAGGTTGTATTGAATTTTCATCCTTTGTTTACTTCTGTATATTCAGGTTTAAAAAAAAAGTCAAAAATTTCTAGTTTTTCTATGACTCAGAAATAGTAATGCATTAAACCTAGGAAGTCACTGAAGTTGACCAGATGATCTAGATCCTCCCTCTCTGATGTTACATAAGTGTAAGGATAGCTAAGGAGACTGAGATCAGCCAAACTGCCTAAATAAGACTCTCTAACATTTTCAACTACCTATAATTCAGGGAGGGAACTCGCAGATTATAGTTTTGTGAGCCATGGTACATGTTGAGATGGCCTTTAAGTGCTAGGGCTGTCTTTGATTCTGCCCTGCTCCTGTAAAGACCTCCAAACTCATAGTTTCAACAAGTTGGACATTGGGGCTAGTATTACCTTGGCCTGTGGCAAGTCCCTTATCTGAGATGAGCAGTTTTGTGTTCACATGAACCTTGGAAAGTGCCATGCAACAGTCCCTCACTAATTTTGTGTTGAAATATAATTTTCAGTGAGATGTTATTTAGGGATAGTGTTTAGGGTGGGTAAATTATGGAGGTAGAACTTATTTGAAATGGATTACTGTACTCATAAAACAGACTTGTGAGCTAACCAACTCTTCAAATGAATGAATTTAAGATAAGAAAAATCTGCGCATGAAAGATGATTGACATGTTCATAGAGAGCTAACCACTTGATGATTTGATCCCAGATGTTGGAAGATCTGTAACTATGAATAATATGTTTCTGTTGCTTAAAAGTCTAACACCTGGCATTTACTATAACAATCTACTGAGCCAAGATGTCCTAATATGAAATATTTAGAAGGATTTTTCAGTCTTGCAATACAGTAATATTTGATTTACCCATGATCCACATCAAAGTAAGGATAATCAATCTTACTTGAAATGAGAGAAATTAAATAAGAAAGAACAGCTCATAGAGAACAAAAGTGTCCAAACTAGTTCTCAAGAAAAATGTGTTATCTGGAGAAAGCTGCTGTTTAACAGAATGTAAGAGTATTTTAAACTGAAACATGATGTTTACAAAAGAAAAACAGTAGAGAAGACTGTAGAACCCAAGGCCCCTGAGGCAATTTAGTAGGTATGCTACACAAGACAGGAGGAGAGAGTGATACTCAAGGGGTTTCACAAATATGAAGAAAGAAGCAGATAGATTTTGAATGACAAAAATACAAGTTTAGTACTATTCCATATTTAATACCAAGCCATGGTGTGGCAAGAAGAAAATAATAAAATTTGAATTTTTACTTTGTATAGGCAGAAGTGTTCAAGACTGAAATTTTTAATGAAAACCAGTTAAATGTTGTGATAGTAAAAGAGATTTCAAGACTGCAGAGCTGGAAATAAAGTTAGAAAATCAAATTTTGTGTATTCAATCAGCTCTGACATAGGGTACATGTCAATCACTTCCTTTTAAAGTGGATAAACTTAAAAATAGGACACATCATTGGCCACCTAGACAGCCAAAGACAGAGATAACAACAGTGTAGAAATATCAGTAAATACTATGGTTAGTGAAAATAATGTAGTTATAAAAAACTCACAAACCCGAGATGAAGAATGATAAGATATTTTATGGAATAAACAAAGTAGGGAAGGATTGTGGTAAGTCTCAATAAGGCATGGGATGGAGATGTAGTCTTTAAGCTGCTTCACTTTGCTTGAGTACATAAGAAACTATGTCTATCCCTAGATAGGACACCAAGAACAAATTAATAAATCACATCTTTGATAACATTGTCAATCAATAGACTTAATTAAAATTTATTACAGGTACACAGGTGAGAAGTTACTTATAAAGAAAAATCGTTAACTCCCTAAATACAATCCTATGAGATGCGGGTATGTAGGTGAAAGATTGACTGAAGTTCTTCTTTCATTTATACAGATCTGGAGTGGTAATCACCCACGCTGATGTGGGACTTTTTTGGTGATGTAGATGTTTAAGGGGAAGTACATTCCTAGCCTACTCTCTTCTTCTTCATTCTTTTACTCTACCCATAGGCTGAAAATTTTTGAATTGCAAGAATGTTGGGAGCAGTGAGACCCCAGATCCTGAATTTCTTGTAATCCCCTGATCTGAGTGCCTACAGCTGCTCTGAGCATGAGATGTTCAGGAGTTCTTGATGGCAGGAGAGTAGTTTCTGGTGGGTTTGGCTGGGGCGTGGCTATCTCTATATAATTTGCCCCAGAACACAATGAAGGGGGCATTCTTGGGGAATTCAAGGATCACCCGTGTCCCTGTCTCTCTGTCTGTGTGTTTGTGTATTTTGACCTCCAGCCCCCCTTCCCGAAGCTCGCGAACTGGGTGCCAGCGCACGGAGCACAGACACGGGGGCGCAGTGTGCGGCACAAAAAGGCTACTAGCAACAGAAACAACCTTTGATTACCAATTGCTCTTGTAATTCAGGAGAAAAGAAAATGGTTACTTAGGAAGAGATTAGCCAGGTTCAATGTAAACAGAAGCTTCATTGTCCTGCCCTGTCCCACAGCCACTTCTAAATAATCACTCAGAGGCTACATATTAAACACTGTATGTTTGGCATGTAGTTGGGGCTTTTTATTAACTAGCTCTTACATTTCAATTAATCCATTTCTATTCATCTATGGTCTGTTGGCTCTGGTTTCGTGGCAGGCTGACTCCTGTCTCTCCCTCACTGGCCCTTTATTTCTCCCTGTATCTCCTTTGGTTTTTCTACCTTGCTTTCTTCTGCCTTGTTATAAGCCAAAACAGTTTCTATATTAAGCAATGAGAACAACACATATTCACAATATACAGAAGGATTATCCCATCACAGTTCAATAGATCATGAGTAAGAAAACAAAAACAGCAAGAACCAAAAGACATAGTTTCTATCAATTGTTTCTTTACAATTATTTCTTTACCACCTTCATCCATAAGAAACATCAAGTTAGTCCCCTAACAACATCCTCTCCTTTTTTGAATACAATGGATAATTCAAAAAATACCGTAGAATATGCTACACAAATGTTTATTTACCATTGTAAAGATTCTCTTATGTACCAAGTCATCACAAGCAGGTAACTGAGGCTCAACTATGTGTGATAACAACCATAGCAGGGGTGAATGCAATTGTTCTCACAGCATCCACACAATGAAGCTACATGCTTGCTACTCTCTGGTATTTCAATATATTCTGCAACCCATTGGATATTGTCAGGGTGTCCCTATACTCCTGCAGTGGACTATATTGATTAAGGAAGAACATCATATCTTAAGACTTATAGGAAGATAGCTATTTCAAAACTGCAGAAGTGAGCCCTCCCTTCAGTTAACCTTCTGAAATAAGTTTAATAAGCCCAATTTACTAGGAAGGAGATTAAAAATTCCATTATCATGAAATGAAGAATAACTTCTTAAATTAAACCTTGATTGAAGATACCTATTTAGTCACTACAATTTTTTTGCATTCTTCTCCTTTGAACAGAAAATATATGAGTACTCAATTGTGACAAGAAACAGACATTTATAAGCATAGCAAACTTGCATCCATCTTATATGTCAGGAGAATGACGTATTAAGAAATTTTAATCAAACTGAGTTCTCACAGCATCCAGGTGAAGTCAGTATTCAGGAGGATGTGGCAGACATTGGAGACTAGTCTGGACTAGACATTATAAATTAAATCATGTGGGCTACATAGTAAATTCTTGTCTAAAAATAACAAAAAGAAAAACAAATAATTAGAAATAATATTAGAAAAATACACTACAACTAGATCAGAAAAAGGTACACACAATCCAGCATTTCAGGAAGGATTTAGACATACATAACCCTCATTAATTTCTTGAGTATTAAGAACTGAAGATCTTTTGAAAGGTATACCAGTGACAAATGTTAAATGCCGACTTTTTGCAAGAATAAAAATGCACAAAATTAAATATATATGTATATATAATAATTAATCAAATAAATATAATTATATAAATACATGATAAATAAATATATACATATATGTATATATACATATATTCAATGTATATATAAATAAATATCGAATAAATATTACTATTAAAATATAAAAACATATAAAATTTTTATGAAGAACTTTAAGGGAAGACTAGATCAGCATAAGGATGTGTACTTTATTCTTTAATAATCCTTATAACTTCTGCTGTTTCCTATAAGGTAAGAAATCTTAGCTGTAGGAAAACACAAATAAAATAATCCCACACTAACTCATAATTGACTACAGTGAAGGGCTCTTTATTTAGGGGGGGACTCATAGATCACAGTCCTCTACATGAGTGGGCAACAGGAACCAAATTCAGCAGTCAAACAAGAGAGGAAAGAAAGAGAGAGAGAGAGAGAGAGAGAGAGAGAGAGAGAGAGAGAGAGAGAGAGAGAGAGAGAGAGAGAAAGCAGCCATGTGAGCACACAAATTTTTGATAGCCAAGCCATGCCAACCTGGTCCAGAGGTTCCAAAGTACCTAACCCTTTTGTCTAAAAAAAGAGTTCCAAGCCCAATACAAAACTATATACAATAAGAAAAGATAACAAGTATGTGTGTTCCTGCCACCCGGCTCCCGGCTGCCTGGCTAGCTTATGCTCCAAAATAACAACACACAAATTATATTCATTTAAACACTGCCTGAGCCATTAGTTCTATCCTCTTATTGGCTAACTCTCACATCTTGATTAACCCATTTTTAATAATGTGTGTACCATCACAAAGTGCTGGCTTACCAGGAAGATTCTAACCACCGTTCGTCTTGGGTAGAGAAGCATGGTGACTGCCTCATTGCCTTCTTCCCAGCATTCTGTTCGGTCTACTCCACCTATCTAAATTCTGCCCTATCAAAAAGCCAAGGCAGTTTCTTTATTAGCCAATGAAAGTAACACATAGACAGATGACTCCCCTACATCAAGTATGAAAATTAGAACTACAATCAGCATAAACAATATTAAGCAAGAAACATATATAAACGCTATAATAATTATTCCATCTTAAGGAGTAGAAGTCTTATATTAGAAATGGCTTGGAAAAGTCAGGAAAGGAAATTCACTAAGACTATGTAGTCTTCAACCCCATCAAAGACCTAAGAAGAAAGATAATATTACTTGAGCAGATAGAAAGTGCAATCAAGCAACTTCCAAAATGTGGAATAAATAACTGAGACAACTGGCTACCTGGGCAATCACCCAAAGTATCATCGGCAACATTGGAGCAACCAAATTTGACTAAGTCCTAGAGTGTCTGACAGACAATTTTCAAAGGCAGGAACATTTTCAAGCCGTCTTACCCTGTCTTGGCAAGGTTTAGCAGTCTTTTTTTTTTTATCCTGCTTGTCCAGTCCAGAAACCATCCATTTTGTCAGTGGTTGAGTCATCGGTAGTTCTTTGCCCAAAGGCCAGTTTTGTCAAGAAGAAAACAAGCTCCAAGTGTATTGTCTTTGGCACCCAACATTCTCTCAGGAGTAGAATGGTAGTTCTAAGAGCAATCGTGTTTCAAGTCAACAGAACCCTATGTTATTTAAATGCCATATTCTACAGCTATTTGAAGTGGTTGGAGATTACCTATCTATGCAGAATAAAATCTATATGTACATAAAGAACCTGATTATTCTGGCTATAAGTATGACAAACATGGATAACTAACTATTGACCTATTACCTGAACAGCTTAAAGACTAATTATATTATATTATCAAGCAATCTTTAAACAACTGGGCAGCAAATGATGACAATGAACTCAGAATGTAGACAATGTATAAGTATCTTGATCAGAGGTATAAATGAATAATGCAATATAGATAAATATATCCTGAAATTTCATCTATATACAAGATGTCTTAAGTCGAGGCATAAACATACATGCATACAAAATCACAAAATACCTTTCCCTAGATGTACAAATATTGTAAAGAGAAAATGGGCATACTCAGTATAATTTGAATTTGTATCAATATATAAGAATCTATACCAATGTAAATTTCCTATAAATAATAGCTCACAAGTATTCACTCTAATATTCACTAATATTATTAGTGTGAGTAAGCTCACACTAATCTATTATCCCATCCAATTTCCCCTTTTTAAAGATATCCCTGAGCCTACATAATTTCCACCCCAACCCCCAACCTTATACCATTTATAATTAACCCCTAATTGATGCCCCTAACAATAAGGACCAACTTTGTTGGGAGAGGGAAAGTTAGTTTTAGAATTACTTCCAGCTGTCATGGGGATGAAGTTCTTTCTATGGGATCCTGTATATCTAAAATGATGGTTAGGTTTCAAGATTACTGTCTGGTATAATTTTAAATAGTCTCTGAGTGGTCAATAGGGTTTTTATGAAGTTCTTATTTGAAATTCTGGCCAGAACATTGTAAGAAGGTATACCAGTTCAGTTGGCAAATTTGGAGGCATATTGAGCAGCTGCTACCCAAAATTGGTCTTAAAGTAGTGATCTCAGCACCATGACATCATAATAACCAGGTGGATTCACTGTTGTGGGACCTCATCTAATTCCAAGAAACTTCAAAGAATGCTGTAGAAAAAGTTATTATTCATTATGAAAAACTTGAACAATATTTATGTGGACAAATATTCAATGAAAGGTATGATAGAGACAAAAATAGGTATGGAGATAAGTAAAATTTTTCCTAAGTTTTTTTCCCATACCTTATGACTCCTCATAAGTCATTTTTCTCTATGCTCAGAAAGCATCCTGGTCCTTGTAGGTGTTGGCTCATGTCCCACATTGGGTGCCAGATGTAGGAGAACAAAAATAAAATAGTTCCACAATAGCTCAAAGTTGAGTATAACAAAGCATTTTTATTTAGGGGGGCTCACAGATCACAGTCCTCTGCACAAGTGAGCAACAGGAACCAAATTCAACAGTCAAGAGAGATAAGAGAGAGAAGGTGGAGCTGACACCATTTAGTCACTGCAGGAGAAAGACAAGCTGGAAACTTGCAGGTAAGCCACAGACACATAGCGATACACAAATTAATAGAAATGAGTAAAATTAAGATGCAATAGCTAGCCAATAAGAAGCTAGAGCAAATAGACCAAGCAGTGATTTAATTAATCCAGTTTCTGTGTAATTATTTTGGGTCTACACAGCTGGGAACAAATGAGCAGCCTCCTACTACACTTAGCAAAACAGAAACTGCTATTTAGCTAAGTACATCCATGCAAACATGAACACAGGTATTCAGTTTAGCCAGTTAGCAATAATAATAATTAGAAAAAACAAGGTATCATCACAATAGTTATTTGTTAGTAAACTATTCTCAATAGATTTTTATGGATTTCTAAATAAAAAGTATTAAGACCATGGAATACATCTTTAAATTAAAATAATATGTTATTAAATTTAAAAGTATAAAAGTTAAGTAACCCTTAGCAAAACAAAGCTGATCAATAAATTATACAAAATTATAAAATTTTATATTTACTATTTGGAGAAAGTAAAATAGCATGCCCTCTATAAAACAGCATTTATAACACATGGAAATAGAAAAGATAGTCTAAAAAATAAAGTGCTTTAATTTAAAAAATTTTTTAACTATTAATACACGTAAGACATTTAGCAAATGTTACTGTCACTTCATCCAGGCCTTGAAGACACATCAATTAAATATACTCATTACATTGTATTTTTCTGTAACCTCATCTTTCTTTCCAATACACTTTTTCAGGATCATTTTTGTCTGAAGCCAGGTTGGAATTTCAAGCTCATAGTTTATATTACCTATCATATTAATATCACAAGTCTTTACAATTTATTTTTAATAGCACATAAGGTGAACTTTAATTATGCTGTGGTATCTTTATTCTCTTTGAAGTATGTCGTTATCTATTCAAAATCCTTTTACCCTCACCCATCTCCTAGTTTATCTCATTAGTTTCATACTTGGGTTGCTATAACAGACCCTTTAGGGCTATCATATGTGTTAGTGAAAATTTTGTCCTGATTCTTCATTTGATATATTTAAAAAAAAAAACAGCACTCATCCCTAATTGGCCTTCTTGATCAGAAGTATGGTTAAGCTATAGCTTCATTTTGGTTTGTTGATTTGTCAATTTACTTTCTAGTTCAATACTGGTCGCTATGCACAACCTATGAAGTTTTGTCTGTAGCCTGACTACTTGTGTTATTTAACTCTCAGGATACCCTGTAGAGTACAAGCAGATGTACCAGATACCAGATGCCTTCTGTGGAAGACTTTTAGTTAGGACAACTCTGCTGAAATGTGCATGTCTTTCCCACACTGATTAAAGCTCCTGGATAATTCAATTGACTATGGAAGGTCCAACTATCTCTGAACCTCTGGTCTTCCCATCTGGTTCAATGATTTTGCCACCAAGAGAAAATACTTCCTCTCCTCTCCCTTCTCTCCTACCATCTCCCTTGACTCCCACACTCTCATTTTCCTCAGATCTTGTCTTTTTATCCTTCCTATGCCGATCCTTGTACATCTCTTTTAGGTTCCTTTTTGTTGTCTAGGTTGTATGGGATTGCAAATTGCAGGATATTTTTTTCTTTTTGCTTTATGTCTAGAAGCCACTTATTAGTGAGTACATATTTGTCTTTCTGCGTCTGGGTTACCTCACTCAATATGACAGCTTATTCTGGAGAGGATGTTGGGTAAATACTCCTCCATTGCTGGTAGGAGTGCAAAGTTGTACAGCATCTTTGGAAATCAATATCGCAATTTCTCAAAAAATTAGGAGACCAGCTACCTCAAGAACCAACAATACTGTTGTTGAGTATATATCCAAAGGATGCTCAATCATACCACAAGGACATGTGTTCAACTATGTTTGTAGCACCATTATTAGTAATAGGTAGAACCTGAAAATAGCCTAGATGCTTTCAATAGATAATATTGATAATATTAGAGGCCTTCTGTGGAAGACTTTTAGTTAGGACAATAGGAAGAATAGATAAAATGTAGTACATTTACAGAATGGAGTACTACATAGCAGCAAAATAATGCCATTTTGAAATTTGCATGTAAATGGATAAATCCAGACAATAAAAATATTTTCTTCCCATCAATTTAAAGTAATGAAGGATAAATGTTACATTTGATGAGTATAGTAAAACTACAATCAAAGGTAACTTACATTGTAATTGTAAGAGAGGACTCAGTGAAACCACTGAACTAGGCAACTCTGTGGGTAGAAAGAATGTTTATTCAGGAATCAGACTGCCAAGATTGTACCTCAGGGTACATAAAATATCACAAAGCAAAAGAAGCCTTGCCACTTTTAAAATGACAGGCAGGGGCTGGGGGCAAGGGCATCTAAGGGTGTGTGTGAGTTAGGATAGCTGGGGAGCTAGTACATGGCCTCCAATCTGTTACAGGCTTGTTTGAGTTCATTGGGTACTAGATATCCTTGGGTGTAGTTGGCTGTAGGGGGCAGATAAGGGAAATAGTGCCTTTTCCTGTGTCACATGGTTTCTGAGGAGGCTGATCAGGCTTTTTTTTATTATGCTAACAATCCTTATGTTTACTGAGAGCCCAGCCTGGGCTGAGCCCACTGTAATTCAAGACATTGTCAATAGCACTACTATTTTGGGAAACAGCTTTGGACCTAACAATGATTTTCTTGGCAAAATTGTGGACAGAAGTAAAGTGTAATCCAGCTCAGTCTGGATCATGCTGCTGATATAATATATATGTTCTCAAGACTGACCACTTGGTATTGATAACCAACTGGTGTGATCTTCCCTGATAAAGACTCTTTGTCCTGCTCTCAGAATTTCTGTTCCCCGTAGTTAGTGGGTCAGAGTGAGGCCAGCTTAACTTTCCTTCATCTGTGTTAGCATGTCTATTGTTATTCTTCTTGTTCAGCTCAGCTTCCGGCAGTCATGTTGCTGAGACTTTACGGGTGTAGTTCTTCCATTCCTCGGAGAAACAATGTCACAAAAACTCAATATTTTCTCATCTCTTAAAATCTTTCTTCGCTAATTTCCATAATGATCCCAGAACATTAAGGCACAGAGATTGTGCAGTAGATGTATGAGTTCAAATGGGACTACACAATTCTGCATGTTATTGGTTGTGGTTTTCTTTCTTTTTATTTTTAATTTTTCTTTTTATTTATTTTTTATTATTTTTTGTTGTGTTTTTCTATAATAAGCTTATTCTGTTAGAAAAAGAAGTTTCTTTGTTGAGGAGTGAGAACTATATTTATCTGACAGTTTAAAAACAAATATAGGAATTTCTACAGCCAGTAGCCTTTGTTACTCACCCACTTGGGCGTGGCCTCTTATACCATAAATGCTAACGTAAAACATGTGTCTGACCTCCCTTCCTGTGGCATGATTCAGCTCCTGTTCCCCATTCTTGCAGAGGATTGTGATCTGTGAGTCTACCACTAAATAAATAACCCTTTACTATACTCAATTCTGAGCTAGTGTGGGATTTCTTTTTTATGCATTGCTTCATCTGGTGTGTCATGTGGATTAGAACTCCATACCTCCTGGGTGTACTGGTTTAAAGGTTTAACTGGTCTACAGCCCAGAAAGTCTCCCATCTCTACCCACTTTGCTTGCTTTTACCTACTGAGCATTTTTTTGTAAAACCCCCACCACAGCAGAGCTAAATGTATGCAGCAACTTGGAAATTTCCCAAGCTCATTCACACCCTCCCCCACAATGCCATGTTCCCTGCTGCAAGGCAACTTGTGCAGTTTCAGGTTTGTTCTCCCTGCCCATTTGTTCTGGGCTTCTTGCTCCAGTACAGAATTGATTTAATTGCTTTTAAGTTGTCAAGCAAAGCATATTCTCAGTATTTAACCAGCACCAAGGCAAAATAAATAAATAAATAAATAAATAAATAAATAAAATAATAAAAAAAGCAACTCAGGACTGTTCCTGGCACCAAGTTGTGCTGCTGGTCATGACTCTGCAACCACAACACCTGCTGGACAATTAAGAATAAAACAATTTACCAGAGCTCATAACATAAGATAAATATTTTATTAATTAATACATCAATAAAATTGAAAGTTATATAATTGCAGACAATATTACCATAGAAAATTATAGTAACTTTTTTGCTAATACTGTGGTTGTTTTCTGCAAGGTTTATATAGTTATTGAGATACATTGATTTATTGGATATTGGAACTAATGGATTTTAAAGAACCTCTCAATATAGTTACTAATTCACAATAAGAAGAGAGAATTTTCTTTTATATTGAAACTACTGAAGTTATACCAGATGATAGAAATTGACTTCATAGTATCAAGATATAATCAGAAATAGGCTTTGTCCTATATACACAACACACATCCAATACCATAAGGGTTTACCAGGTTCTCTAGCACATGAAATGCAGAAATTGATTGATTATTGATCGGAAGTATGTTGAAGGCCTCAGAATTTTATAAGAAAATGTCAATAGCAAAGGTATAAAGAAAGAGTTTTCTATTACTTGGCAACAAGCTAAGGAGATTATAAGGAGATGTCCTACTTGCTCTTTCTACAACCAAACACTGCTATCTGCAGGCAGTAACCCAAAGGGTACTCAAAGGAATAAAATCTGGCAGATGGATGCATTCCACTTTGTAGAATTTGGAAAATTGAAATATGCATAGCACACCATTGACACTTATTCAGGTTTTCTATGGGCAACTGCTTTGAGCTCAGAAATGGCTGATTCAGTAATCACACATTTATTAGAAGTTATTATGGGTATACATGCACAAATAAAGAAAAATAATGGTCCAGCATATGTTTCTAAGAAAATGAAACAGTTTTTGCTTATTATAATATAAAACAATCTTACAGGTCAGGTAGCTATAGAAAGATCAAATCGAACTACAAAAAATATATTAAACAAACAGAAAGGGATGGGAAAAAAATAGATTGTATAGTGCATTACTAACCTTGAATTTTCTTAATCCTAATGAGAAAGGAACAATAGGAGCAGAGAATCACTGTATAATAGAAAAGTCTTCTGAATTAAATCAGCCGGTGTATTTCACGGATGTGTTGACCTAACAATGGAATCCAAGAAATGTGCTACGTTGGGAAAGGGGTTTCGCTCCTGTTTTAACAACAGAAGAAAAGTTATGGATATCATGAAAATTAATAAAGATTCAGTTTGAAAAAGAGAAATCTCTTGTGAAAGAGAAATGATGGGTCATACACAGAAGTGACAACCAATCAGGTGGTAAAGAAACCTCATAAGGGTTGGGGCAGGGTTCTGTTCTTGTCTTTGCAGGAAAATACTCATCTTCAGAAATTCAAGAGGCCCTGGACATGTAGATGCCTAAAAAGGGACAGATAATTATCCAGATAGGATCACCAAGCAAAGAGAATTATCCCTTATGAGGACAGGTCATCTGAGGGTAAGAATCTCTGAATACTTACTAGAATATACAATAGTCATGATTCACTTAAAAATCAGAGCTGGCTTTGGAGTTGGAGGATGGTTCTGTCCTTCTCTACACCCAAGCATGTTGTTAAAATAAAAATTGAGAGTTTCTGTCTCATGTCAGGAATCATGGTATGGAAGAGAAAGAAGAAAGTATTTAGAAAAAAAATGTTATTTGTCTTCATACCTATTTTTGTATCTATCATACTTTTTATTGAATATATATCTATATAAATAATGTCTAAGTTTTCCTCAATGAACAATGAATTTTCCTGTAGTAATCTTTGAAGTTTCCAGGAAGAAGATGGGGCTCCACATCAACAACTCCACCTGGTTGATATTATGTCATGATGCAGATAAAACTGCCATAAGACCTTTTTTGGGTACCAGCTGCTCCTGGTGGTTCTAACTTGGTTAGCTAAAATGGTGTACATTTTACATCATTCTGGCAAGAACTCCAAATATGAACCTCAGAAAAACCCTACCAAATACTCAAAGACTACTTGCAATTATACCAGACAGTAGTCTTGAAACTTAACCATCATATACTTTCAAAGTATCTCATAGAAGTAACTTCACCCCCATGACAGTTGGAAGTAATTCTAGATGACATCCCCTCTTCCAACAGTTTATCCTCAGTGTTAGAGATATCATCTTGGGGTTGACTATTTAGTATAAAGTTGTAGGCAGAGGGGAAATTATGTAGGCTCAGGGATCTCTTTGAAAAAAAAAAAAGAAGGAAAATTGGATGAGATAATAGATTAGCATGAGCTTACTCACGCTAGTAATAATAGTGAGTAATAGAGTGAATATTTCTGAGCTATTATTTATAGGCAAATTCCATTGGTATAGATTATTGTATATTGATACAAACAAATTATTTTGAATATGTTTCTATTTTCTTCCACCATATTTGTATACCTATGCTGTTATTTTGTCTTATTGTATGCATGCTTGCTTCTACCTCTGCTTAAGACATTTTGTATATTGATACAAATTTTAGGATATATTAATCCTAGTGCAATCTACATTTCTGTTGAAATGGGACATGATTGCTTTTGGCAGCACTGATCTATTCCCAAGAGAATGTTGAGCACTGAACACACTCCACTTGGAGCTTGTTTTCTTCTTGGCAAAACTGGTCTTTGGGCAAGGAACTGCCCATGTATCAACCACTGACAGAATACACAATGTCTGGACAGGCCAATCAGGATACAAGAAAAAACGACTGTCAAATATTGCCAAGACAGGGTAAAACAGTTTTGAGAAATTTCCTGCCTCTAAAAATGGTCTGTCAGTTACTCTAGCCTAAGCCAAGTTGGTTGTTCTAACATTGAAAATGAGACTTTGGGTGATTGCCCAGGTAACCAGTTTGTCTCTGTCATTTGTCGCACATTTTGGAAGTTGTTTGATTACACTTCCTGCTTACTCAAGTATTATTATTTCCCTTCTCGGGTCTTTGATGGTGTTGAAGACTAGATAGTTGTAGTTGCTTTCCTCTCATGAACTGGCCAAGTTATTTATAATACAAGACTTAAACTTCTTAGGATAGGATAATTATTGAAACATTTAGCACATGTTTCTTGCTTGATATGGTTTATGCTGGTTGTAATTCTAATTTTTATACCTGATATTTGTCCTTATTGAATATAATTTTGTATTTGTCTTAGAACTTTCTTAATTAAACAACAGGGGGAGCTGCTGTAGGAATTCTTACAGCCAGGAACCTTTAAGTTACTAGCCCACTTGGACGAGGCCTTTATAATATAAATGCCGATGTAAGGTGTACATCTGGCCTTTGTTCTGGTGACGTGATTCAGTTCCTGTTCCTCATTTGTGCAAAGGATTGTAATCTGTGATTCTACCCCAAATAAACAACCCTTTAATGAACTCAATTCTGAGCTAGTGTGGGATTTCTTTTTAGCGTCCTTCTTCAATAGTAGTTAGGGATCAAACTGGTTTAATAAAGTTAAAGTTGTAGGTTTTCCTGCATGATTCATGACTTCATTAGCTCTGGGTAGTTGACTAGGTTTCCAGCACCCAGCATGATAGCCTTCCTGTTAAATGATCTCCAGTAAGAGAGCTGTTGATTGCTTCCAAGTTTAACATCCAATACTGTGCCTTTAGAATGAGCTCCACTACTCACGGTTGTGATTCATAAGCATCACAACTGGGTAGGACTGTTTGCTGTTTTACTCCCCTGGAAGTTTGCATAGTGTCTTATAGTACCAATGAAGATTGTCCATAGGGAGGAAGCCTTCAGCTCAGATACACAGACCCAGTTTCGGATCTTCACAGTCCTGGCTCCAAAGTACATAGTGTCTTCAGGTATAGGGGTTTACATTATATTATTTTGAACATATATATTTTTTCAAAATAATTGTATATAACATACATGTTGAATGTACACATGTATGTATATGTATGCATGCTGTGATGGTCTGTGCCTACCTTTTATTACAGATATGCAATAAATAAATAAAAACAGGTGATGATTTCAGGATTGACGGAGCACTATCAGATATCTCATACTCTGGTACACAACTGAAAGAACTCCCCTCCCCCCACTACATTTTGAGGTAAAAAACACAAATGCTACAGAATACAAATATCCCTTTTATTTCTTGCCAACATTTAGGTATTATTTTTGCCAAAATAGAAGAGAAATACTTTATACAGGCTATGCCTCTCTGGATGTCAGTTCTCTGCCAGTTTCTCTTTAGCACCATGGAGTTCTGACAACAGATGGACGCCCCAAGTTAGTACTTGGAATCCAAAGGTGTTTAAAGGATTGTGGTCGTAAGTGTAATTCCTTAGTGAGAAACTACAAAGAAGGGAAAAAAAAACTGCAAAGCGACTTATTAAACTCTGCAACTTAGCAGCAATATGAAATCCCTCCTCAGTAGTTTTCTGTGTGTTTCAGAACTTGAGTTTGGGACAGAGAGATTATCATGTTTCTGTTACTTAACCATAACAGTCAATTTTTTTTTATTTATTTATTTTTTATTTTTTTTTTTTTGTCAAAGCCTCCGTTTATTAGGGACAGGGTAACAACTTATATATCCCCTGAATGAGGGCTTGGGGAGCAGGGCACAGGAGCATGGAATCTGGCCAACAGTCAATTTTTAAACCTTATATTAGTTAACATTTGGCAGATAATGATGCTTCTAAAGAAAGAATTACATTGCCTGAATGACATGAGGGGATTTCTTCCTGCATGGCTTGTAGTTACTCCTCACTCTCTTAAACTATCTTCCAAAATTACAAAGCTTCTTCTGTTGGAAACTCAGTTTTCGGGCTTTGTTGTCACAGTGAGCCCCTGTAGCCTCATGGCTTTAAGAGATTCAAATTCTTAGTTTATTTGTTTTGCACTACTGCTTTGAATTCCCCAAAACTTTAACAAATGAACACTTGGAAGCCTGTTCAAGAATTTCAAACACATGCACTCTAAAACTTTCACTCTATGAAATTGATTAGTTTTGTTCCCCTGTTGACATTTCCTTGAAAAATTGATAAACTCCAAGTTCAAGACTGTATAGTACTCATTTCATAAATTTATTTTGAGTATGTTTCTATTTAGGTCCAATAATCTCTTAACTTTGATATTTCTTTTTAGATGCTACTCATAATATGTGAGTGTTATAAATTGAAACAACACATCTTCCTTGTTCTACAGAACCTGAAAGGGCTTTTAAATATAAAACTATGCATTCATGGAATGGTTTTCAGGATAATTTCTGACAAAGATTGAAAATACTTATTTTTGTGCTCACAACAAGAAAAAAGAAAAAAAAAGCTGAGTAAAGTAAAAATTAACACCTCTTCTAAGATACATCATACAATCGAGGTCAAGAGGCCGCAGTCTTGTGGGAAATGAAGAAACAGAAAAATAAAGAGAATGACAAGCTACCAAAAATAAAAACCGCCAGAGCAACTGGCTAGTTGGAAAACTATGAAGAACACTCACTTGGTAATTAAGGAAATGCTGGAGACTTGGGACTGTGGAGCAGGGGAATGAAACCGTCCAGGAGTCCCCACAGTTTCCCAAGTTTTTCTTCCAAAGAAAACAAAACAGACAGAAAGAGTGGAAAAAAGACAGTTGAAATATGACCAAAGTATGACAGTGTGTAAGTCAGTATCCATTCCCCAAGAGAAACTACTTCAGTGGTGGCTCAACTGACTTGCAGGAAGAAGTCGGAGAACTCAGGGCATCTGATTACTCTGGTTTCCTAAAATAGAGTGATAAAAAAGTAAGAACTCCTTGCTCCTTCACACATACACCTAAGCCTTGGTCTTACCAAGAGGGAGAAGGGACGTGTGTGGTCAGAATTTTGGTAGTGGTCAGTAGGTTCTGTTTTATTTCTTGTTTTAATATGGTGGATCTGGTACTAGGTTTTATGTCTGAAAAGCCAGTTGACTTTCCTGTTTCAATTTAAAACAGAAACATTTGTTTGCATGCTGAAGTTAAGAGTGGTGGCTATTCCATAACTCTTTCTGTACTTTTAGATGTGTCTTTATTCATTACATTATAGTTAGATATCATGCCTCCCTTTTTAATTTGATATTTCTTTCATCATTGGAACTCATTGCACAAGCTTCTTTCTTTTTCCTGGGCATTATGTACACCATGTTTAGCTTTCCATGTGTTTAGTTTGCTTTTATTATTTGAGGATTACTATTGATTTTTCAATTAACTATTAGTTACTTTAAAATGTATTAGTTTTCACAAGTTTATGAATTATCTTGTTGTTATTGTTTCCTGATTTTGTTCCATTGTCGCTGTAAAACCAAATTATTTCACTGATTTCTCATTTAATATTTGTTTTTTGCTCAAACATGTGATCTATTCTAGAAAATGTTCTATGTGTACAAAGACATTTGTAGAAGACATTATGATATACTGATGAACTCAGAAAACCCAATGTATCTGCTCAGTTCATATGACCCATGTGTTGTTACAGAGTGTACTCACCGTTTATGCTTAAATTTTAGTCTTCTCCAGATCTTCTTTCAAGTTAGCACATACACTTTTAAGCAGTAAAGCCATGCAGTAAGGCAACAATTTTGTCTAAAATTATTTCAATTGCCATATATGTCCTATTGAAATACAATAGTGTTTATTTCATATATTATTATTTATCAAATGATCCCTCGTGCTTGAATCACTTTAGTCATAGAAGATACCACTTTATTGTCTTTCCTATATCACCAAAGCATATTTCATATTTGTTTTTATTTCTATTTGTATTTTATGTGTACATTTGCTCATAATTGAAATGTATATCTCAATATATTTCTCTTTTTCATTTTTTAATTTTTACTAAAAACTTCATACATGAATATAATATACTTTGATCTTTTTGCCCATTCTTGTTTCTTCCTGCCCCCGCCCCCCCCCACACACACACTGAACTTCTTAAAACAATGTCGTTTCTTTGGAAGCAATATAATTATTAATTCTTTGTGGATTTTATACACTATATTTTGAATATATTTGCCTACAGTAGATGAACAATACTTCAAGCAGACACCCCAAAATAGCAAGCAAAAAACTCCACTACCAGGAATAAGTTGTTGTCGAATGGGGTTACATAAACTATTAAACGTGAAAGGGCATTTGCAATACACTTAGCTCCAGATAAAACTGCCTAAAGAACCACATACTTGAGTCACAGACCTTGGAGAAATCAGATTGTTACTCACCTAAAGGTTTCATACTACCATTACTTCTTGCAGCTTTTGGAAGCGGCTTGGTTGCCCTTTCTGTTTACTCAAGTAATATTATCTTCCCTTCTCAGGTCTTTGATGGGATTGAAGACTAGATAGTCATAGTTGCTTTCCTCTCATGACTTAGCCAAGCCTTTTTAATATAAGACTTAGACTCCTTATGATAGGATAACTATTGAAATATTTAACATATGTTTCTTATTTTATGTTGTTCATACTGGTTATAATTCTAATTTTTATGGTTTTTGTCTCTTCTTTTTCCTAGACAATACTTGATATTTTTTCTTATTTTATACAATTTTGTTTTTTTTTTGTTTTTTTTCTTTCTTTTTTTTTTAAATTTATTTATTTATTTAAGATTTCTGTCTTTTCCCCACCGCAGCCTCCCATTTCCCTCCCCCTCCCCCCAGTCAAGTCCCCCTCCCTCGTCAGCCCAAAGAGCTATCAGGGTTCCCTGCCCTGTGGGAAGTCCATGGACCACCCACCTCATCCAGGTCCAGTAAGGTGAGCATCCAAACTGCCTAGGCTCCCACAAAGCAATACGTGCAGTAGGATCAAAAACCCATTGCCTTTGTTCTTGAGATCTCAGTAGTCCTCATTGTCTCTATGTTTTTTCCCCAAGACGGTTTTATCCCAGGCTTTTTCAAACCCAGGTCAGCTGGCCTTGGTGAGTTCCTGGTAGAAAATCCCCATTGTCTCCGTGTGTGGGTGCACCCCTCGCGTTCCTGAGTTCCTTGCTCGTGCTCACTCTCCTTCGTCTCCTGATTTGGACCTTGAGATTACTGTCCGGTGCTCCAATGTGGGTCTCTGTCTCTGTCTCTTTTCATCGCCTGATGAAGGTTGATATTCAGGAGGATGCCTTTATGTTTTTCTTTGGGTTCTCCTTCTTATTTAGCTTCTCTAAGATCACGTATTAGAGGCTTATTGGCCTTTGTTTATGTCTAGAAACCATATATGAGTGAGTACATCCCATGTTCCTCTTTTTGGGTCTGGCTTACCTCACTCAGGATCGTGTTCTCTATTTCCATCCATTTGCCTGCAAACTTCAGGAAGTCTTTGTTTTTTATTGCTGAGTAGTACTCTAATATGTATATATTCCATACTTTCTTCATCCATTCTTCAATTGAAGGGCATCTAGGTTGTTTCCATGTTCTGGCTATTACAAACAGTGCTGCTATGAACATAGTAGAGCATATACTTTTGTTGTATGATAAGGCCTCTCTTGGGTATATTCCCAAGAGTGGTATTGCTGGATCCAGGGGTAGGTTGATCCCAAATTTCCTGAGAAACCTCCACACTGCTTTCCAAAGTGGTTGCACAAGTTTGCATTCCCACCAGCAATGGATGAGTGTACCCCTTTCTCCACACCCTCTCCAGCAAAGGCTATCATTGGTGTTTTTTATTTTCGCCATTCTGACAGGTGTAAGATGGTATCTTAAAGTTGTCTTGATTTGCATTTCCCTGATCGCTAAGGAAGTTGAGCATGACCTTAGGTGTCTTTTGGCCATTTGAACTTCTTCTGTTGAGAGATCTCTGTTCAGCTCAGTGCCCCATTTTATAAATGGGTTGATTAGCCTTTTACGGTCTAGTTTCTTGAGTTCTTTATATATTTTGGAGATCAGCCCTTTGTCAGTTGCGGGGTTGGTGAAGATCTTCTCCCAGTCAGTGGGTTGCCTTTCTGTCTTAGCAACAGTGTCCTTTGCTTTACAGAAGCTTCTCAGTCTCAGTAGGTCCCATTTATTCAATGAGTCCCTTACTGTTTGTGCTGCTGGGGTTATACGTAGGAAGTGGTCTCCTGTGCCCACTTGTTGTAGAGTACTTCCCACTTTCTCCTCTATCAGGTTCAGCGTGTTCGGACTGATATTGAGGTCTTTTATCCACTTGGACTTGAGTTTTGTGCATGGTGATAGATATGGATCTATTTTCATTCTTCTACAGATTGACTTCCAGTTTTGCCAGCACAATTTGTTGAAGATGCTCTCTTTTTTCCATTGTATACTTTTAGCTCCTTTATCGAAAATCAGGTGTTCATAGGTTTGTGGGTTAAAGTCAGGGTCTTCTATTCGATTCCATTGGTCGACTTCTCTGTTTTTATGCCAATACCAAGCTGATTTCAATACTGTAGCTCTGTAATAGAGTTTGAAGTCAGGGATGGTAATGCCTCCAGACGATCCTTTATTGTATAAGATTGTTTTGGCTATCCTGGGTTTTTTGTTTTTCCATATAAAGTTGATTATTGTCTTCTCCAGATCTGTGAAGAATTTTGATGGTATTTTGATGGGGATTGCATTGAATCTGTAGATTGCTTTTGGTAGAATTGCCATTTTTACTATGTTGATCCTCCCAATCCAAGAGCAAGGGAGATCCTTCCATTTTCTGGTGTCATCTTCAATTTCTTTCTTCAAAGACTTAAAGTTCTTGTCAAATAGATCTTTCACTTCCTTGGTTAGGGTTACCCCTAGATATTTTATGCTATTTGTGGCTATCGTGAAAGGTGATGCTTCTCTGATTTCCCTCTCTGCTTCCTTATCCTTAGTGTATAGGAAGGCCACTGACTTTTTGGAGTTGATCTTGTATCCTGCCACATTACTAAAGGCGTTTATCAGATGTAGGAGTTCTTGGATAGAGTTTTTGGGGTCGCTTATGTATACTATCATATCATCTGCAAATAACGAAAGCTTAACTTCTTCCTTTCCAATACGAATCCCCTTGATCCTCTTATGTTGTCTAATTGCAATTGCTAGAACTTCAAGCACTATATTGAAGAGGAATGGAGAGAGTGGACATCCTTGTCTTGTTCCTGATTTTAGTGGGATGGCTTTGAGTTTTTCTCCGTTCAACTTAATGTTAGCTGTCGGCTTGCTGTAAATAGCTTTTATTATATTTAGGTATGACCCTTGTATCCCTAATCTCTCCAAGACCTTTATCATAAAGGGGTGTTGAATTTTGTCGAATGCTTTTTCAGCATCTAATGAAATGATCATATGGTTTTTTTCTTTCAGTTTATTTATATGGTGGATTACATTGATAGATTTGCGTATGTTGAACCAGCCCTGCATCTCTGGGATGAAGCCTACTTGATCATAATGGATAATTTTCCTAATGTGTTCTTGGAATCGGTTTGCCAGTATTTTATTGAGAATTTTTGCGTCGATATTCATGAGTGAAATAGGCCTATAATTCTCTTTCTTGGTTGGGTCTTTGTGTGGTTTTGGTATCAGGGTAACTGTGGCTTCGTAAAAGGAATTTGGCAATGACTCTTCTGCTTCTATATTGTGAAATACATTAAGGAGTATAGGTATTAGCTCTTCTTGGAAGTTCTGGTAGAATTCTGCATTGAAACCATCTGGTCCTGGGCTTTTTTTTGGTAGGGAGATTTTTGATAACAGTTTCTAGTTCTTCGCGACTAACCGGTCTATTTAGATCGTTCACCTGGTCTTGGTTTAGCTTTGGTATGTGGTACTTATCTAAAAAACTGTCCATTTCTTTTGCATTTTCCAGTTTTGTGGCATACAGGCTTTTGTAGTAAGATCTAATGATTTTCTGAATTTCCTCTGTGTCTGTGGTTATGTCCCCCTTTTCATTGCTGATCTTATTTATTTGCGTGTTCTCTCTCTGTTGTTTAATTAGTTTGGATAGGGGTTTGTCGATCTTGTTGATTTTCTCAAAGAACCAACTTTTTGTTTCATTGATTCTTTGGACTGTTTTCTGTGTTTCTATTTTGTTGATTTCTGCCCTCAGTTTGATTATTTCCAGTCTTCTACTCCTCCTGGGCGCATCTGCTTCTTTCTTTTCTAGAGCTTTCAGGTGTGCTGTTAAGTCCTCAATGTATGCTTTCTCTGTTTTCTTTAAGTGGGCACTTAGTGCTATGAACTTTCCTCTTAGCACTGCTTTCAATGTGTCCCATAGGTTTGAGTATGTTGTCTCTTTATTTTCATTAAATTCAAGGAAGACTTTAATTTCTTTCTTAATTTCTTCCTTGACCCATGTGTGGTTCAGTAGTTGACTGTTCAGTTTCCATGAGTTTGTCGGCTTTCTGGGGGTAGCATTGTTATTGCCTTCTAGCTTCAGTCCGTGGTGATCTGATAAGACACAGGTGGACACTGATATTTTTTTGTATCTGTGGAGGTTTCCTTTGTTTCCGAGTAT
Organism: Microtus obscurus; assembly: GCA_963919715.1. Lineage (NCBI taxonomy): Eukaryota > Metazoa > Chordata > Mammalia > Rodentia > Cricetidae > Microtus > Microtus obscurus. The sequence continues at coordinate 2,751,298 of CAWTZC010000453.1, read as the reverse complement.
GTGGTCAATTTTTGAGAAGGTTCCATGAGCTGCAGAGAAGAAGGTATATTCTTTCCTTTTTGGGTGGAATGTTCTATAGATGTCTGTTAAGTCCATTTGCTTCATTACCTCCAATAATTCTCTTAATTCTCTATTAGGTTTCTGTCTGATTGACCTGTCCAATGGAGAAAGAGGTGTATTGAAGTCTCCTATTACTAGTGTGTGTGGTTTGATGTCTGCCTTGAGTTCTAGTAATATTTCTTTTACATAGGTGGGTGCTTTTATGTTAGGGGCGTAGATATTCAGAATTGAGACTTCATCCTGATGAATTGTTCCTGTTATGAGTATAAAGTGTCCATCTCGATCTCTTCTGATTGACTTTAGTTTGAAGTCAGTTTTGTTAGAAATTAGTATGGCCACACCTGCTTTTTTCTTAGGGCCATTTGCTTGAAACACCTTTTCCCAACCCTTTACTCTGAGTAGATGCCTGTCTTTGTGGTTGAGATGTGTTTCTTGCAAACAGCAGAATGTTGGGTCCTGTTTACGTATCCAATCCCTTAGCCTGTGCCTTTTTATGGGTGAATTGAGGCCATTAATATTAAGTGATACTAATGACCAGTGGTTGTTTACTCCGGTTATTATTATTGGTTTTGGTAGTAGCGTTTGTGTGTCTCCCTTCTTTGAGGTGTGCAGGTGAAGGTTCGCTAGACGCCTGAGTTATTGTAGGCAGTGTTGGCAATGCTAGATTCCTTAGGTTGTGATTTTCCTTCTATTATTTTCTGTAGGGCTGGGTTTGTGGCTACATATTGTTTAAATTTGTTCTTATCTTGGAAAGTCTTGTTTTCTCCATTGATAGTGAACAATAGCTTGGCTGGGTATAGTAGTTTGGGTTTGCATCCATGATCCCTTAGTTTTTGCAGAACCTCTATCCAGGACCTTCTGGCTTTCATAGTTTCCATAGAGAAGTCAGGTGTAAGTCTGATTGGTTTACCTTTATAAGTTACTTGCCCCTTTTCCTTTGCAGCTCTTAATATTCTTTCTTTAACCTGTATATTTTGTGTTTTGATTATTATATGGCGAGGGGATGTTTTTCTTTGATCCAGTCTGTTTGGTGTTCTGTATGCTTCTTGGATATTCAAAGGAATATCTTTCTTTATGTTGGGAAAGTTTTCTTCCATAATTTTGTTAAAAATATTTTCTGGGCCTTTGAGCTGTGATTCTTCTCCTTCTTCTATCCCTATTATTCTTATGTTAGGTCTTTTTATTGTGTCCCATATTTCCTGAGTGTTTTGTGATGAGTATTTGTTGGCTTTGCTGATTTCTTTGATCAGTGCATTTATTTTCTCTATGTTGTCCTCAGAATCTGAGATTCTTTCTTCTATCTCTTGTATTCTATTGATTATGCTTGTTTCTGTAGACTCTGTTCGTTGACTTAGATTTTCCATATCCAGCTCGTCCTCAGTCTGTGATTTCTTCCTTGCTTCCATTTCAGTTTTCAATTCTTGAACTGTTTTCCCCAGGGTCTCATGTACGTATTTACTCATTTCTTCAACCTTTTTACTCACTTCTTCAAACTTTTTGTCATACTTCTCCTCTATTTCTATAAAGGTGCTTTTTACATGTTTTTTAAGGGACTCTATTGCTTTCATAAAGTCATTTTTTTCCACTTCTTCTGTGTTAGGGTGTTCAAGTCCTTCCGTTGTGAGATCATTGGGTTCTGGTGTTTTCATGTTGCTTTTCAGATTATTGGGTGAATTCTTGCCTTGGCGCCTGCCCATCTCGTCCTATCGATGCTGTCTAATGTGTCTTTTAATGCAGGAACGGGTTTTCCTGCTGGCCAGGGCCCCTGCTTCCAAAATGCCTTCTCCCCGTTTCTTGAGTCCTGCCACTGGCCAAGATCTCTTTCACTGTTCTGAAGGGTCTTCAGGACCAGGACCAGGCTCCTGGTTTGCCAGGGACCTCGCCAAGAAAAGGCCTACCCCTCTGCAGGCCAGCCACCAAAACAGAGGAACTCACGGTGCCCTCTGCTCTGAGCTCCCTATCCAGTGCCCAAACAGGTTAAATTTGGTGGTCCCGCGCCCAGCGGAAGGGGGGGGAGCGAAGGAGGACCCTGGGCGCAATCTGGGATATGCCAGGGAGAGAGAGGTCTCAGCAAGGAGGAGCAGCCCCAGCAGAGGGTAGAAGCCCTCGCAGGCTAACCTGGGGGTCAAGGTGATGGGGGAGTTCCCCCGCTCCGTTTCCTGTGTCCAGCCCGGGGGCAAGAACACTCTCCCTATACAAGGTGGTCTTCAGGGATACGACTAGGCTCACCGTTTGCCGCCCCGTGATCCTCCTCTGCTCGCTGGTGTCCTTAGGTCTCCGCCGCGTCTGGCCGCGCCGGGGTTGTTCCGCCGCGTCTGCTTATACAATTTTGTATTAGGCCTAGAAGTCTCTTGTTTAGACAAAAGGTGGAGATGCTATGTGAACTCCTTCAGTCAATAGCCTTTAAGATACCAGCTAACTTTGGGTGTGGTCTCATGTACTATAATTGCAGATGAAAAACATGTGTGGGCCTCTTGGCTGCTGGATTCAGTTCCAGTTCCCAGAACATTGAGAGAACTGTGAATTGCTACTATTTCTGTGAGTTTATCCCCAAATAATTAAATCTTTGTTTGTTATTATTAATACTCCATCCTGGGCTATTGTGGAACTCTTTTGTATGCCAACAACTTTTCATAAAGTAATAATCTAGACGTGCATCCGTTTTTGTTGTTGAGCCAATACAACATAACTCCTCATGGAGTTCTCTGTGGTCTCTCTCTCTCTCATTACCTACAAGGAATTGCTGAATTCCTAATTTTGTTAAGATGATGATCAAAGGACTTATTTATTTATTTATTTATTTGTTATGTGTGCAGCATTCCTACCATATGTGCCCGCAAGCCAGAAGGGGGCGCCAGGTCTCATAATAGATGGCTGTGAGCCACCATGTGGTTGCTGGGAATTGAACTCAGGACCTCTGGAAAAGCAATCAGTGCTCTTAACCACTGAGCCATCTCTCCAGCCCGATCAAAGGACTTTTGAAAAATAAGATATTTATCACAATATTCAACTTAATTTGTTTCATTTTATTAATTTTTGTTCTAATCATAGGCAGAAAATTTTTCTTTGTGTTCTTTTTTGTCCTTTAACAACTATTGCAGTCAAAACAAGTGTTTGTCAAATGTCTACCTTTAATAAATATTTTCAGTATAAGTCTTGGAAATAAATAAAAGCTCCTCATGAATATAGTGTTTCAACTCTATTAAAGTGTCATTCTTCATTAGCTCTGAGTTAGGCACCTTCCTTAGGCCTAGTAAACCTTAATACAATTAAATATAACTATAATGCCTGAGAAAAGTGTAGAGTTAGATAATAAAGAATTTCGATCTTTAAAGTTGTCAGCTGGATTTCCACTATTCACTAAAAATTTTCAAATCTCATTTCACCATTTTCTCTTTTGAAAATTTTGAGACAAGTTCTGAATTCTGCTTAACCAATGCATGGTTAAATTTTTGGGTATGCTGACTGAAATATTATTCAACAATTCTGATAGGAATGATTCAAAAGAGCATCTGGAAAGGAAACATTTGTTTAGGGATATAATAAACGTAAATAACTACTTCGCCACATATTTACAGAGAAATTATATAATGCATTTTAAAATAGGACTTGTTTGTTATTGTATATATGTTTGCACATTTATATGTGTGTGTAGATCTGTACAGTAGAATGCAGATGCTTTCATGGGTCAGAGGAGGCCATCCCATCCACTGGGGATGTCAGCTACAGGCAGTTGAGAACTCCCTGACGTGGGTACTAGAATGGAACATTCATCTTCTCAAAACCAGCAAGCACTCCACATCTGAGCCATTTCTCCTGATCCAGTATGCTAACTTTCTTAAACATTTATCTAACATATTAACAGTCAAATTTGTTACATTTTTACACAATGCAATACAATCAGATCTGTTCCATTTTCAGGTTAATTCTATGGAGAACAACTAGTTTTCATCATGTTACTCTAAAGTTGTTAACTGGGGCATTTTAAAAGTCAGTATTTTTGTAACAAAATTAAAACAAAACTGTTTCTGTACACATACACCACATTGGAACTTAAGCGTTTTAATCAAGTCTTCAATGTTTAGAATTAACTCTGATTTTTAAATATGTCCTCAACTAAAACCTTTCTTTGTACTATCATTTTTTTTCTTTTTTCTTTCTTTTTTTTTTGGTATTTTGAAGGAGGGTTTCTCAATGTATCTCTAGCTGTCCTGGAACTCACCCTGCAGAACAGGCTGGCTTCAGACTCAAAGAGATCCACCTGCCTCTGCCTCCCTGAATGCTGCAATTAAAGGCATGTGCCACCACTGCCCAGCTATATCATTAAGTTTTAGCTATAAGTTATTTAAGAGGTAGGAAAAGGGATAGAAATGGTTTCCTAAGTAATTAATAAAAAAGGAAAAAAATTAAAATCATGATTTATGTTACTACTAATAAATTTTCCTTTCCCTCAATTACTATAAAATAGTTTATGTAATAGCTTATGTAACAGTGATTTGGTGTTCTCAATCGTATATATCTCAAATGAATGTTTCACTAATATACTTTGGAGACTACAGATTGGGTTTAAAATTATAAATTAACAAGAGTCAGAGAAATCCCCCCCCCACACACACACACCCTGTTAGGAGTACCACAAAAACACAAACTAAGAACCAGAGCATACATGCACGAGACCTAGCACAGATCCATGTGGGCTTTGTGGTTGCCACTTCAGTCTCTGAGACATTCTTAGTTGATATATTGGGTTTTTCAAGTGACCTTGAACCAATGGCTCCTACAGTTCTCGTCCCACTTCCATAAGGGCTTCCTGATCAGCACCTAATGTTTGGATGTGAATCTCTGCATTTTCCCCATCAGCTACAGAAGGAAGCCTCTCCTGGGTAGGTATGTGCCTATCCTGGTTGTATCTTGTTATGCTGTGTTCTGTTGATATTCCTTAGATGCCTACTATTTTCTGAAGGAAAATGGAGTAGCAGTGGATTTAGCGAAGAGGGGTGTTAGGGGAGGGGAATTGGGAGGAACGGAGGGAGAAGAGGTGAAGCTGGGATGTATTATATGTAGTAGACCAAATAAAAATGATAAATTATCAAATAAATACAAAAAAACTACTTGCCATGTTTTCTTTTAATATGGGTAAGCTCAGACTTTCACAGAAGAATCATAATGCGACGAATAATTGCCAAATTTCTTGGACTGATTTTACTTGTTTGACAATAGAATTGAGTTATACATTTTAATGTCTTTAGCTACTGTACAATTAGATTAACCAAATCAGTTTTACTCCTTTTCTGCTTCAATTATTTTCACTTTTCCAGACTATTGAGGGATGAGATGGTACAGCTAAAAACGGAAAAATCTGACGCTAAGCAGTTTCATCAACCTGACTTAAATACTTCATATAATACATACGCCTGTTTCCTTGAGAAGTTATAAACTAAGAGTTTACTTCTAAGAAATAAACAGAATGTAGACCAATCAGTCCTTCAAGCCATTCATTATGCTAATTATATCTTCAATCCCAGTCTTTGGGAGTCAGAAGTGGGAAGATTTGGAGTTTGAGGATAGTCTGGGCTACTTGGTTAAACCAACTCAAGGAGGATTAATCCCAGCACTCGGGAGGCAGAGGCAGGCGGATCTCTGTGAGTTCGAGACCAGCCTGGTCTACAAAAGCTAGTGCCAGGACAGGCTCCAAAACCACAGAGAAACCCTGTCTCGAAAAACCAAAAAAAAAAAAAAAAAGAATCCTACAAAGAAGGGAAAGGATCAACAAGTTCAAAGAAGTAAAAAAGGATGAGCAACAGTTTTTAGTTATGAATAAGGTGAAACTCCATAACTCATTAGAGAAACACTTGAAATTATTTAAAATTACTTTTTAGGTCCTGTCTATCCATTGATATAGTAAACTATAATAAACCATTTAACATATCTTATTGACAAATTTATCAAAATGAATATAGGATTGGAGAAATAAAAGGTACAGTGTGGCCTTGTGGTTCTTGATTTTATTCACTGAAATATGCAGATTCCCATAGTGGTTGTGTATTGGTCATATATACATGCATATATACACACACATATATATGCACATAAGTATATATGTGTGTGTATATATCCTTTCTCTTTTAAGTACAATTTACATTGCTTTTTGGAATTTATTTCAAATTTTACATTATTTCCAAGAAACTTACATAATTGCTTAATTTACTCTAAAATGTTGTTCTAATTTTATTTTATAAAATTATAACATCTAACATTTTTATTGGCCAGTGAGTATTTTTCAACTTTGTGTTTTATTCAGACATAGAATTCAACTTTCAATTGCTGTGCCAAGAGCCAGATGAGCTCAGAGGTGAATTATTCTGAGATTTGTGATCCCACAGGGGCTGCAAACAATACCCTGAAATGAAATCCCAAGAAGGTTCTGGCAAAAGGAATTTTAAACAGAGCATCGCTGAGCTCACTGCTGTGGAGATCTTACATTTCTAAAATGCCCTGAGATATTCTGCCCCACTTCTGCCAAGAGCAATTCTATAGCAAATAGGGAATAGTGAGTTTTCATTGCTTAACTCATGGAGAGCATATTGTTCATGTCCTCAAGGACAAGTTTGTGAAGAGCAGACATGATACTACCTGGTATGAGCTGTGTTTTCAGAACAGAATCCCAAGGAAGTTAAAGAGCATGTCTATGTCAGCAGCAGGGTCAGGGATCACGATGATTTGACTTACAAGATAAAAGTATCCTTCAAGGACACTAAGAAAACTATGGCATAAATGAATTCAATGAACTATCTATTCCTCTCTATGTACAATTATTATTTTATACAAGTATTAACTTTACGTGAAAACATGTTTTCACATAGAAAATAAAGATTTTTAAATGATTCAATATAAATTTATTGTTACTTCCAGCAAGATGATAAGAGTTTTTCATATAAGTCAGCAAGAACCTTCACACATTTAAAGAGAAAATTGTTAAAAAAGAAAAAAAATGATACTTCTGAAAATAAATGCAAATGAATGGATACTTTCTTTGTGAGTATAGCCTTAATTATAGCAACATACTCCTAGCACTATCAAAAATAAGCCAGTGAACAGAAAAGAAAATCTAGGTACAAAAGAATAAACATACAGAAACCAATTAATACTAGTACTTGGAGCTGAAACAACTATTATCAAGTTAATAAGTCACTTTTCTTAACTTTATATAACATAGTGATTGTAATGTAAATGAATAAAAATAAATTAATTTGCATGGTTTTACAGTGTAAGCATACAATTCCCCAGGATATACTATAAAACAATATTATCTTATTAATGAAAAGTTATTCAAAAAAAAAGAAAAAATGCACTTACAAAATTATAAATAAAAGTTACATCTTAATTCTGAAGATTATAAAGAATTCACCTTGGCAGGCAGTAGTACGCATGTCTTTAATCCCAGCACTCGGGAGGCAGAGGCAGGTGGATCGCTGTTGAGTTTGAGGCCAACCTGGTCTACAAGAGCTAGTTTCAGGACAGGCATCAAAGCTACAGAGAAACCCTGTCTCAAAAACAAATTGTAAAAACAAAAAAAGAATTCACCTTTATAAGTATAAAATAATGTAATACAGCAGGAAAATGGAGTAAGATATAGTTTCTTTATAAAGGACAAAAAATAATCAGCCATTATTTGTTAATTAAATAAAAATCCAAATCTCAAATACTGCAGTGCATTAACTGTAGTAGTGAAATTTTAATACATGCAATATTAATCATGGGAAATAAAATAACTAAAATCCATATGATGCTGGTAGTCATACAAATTGGAGTTCCATTTTGTATGGTTAGGATTCCGCTTGAATAGAAAGATTGTGATGTATATGTTTATCATAGAAACGTAGATAAATAAATAAAATATAGGTAATCATATTTTAAAGTTCTATAAAACTGTAGTTGGACAAATAAATCATAGGTTCAAAATACAACAGCATCGTCAGAAATCGTGTCACAGAGTTTAAACATTGAAATTCAATAAAAAATTACTCATTATGATAGAACTAGAGAAGAAATGGCTAATAAGGAAAAAATGGGGGAATTTTAAAGAATTTAAGTGTCCATATTGCTCCTCACATGGAAACCTGCTACTGCAGAAGCTTCTTAAAATGCATGCACATATGAAATAAGTTTCAATGGACTCACCAAATAATGGGGAAGATAATTACAGAACGAGACATCCTTCACTACCAAGTGAAGCATCCAGTGCCAGGAATGGTTGCATCTAGATGAGTTACTAGCCATGGGAACCTATAAACTCCCAAACAACTCAAGCTATTTCTAAGGAAAGGATATTGTCCACAAACTTATGGTAAGACTTCATTGCTGAAGACAGCACATGTATCTCTTGGAACACAAGGTTGTTGAGCTGTCAACCAGAACCTTTACAGTTACTAGTGCTGATGGTTCTGAAAGATACTCTGCAAACTGTCATATAAGAAAGGCAAACACCAACCCATCTACACACCCTGCAATCTGCAGTGGTGATCTGTCTCTACATTATGTTAGAGTAATAGTAGTAAAAATGTGTTAGGAGCAACCAACCACTCTGAGTAGAATTAAGGCTCAGTCCACAAAAGGAAACCCATGCCTAGCACTGCTTAGCTGGCCAAGAACCTGACACTGCATAGGTCATGGAACAAGTGGAAAACAAAATACTACTCTTCTACTAAAGGAACACAACAATAAAATGACTGCTGTGAGATTCTGTGACACCCACAATCAGTGCCCCTTTCAGCCATTTTCAGAAAAGCTTTCTTTTGCAGTAGAAGATTCAGAGACACAAACTGGACAATTTACAGAGAATGAGAGACTTTGTCTCTCCTAAATGGGATGTCTTCATCAAACCCCTCCCATCTGGGCTCAGATATCTATGTAAGACAGGAAAGAAAAGATTCTGAGAGCCAAAGGTGATGTATGACACCAAGGAAAAAGCATCTTCCAGACACAACAAGACTGAAAGACACATGAGTTTGCAGATACTCTGGCAACTTGGGCACAACCTGTACTGGTTCAAAGCAGATGAGCTCCAGAGGAGGCTTAAGCGCTCTGCCCCTAATCAAGAAGCCATCAGCAACTGCTTGCAAGGAAACATTAATTTTCTTCAATGCAGTCTCATTAAACTTATTAACTACACTTAAGGGCAGGGTCAATGCCCAGTACAAAATGAAAATTCTTTTTGTAGCTATTTGTCTCAAATTGCTTTGTTTGGGCTTTGGTTTCTTCGGTTTTGTCCTCCAGGTTTTTTGTATGTATGCTACTATAGTTTCCAATTTTTTTCTTAATGTGCTTTTCCTCCCTCTTTTGGTGTGTGTATGTTTCTTTGTTTTTCATTTTGTATTTTGGCTTATTTGCTTTTTTCTATATATTTTTTGCCTGTTTGTTTTCTAAAGAGAGAAAAGGTCAATAGGAATGTTGAGATGAGCTGGGAAAAGCTAGAATATTTTATAAGAAAACAATTTTCAATGATGAATGTAAGAGTAACAGATATAAGGAGACACATGTCCAGTCCCCTCTCTCTCTCTCTCTCTCTCTCTCTCTCTCTCTCTCTCTCTCTCTCCCTCCCTCCCTCCTCCCTCCCTCCCTCCCTCCTCTCTCTCTCTCTCTCTCTCTCTCTCTCTCTCTCTCTCTCTCTCTCTCTCTCTCTCTCTCTCTCTCACACACACACACACACACCTTATATGAGATCCACACATAAACTTGTGTGGTCATTACTCTCCAAATGGTAAACAGCTAAGGAATAGTGCCATGTCGTGGAACTCACTAGAAATAAACTCCTTCAGATGCCTGAAATTCTGTTATTGAGAATGAACATCTTTACAAGTACTCTTCTAGAACATCCAGACTTGAGCAGTTCTAAGTGGCAGGCTATGGGTACTGTGGGCTTTGTCACTATGAGGAAAGTGAACCAAAAAAGTTGCACTGTGGGAGCCTGCCTAGCAAAATAAAGACCCTAAGTGTAATAAAGCACCAACTTTTGCAAGAAGTTTACCATGGCAAAATCATACTACTCATGGAAAAATGTATTTAAATGAGCAATCCATGCATTTTATGTCCTTCAACTAAGGAAAAGGCCTGACCAAAGAAAGTCACATGAAGGCAAGGTTCCGTGGTTAATCTCACCATGATCCCTCTTGATATTGAGCCAGTCCTTTGCCAGCTTTTTGTAGGAAGATTTCAAAATCCTGACTCCATCTGCACAGACTATCCATGTTGTTTTCAACTTGAAAAAGTAAATATGTGTTTGTTGGTTTGTTCATTGTTCTTTCTGTGTAGGAATTCATTGATGAAACAAACTCTTGAGTTTTTGGTTCACAAATATGACATTGATTGCCATATCCCTTTATGGCTGATTTTTGAACTCTGTGAGGTTACTGGTTATATCTTTCATTGAATGCTGACTGCAGTATTTTTTCTTTGGTTTAGCTCAACTAAAATTATTGATTCCATTAGATATTTTAAAATTACTCATTTTCATTTATTTTTCTCAATTGTTATTTATGTTTTACACTTATTTAAACCTTGTCTAGTATTATTCCTTCTGAATCCAGTTTTGTGTTTAGTTTGGTACCATTTGCCATGAAAATTAATATAAAACTTGAGGGGTTTGATTAGAGGTATTATTTTCTAAATTTTATTTTCATTTATTAGTATTAGTGTATGTTTGTATGTTTCTCTTCTCTCTCCTTTTTCTGTCCTGTGTGTGTTGTGTGTGTCTTTGTGTGTCCATGTATGTCTGTGTGTATGTGCCTCTGTTTATGTCTGTGTGTGTGTCTCTCTGTGTATGTGTGTGTGTGTGTGGTAAATTAGTATGCATTGACATGTAGCACAGCATAACTTTCAAGATATTTTTCTCTGCTTTCACCATGAGGCATGAGGATCAGACTCTGGTATTCAGTATTGTACGCCATTTGCTTGTACCCACTGAGCCATCCTACTTACTGAGATCGTGTTTTAATAAGGCATGTACAAGTATAATTTCTTCCTTAATGCCATTCATCTTCCTTTTATCTTTTAAATTATTATACTTATGTTTCCATTAATCTCAATTTTTTTGGGTTTTCCCATAATTTATATTTTTACTCTTTATCTATTTAAGTGTCTCTACATATGGGTAAAATATTTAAATTTCTACTATTTATGTCTACATTCTTTTCAAAAAAGATAAGGAACAAAAGTTTTTATTCAAATGTTTATACATATTTAGAACTCTTATGTAATCTAGTATATTGTCTATCCTAGAGTCCTCTGTATTTATTTGGGTGTCATGGGAATTCTGCTGTTGGAAGGCTTTCAGCCAATGTGTTATTGTTAGGGATGGCTAGATTATAATATTGTTTATTTTTTTAATCTCTTATTGATCAGCTTAGATCTATGCAATGTTGATAAAAGGGTATTTTAATCTCTAGTCTTAACTGTAACTTCATTTCTGTCTTTTTTTTTCTTTATCTAGCTTGAGATTTTAATCCTCGTTTATTATTAAGTTGGTCATTGTTAAATCTCCCCAGTGAATCTAAATACAGATCATTACGGAACATCTGTCACTATCTCTAGTATCAAGATTTCGCTTAAATCTGCTGTGGCTAATGTCAATAAAACCAATGTAACTTTATATTTTAATGTATCTCAAGTCCATAGAAATCTGTAAAATTCTACCTGTCTATCTTTGTTACAAATTTAACATATAGTTCCCATTGATTTTATTTCCAATTGACCTTTTGGGGTGGTTTTGTGCTATGATCTTCCTGCCTCAGCCTCACAAGTCCTGGGAGTCCACATATAAGATACTATATCTCTTACAGTTGACTATTTTTTCCTTTACATTAACCAAATACCTGTTTTTTTGAATCCCTAGAATTTTTGCATGTGTTTAATATATTATTATTCACATTTTCTTATATGTTTGTTGTTTGACTTTTTCTTAGAGATCAGACTTTTGCTTTGGGGATTAGCTAAAGTACTTGGGAGGGCTATCATAATTTTTTTTATTTTTAGTTTATCACATATAGATATTTTTGGTGCTGGGCACTGATTTTCCAGGAATAAAGAATCTATGTGTTTATAATAACTTTTATAAAAAAATTGTAGTTTTCTTATTTTATTGATAGTTATCATTAACTTACCCTTGGGCTTACTTTTTAAGCTGAATTTTGTTGGAGGTGGGTGTAATAAGGGAAAAACAACATAAGAAAGGTTTGGTATGAGACACGGTTTCAAGTACCTGCTCAAGGTTTAATGGTACACAGCATAGACAAAAAAGAATTAGTGGTTTGAACCTTAAATGTCCCCCAAAGGCTCAAGTTTTAAGTCCCTAGGTGATATGATAGTGTTGTTTTGTAAAATGGGGAGCATTTAGTATGTGGGACTGAGAAAAGTGCATCACTGGGGTGGGGTACAAGAAAAGACACTGTGGGTGCACTCCATCTCCATTGCCTGCTTCGTGTGCACCAATAGACTCCTGCCACTATGGAATAACTGACCAAGAAGTCGCCTCCTCTATGCTGGGCTTTATCCATCCATACTGTCTTCCTTTAAAAACAAAATCATAAAAGTCTCCTTTAAGATGTTTCACATGAGGATTGATGTTGCAGAACATTTGTACACTGTGTGAAGAAGTATTGCTGTGGTTGGTGTAAAAAAAGATTAATGGCCAACAGCTAGGCAGAAGAGGATAGGCAAGATTTCCAGGGAGAGAGAGAAAGAGAAGGAATGTTGGCATGCAGAGTGTTGCCAGTCAGATGTACCTGTCAGGAAATGTGTTGTGTTTGGGGAAAGGTTGTGATTTTGTTTCCATAGGAAATAAAAATCTATGAATTCATTCAAAATTAATAAATATTGAGGGGGAGACCTCCTGAGGATATTGGCTACAGACGTGGGGGAGGAAGCGTGGAAAGACTACAAGACAGAGGAGGTGCATGCTGATCCTCTGCATGGGAACAGCTCTGAGACTGGAAGAGACATGATAAATCTTATTTGCTACAGAGTCCTTATGACTTATTATTATATGCCATCTTGTATATGGCTTGGGTGGAGAAATCTTTTTGGAGATTTCTAATATGGAGGAATAATAATCTAATAATATGGAGAGCCCATATTACAGTTTGGATATGCAGTCCAGACAGAATTAAAAATTGACAGATACCTTTTACCTACTAAAACATAAAACAAAAAAATCATCTTTAGCTGACTTGTGTATACTGCACATTTCATACTTGTGTTAATTGAAATATGGATGTTACGTTTAAAAGCTTGTATATTTTCATAACAAAAATACCAGAGACTAATAAAGACAAGACAAATTCACAGATGATCCAGCCTCTCTAAATGTCTATTCTGCAGTTTCCTTGAAATTCTATATCCAGAACAACTTCAAAGCTGCTAGCTGAGATGGTCCAACCTCACAGACTAGTCCAGCCAGGCTTTAAAATAAGCTCTACACTTTCCCATTATGCAGAGACTAAACAAACAAACAAAAAAAAACAATGCAGCCAACTCTTCCAGGACTTAACCATCATCCCAATTTTATTATGGATTCCTAAAGATGTCATTGCCCCCAGAAAACAGGAAGCAGTCTATAGAACATGCACCCACATTACCAGGCCAGTTTATAGTTTGTGATCATGCAGTGGATTATAGATGTTTGTCATTGTTTTGGGAAGTGGGGGGCTAGTTGCAAGTTGTTACTGGTCATAGACAGGGAAAAAAATAAACAAAGTGTGCCAGTGGTCATTTCAAAGGAGCAGCAGATGGCAGTTGACTTCAGAGTATCAGCCCACCAGGAGGTAAATCCCTGATGGTTGAATCTTGGATAAGCAAAGCCCCAAGACTACAAACACCAGAATGTCTTCTGCTTCTGCTGTGCCTTCATATGCTTGCCACTGCCTTCTTTTTTTTTTTTTTTTTTTTTTTTTTTTTTTTTGGTTTTTCGAGACAGGGTTTCTCTGTGGCTTTGGAGCCTGTCCTGGAACTAGCTCTGTAGACCAGGCTGGTCTCGAACTCACAGAGATCCGCCTGCCTCTGCCTCCCTAGTGCTGGGATTGAAGGCGTGAGCCACCATTGCCCGGCTTGCCACTGCCTTCTTTCTTGGTTTTCTGTCATGGTGTCAATGGATATGTCGAGATGCTCACTGCCCCTAATATAGTGTGATCATGTCATGGAAGTATCCCATTCTACTAGGTATTTTTACCTGTGGATTATTATGAAGATAATTCTTCCTAAAATGTCTTCCTAAGTCTTCTAATTTATAACAATAATGTTAGTTTAAATAAAGTTTTGATTATTAAAAATAAAGACAAGGAAGTGTCGCACAGCGAGAACACATGCGTTTCTACTGAGGAGTCGTGTAGACTCTGGCTTAGGTTAACGGTTAAGAAAAAGTTTAGTCCCAAAATCCCAGCTAGCTTAAATTCTTTTGATCTTAATGTTTGGAATGGCATTCATAGGTTTTGCAGTGCATTATAGCTAAAACAAAGTCTTAAAAATAACTTAAAGTTAGACTAAGTTTTTTTTTTGCCAAATAGCTTCCAGGCAAGAAACCAAAGAAGACAAACAAAAGTTTTAGAAAGGCACATAGTTCAATGAGGAACTTATTAAGGCCAGGGAACAGGAACAAAGCAGCTCAATTATTATTAGCGGATATACATTTATTGCTAGGACTGGTTGGTGACCAAAGGTGATGATTAATTCCTTATATCCATTTCTGCCCTCAATCTCATGATATAAAAAACTATTTATGAGTGGGCATACACTAAAAATTTCAAGTAAAGCTGTCTGATTGCTTTTCATTGTAAGAGTTTAATTTTGTGATTCCTTTAAGATTCCTTATAACATTACCTTTCAAGATAAGTAATAAAGTGACTGGCCCTTTCTTTGGTTTTTATTTGTTTGTTTGTTTTCACTTTATTTTTTTTTCATTAAAAAAAAAACAAACTATCTTCTTTCATTATACATACCAATCCAAGTTCCCACTCCCTCCCCTCCTCCCATATTCTCAACCTTTCTCCCACCTCCATCCACTCCTCAGAGAGTGTAAGGCACACTGCTTTGGGGAAGGTCCAAGGCCCTCCCTTCTATATCTAGGCTAAGTAAGGTATCCATTCAAACAGAACAAGTTCCCCAAAGCCAGTACAAGCAGTAGAAATAAATCCTGGTGTGACTGCCAGTGGCCCCTCAGTCTGCCCTAGCCATGCAATTGTCAATCACATTTAGCGGGACTAGTTTGGTTCAATGCTTGTTCCTTCCCAGTCCTGATGGTGTTGGTAAGCTCCATAGGACCTTCATCGAGCAACTGATGGAAACAGAAGCAGATACTCACATTGGAGCACTGGACTAAGCTCCCAAAGTCAAGTTGAAGTGTAGGAGGAGTGAGAATATGAGCAAAATGGTCAAGATCATGATGAGGACACCCACTGAAACAATTTACCTGAGCTAATGGGAGCTCACCAACACCAGCCAGACTGGGAAGGAACAAGCATAAAACCAAACTACTCACTCTGAATGTGATTGACATTTTCATGGCTGGGGCAAACTGAGGGGCCACTGGAATTGGAACCAGGACTTATTCCTACTGCTTGTACTGGCTTTTTTTGGAACCTATTCTCTTTGGATGGATACCTTGCTCACCCTAGAGATAGTAGCATAATTTCCAGGCACACAGCATTTCTATGATGACATTAAGTAATTTGTTACATGCTGCTCACAAACCCCATTTAAGTGCTTCATAGCTGAACCTTTTGAAAGAGTCAGAGCAATTTGTGCTGGAGAACCAGGAAGCCTCCACTTTTAAATAAGCCACACAGGTTTTACTCATACTCTCTTAAAGAAACCATGGCACGGCACCCCTGCTCTTCAAAAAACCTGTCCAACAATGAAAATTTGTGGCTACCAAGAAACTAATAATAATAATAATAAACTGCACTAAACTCTGATTGTTTTAGGTCTATAATTCTTTCCCAAACTCTCTTAGGTTTTATGTGAAAATAGTTGTCTCACATTGGCGTACCATTCTGTCGACAGAGTTTTTTGTATGCTCATAGATCTCATTTGAGATCCCTGAATTAGTATGGTATTAATTTATTTTCATTCTCCTTCATAGGCTACACAAGGTCAATGTAGAAAAGCATCCTATATCAGTAGACCCTGTGAATCTCAGGGTCGTGGGTTGGTGCCCCGTGTTGAACACCAGTTGTAGACAGAAGTTTCTGTCCTGCCTGGTCCCACAGTTGCTCAGTTCCAAAGAAACACAGAGGTTTATATTAGTTGTAAGCTATTAGGCCTATTAGTTCAGGCTTATTATTAGCTAGCTCTTACAACTTAAATTAATACATAATTCTTGTCTATGTTTAGCCACATGGCTTGGTAGTTTTTATCAGTGAAGCATTCTCATCTTGCTTCCTCTACCTCTGGGTGGCTATTGTGTTTGGTCCTTCCTTTTCCCAGAATTCTCTTAATCTGGTTGCCCAGCCTATTCTTCCTGCATGGCTATTGGCCAATCAGTCTTTTATCAAACCAATATGAGTGACAAATCTTTATAATGTACAAAAGAATTATCCACACTGTAGTAGACTGAAAACAGACACTCTAATGTTGCAGAGAAAACTTGGGTGACTGTCCAAGCAGTCAACTGTCTCTATTGTTCCTAAAGTTTGGAAGGTTATTTACTCTGTACTTCCTGTTTATTAAAGTAATATTTTATCTTTCTTGGGTCTCTGATGTGGGTTGAAGGCTAGTTACACCATTTCCTTTCTTATTAAATTCAAAAAACATACAAAAAGGTGTAAAGTTTTATGAAGTTTATAAAGGTTGAGAGACATAAAAACTTAAGTTAATAGAGAAATGTTTTGAGGTATGAAATATAGTTTTTTTTTTGGTAATATGAGTTAAGATGGACAATGAACTCAGTACAAAACTAAGATAGAATGGATAATAGATTACTTTCTCCAAATTTGTCAATGTAGATAGAATGGACATCGAAAATGTAATTCTTATCAATTAATTGTTCTTATTGTATATAGTTTTACAATGTTAGAGTTAAAATCCTTTCTTTTTATTCAAAAATATTGGGGAAATGTTGTAGAATATTTGTACACAGTGTGAAGATTATTGCTGTGATTAGTATAATAAAAGCTTAATGGCCAATAGCTAGGCAGGAAATGATAGGTGGAATTTCTGGGGTGGGGGGAAGAAGTAATCTAGGCATGCAGAGGGTCATCAGCCAGATCCCAAGAAAGTATAATAGGAATGAGCTTTGTGACAGAACATAAATTAAAAATATGGGTTAATTTAACTTACAAGAACTAGTTAGAAACCAGCCTAAGCTAAGGATGATCTTTCATAATTAATCATGTCTTTGTATTCTTATAGCAGTTCCACAAAAATTCTGACTCCATTTTGGTCTGAGAAACAAGAAAAGAGAAAACTGAGTAGGTAAAGGGCACACTGAGATAAACATAATTGTGTGTGTGGTTTTTTTTTTTATTAACAATCCTCTATAGAATGGAATCATATTCTTCATATGTGTGTGTGTGTGTGTGTAATCCTTTGTAAAACAAAGTCTTAATTAAAGTGATTTCATTATAGCATTTACTTGTAAGTGTTTGGAAGGTTCAGAAGCATTTTGTCACATTCTTCAAAGAACAAGCATAAAATCACGTCCATGGAGTTGGGATTCTATTAGTATCACCGAAGGTGGTAGGTGAATAAGTTGAGATGTTTGTTCTATTTGGCATTTGTGAATGTCCCTAGGTAAGATTCTTCATTTTTATACTTGATAGATTGTTTTCACTATAATTACTTGTATTATATGCAAGAAAATCAAAAGATTTCTTATGTAGCTCAAATTTTAAAAAAAATCCCCAAAATATCTTGCTACATTTACTTGGCCCTCATTTCCTACAAGAATTGCTTCCAACATTATATAATGTGTTTTTAGGGCTTTTCTTCTCTGCCCACATTTCAGTATCTATATACTGCCACATTTTCATAATTCTCTTTTATTTTGTTCCAAGTGGCATTGTGTTTGCACATAAATTCTTTTTTCCCTTGTCATGTCTGCTAATCTCTCTGCTGTTGTTGCATGCTGGCACAGCAAGTTCAATTTAACTCATGAAAAGCAGGCTGTCTATTCTGCTTCATTTGTCATCATCAACAGAGATCATTCTGGAATCAAAACTTGTTTTCTATTATCTTGTTATTTTGGGTGATGATATATGGAAAGGAAGGTAGAACATGGCAGGGCACAGGATAGATCTGAAGTTTATATCACACATCTGCCTCCATCAAGTAAACCCTTGGGATTTCTGCTTCCCTCATCTGCAAACATAAAAAATCAGAGTAAATCTTCTTCCAGCAAATGTTCTTTAGATCAAGTGCTTGGTGCTTGGGCCATCAGAGGAAAATTCCAGCACCTAGTAAACACAGACTGCTCGGATTATCTATAACCACAGAAAAACTCTAGCCAAAGTGTGTCTGAAGTGCAATGAGAAATTTAAATGGAACTTAGAAATATTTATGTTTATATTTTGAAGTAACAGGACTAACTATAACTGAGTATATTTTTCAGAAATCGTTTTAGAAACAATTGGACAAAGTAGTTTCATTTTTTAATTTATTTATTTATTAAAGATTTCTGTCTCTTCCCCGCCACCGCCTCCTATTTCCCTCCCCCTCCCCCAAATCAAGTTCCCCTCCCTCGTTAGCCCAAAGAGCAATCAGGGTTCCCTGCCCTGTGGGAAGTCCAAGGACCACCCACCTCCATCCAGGTCTAGTAAGGTGAGCATCCAAACTGCCTAGGCTCCCACAAAGCCAGTATGTGCAGTAGGATCAAAAACCAGAAAACACTACCCCGAGTGAGGTAAGCCAGACCCAAAAAGAGGAACATGGGATGTACTCACTCATATTTGGTTTCTAGCCATAAATAAAGGACATTAAGTAGTTTCATTTTTAAAGAAAATTTGAAGAAGCAAAAATTCACTTTTCCCTAATCAAACACAAGCAGGATGACATCTGTAATGAAATTAAAGCTAAAGTGTAAAACAGATAATATGTTTATACCTACGATAGTAACAGTAAATGTATCATTGAAGCCTGCTTTCAGTAGAATTAAAGTATTTGTATAAAAAGCAACTCGCTCATTAAACATTCTCCATATAGTTTTATATATAAGTGGCACATTAAAATTTAATCATTTAACTGAAATACATTGTATTTTATGAATGATAGATTCTAAAACAAACATATAAAGTGTTGCTATTTTAATGCACTTATCCTAAGATAAGTTTAGAAAAGTTTCCTAATTTGCCTATTCATTCAGCTTTTACATGTTTCACAGTTCTTTAAAACAATGGGATAAAATTGAGACAATCTCTTCTAAATTTTAAAATAATCTGTCACTTAAATAATGACTATTGTGAGCAAGAAAATGCATAAAAATAGTCAAAGATAAAATATGTTTTATAATTTAATTTTGGTATATTTCTCTTTTGATTTTAATGCCTGAGTTAGAAGATAGACATTTCTTTGCACATTTGAAACAAGACTTTACCACAATGTTGCACTGCAAGCCTTTGGGGTTTTATATTTTTATGAACATTGATATTTAAGACTTATTTGTAGTGCTTCCAACTTCTGATTCATTACCTTTGTTATTTGATTGATACCTCAGGTCATCTGATTCCCTTTATTTCATTGTAAAAGTAAATCTCTGGGTATGATGTACTACTTAGAGGTCTGATAGTGTTACTTTTAACCATGTGCAGAAAAATTTCCTACAGCATCCAATATATACCATCAATCAATTTAGACCTTCACTTGAAAGGGAAAACTATTTTACAATGAGCAATGAGCTCCATATGGGGTATTCTTAATGATATAAAAACAAATTCCACTATCAATTTTTCTACATTTTTTTCTTGTGGAGAACACATTTTAACCATTTAACAACACTATTTATATACTTAGCAATACCTATCAGGTCTGAAAGAAGTGACTATATCAGGAGAAATATTCCCATATGTTTAATCATGATTCTCACATCATTTTTAAACAGCCATGCTTAATGAGAACTTTTTTATATAGAAAGAAGTTTGTTTATGTGTCTGTGGGCACTTATATGCATACATGCCCATACAGGCCAGAAGAAGTTGTCAGTTTCCTAGGAACTGGAGGTATAGGTGGTTTTGAGCCACCGAAAATTGGTGCTCTGAACCAAACCCTGCTCCTATGAAAGATGAGTTGCTGTGGAATAATCTTCTTTTACACTGTGAATATTTGTCATTCAAATTGGTTTAATAAAATGCTGATTGGGCAGTAGACAGGAAGTAGAGGTGGAGCAACCAAACAAAGAATGGTGGGGGGAGAAAGGTGGAATCTGGAATCTTCAGTAAGATGCAGAAGGAGCCACAGGTGAATATGTCATGCTAATAAATGACCATGTGGCAAAGTAGAAAGAAGGAATATGGATTAACTTAAAATGTAAGAGCTAGTTAGTAATAAGCCTGAGTTATTGATCCAACGTTTTTAATTAATATAAGCCTCGATGTGGTAATTTAGAAAGCATCTGTGAGGTATGCTTGAGTTGCTGCATGACAGGAAAAGTATGATTACAATGAGTAGGTACTGATATAAATTGTAGATATAATTAACCTATATAATTGTTTACAGGATTTTACATGGAATTGAAGCGCTATTTGTAGCTATGATTAATAAGGCACTGGTAGTAAATTTGTCATTTTAAAAAGACAATTTTTATGAGAATTCTATTTTCAGGAATCATAATAAGCAAGAAAAATTTCTTTGCTTAAGACTGCAAGAATATTACCTAATAGTATTGCATACTGTAGAATATTTAACTATGTAAATTATTCAATACATATTTAGCTACATAAAGGTACGTTACATTTGTTCATCTACATTTGTTTAATTATGAAAAGATGTGTTGCTTTTTCACTTTGTCTGCCTAAGGTATCTGAGGGACACAGAAGATGTCCTATACTTGGTTTTAAAACCACCAGAAAACAATATCAAGTTTGTTCATGAAAATTACAAGATTCTTCCACTGTTTTACATCCTTAGAAGTTCTGAATTTTCTAATCTATATATACTCAGGAGAAAGAAAAATAATTCCCTCTGTTGTTCAGATTTCTTTTAAAAAAACTAACAAAAGAAATAAAATTTCAAGAAATCACCTACCTTCCAGAAAGCTATGGTTTTAGTCCCCATTGCTCATTATCATATATGCAGAACACCAATAAGTAGTTCTTCGAGAATTCATGACATTCAGGAAAAGTCTCCAAATTTCTGGAGTAGAGAGATCATTAAAAAAGAAACAGAGAGTACACCTCTGTAGGAGGAAGAGTCTTTACAAGCTAGTAACTGGAAAATCTAGTGGCTTTGGGTGTCAAGACAGGGGATGTCACATCCAGAGAGAATCACATCTTGGTCTTGAGGATTGACCCTGATTAAATTTTTGAAGGTAAATATTTGGAAAGATATTAATTAAAGAGGAAGACAAATCACTTAGAAATTTGATTTTTTTAAAGATAGTAAAAATATGAAGAAATTATCAGAAGGCTAATTCAAAACTCCAACATGAAGATAATTATTGAAAATAGACAAGTTGCAGATTAGGCAGCTACCAAACGAATAACACAATGTGAGGTTCCAGAACCACAGAAAACATCACCTTTGGACTGAGCTATAAAACATGTTATCATTGGACAGAAGAATCAGAAGGTCTAAAGGCGACTTCAAAAACAACCAGATTAAAAAATATCAGATATTAATGAGGTGCTAGATTATAAAACAAGACAGTAAACAAATAAATAATGGAGACTTAAGGCTTAATAAAGCAATAAATATAAAACCCCTCCAAGAAATTTAACACCTCCAATGTATAAGCTGGTAAAAACAATTTTATACCAATGAGATGAAGAGAACATTCAACATTTAAAGGGATAATCATATAAAGTAAGAAACAAAAGTTATTACACAGTGACAAAGTTAAGAACATGGCATGAGAGAATCTTACATAATTAACCCTGGAAAAACAAAAAGATGGTTGTAGTCTTAAACACAACCTGGACAGGTGAGCCATAAAGGAGTCTTCTGACTCTAGAGAAAACGGAATCATCATCAAACTACCAGGGATTAATAATTTAACTAGAAATACTGATGGTGGAGTTTATTAAATGTAAAAGGAAGAAGCAGGGTGTGATACATACCTGGAATCCCAGCACTCAGAGGGATGAGGGAGAAGGACAACTCATATGAGACCAGTCCGTGCTTCACAGTGAATTCACGCAGCATCAAGATGAATTTTCAAAGTATTTTTTAATGGATGTACAGGGCTAGCAGTAGATTCGAATTGTAGAGCATATTATGTTCTCACAGAGGACGCAAGTTCAGTTCTCAGTTCCCACAAAGCAACCCACAACCATCTGTAATTTTAATTACAGAGGAATCTCACGCCCTCCTCTGACCTCCAAAGGCACTGTGCTCGCTTGGTGCTTACTTGCAGGTGGCATACATACGGGCAGGCACAACAACACTTATATACATAAAATTAAGTGCATCTTTTGTTTCCATTTTTGAAAATATGAGATGTTATGAAATACACTACTGTAAATAAAAATTGCTACATACGTACACATAGGTGCATGATGACAACTCATGTGTACCGGTGGGAGAGCTGCTGCGATACATCTTGGGGGAGACCATGGTGAGATACTATCATCGACACTTCTGTCCCTGCCCTCTCAGTCAGTTCTCAGCTTTGTTTTCTCAAACTGTATGACCACTAGCTTCTGCTGTTTCTCTCTAATCCGCAGAAAGCAAAGGTAGGAAGTAACACATAGTACAGGATGAGACAGAAATGGACAGGAAGGTCCCAAGATTTACCAGCAGAATGGGATCTCCTAATCTGCACTTGCATTTAGCTATGCATTTGTTTCATGTGCTCTGTCTTCTGTATGTGTTGTAGGTATCATATTATGACACACCGGAAACAAATGTGTAGTGCATTTCATTTGTATTTTAATAAATAAAGCTTGCCTGAGGATCAGAAAAGTGAAAAAGCCACACTGGCCAGCCTTACAGACCAGGCAGCAATGACACACACCTTTAATCCCAGTGGTCACGCTAGCTTGCCATAGAAACCAATAGCTAGGGGTGCACACCCTTCACTAGAGAGGATTATAAAACAAGAAGAGGCAGCGCTCACTCTTAGTCCCATTTTGAGATTCCTGGAGGTAGGATCACCATTCTGGAGTGAGGTAGAGGTAAGAGCCAGTGACTGACTGTTTTGCTTTTCTGACCTTCAGGTTGGACCCCAATTTCTGTCTCTGAGATTTTATTAATCATGCTTCACACATTTCCATACAGTTACAAGAAAGACCATGTGTCTTCTCCATGACTCCTGAAATAAAAACATTGTACCAACCAGTTCACATCAGAAACAAAAATTCCAGTGTATCATGTTTGTTCTTTTGTTGATGTTTTGCCATTAATAATTTGTTTATGACTGAAATTTTCCTACAGTGTAGAAGCTAATTACCACACATTTTCTTTTCTTCTGGCCATATCTCAGAGCAGTTGAAAATCTACACCTACACAGTACAGTCGCAATGGTTTCTATTGACTTCTGCAGATGTCGCTTTCTACTGACGCCCTCTGTGAGACAGAAAAGAAAGGCAGTTGTTCAGAGATTCCCTGGAGCACACTGCGACCATTGATCCATGGTTTTAAGGGCTTTAGGCACTAATTTCCTCCCACCAATGGAGAGACCCATTGCTCAGTGTGTTCAGACTCTTATGGCTGCCCACTGTGACTTCAGTTCTTAATCTGCCTGGAAGTGTCAAAAGTCACGCTGATGCTCAGAAAGAGGAATTTTTTTTTTTTTAAACCTGCTACTGAGTGTGGTGCTTTTCTTAATACTGAGGTGTTTTGGACAATGGAGAAAAGTGAGGAAATAGTTTTTTTTTTCACTTTTGAGTAAATAACCACTATAGTTTATCTACATATGTCAGAAAATACTTCAACAATGCAATATCATGGAAGGAATGCCAGCATAAGTCCTGTCCTTAGGAAGTCTTTGTGATTGGTTGTACTCGGTAATGTTCAAATGTAAGTTAAAAACATTAGCACTATAATGCAAAGAGTAAGATTAATTTTTAACACTTAGGCCTTAATGGTCTAGGTAACTTTTTATTTCCTGAAGTTGCAAGCATTTCTTCTTGTTAATGCTAATATTTAGTTTCTACAAATAGTCAAATGTATTAAAAGAATAACCTGTATAAATAAGTCTAACCTCATTGTGATAGAATATGAACAAATTGAAACATCAATAAATTTTCATTTTCTACTTTCTAAATGAGAAATACTGAAAAAATTATCATGCAGTGGTGAATATAGAAATACTTCTTATTAAAATGAATTATATTACTGATTTTAGTAGGCAACTTATCAATAAGAATTTAGCCATTAAATTTTCATCCTCCTGATATTTAACCCATCTTTATTATCCACTTAAAATATTAATTTAAACTGCAAGAATAGCTTTATAAACAAATGTGTATTAAACATTATTTGCAATTTTAGATGTATAATTATTGAACCATGATAAAATTATGCAATGTAATATCATTAATCTATTTTAATAAGAAGTAAAATTCTTCTGTTTATAACCTAGACCAAAGTTAAAACTCGGGTGTGGGTGAAGTTAATTAAACTTAAAAGCCAAGAATATCAGTATTTTATTACCTGGGAAAAACACATCAAAATATGTATTTCCATATAAAATATACTATGTACCAGAACTATAATTTTTAATACAAGTAGGAATCAAGGGCACAATAAGGCTGGGGTGTAACTCAGTGAGGAAGTGCTTATCTACCATAAGGAAATCTTGGCTTCTACAAAGTATGGTATTATCCAACTGTCTTGGGCCCAGATAAACAAGCAGCTTCCTGTTACATTCCCAGGTTGTAGTTTAGCACTTGGAATGTCTGAAGAGAAGGATCATAAATTCAGTTTCATCTTGGGCTATGTAGATATTTCAACATCATATAAGAGGCTGTTAAAAAATTAAAATCAAATTTAAAAAATAAAAAAATGGGAGAAACATTTACAGCCAAGACCTCCAATCAGTCACGTAGTTTTTTTTCTATCCTTCTTTCTTTCCCAGCTTACTCCTCTGTTGTTGTGATAACACACCTACCAAAGCAACGAGGGTAGAAAATGATTTCTTTCACCTTGTACTTCACAGTACATCATCAAAAGAAGTCATCATGGGAACTTGGAGGCAAGAACTGAAGTAAAGACCATGGAAGAATGCTGCTGTCTTGATCTTTGTGGCTTGCTCAGGTACCTTTCTTCAACATTCAAACACTTCTGCTTAGGGAATATAGGGCTCAGGGTGCATTGGGACCTCCTTCATCAGTTAGCAATGTAGAGAAGGGTTCACAGATATGGCCATAGGTCATTCTGATGGGAGGAGTTATTCATCTGAGAGTCCCTCTATGTTCATATCAAGTTGACAAAAACTAACCACGACACCTTCCCTTTCCTTGAATGTTGGCTTCAATTTCTCCTTTTATAAAAGCTGACTTTTGATTTATTTGGGGAGGGGGTGGTTTTTCGAGACAAGGTTTTTCTGTAGCTTTGGAGCCTATCCTGGAACCTGGAACTATCTCTTGTAGACCAGGCTGGCCTCAAACTCACAGAAATCTGCCTGCCTCTGCCTCGTAGGTGCTGGGATTAAAGGCGTGTGCCACCACCGCCTAGCCTGACTATTGAATCTTACATTTTTAGCCGGGCGGTGGTGGCGCACGCCTTTAATCCCAGCACTCGGGAGGCAGAGGCAGGCGGATCTCTGTGAGTTCGAGACCAGCCTGGTCTACAGAGCGAGTTCCAGGACAGGCTCCAAAACCATAGAGAAACCCTGTCTCGAAAAAAAAAAAAAAAAAAAAAAAGAATGAATCTTACATCTTAGTGTTAGCATATGAAACTGCCACATCAACACAGAGAAATGCCCACCGTAGGGAAAGCCTCTGGCTGCCTTATAGATCACAGATCAAGGAGAAGAGAAGATACAGGTTCACATCACCTCCGCCTGGGTCTTCTGAAAAATGTTAACAAGATATAAAATCAGAATTAAGGGGGAAAATAAAGAAATTTACCAACAGCTGTGTGAAATAGATAATGGAATTGGAATAAATCAACACTATATTTTTTAAAACAGAAAAAACAATATAAATAAGCCTCTTAGTTAGCTATCATCCATCCATATTTTCTATAATCCATGCGTATTTTGTATTGCTCTTTATGTATTCTATGTGTTACTTCATAAAATGTTGAGGAATATGAGGCAAAGTAAAAGATACCATATACAAAATCCAGTGTATTTTGGAATTGGCAGACTCACAGAGTATTAAGATATGAATTCGTTGGGCTTGGAGATGGTGAAGAGGTAATAGTACTTCTGTAGAGGACCTCAGTCCTGTTCCCAACTTTCAACTGCCTGTATCTCAACTTCCTGGGGATTGGATACCTCCTTCTAGAATTAGAGGGCACTACCTGTGACGACGCTCACACCAATATAGGTGCATCCACATGAATGGAAAATGAAATCAAATCTTAAATATAAGAGTTCTTTGTTGGAACATGAGTATATGTAGAGCTCTCTGCATCATACTTTTCTATCTAAGGTAGACTTTCTGTCCAGCTGGGCAATGATGGAGTCAGGAGGAAAGATTGGTATACACACATGAAGGAAGAATAGCAGAAACACAAACTTCATCTCCACTGAATAAAGAAAAGGATGGTCTGGTGTTTGTTAAGTAACATTAGTAAGGATTTTTTTTTTTTGGTAAACTATAAAAGATGGCAGCAAAGTTAGTCTGTCTCTCAGTTCACACAGCCTACCTGACAATATTTAAAACCCTTCTCCCCACATGTTGTTGTGAGAATTTACCTTCTGGTTTAATATGTAAATACAGGATTTCATAATCTCAATTCCAGAGGATTAAGAGTCCACATCACTTAGTAAAAGTGATACCAACTTAAAAAAAAAAAAAAAGTGATACCAACTTGCTTCTCTAAAGTAGGAGGTTACCAGAGGGTGTCTATTGTCATGAGATATAACCATATAACTTATCAAAGGTTAAAATTTTCATGAGTTACCTCTTGTGATGGATTCTTGCAATTTATGATTATAAATCCACACTTTAGGTGACTTATCTCCTCATTTTAGGACATTAAGACCTTTTACCTAAATGTCAGAAGCATTGATGGCAAGGATAAATTAGCAATCTATCCTCGATCTGTTTTAAGAGTTTCATTTAAATAACATCAAAACAGATTTTTGGCTAATTAGTATATTTCTCATGCTGAAGATTAGAATTTTATAAAATACAAGCATTGAGGCCAGAAATGTGGCTCAGAAGGTAAAGGTACTGCCAACCCTGATAATTTCAGTTTGATTCCAGGGACTTAAATAATGGGAGGAGAAAATAGATGCCTGCAAGTTGTCCTTTGATTTCTTCAAGTACACAAAAGGAATAAATTAATAAATAAATAATAAGGA
Source organism: Microtus obscurus (assembly GCA_963919715.1). Classification (NCBI taxonomy): domain Eukaryota; kingdom Metazoa; phylum Chordata; class Mammalia; order Rodentia; family Cricetidae; genus Microtus; species Microtus obscurus. The sequence goes on along the minus strand of CAWTZC010000453.1, from coordinate 2,723,625 downwards.
ATACATGCATGCTTTCTGGGCGTGGGTTTCTTCCTAACCAACAACTTTGCTATTTATTTTACTACAAGGACAGTTTTGAAAAATTTTTATTTAAAACTAATTATTGTTTAAAACATTAATATTTTTACTATAGAGAGTGAGTAAATATTCTTCTTGATAATTGAAAATGTCAGAGTCACAATGTTTCATGGGAACATCATGGTATTCACATAAAAATTGAATTAGGATAACCTTATGTATTAGAATGTAAGATATGGAAATATTTGATAGCAAATCTATATCCTTTTATTAGGAGCGGAGCCAAGATGGATTATGGACACATACAGAATATGTGGAACCAGAAGCAACTTTAAGAACAATAGTGTCTACGTTATGATAATATCTACTGATCACCCCCTACCACTTAAGAAGGTGATGAATCTCCTTTTTCCAAAAATGAAAGTCCAGTGTCTCACAATTAAAGCCTCAAGCATCAGACGCATGCCAATCCACTCATTGCTATACTTCAGACTCCCTTCCCTTTCAGAGTAAAGGATGCTGCACAACGACCCGGGTGGTCTGCCTCTGTCAGCACAGTCTCACTGGTTGGTTTCATCTACTTCTCAGTTCTCCTTCTCTGAGTCTATGTGATCCAGAGCTCACCATCATTGCACTGCTTCAGAAATTTATCACACATGTTTTCCTGGGGATTACAGCCGCACCCACTCTTTACTGCAGTCTTTGTGTGCACACTGTCAGATCTCCTCAGCTCAGATCCTTGCTTCAGGAGTTGCTTTCCCACAGAAAATAATTTCAAATTGCGATATTCCATGGTGTTTATGATACTCCTTAAATACTTCCTTTTCATTTCTTCATCTTTATCTGATCTGCTATAGATCTTGGGGGAAGTTTTCCCCCACTCCATACAAGAATGTGAAAGCTAGTAATTTAGGAGGAAAGTTATTGCAGAAAGGGCTAAATGGAAGCTCCATGAAGAAAAAACAGACAGCACTGAATTTTACAACAGGCTGCTGGTATAGTTGACTCCACTGCCAAGAAAACCCTGGACAAGTGCAGCTGGAATACCCATGCTGTGCCACACCTGATATGAGGAATCTAGTGTATTTAGTTACAAGTTTATTTATAGTCATGACTTTTGGAAAGCATCTGCAGAATGATATAATTCTAATCTCAAAATAAAGTGCTAAAACGGGATTATTATTGGGAAAAATACAGAATTTTATAACTAAAGATGTTACCGTGATAGCAATTGGGTGATTTGGCAACTGGTGCATAAGGCAGATGGTATCTGAGACAGTCAAGTTCATCTTGTCATCTTCTGCTGAGCCTGAGCTTCCTAAGTAGCCTTTGATGAGAAGAACACCAGCAGGCATCCTAAGATAATCATTACGTTCATTTTAATAATGATCAATCATTTCTACCTGTACACCTACCTCTCTTATTCTTCAGCTGCTCATCAATAAGAAAACAACCTAATAGTAGCCATGGTGCCATGGTTTTTGATTGCTTTCCATTGGTGCAGAAATATTCTCTATATTCAAGAACCATTAGGTCAACCATAGAGATTTAGTGTGTGTAGAAATTTTTGGAACATAGCTATCAAAGACAAAAACTAATGATGATTTTTAAAATAATCATGGTATGTATATGTTGTATATATTTGAGTGCAGAGTCATGTGTGCCACTGTATGTGTGTGTGTGAGAGAGAAAAAGAAAGAGAAAGAGAGAGAGAGAGAGAGAGAGAGAGAGAGAGAGAGAGAGAGAGAGAGAATGTATTTGCGCAGATTAAAAACAACTTACAGGAGTCAGTTCTTCCAATTCTCCCCTTCTACTATGTTTGTCCTGGTGATTGCACTTTGGTCCTCTGGATTGGGGCTAGTGCTTCGGGCCCAATGTTCATCTTAAAGAGTCCAGAACTTAAAAGTATATACTACAGGTTTAAAATAAAAATACCCAGAAATATGGATAAATTGTTAAAATCATTTGCTGCTCTTGCAAAGGACTCATGTTCAGTTCCCAGAATCCACATGGAAGATCACAACTGTCTGGAACTCCAGTTTTAATGTATTTATCATGCTCATCTATTTTTCTTGGCACTATACACATGTGATATACACACATAAATGAAGATGTTCATACATATGGATAAAATAGAAACAAAAAATTTATAAAATTTTAATAAAATTATTGCACAAATGACAATCAGATACCCCCCTCAAGCAACACTGTGGGGTACTGCTCAATTGACATGGTGCGGCTTACTATGGACTAAGCCTTCTTGGTTAATTCTTACCTGGTGTCATGTCACATGCCCTGAAGACCAGAACTGGGGAAGTAGTAAAAGAAGGATCAGAGGTTCAAGATCACTTTTAGCTACTTAGCAAGTTTAACACCAAACTGAGAACATAAGACACTGTCTTAAGTAAACTAAAATAGAAAAAAATCCAGAGATAAATTAGTTTGAGATGCTCAACTTCTGGCTTTTTACAATCAGCAGCAAAAGCATCTTATAGGTTACTTTATGTTGAATTTTATCCTGTCTTAGTAATGTTAACATGATGGACACTTGCTTGCAGAACAATAAATCTTTTTTCTATCTAGAGATATTTCTAAGTTTCTGTTTAAGTTCTCACTTAGATTCTTTCCTCATTAGCTAAGCAGAAGCTTTTTCTATATATTTTGGTTCTTGTGCTGTAGAAAAAACCCATATTCATGGAAATGAGTCTGGTGATATCCACCGTGCTTTGACAATGTGGACCCACATGGGATTTTCTTCTCTTGAACTAGCTCCTTAATTCAAATATGCTTGAAATGAGTAGGTATGCACTCCTAAGGCAAATGTTTAAAATCACAAGAAAAAGTCTGGCCTAGTGGCTCATACCTGTAACCCAAGCGTTCAACAATTTTGGCCAGGTATACTGTACTCAAGATCAGCCTCCAATACAGTGTAAAACATAGTACCAAATATACATATATCTAGGAAAGTCATACCAAAGAATTAAAGTATTAAAATTAATGGAATTCAACAAGCTCCTGACAGTTAATTAATTCCAAAAACTAGTATCTTCCACATACAGTTATTGTTTTCTATATAATCTCAAAATGATTTTGACAGCAGAAAAAAATCTATTACATAATTCACAGCACTATAAATATTGAATCATTATAAACTTCTCTGAAAATTTAGATAATATGAGGCGATTGTGTCATTTTAATCATGATTAAAAAGTTGAAAAGGTATTTTCTAATTGAAACCTGCCATCCAATTCTAAGTTGCCTGATGGCATCTCGGCAGTAATATGCTGCAAGGCTAGGCACACTCTCTCTGCTGTGGAAGAACACAGAAACTCAACATAAACCGCTTATCATTAGGATAATGACAGTTCTAAATTATTCCAATCAGTATGTCCAGCCTCTTAGAACTAATCTCTAGTTTATGCACGAATCAAAGTCTTACAATATGACAATCTGACAAGCCTCAGAATTCCATGATAGTACCAAAACCACCAATAGATTTGCAGTTTGTAGAGTGTGAAATCAAGTTTTACTGGACTAGGAAGCAAAAACAGGATGGGTAAAAACTGAGCATGAGGGTCAGCAGGTAGCAAGATCTCTCAGCAGGGGAAGACATTTGCAACCAACCTTGAAGACCTGAGTTCCTCTACTAGAAGATGGTGAAAAGAGAAAATTAACTCCACAAAGTTGTCATCTGACCTCCACTTGGGACCCATAGTGCATATGTGTGCATATGCAAATTAGCTAATTAAAACTAAAATATTGCCCCACTATATGCCCCTATTCTTGTGGCTGATATCTCATGAATTTTTTTTGTTCCATAATCAAATATGCACTGGTTTTTGTATATGTGTCAAGCAACACAGGAGGTAGGTTAATAACCAAAACAAAAGTCTCTCTTCTCATGAAGCTAGCCCATTGTAACAGTTATGATGTGTAAGTTAATATGGAGAAGATTGAGCAAAACAAATGTAAGAGAGAAAGATACAGAACCCATTGAGGCTGCTTCAAACTTATTTTTTATTTTTAAATTTATTGCTTAATATCTGTTCTCATTTTACATATCAACCCCAGTTCCCACTCCTTCCCCTCCTCCCATTCCCTCAACTTTTCCCCCACATTCCCTTCTCAGAGAGGGTAAGGTTTTCCATGGGTAGTCAACAAAATCCAGCACAATGCTTTGAGGCAGGATCAAGGCCCTCCCTACTATACCTAGGCTGAACAAGAGATCCCTTCAAAGAGAATAGGTTCCAAAAAGCCATTAAAAGCAGTAGGAATAAATCCTGGTGCAACCGCCAGTGGCTTCACAGTCTACCCCAGCCATACAACTGTCACCCACATTCAGAGGACCTAATTTGATCTTATGCTGGTTTGCCCACAGTCAGGGCAGAGTTGGTGAACTCCCATTAGCTCAGGTAAACTGTTTCAGTGGTTGTCCCCATCACGGTCTTGACCCCTTTGCTCATATTATCGCTCCTCCCTCTCTTCAACTGGACTTTGTGAGTTCAGTCCAGTCCTCCACTGTGGATCTCTGTATCTGCTTCCATCAGTTCATGGATGAAGGTTCTATGATGATGTTTAAGATATTCATCAATCTGACTACAGGGCAAGGCCAGTTCAGGCATCCTTTCACAATTGTTTAGGGACTTAGCTGGGGACATCCTTGTGAATTCCTCAGAGTTTTCCTAGTGCCAGGTTTCCTGCTAGCCCCCCAATGGCTCCCTCAGTCAAAATATTTCAGTCCTTGCTCTCCCTCTCTTTTCTTCCTCCATCTCAACCATCCAGCTACCTCACGATCCCCTCCCCCTCCCCTTCTCCTTCTGATCCCCATACCACCAATATGCTGGAGAGGATACCAAAGAAGGTGAACACTCCTCCATTGCTGGTGAGAGTGCCAACCTTTAGAGCCATTTTGGAAATCAGTATGACAGTTTCTCAGAAAACTGGGAAACAACCTACCTCAAGACCCAGCAATAACACTCTTGGGCATATACCCAAAGTATGCTCAATCATACTATAAAAACATTTGCTCAACTATGTTCACAGCAGCATTATTTGTAATAGCCAGAACCTGGAAACAACCTAGATGCCCATCAACCGAAAAATGGATAAAGAAAAGGTGGTACATTTACACAATGGAGTACTACTCAATAGTAACAAACAATGACATCTTGGAATTCCATGCAAATGAATGGAAGAAAAAAAACCATCCTGAGTGAGGTAATCCAGACCCAGAATGATGAGTACATTAGACTTAAAGCAAGGGATAACAAGCCTGTAGTCCATGACCTCAGAGAAACTAGGTAACAAGGAGAACCCTAAGAGAGACATATATATGGTTTCCCCTGGAAAGGGGAAAAAAAGTCAAGATTTCCTGAGAAAACTGGGCACTTCAGACTAATTAAAAGTGCAGTCATTTACCTAGAAGTGATGCAGCTAAAGCACTTGGGATGTGGAGCGGCAAATTATAGGGCTGTGTGGATTGCAGAGGACGAGTGATGTTGACCACTGGGAGAGGAAAGATGTTTTAATCCCAGGGCATCAAGAAAGCCTCAGAAGGTAAAGTCCACAAATAGATGAATTAGAGGAACCAAGGGCAGTCAGAAATCTAACAGTCACAACAAGACGGAAGAGACAGCATACAAATCTGTTATCTATATATTTTGAGTTTGTAATATATTAAAATGTTTCAATCACCACAAACTAATGCAAATGTATATACAATTGTTCTCATTGCTGTCCTGAATAGAAAAAAGTTTGGGTGATTATAGACAGACAGAAAAAAATACCAGGACAAGAAACTGACACAATTTTTTCAGACAAAGCAGGGAGGGCTAATTTTATTGCATAATTATTTTAAAAATAAGATATAAATTTTTTGAAGAAAAACTGAAATGGAATTGTCACTAATATTAGAAAAATTATGTTTTAGGGATAATGTATAGGTTTTACTATGATAAGTGTTAGGAGACTCCCTGTAAATCATATGGAAACATTAATTGTCTACATTAATTTTGATTACACAGAAGCTTAGAGACAAAATTTAAGGACTGGAATAGTGAAATATCCAAAGGAATGGATACGGGGGGGGGGGGGGATGCAGGAACATTAGGAGTCACAAAATTCTTTTATTTAAACTAGACATGGCATTAAAAATGTCACTTGAGCTCGGTGGTGATGGTGTACGCTTAGTGCTGGGAGGCAGAGGCAGATAGATCTCTGTGAGTTCGAGGCCAGCCTGGTCTTCAAGAGCTAGTTTCAGAACAGCTAGGACTGTTACACATAGAAACTCTGTCTTGAAAAAGCAAAAAAAAAAAAAAGAAAGAAAGAAAGAAATATTACTTGATATCTCACACAATGAGTGAGCCAATAAAGCACTCATTTATCTGCTATCCATTAATTAATAATTTAGTCATGTTCAACATCACAATAATTTAAGTACCTATTAATAATTTATCAAAATTTCAAAATGTTCTTATGCTTTTAGTTCAGCCTTAAAGTAAATAATCTATAAGATATGTCTAGTCTAATAGGAAAAAATAAGCACACTTTGAACCACACATAAAAACCACATGGATGTGTGCTCTAAGAAGCACAAGTAGCCTAACAAATTGTCACATCCAATGCTAAAGAAGGAGAACATGAAAACTTATGATTTCTACAGTGTGGCTTTCCTAATCTAAGATATGGGTGCAATGGGAAAAAAAGTTATTTTTTCAGAAATGAGATTTACAAATATTAAATGTTTCAGCCCTTTTAAAAACATGTTGCAGTCACAGATTTAAAAATAAGAAAAGTCAGGGCTCCAGCTTCTTTTTTTAAAGTATGGCTTTCTCAAATTGAGTCATTTGAGGCAGAGACTAATAAAGGAAAGAAAGTGACAGCTCAGACCCAGAAAGGTAACTTGGTAAATGTCATGAAACTAGCAAGTTGTGGAATAGTCGCAAACACCCAACTCTGACTTTAAGGTTCGTGGACTTAGCATGCTGTATAGCACATTTTACACATATTCTCTAGTTGAAAGGGGATAAAGTGAGAAGAGATAGCACATTGCATTGGGCCTATTTGCATACTGAAGGCTCTGGATGCTAAGATTCTAGATGAGAAAACTGATTGCCCTATTAGAAAAGAGTAATGAAGGTTAAAATAAGCATCATATTTAGAATCTGAAGAAAACAGTCCCAAATGCTTTAAACTTGTCTTCTGTATGGAAAAAAAAAAAAAAGGTTTCTTGCCAAACCCTATGTAGGCACTTAAGCAGATGCATCAATATTTAAATTATGTAAAGGAGCATTACCAGGAGTGTGTGTGGTCACTCTCTGTTTAGTCTAGTTCCTTTGTGCTATGTGTTGAAGAGAGAAAGAGAGAGAGAGTGTGTGTTCGGATTTCTATTGCTGTGAAAACACCATGTCCACTACAACTCTTATAATGGAAAACATTTAACTGGGGCTGGCTTGCAGTTTCAGAGGTTTAGTCCATTGTCATCATGGCAGGAAGTATGGCAGTATGGCAGCATGCAGGCAGACATGGTGCTGGAGAAAAAGCTAAGAATTCTGCACCTTGATCCACAGGCAGTAGGAAGTAATCTATGTGCCAGACTGAATGTAACTTGAGCTTCTGAGACATCAAAGACCACTCCCACAGTGACACACCTCTTCCAACAAGGCTACACCTATTACAACAAAGTCACACTTCTTAATAGTGCCACTCTTTATGGGAGTCATTTTTTTTTCAAACCACCACAGTATGTATGTGTGTGTATTTATAAAGATATATACATATATGCATATTATATGCACACAGACAGCTATCTAAATTTGGTGTGACATTATTCTGAAATCAGGCTAACATTAACTTAGAGTTGAACTACCAAGGAATCCCCCAACATGTTCTTGCTTTACCTTTAACTTCCACAGATGAAAAAACTCTCAGACATAGGGAGATCTAGAGGTGGGTTAGCATTTTACCCTTACAGTTAGTTCTAAGTGCAGCATGCCTCACATCTTTGATCACATTTGTTTCACGGGCTACTATAGAACACACACTCATTTCCTTCTCTATGTTATTTTCTACACAGAGATTTGAGATTTTAGAAACTGACTGAACTTAGCACTATTCACTACCACTAAAACTATCATGCAGATCAATCTAAAAGAATTTGAATGAGCACCTAGCAGCAAACTTACTGCCATCAATTCACATTAAAAACTTTTCCTCAGCTCATGATGTGAATGCTGTGACCCACCAAGCAGAAGCATTTTCTTCCCGGAAGGCCTCACAGACGGTATGAGTGTGCTGGGAGGTTTACCCTCCTACTCTTCTAGGTAAATCTCTGGTTCTAAACCTGTGGGCCACAACCTTTTGATGGTTGAAGTGCTCTTTCACAGGGGTCTCCTAATACTATCAGCAAACACAGATATTCACATTGCAGTTCATAATAGTACCAAAATTACAGCTATGAAGAACTAAGAAAAATAATTTGGTTGTTGGGTGTCACTATTACATGAGAAACTGCTTTAAAGGGTTGCAGCATTAGGAAGGTTGAGAAGCAACTGTCCTGAACACAGATAGATCATTCCGAGTTTATAAAACTGCATAGTTATATGTTCCAATAAATTGTGAATTTGTTTATGCTACTTACTGGTGGGCAAATTTAAAAGCAAAGAAGGATATTGAGGCAAAAAAAAAAGAAATGCAGTTGTTGGTAGTGATGTTTTAATTTTTACAGTGGTGTGGTTAGATACGTTAGATAGGCTTTCTTACCACTTTGGGGTCTTCTCTAAGCATTCCGAGTGTATCCTTATCACAAGAGAACACTGGGTATTCCCTCAAGAAGCAGTTCTGTTGTGGCTCCTCAGTAGAGAGCAGTCCCTTTCACCACATCTTGCATCCCTCATCCTGTGACCACACCCTTTCCTCACAGTTCTATTTTCAGGTTCCTGGACACTCATTTTGAAAAGCTTTGCCACTTTTGGGGCTAATATGTAACTGTGCCAACAGGATCCTAGTGTTATCTTTGACATATAAGTCACATTGTTTTATTCATTGAGTTTCTTGGTGTTTGGCTCATTGTTTTGTTATCCTCCTATGACCTTTGAATATCTATGGGGTTCTGAAAAAATCTCTGTGAGTTGTTTTCTCAGATTTTTGTATTTTTAACTCCAGAGCTTTGCACTGTGCTTCACATCTACCCACCTATTCCTGACTTTGTTAAAAACCCATCTGTCCAAGACATGCGGATTCCAGAACAATGCATGCTTCTTCACATAGTCGTCCCTTTTATTCACATTTAGTCCTTTAAGTATCCTCTGTTCTTCCAAGTGTTGCATTCTCCAGTATCACCTTGTCAACTCTTTTCCATCATCTACCACGGTCTGCTACCAAGAGACATTTAATGGTCAATTGACCCCAATAGAAATATATTTCTATCTTCATTTTGCAGGAGCCAGTGTTGGAGAAAGAATCCCATGAAATCGTTACTTAAAAGCAATGAAGACAACTTTAAAGAAGCTAAAATATAAATATCTGAATAAAAAACAATGGCTCAAAATAAGAACCTTAATTGTAGTGTGTCTTCACTGAAGTAGCAGTTGGTCTCTTGAGGGATATGAAAGCATATAAGACCCTGTAAAACCATCTCTTATAAAAACATCTCCTGTGGTGTTGCAGGAGCTCCTTCCGCTCCTTCAGCCAATAGCCACTGAGATGCCAGTCCACTGGGGCGTGGTCTCTCTCCCTTTAAAAAGCAGCCACTTCCCTCTGCCTCCCAAGTATTGGGATTAGAGGTGTGCGCCACCATCAGCATGTGTTATGGTCCCAGTATATCAACCATCTTCATCCATGTACAAAACTCACATTTCTACGTCATTAGAAGTTTTCATAACTTCTTTCTTTTTATCTTTACTAAATTGTGTGCTTTCCATAAAATTCCATTTTTATTAATTTCTTAATGGTATTTAAAGATGAAATAACATCAGTGATGTTTTTGCAATTTTATACCTGATAAAAGATCTGTCAATAAATGTTACAAAATTAATATTGTCAATGTTTATATTTTATTTAAAAATCATTTTAATAAACATAATGCAAAGCAACAAAACCAAAATTCATTACAAACATTAACTAGGAGCCTACTCATGTTCATAGACTTTCACTTGCTCTTTGCAACAAATACTTTTTATTTCATTTTAGTATTTAAGGCCTTGCTCAACCACAAATTTATCTATTTTCCCAAACACAAAATTTAAGACAAAAGACCTACTTTTAACTTAATGTATTTAGTTAGTTTTTTTGGTTGTGTGTATAAAGGGGGCAAGATCTTGCAAATACCTCAAGGTATCTTTTGAATCATAATCTATTGCCCCACCATATCAAGGACTGAGATTACAGACTGTTTCCACACCCAGATCCTTAATTTTATTCTACACACAGAGATGAACATACTTAGTGATGAACAAATGCAAATTTAAACCTTCATTTTGCCAAACTATAGGTCTTTTTATTTTAGACAGGTAACATTGCCCTTACGAATTATGAAATAACAGTGTTTAATATCAAATATTTATAGGGACTAGTGTTGAGTTGAGTCAAAAGAGAGTAAAAATAAAAAAGAAATAAGCCACAACCACTATTTTGATAAAATAAATACAAGATAAAATTTTAAGTATCTAAAGTAGTAAGAAGCTAAAATCATAAGATAATTAATTTTGATTATTAAAAAATTGTTAAAGATCTAAAACCCCCAAATAAAATAGCAATAATGAATTATATTTTGAAAGTTTAAACTAAGAGCAATTAAAAACTAAGGAGAAAAATAAATCAAATTGGTATTAGGGGAGGTTTATTTTGCAAGATAAAAGAGTGAAAATTTCAAGATAGAGCAGTTCTAAGTAGCAAACAAAGATCAGAATGACGTAAAGAAAGTCCAATAGCATTATAAAAACAAACCAAAAAACAAAGATTATGAGCATGGAAGTAAGTATATTTGAATTGAGAGCTAGATAATCAGGCTTTTGCAACAGTCAGAGGCCAATTGGGGAAGCATGACTAAACCACAAATTCTGTAAATTCACAGTCTCTAGGCATCATTCCACTGTACCTTACAATTAAAAAACAATTTCTTCTGAACTGTAATGCCACAGCATAGGAAAAAATAAGAAGGACCCCATTTAATTATCAAATAAGAGATCACAACACTCATAAAGTAGTTCACTTGTAGAAGATGAGCAGAAGAAGTAAATTTTATTTTCCATAAGACAAAGAATAAGAGTGTTCCAATATGACAGAAATGTTAAGATGGAAACAGCCTGATTTTAGCAGTAAATATTTTAATGCTACGCTTACTAATATTCTGTAGAAGATAAGAAAGATAAAGTCTATTGTCACCATATGATGTTATTTTGGAAGTCCCAGAAAGGGAAACAGAAGTGGAGCTATAAACATTTTTAGATAAGAAGTTAAATTTATGTTTTCAGACACATAATAATTCATCTCAAAGAATAGTGTAAGTGTTGTTGCACAGATTTATATTTAATTAATAATGTGATCTGTGAAGCTTATAAACAGGAAAATATTCAAAAGTAATAACATTTTAGATATTAGTAATGCATGACAATATGGAAAAGGAAAATTGTTCTTCTTACAAAGTCATAAGAATTACTAAGAAAATATTATTAGGAGTTAGGTGTAAATAAACTACTCAGATATAAATATTAAAACAAGACATAAGAACCTTTTAAAAACATTTAATGAAATACATGTATAGAAGATAAAAATTAATAGGCATGCTATAATCATAGACTAAAAATGGACATTAAAGATAAATTTCACTAAAATGTCTTTATAAATTTAGAAATACTTCAAATTTAAGAAATTATTATCAAGCTGGACAATGGTGGCAAACTCCTTTAATTCCAGAATTCAGAAGGCAGAGGCAAGTGAATCTCTGTGAGTTTGAAGTCAACCTGGACTATAAAACAAGTTCCAGGATAGCCAGAGCTACACAGAAAAACCCTGTCTTGTTTTTTATTCTTTTGAGTCAGGATTTCTCTGAGTAAAAGCTCTGACTCTACTGGAACTCACTTTGTAGACCAGGTTGGCCTAGAACTCACAGAGATCTACCTGCTTCTGTCTCCCAAGAGCTGGGGGTAAAAGTATGTACCACCGCAGCCTTGCACGTATAGACAATCTTTATCTCATTTTTAGCATAGGATTTCAGAGTATGTGTGTCTCCCCATACAAATTATATATATATATATATATATATATATATATATATATATATATATATATACACACACACACACACACATATGTGTGTGTGTGTGTGTGTGTGTGTGTGTTTATAAGACAGTCCCGGATTTGCAAAGAACCAAGCAAACCTAAAATATATGGAGCTCATAAACCAGTCAATGCTTCAGTCATGGAGGATCTTGAATTCCTGATCTTCCTGTCTGTGCTCCCATGGTGGTTTGTTAAAAAATGTGCACAATTAAAGAAATGTTCAGCTTAAATCTTCTAAGAAGCAACATCATGCAATACCATACCATTAACAGTACTACCAAACATTTAGGAGTAAACAGTGTGGTCTTCACATTATTTATTTCATCAGCACATGGCAAAGAGAATGAATGGTTCTCAAATCATTTTACAAGCTTTTCCAAATAAATCAAACAAAAACAATGCAGAAAATAAATAAAAGTATCAAAAATGCTGACTTGCTTCTCTCATAAACATAAAAAATTCTTAACAAAAGTTTACCAAACAAACCAAGCATATATAAAACAATATGCATGCTGGAATGCAGTTTACCCTAGGAATACAAGGTTGATTCAGTGTTTAATAACAAAATAGTAGGACACAGTGACATCCATATGCAGTTCCAGCTACTCCAGAGCATGGAGCAGAAAGATAAGAACATGAACTTTATCTTAAATAAATAAATATATAAATAATAAACAACAAACTTAAATTCATATTAAAAATTCTGAAAGAATTCCTTGCTCATGTTCTCCCTCCTTCTGCTCCTCATTGGGACCTTGGGAGCTTATTCCAGTGCTAAAATGTGGGTCTCTGTCTCTATCTCCATCCATCACCCAATGAAGGTTCTATGGTGTTATGCAAGATATTCATCAGTGTGGTTATAGGACAGGGCCATTTCAGGTTCCTTATCCCCAGCTGCCCAAGGCACTAACTGGGGACATCCCCCTGGGCACGTGGGAGCCCCTCTAGGTTCAGGTCTCTTGCCTACCCTAAGCTGGATTCCTTAATTAAGATAATATGCTTCCCTGCTCCAATATCCATCCTTCCTTTATCCCAAACATCCCAATTCCCCAAGTTCCCCCCATCCTCCCCTTCTCACATTTCTCTCCCCATCTCCCCTTATCCCCCTCCCACCCCTCCCCCAAGATCCCAATTTTTGCTTGGCAATCTTGTCTATTTCCCATATCCAGGAGGATAAATATATGTTTTTCTTTGGGTTCACCTTCTTATTTAGCTTCTTTAAGATCACAAATTATAGAGTCAATGTCATTTATTTATGGCTAGAAACCAATGCATGCAGCTCAACATATCTCCTACATAAAGGATAGCTTACCATCCTAAGAACTGCAACATATTTTAAAATATATATTCTTCTTTTATAAGCTCACTTTTCCTTATTAACTTGTTTGCTGGAGCGTATTTTCTTCACATCTTGCTAGCTTTAGTATTTTAATGACTAAGGCTATTGTGACCAGATTTTAAACAAGATTTGTGTAAAAATGAGCAACTCTTCAAGATTTTACCACAAAAGAACAAAGACACAGATTGAAGGCCTTTTATTAGCTCTCCCCATGGAAAGCACTCCACTTACATAATTTGACCACTCGTATTTCCTCATCCACATATTTATCACACTTTTCACTTCAATTGCTCATAGAGGAACACATATCTACCAGTTTAGACAACAGCTCAAAACAAGGCACCTGTGTTGAAATTGGGGTGTCGGGGTTGCGTCTCCAACACCCCAGTCGCCTTGGCTAGCTCATGCCCAAAATAACAACACACAACTGTATTCATTTAAACACTGCTTGGCCCACTAGCTCTAGCCTCTTATGGGCTAACTCTCGCACCTGGTCTAACCCATTTCTAATATTCTGTGTTAGCACCCCAAGGTGCGCTTACCGGGGAGATTCTAGCCTACGTCCATCTTGGGTCGGTCGGAGCTTCATCGCGAGCATGCCTCAGAGAGCCGAGCGATCCCCTCCGGCCCGCGAGAGAGGAGGCTGGCTTCTCTGAGCGGAGCTGCATGATTCTGAGCTCACTTCCTCTTCCTGTCTGCATACTATTCTGTTTACTCCTCCCACCTATGTTTTAACCTATTCGGGCCGGCCAAGCAGTTTCTTTATTTTAACCAATGAAATCAACAGATTCATATATGACACTCCCACATCACACCTGTTCTAAGATATTACTGCATTTGCTATGTAATGTTGACTTTCATCGCCAATAATATTGTTTCACAATGTATATCTTTCTCTCCATCTTAACATAAAGTCCTTGGAAACAGACCCATTGTAGATGTATATCTTCATGTGTGTTTATTTGCAGTGACAGAAAGTACAAATATTGAATACTTACCTGGTTTTGAAAAGTATTCCTAATTCTTCAATTTTCTTATTCAAGTTAAAAATGAATATTTTTGACCTTCTGTTCTTGGTTATTCTATGTAAATTATCCATTGCACTCAGAAAATCAAATGCCTATTTTACTGAATGTTTTCATAGCTCTTTTCATTCTTGAGTAGTTCCTTCCATTCTTTGTTTATTAAATATGGTTTTGTTTCTAAAAATATTCTGAACAAGCACAGAAAAGATAAAATAACTTTTTTCTCTCACATTTTCTAAAATCCTCCTTCTAATATACAACCATCTGTGCCCAAAATGTGGCTAAATGAAGTCTTACTTTGAATTGATATTGAGAAATATAGACACAAAAGAAAGACAAGTTTGCTTAGCAGGTTAATGCACTTGGTGCCAAGCCTGATCAGTAAACTTAGATCCTCAACATATGGTTAAAGCAGATAATGGACTTATGCAAGATGTCCTCTGTTCTCCACATCCATACCATGGCATGCATGCATGTGCAAGCATGTGCATTCGAGGCACACACACACACACACACACACACACACACACACACCACAACAAAAATAAATACAATAAATTTTACTGTAACCTTGCAAAATAATTATATAAAGTTTACCTGACCCTAACCTTATAGTGGAAACAAAATTCTATGTCCTCTTATTATTTATATAAACTAATGTTGGAATCTTTACATTTAAAACAATTGTACTGTTAGTATGACATGTTACTATTATGATATAAACATTATTATATCTTGTAGGGGAGTGGTCACTTAGTCATTAAGAGCAATAGCTGTTCTTCCAGAGGACCTGTATTCAGTTCCCATCATGGACATGGTGGCTCACAAGCACCTGTATCTCCAGTTCCATGGTACCTGATATCCTCTTCTGACCTTAGTGGAGAAAAGGCATACATGCAGTACACAGACATTCATTTAGTCAAAAATATTCACACACACACACACACACACACACACACACACTTTTAGAAATAACCATTTTTGGTCATAATAGAATGTATTGGAGAAAATTATTTTAATTATTTTCTGAGACTTTGTTATTACTGTGGAATTCTTGATGATTATGCTCTATGACCTGGAATGTTTTAAGCAATGTTCACTGTATTAATGTTCACTGTATTCTCTTTATTCCCTGTGCTTACAAATGTATATCACACAAACTTCATCTGTATCTGGAATCACTAAGACTATTCAAATTCCAAGCTGGTCTCTGAACAGATTGCAACAGCCAGTTGATGAAACTTGAGCTAATTACACTAATGTTGACAAATGCAATAGCACCAAAACAAATGTCACATTTTTCAAAAAATTACACCTTTTCAAAAGCCAATGGGGGGAGATGCTAAATATATTCAGTGATTTGTGGGTGTAACTGAGCTATTTGTGCAAGAACAGGTTTGAAAAGTATTATATAAGATATAAAAAGAACAAGTGGAGTGTGCGAACTTCTGTGTGATTTTTAAATGTAGTTTAATAAAATATTTGAAGTCTTGGAACAATAAAGAAATGACTGTATTTGACACTGGAAGTTATCCAAATTGTTTATTTTAATTTTGTATTATAAACAAAAATACAACTTTGCATCTCAAATTAAGATGAATTAGTATGGATATATGAACTGAAAAGGCATTTTTATAAGATTTAAATCTATATATTCCTGGAGACAGTACTTACTGTATATTCAGCCACAAATATTCTTATATTTTTCTGTTACCTGAGAAGAACTGAGTATGTGCCAAAGTCTTGAGCTGTCCACTAAAATGAAAAGGTGACCAATTTCTTTATTTCATTCTTCTGACTCTACTCCAGGGCACACACAATCGTTGACCTTTTGTTTAACAGTTTCTCAAATGTGTGTGTATAAAAACAATGGCAATAGGTTTTTGATCCTACTACACGTACTGGCTTTGTGGGAGCCTAGGCAGTTTGGATGCTCACCTTACTAGACCTGGATGGAGGTGGGTGGTCCTTGAACTTCCCACAGGGCAGGGAACCCTGATTTCTCTTTGGGCTTACAAGGGAGGGGGACTTCATTGGGGGAGGGGAGGGAATGGGAGGCGGTGGCGGGGAAGAGACAGAAATCTTTAATAAATAAATAAATGACTCTTTTGCCCATGCTTGGCACCTTTTTCCTTCTACTGGATCGCTTATTACAGCCTTGCTAGGAAGGAATGTGTCCAGTACTAGTGTAACTTATTAGGCGATGATTGGTTGATATCCTCGCAAATCCTGCTCTTTTTTTCTTTTTCTTTGGAGGAAAATGGAAGAGGAGTAGCTATGTGGTAGAGGGGAGTTGGGAGGAGGAACTGTGAGGAATAGAGAAACTGCTGTCAGAATGCAATATGAGAGAACCAAAGAAAAAATGTCAGTTACACAAAAATCTTCACAATTATAACATTCAGAGCTCAACAAAACACCTTAATCACCAGTGCTAAGTTTCATACTCTAATAATGAAGCAGCTGCTCAAGTGAGGAATTGTGTTTTCAGAGAACCGAAATATAGAAGGAAGTGCTGAGCACGGGTGTGATCTCAGGTGGTCCTTTCTATGACGGCTGTTTCTCACCTCTATTTTCTCTGCTCCCATCAGTCACGTTCGTTGTCATTGTTTTGGGTAATGCTGAGTTCTTACATTTGACTGGTGTACAAAAGCTTATGGAGATATAGGAAAGCTGTCCCCTCATTATCTTTAAGCATAGAAATTGCCAAAGCTTTATTACATAAATCACTTTCTACAAATATATGATAGATTTCTGTGTTATCATTTAAAGGTAATTTTGATATTTCATTATCTCATGAATCTACCTCAGATTTGGCTCAGTTATAAATAGATTAACAAGCTTAGTTAGAGTTGCAATTTCACATCCCTACAAAAAGTGAAATGATATAAAAAATATTTTGTTTCAGTTCTGGAAAACATCTGGATATGCAATGTTATTTTAGTTTTATTTTGTTTTTCCATTTCTAGCTATTATTATTTTCTTCCATTTTTGACATTTTATGAAATATATATATATATATATGTATATATATAAAAGTCACCATAGACTATGAAAGTCATAATTTAACTGGACTTCTAAATCTCTAGACTTTTATTCATACAAATAATATTCCAAAATAAACTTTTAGCATAGTTAACCTGATTGATAAAAATAGTTATAACTACTGATATTGCTTTATATATTTCATGGCGTGGGGTGTTAAAAAAAAACTACAAATGTATTACCTGTTGAAATTGGGGCGTCGGGGTTGTGTCCCCAACACCCCGGTCGCCTGGCTAGCTTATGTCTGAAATAACAACACACAAACTGTATTCATTTAAACACTGCTTGGCCCATTATTTCTAGTCTCTTCTTGGCTAACTCTCGCACCTGGACTAGCCCATTTCTAATATTCTGTGTTAGCACCCCAAGGTGTGCTTACCGGGGAGATTCTAGCCTACGTCCATCTTGGTCGGAACTTCATCACGAGTGCCTCAGAGAGCAGAGCCATCCTGATGCCCGCTAGACAGGATCCTGACATCTCTGAGCAGAGCTGCATGAATTCTCTGACCTCACTTCCTCTTCCTGTCTGTATACTATTCTGTTTACTCCTCCCACCTATATTTTAACCTATTAGGGCCGGCCAAGCAGTTTCTTTATTTTAACCAATGAAATCAACAGATTCATATATGACACTCCCACATCAATTACCAAAACTTCAGTAGAGTTATATCCACTTCTGATGTGTATTTCGTCTTTGTAAAGGTGTTGAATACTCAGACAGCCAAGTGGATGATCTCAGCCATGGTATAGGAAGAAATAAACATATATATGCATTCAAATGACATCAGAATAGCATTTTTTCATCACAGTGTGTCCACACAAACTTGGCTGTCTCTCCCTCTGCAGCAACTTCTCCTCCAGCCTTGCCTTCTTAACCACATTCCTCAATCACAGAGAAGAGTAATCATAGAGAGAGTTGGTTTTGATTTGGACTTCCTTATGTGACACTTTAAAACACCTGTTCAGTCATCTTGCTTTTCTAGTAGTTTAAAAATCATGAAGACAGTAATTATAGTAAATATCTCTCAATTTTTCTCACATCTTTCAACCCACCTAGGGTCTCATATGCTTATGCAGTGTTTGATGATAAAATACTATTTTATTAAAATAGACATTGTAATAATTTATCTTGTCATTGCCATGATGGATGTAGGCTCCTAAAATTTTCGGGATCTTATTTGCTCTCTTCAGAAATTAAAATTATTTTTTTTAATTCTAATTCTTAATTTAAAATTTTTAATTTTTTACTTGACTGAGTTTAATTTGAGTAAAATATACTTGCTAAAATTTGCATCTATAAAAATGTTTATTATAAACAAGATCTCACTACAATCTATCCATGAATAAAGTAGTACTGCCATATGATCAGAATAATAAACTAAACCTTGAAACAATTACATTTTCGGCAGCACTTAGTTACAGCACAAATTTTATTTGTACTTATTATGCATTTTAAAATATATTTAAAAATAATAAATACTATCTGGCTTCTAATCCATACAATATACTGACAAATCAGCAAAGAATTCAAGTTTTCTAGGCATACTGTTGAAATAGATACCAGAATAAACTAAAGTAAACTTGCTGGGTTCAGTCTTTATGTCTTAAGGTTTAAAGGAAAATACAGATTCAGAGAGAGTTCAGTTTCGACCCTGACCTTGCTTAGAATAGTCAGTTCTGTCTGTGATTTGAAGATTTTCTCCCTTAATTAGCTAGTGTGTCCAAACTGTTTCTATATAAACCTCCAGAGAGCAGAATGTAAACTCTCCCCTCTATTGTTAATGCCTGCTTTATAGATGATGAAGTAGGTAATGATTGATCATGCGCTATAATGATGGATAAGGACAATTTCTAGAAAGGTCAAACCTATTAAATAAATCTTAGAATATGTTTAAAAACATCTTGTCTGCCTCACTGGAGCGTGGTACCTCTTTTCAAAGACAGGTGGCCTTCACATCAGAGGAGGAACCGCAATGGCGAGCAATAGATATTCATACTTCACAAGCGGAGCAGTAGGCAAAGGAGTGGAGATTGTGAAATTACCAGCCCTGAAATAAGAGGTTATCCTGAATAGACTAAAATAAATGAAGACCTTGACTGTGGCTCCCTAATCCATAAACATTCTAATCAAAAGGAAAATGAAGCAAACAAGCTGAACCAAAGGGGAAGCTAAACAACAAATAACCCTTTTAGACATCAGACATTTGCTTGAGTGACAACATAAAAATGCTTGAAACACTTATTTTCAATGCTACGCACTAATAACTCCCTTAAAGGTAATTTTAAAAACCAGCATCTCAGACGAACACCTTTTCCACTGATGCGTCTAAAGATGTTATTTCTGACATCTTAGGATCCCAGACTAAAGTTCAGTTAAGCTTCCCAGAATTTTACAATCTTGTAACTTTGGGTCTCACATCCCAAACACTGTGTTGGTTTTCTTAATGTGTTTTTCACTCTTCACACACAATTATTATTAATATTTTTGTTTATATATTAACAGATACACTACATTTTTAAATTAGATAAGAAAGGTAATAGCTGTATTGGTGGTTCATTCTATGTATTTAAAAATATTAATTTAATTACAACCTTTTTATGTTTATGCTTCCTTTAATTTCTAATCTGGCAGATGACCAAACAACCTAATCTATTTCACGCTGTCAGGTTTTGCTTTTGTAATATTTTTTGATATAAAATTTCCCATTTATACTTACTATCCTTGAAATTTTTCTTCTGATTTTTTTGGAATAAACCAAAGCACCAGTCCTTTTATAAACCCCTTAAAACATTTCTGAGTTTTTTTTCTCCTGGTCTTACTCTGTTCTTTCACAAATACCCAAACTTTGTAGGATATAACCTTTTTCTACAATAACTTCTAGAATCTCTGTCCCTTTTACCAGACTCCTACCTCCTCAAGTTCCAACATTATGTGATAAAAATTTACATACTAATTAATTGTACTTCTGTAAAATAAAAACTAGTATATACCAATTATTGACTTATAAATGAATGACTTAGAAACCCTTCTTTTACTTTTTCTTAGATAATGTCATTACAGGAAGTTACAAGATTGATATGCATGTTGTTGCTGTAAACAAAGATAGTCCCTGCCTTGGCATACTACAGTAGCTTTCTATAGCAACCATTACAAGTTACCACTCACTTAATGATAATTTATTCCCTTGGAGTTCTGAAAGCCATAAGTCCACAATCCTTTTTGACCAAGACAGAGCAAATGGACCTCTATCTTTTTGACAACAGAAGGGAAAATCCTGATACCTGTCATAATGTTCAGTGGTATTCATCAGTCAATGTGGTTCACATCCTTCTCTGACCTCTTCACTTACATTATCCTCTGAATCAACTCCTCCTGTATCTATCCAGTAAAAAGCTACACACATAACATCTCTCCAAAATGAGTGCTCCAGGCAATGAGAATTGAACAATAATGACACATGCCAAAGTGGAAGGAGAAGAACTCACCAACAGGTTGTCCACTATCAAATGTCCATCTCTGAAAATAAACATACAAGTAACATTATATGAATGAAATGGGTTATATTTAGGACTAAATATGTATATACAAGTACATGTATAGACCCAAATATATATGAATACAAATATATGCATATATACATTTATATATGTAGTAACATTGAAGAATAAAAAAGAGGCAACTAATTTGAAAGAGGCCCAGGAGGGCTACATGCAAGGGTTTGAAAAGAGGAAAGGGAAGGGAGAAATGCAATTACAGTATAATATAAAAAATAAAAAATTAATCATTGTAACTGTACCGAATATACCTGGATAATCCTAGTAACACCCTCATTCATTCCTTTTAACTTAATCACATTTTGTAGATTCAAATCAAATTCTCTGGTCATGTAAGATAATGCTCTTGGGTTCCAGGAATTAGAACATAGGCAGATGTGTAGGTTTTATTCACTGAGCCATGAGTACTCTGCTGCACCCCAATAATTACATGAACTCCGTATGCCATTGTCTTAGTAGCATAGCATCATTGTTGCATGGTTCACCACTTCAGCATGGTGTAATACAGTTCTGTCCAATACAGAAGAAATGAAAGGTCTTCCTCTACCACCAGGGTTCTTTAAACTGTGTCTTAGTAGCTGTCATTTTATAAGAGGCATTAGGAGAAACAAAAAGATCATGAAACCTCTGTTTAATAAAATCATTGGAAAATGCTCCTTTATGTTACATAAAGCAGACCATGTACTTCAGAAGCTGAGTACAAACATCAGATTCTTGGTAGTTTCCCTCTCTTCCTGTGACAGTCCTGAGGAGCCTGCAGATAGTCCAGAGCTGGGCAGGACACAGGGAGGATAATAACACTGCTTAAAATAAAAATGGTTTCTAACAAATCACTTGTGGCTGAACTTGTTTCCTTGCTCTTCAAATTTCTTCCATCTGCATTGGTCAATATTTATTCAGTGTGGGCCAGGAACCATCCCAGTGTGGTTAACATTTTAGTGACTTTTTAACAAGTTATATGGTTAATTCAGCTTTCCTGTTAGTAGCTTCTTTGATGGGTTTAGCATTTTTGAATTTATAAGATATTAATACACCATGTATTTGTATTTTGAGTTTATTTTTATTCTAAAGTAAATGGATGTGGTCTCAGAAAGTTTGTGCTGAGAGTGCAGGAGCATTTTTGCTATTCTCATTTGTAACTGTAAAGGCTTCATTTCTTAGATGCTAAGAATATTCTCATCAAACAGTAATATTAAATTCTTCATATAAAAGAAGAAAAATATATATAAAAAAAGGGCAATGGTGGCACAGGCCTTTAATCCCAGCATTAGGAAGACAGAGGCAGGTGGATCTCTGTGAGTTCAAGGCCAGCCTGGTCTACAAGAGCTAGTTCTAGGACAGGCTTCAAAGCTACACAGAAACCCTGTCTGAAAAAAAAAGAAAGAAAGAAAGAAAGAAAGAAAGAAAGAAAGAAAGAAAGAAAGAAAAGAAAGAAAGAAAGACAGACAGAAAGAAAGAAAGAAAGAAAGAAAGAAAGAAAGAAAGAAAGAAAGAAAGAAAGAAAAAACATAAAAAAATTAGATAAATAGCAATTGGACAAACTATTACTTGCAACTAAGCAGATAAAATCTGATCCCAGTAACCAATGTAAATATGGGTTAAGAGGAATAGCTCACAAAGTGGTCATGAATCCTCCACCTGCAGCACATGGCACTTAGTTATACATACACATGCAAACACATGAATAAGTATAGTTTCAAAGTGTTAAAAATGAAGTGTTAAAAATGAAAACACATTGCTATTAAGAAGCACTAAGAAAAGTTTGTGGAGAAACAAACATGGCTCAAAAACAAGCTACTAAAATCATTTTATAAACTTAAAAACAGCATCTTTTGGTTTTTAGAAATGGTTTTTATTTGAGAAGGATTATATGTTGATATCAAAAGTTACTATTTTAAAAAGCATTGTTACTTTTGATTATAGATGTTATGATGAGTTGAAAGACAGAAAATATGGGTTTACTCTGGCCTGTAGGAGAGATTTTGATCTGTCTGGAGTACTAGCTAACATAAGCAGCAGTTTTACTACTAATTTAACTACATATACTAGGAAGAAAAAGTAAATCAGAACACTCAAGAATGTGTGTTTGGTAGAAGTGATCATCTGAGTTATCCTGGGGTAAAGTCAAACTTCAGAGAAAGCTAGAAAGAGATGTAAGCATTTGAAAATGCTGAATCTAACAAGAATCACCTCATTGAATGTGATGAATGATTAGAGATGAAAAACTCGAAGACAATTCCTAGCATTCGAGGATGAGAAATTCAGAGAATGGAGGCATAATTGAAATTATCCAGGAAATCAGAGAAATGAATAGAGAGAAGCAGAATGAGACTAATGAGCTCATGACAGGCAGAGTCTCGCATCACTGGGATTCTAGCTGGAAACACTTTGTGATCTCTAATGGGAGTTTAGATTTGAAAAACTATTTCCATGGAAGTGTAATCCAGGAATTATCTGTAGTTATACAGTAAAGATTGCCATAGATTATCAGTAAATTGACAATAATTATTGCAGGAAATAAACTTCCCAGGATGCTTTGCTTATTGCATACTAAACATAAATATCATCCCTTCTACATTTTTATTTTTATCTCTCCCTTTCTCTCTCTATTTCTCATTCCTATCCTTTGTATATTTGTACCAATGCTGATCCTTTCAACATATTGTTTCATGTGTCATTTGCATTCCAATAGTTTCCTTTATGCCAGATTCAATCTCAGAAACATGTCTTCCCCAATTGACCCCTCATATTATTTCTTACAAGTTAGTTGGATACATCCTTCTTAAATAAACAAATGTTTTTAGTGTTTTGCTTAAAAGTCATAAAATATCTTTACATTGTTACTCAGGAAAAGTCCAGATTTCTCACCTTGAATGTTTGTAAGAGCAACAACAAAGATGAACACAATAGAAGAAGTGAACTTCTCACTGCCTTCTGCAAAGGTCCTCATGGATTTTCAGAGAAAGGGGAAGATGACACTATTCATTTAATTTTACTCCCTGATTTCATAGCAAATAACAACATACTAAAGTTCTAGACACCAGATTGTGCTGGTTCCCTGTAGATAGAAGACAGTTACAGAGCAGGGTGGGTCAAAACAACTGAATAGCAAACTATCATAACAATGGAATATATGCCAGGACTTAATTGACTGTGAAGTTGGTGTGAATAAAGGGCGTTCAGTAATTATTATTCATATTAATCTTTGTAATTTTTCATCTGTAATAATTTCCCCACGTTACAGATCCAAGCGTGTTTATATACCTAATTGTTTTATGTATCATTATTTTATTTTTTTAATTTCACTTAATTAATATTTTTCACAATTTTTGCATACCACCCACAGTTTCCCTTTCCTTCTCTCCTCCTGTTCTCTTCCCCTCCAACTCCCATCTGCTTCCCTCCCATCCACACCTTCTGGGTCTCCAGTTGGAAAGGGGCAGGCCTCCCTTGGGCTTGAGACAGGGGCAGAAGTTTATAACAGGTCTAATTCTTATGATTCAAATCATTATGATGTGGGATTTCCCTCTGTATGCTATGATTATCATTGTTTTGGACCCATAGCAGGGCAGAACTTAGTTTGGTGTGGAAAACTAAACTGAATGCTGGGAGAAAGGAGGAGGAGTGAGAGAGAAGCCATGGAGCCTGCTGGAGCCTGACAGAACTTTACTGGTAAGCCACAACCATGTGACAATACGCACATGGTTAATAGATTAATAGAAATGGGTTAAATTAATATGTAAGAGTTAGCCAATAAGAAGCTAGAGCTAATGGGCTGAACAGTGATTTAATTAATACAGTTTCTGTGTTATTATTTCAGGACTAAGCGGCCAGGAACTAACTAGCAGCCACTTTACTACAAATGTATGCTGCTTCACTCTGGGAAGCACTCTTCAAATGTGCTTATGTTCTCATGTGTGTGCATGTGTTTGTGCTCATGTGTATGCAAAGGATTGTGTCTTCCTGTGTACAAGGATGCACACATGTATGTGTACACGTGTGTACACATGTATGTACACACATGTGCAAGGATGCATAAGTATGTAACACATGGATATGGAGGCAAGAGGTCAATGGATGTCGTCCTCCATGACAACCCACCTCAGTTTTAAACAGGGTCACTCATCGAACGTGAAGCTTACTAATTAGGATAGACTGACTGGCCTGAAAACCAACAGACCCTCCTATGTCCACCTGACTAGTGCTGGATTTATAGGACACACCACTAATTCTCTGGTTTTGCAGGGCTAACAGGAATTCAACTCAGGCCCTTAGGTTTGCACAAAAAGCACTTTATTAACTGAGTCATCTCCTCAAACACCCAATTGTGCATTTTGAATCTTCTCTCAGGAAATATCTAAGGAAAGTCGAGTCACAGACAAGAATATTGTCTGCATGGTGTGAAATTAAAGAGAAAAGAATCTCCTCAGTGTTGTTGAAAGGTACTCTGAAGTAGAATTTATTTTTGAGTAACAAGAAACCATCCCATCATGATCTATTTAAATATGACTGTTCATCAAGTTCAAATAACTAATTAAAAATACTTCAAATCACAATGACTATAATGGTAATTTCCCCCTGGGTCCTAACTATAAAGTAAAATTATCCAACAATTCCCAAATGCTTCCTGGACTTGTGTTTGGTGGCTATCCTGGCAGGAGGAGTTAAGACATATAATTCCACAAAAATATACTGTCTTACACTATTACAATAATAACCCCACAAATTAAAGAATATCATAGCCATATTATATCTCATCTATCTATATATTTGTGTATTGATAATATATACAATATCTATCATTGCCTTAGTTATTCACTTCACTTTTCAATTCTAAGTAGTTAACCACAACAAAAACATATTTGCTATGTACCATCAATGTCTGAGGCTAACGTTACAAGAAGAATTGAATACATCTTATTTTACATGGCCAATAGTAAAGTTTCTACCTCACTGATGTTTGTGCTTGACATTTTATTCTATGAACTAGAAGTTACAAGTACTCAAGGGTCAATAGAGTATGGCATACCTTTGCTGGAGGGTGGCATGAAACATCCAACAGCATATTGGAAGGTCCTTCTTATTGGTGAAATAGGAGTGACCTTGGAATGTTGGACTCGGTGTTGACTACATTATGCTTCAGTTTACAAAAACAAAGAGAAAACACATGTAGTGACCAATTGACATATGGCATCTGATCCACCCATTTGATGGCAGTGAGTTGTTGACTAACACAAAATGTGGCTTTGTGTGTTGTTATTTTAAAAAACTCAGTGTTTTCATGATGTGGAGAAAATAATAGCTCGTAAAACAAGTTGTTCTTTTTTTAAAAAAATAAGATATATATGTATGCATACATGTCTATTTTATAGGTTTATACACATAACAATAACATGGTAACCATCTTTCAAAAATACTGGAAATCAATCTATCATTTTCAGTGTTAATGAACATGGAAGACATTATTTAAGTGAACTCAAACTGACACATGGAGACAATCACTATGAACCTACAATCTAAAAGTAAGCTTCTAAGAGCTAAAATGCTGACCACAAGAGACTGTAATTGGCTAGGAGAGATAGGTGGCCAGGAGACTGAGAAAAGAAAAGGGAGAGATTAATGGGTAAGAGCTTTCAGCATGGAGTCTCTAGCTAATGATCCTCTGTATGTAAAAGCAAAAAGACAGGGATACACTCCTAGGACAAAGAAACAAGTGGTGCACAGAGCATGGCTTGTGCTAATTAGCCCCATTTCATCATTTGCCAGTGTGCACATATATCACAAGGCTACATTTCCCCCATCAATACACACAATTAGTATTTGTTGGTTAAACATTTAAAAACACTGATATTGACAATTTGTGGGAAAAGCTAAACTAATCAAGATCTCTGGAGCCTGTAAGATAATGAAACACAGCATTGTTCTGATGCGAATTTTATTGACCTAAATATTGCAGACTCTTAAAGTTCCAGGCCATCAGTCCCCAGGAAGGTGGAGCTGATTTGAATTTTTTCTAGGTATTTTAATGGCTTTAACACATTTAAGTAGAGTCCACTAATAATTAAATGTTATTTATTTATTTATTATTGTTATCTCCAAATTTGTTTGACACCTTTCATGGTTATTTTGCTGTTGTTGTTGTTGTTTATTTGAGTATAGATACCAGAAGGATGTTTCATATCCTTTATTCTTACCTGCCTATAATAAATGGAACATCACTATCTGCAGGAAGTAAATCTACCAAAAATTAGTTATGATGAAAATGTAGTCTCATCATTTTAGAGGAGCTCAATAAACCTGGTAAGCCCCCTAGTCTGTTTTGCATTTGGATTTCTTGCCTGACATTCAATGGTGTTCAACATAATGTTAAATTGAGTGATTTATCATAACTATTGACCTCATAGTGTTAAAGAATGCAAGGAACGAAGATGGCCATCAAGTCTGAGTTTTTTCAGCTACAGAGGACTGGGACTGAAAAGCTTTTAAAAAAATGCCATCTGTTTTTCAGCTATTTTAATAAGTATCAGAATTGAAAAGAAAAATGGAATTTTGTAAAATTATATAGCATGTTTAAAGAAAAATTGAATCAACATGTCAAAAGAATACATACTGTATGATGCCATCTATACAAAGTTGCAATAAATGCAATATAATCTTATTTTCAAAGATCGATGGCCTTCCAAAGAACATGGAAGGGGCCAGTGAGTAGAATTGTTGAGTGTTAAGTGCTTTGGAGGGTGTATATGTTTTTTACTTTTATGATGGTGAAGATTAACTGGTGTAATTACTTGGTTATACCCTTGGTGAGATATTGGATGTCAATAATATTCCATAAGAACTAAACAAATATTTCAATATTAGATATATACATACAGCAGTGTTGTCCTCAGATACAGGACCACACACTGTGGAGAGCAGCTGTTGTCTCTCACTACAAAGGAAAACCCAAGTGGTAGGCTAGAAAGAATCTGAGTTTAGAAAATCTGAATTTACAAACTCCAGGTAGATCTGAAATTGAGAACATAAAGTGAATTTATACTTTGAAAAGATTCACAGGAAAAAATGTGTCAATAAAAGAAGACATAAATTTTAATTGTTTTATTTAAAGTCCCACTAAGGAAACAAAATAACAATGTAAAAATTCTGTGGAATAAAATCTAATGAGTATTTAAAGGTTAGAAGAGATTTAAGGGTTATATAGACAGCTCAGTAGATAAGAACACCCACTGCCCTTGTAGAGGATACAAATTCTTTCTGCACCCACATGGCTGCTCACAATCATTTGTAACGTTAATTTCAGAGAACCTAATATAAATGCCAGCTGATAATTTTACCAGAAGCTGTAACTTGGCTCAATTTGAAAGACAGAAATGGACACAAGTACGGAGACTGGTGTGCACAGAAGCCCTCAGAAGCAGAGTGTGATCAGCTCTCAGAGTAAACATCACAGTATGGAGACTGGTGTGCACACAAGCCCTCAGAAGCAGAGTGTGAACAGCTTTCACAGGAAACATCAATCATGGAATAGCCGCGCTCTTCAGAAATACACTATTGAAACCATATGTGCAGTTTGTTTGCATTGTGTTATTCTATGCCTCATAAAACTGTTTCACTGAGAGACCGGGAAGATGGCATCATGAACAACACATCTGCTATGCAAGCGTGAGGACCTGGATCCAGATCCAGAGCACAGATGTCAATGTTGGGTGTGGTGTTCCTGGAACCTTAACCTTCAGAGGCAGATCCCCCAGTGTTCTTCGCTGAGCCATCCTAGAATCCACTGGCTTCTGCAGACCCACGAGAACATGCACCCACATGCACATTGCACCGTTGCACAAACACATGCACACTACACACCAAAAGCAGAAGGAGCAATCAAAACTATCTCATTTTTAATTGTGTGGTGTACATAGATCACATGTGACCAAGTATATAAGTTAATTTAATTATGATTAAGGAATTAAAGTGGAAAAGTGCAGTTTCCTTAATATTGTAACATTAACAAAAACCTCATAATAGTGACAAGAATACATTAGGGGTCATGCTAGTTTTGGCTTTATTCTGAGATTAGATTACTGAATTATTAAGAGATAGAAATCTGATTTCTTCAACCATTTCACACTTGCCGTATCTTCCTTAATCTGTAACTTCATTATGTATGAATGTTTAACACGAACATCAGAACTCTCTATACACAACACCGGAAAGAGACCGCAGATGTCTTTGCACCGTGCAACTGTAAGCGCTCTAGGTCTAATTACCACTGGGCACCGCTCTGAGTTAAAGTGTTGCAGATTTGTAACACTTCATCCTCCCTCTGCGTTCTGTCTGGTGACAGGTGCATTTCCACCACCTTAGCCCTGGAGTTCAAGGGAAGGCTTTGTGCGCTTAGCTGCACGGCAGCGCCATCTCTTGGTCTCCTTTGGAAATGGCCCAAGCTTGTGAGGAAGACTCAATCATGCTATGTATGCTAGCTTTGTTATGCACCTGTGCAATGCAGCTAGAGTAAGGAAACGGTTTTAAAATAAATGCTACTCATGAAGCAGTGTACTGAAATAGGTGTATGTGAAGGAAAAATATCTGGACTTCGTTTACTCAACAAACATTGGAATATAACGTTAGAAACCAGTCACTTCTATAATTGTTCATTTCTTCAAAAAGCATTTTATATCTAAATATA
Organism: Microtus obscurus; assembly: GCA_963919715.1. Taxonomy (NCBI): domain Eukaryota; kingdom Metazoa; phylum Chordata; class Mammalia; order Rodentia; family Cricetidae; genus Microtus; species Microtus obscurus. Next base: position 2,693,687 of record CAWTZC010000453.1, on the reverse strand, counting down.
TTTCTTTTTTGTTACTCCCTAATACCATGCTAGAAAAATATTTCACACCTCTGGATTGCGAAAGTGTTCAGTAATTTGATGTTTTCTGTTTGTTTGTTTTTTGGTTTTTTGTTTTTGTTTTTTTTTTTGACCCCAGGTTCCCAGATTCTATTTTTTCAACGTGCCTTTAAAGAATTAATACTACATTTATTTTTGAATACTCATTATTTAACCAAACTTGTCATTTTTTCTAATCCTAACATATGCTATCTTCAACTGTGTCCAGAGAGATTTTCCAGGAAGTTTAAATTGTATGCAAAGTAGATTTTTAAGTTGATGTAAAAAGTAAGATAAAATACAGAATAAGATAAAATAAAGAAGACAAATAAAATGTAAGAACAGACAATTGTTTATCTTTTAGTTCTTTCATCAATATAATAAACAGTAAATAAACAGAATATTTCTTCAAGATATATATATATATATATATATATATATATATATATATATATTTGAGTCCAATTATGACCTGCTAGCTACATTATAGATCTAATTCAATGTGTACTTCAAGGTTAGTAGGAAATTTTATGCCAATCAAAGATTGTCTTAACCAAACCATAGAGATATTTTCATGCAGGTTTTTAATTTAATATAGTTTATTTTTTTGGAGAAATTTGAAATCCACAGGAAAACTGAGTGGCACATATCGATATTTCTAAAGAACTCCTGGCCCTGTGCTCTCTTAGCCTTTTTTTTTTTTTTTTTTTTTTTTTTTTTTGATTTGATTTTTCGAGACAGGGTTTCTCCATGGCTTTTGGTTCCTGTCCTGGAACTAGCTCTTTTAGACCAGGCTTTTCCAATACCTATAGACCCTGTCAGGGAATTGTTGAGGGAGGTCCTTCCACTCCTTCAGCCAATAGTCGCTGAGATACCAGCCAATTGGGGCGTGGTCTCTCTCTTTAAAAAAGCAGCCACTTCCCTCCTCGTGCTCTTTTTGCTTCCTGCTCCATTTCTGGCAACTAGACTCCTTCCTGATTGCTCAGAGTGCTGTTGTCTGGGACGGTGATCTGTAAGTTTTTTCCCCTTTAAATAAATACCACCCTATTAATCATAATTCCAAACTGGTGTAGGATTGTTTATGACTTATGCCTTCAGGAAATATTCACCACAACTGATGAGCCAGCCCACATTTTAACTTTCTCCTTCCACAGGCTTTTTATTAATGTTCTCTCAGTGCTGTGTGTCCTGGTTCCAAAATACCTCACTAAGACATGTAACTTCTCTGCATACACATCATGGTTCCACTCTCCTAGAATCCACCTGTAACTCTGGTGTAAGATTTTATGATTCTAGATTTTCTCATATTTAACTTGACTAAATAAATGCTGTGGTATTTTAGTTTTCAGTCAGGACATTTTTCCATGTTTTTCTTTTATTATATTGTTCTAATATACATAAAGCTTTTTTCTACATGACAATAAAATGGGAAATTTCCTCTTAAGATCAACTCTATAGAATATAATTAAAGTGTTCTCTCTCCTCTCTAAGTACAATTTTATATGCTATCTATTGTATTTTGATCAAAGTCTTCTCCCTTTTAATCTATCCATATCCACACTAACCCACTTTCCCCTCTCAATCTCATCTGCACTTCTTTTTATATCCCAGAGTCCACTTAGTGATGCCTGTATATGCATGGAAAAAGGACTGTTTACTGAAGCAATAGCCTCTTAAGGATCACAACCTTAATGAAAACTGACTCCTCCCAGCAGCCATCAACTGCCAAGGAATACTCAAGTTAGTGTCCCATCAATGCTGGGGTTTTCTCTAACTCTATATTGTGCAGATACCAACATGTTTGACAGCAGATGTGAGTTAGTTAACTTTAAGAAGCACAAATACAGGATGACTTCTTCATTATTAATGATCTATCTAAACTCAGATCAAAATTGGTGTTTAGTACAATAGCAACTTATCACACATGAATGTTTGTTGTAATAAGGCTGCTTGTGCATTCCCAGTTGCTCAGCCTCAAAATAACCACACAGAAACTGTATTAATTAAATCACTGCTTGACCTATTAGCTCTAACTTCTTATTGGTTAACTCTTACATCTTAGTTTAACCCATTTCTAGTAATCTATATATCACCATGAGGTCATGGCCTACCAGCAAAATTTCAGCACGTCTATCTTCGGCAGAGGATCCATGGCATCTCCTCTGCCTTTCTTCTTCTAGCATTCAGTTTAGTTTTCCCTGCCTATTTAATTTCTTCCCTATCAACAGGCCAAAACAGTTTCTTTATTCATTAACCAATAAAAGCAACACATAGACAGAAGGACCTCACTCACATCACTGCTTGGCCCATTAACTCTAGCTTCTTATTGGCAAACTCTTACATATTAATTTAACCTATTTCTATTAATCTGTATATTGCCACATGGCTGTAGCTTACAGGCTAAAGTTCGAGCATCTGTCTCTGGCATAGCTACATGGCTTCTCCTTGACTCTGCCTTCCTTCTTCCCAATTCAGTTTAGTTTTCCTTGCCTAGTTCTGTTCTACCTTGCTATATGTCCAAAGCAGTCCTTTATTAACCAATGCTATTCACAGCATACAGAGGGGAATCCCACATCAAATGTTTAAATTAAATAAAATATAGAATCACCTGGAGATGGAATCTCCAAGTATGCCTGTGTAGGATTGCCTTGATTATTTAAATTGATATGGGGAGACATAAATTAATTGGCAGTAAAATTATTCCCTGGATCCTATATTACAGGAAGTGAAGGAAGCAAGCTAAACATTAGATTGTATGCAATTCCTCTGCTTTCTGACAATGCATGAGATATGACCAGAACTTCAAGCCCCTGTTACTTTGACTTCCCCTTGACGTGTAAGCAAAAATTAACCGTTTCTTCTGAAGTTGCTCTCTTAAGAGTATTTGTCATAACTCTGGGAAAGGAAACCAAGAAACAAAGATGCATGACTGTTAGATGCCTGGCTTATAGGATCTATAAGCAATGTGCTTATATGGGCTCATTGAAGTCTGTCGATTATCTGATGGAAAACCTTGGGGTAGTTCTATTGATGTCTGTGCACAGAGAATGTCATTCTTCCATTGTTTTCAAGATTCTCCACCAACAGATTTTGAAACTTAATAGAAAATATCTCAGTGTAAGTTTCTTTGAGTCCTTCTCATATGGAGTTCTTGAGTTTTTGTGTTCATCTCTTTCAACATATTTGGGTTGTTTCCAGTTATGGTTTCCTCACCCCTTCTTCTCTTTGTCATTTCTTTCCATCTACTCTTTCTGGACTAGCCACAACATGTATATGATTCTGTCTGATCATGCCCCACAGTTGTCTTCAATTAAACTAACTTTTCTCTTGTATTTTTATTTCAACTTTTAGAACTTTGACATTTCCACTTAACTATTTGTAAACTCTTGAAATTTACTCAAATATACCTTTTTAATTTCTTTAATAAAGTTTTAACTTCAATTATTATGCAAGTTTTAGTGTCTAGTCTTTGGTTTTCACATCCTTGTAGAGTATCTTTCTCTTTATTAATGTTTTCTCTTCTTCTACAATATTTTTCTCTCTTCTCAGCTTTCTGTAGTTCCCTTTCTTCAACATCTCTCAAACATATATGTAATTTATCTAACACAAAATACCATTGGCAGTGCTTATGGATGGAGTTCAGTGATTTACACTTTGCTTTTAAGGTACCACATACTTTCAAAATCTGTTGGTGGAGAATCTTGCACAAAAAAAATTGGAGCTTTAATCAGTGGCTAATTCATAGGCCGTATTAATCAATGTAAGTGAAACATGAAGATGAAGTCATTGTTTTGCTGGAAAAGATGATTTATGTCTATAATCCTAATAATTGGATGGCAAATAAGGAACATCCTGCAAGTTTGAAGTCAGCCTGGGCCATAGAGTTTCAGAACAGCTTGGGCTATACTTTGAGACTTAGTCCAAAATACATTAACTAATTAATAAAATAAACTAATTGTTTTAAAATATGTTAAAGTTTATCTTGTAGAAGAAATTGAAGAAAGCACATCTGAAACAAATAATTGTCATCACTTTAATGAGACTCTTTGTATGTCTAAAAATATAATATAGAACATTCCAGAAGAGGAAACTAGAAATGGAAATTGAAAAAGAAACTAATTCTCTGACATATATAAATAATTCTTGAGAAAATAATATATAAGGTTGTCAAGTAAACAAAATAATGTTTTTCTTTTGTCTTCAACAGCCTGCTCTAATTAATGCTGTGCTATTCTGAAATCTATCTTATTAATATGTAAAAGCAATCATTGCAAAAATAGAATAATCTCACTGTTATAGATGACAGCTGGGACTTCAGTCACACCTCCTCCCACACACAAATTGTGTCTGCAAATTTTTGAATATTAACCAAGTTCCTTGCTCAAATATTTTGGCCAGAAGCATTTCCTTTCCTAAGAATCTGCAGTTACAAAAGTTTTCTGAGGTCATAGACAAATTTTTGGGACATCTGTACCAAAGACTACTGAAGGATTGTTTTTATTTCTCACTCACACATAGGTGGTACTCCCACATAGCAGGTCTTTGTTAACTTGGTTGGTGTACTTCACAGGAAAGATTTAATTAATATTTTCCTCACAAAGAGCTTTAGACACTTGATGATTTGACCAATGAAAAGTCTGTCAAAATGATAATGAGGATATATACTTTCTGACAATATAACACAGACATGTTAAATAAAAACATGGCCAGTACATTTTTTCTATTTAAATTTTCTCTTTGTAGCTAATTATGTATCATTTTAGAAGTCAAGTTTACTTTCTTAATTCCCCACTATGTTGGTAAGCTTTGTACAGCACTGACCAAAAATAAAGCAAGAATATAATTTAAACTAGGACACATTTACTATGGCCCATGGTTTCAGAGGGTTCATCCCATGCCTGTGTGGCCTTGCATTTTGGTGATGAGAACGTATGGTGGAGGACGTACTCCTCCTCATGAAGACAAACATGAAAAAAAAAAAAGAGGAAGGACTGTGGGAGCACACATAATCCTCAAGAAAAAAAGAAAGAAATTAAAAAAATCACAGTGGCTTATTTTTTCCAAGTGGTCAGACACTTCCTAAGGTTTCCAGAAATTTCCTTTAGAGCATGACAAGATAGGGACCAAGTAGCAAACACATGATCATATTCAAACATTGACAATTTACACATGACGCACGCCTTTAATCCCAGCACTCGGGAGGCAGAGGCAGGCGGATCTCTGTGAGTTCGAGACCAGCCTGGTCTACAGAGCTAGTTCCAGGACAGGCTCCAAAGCCACAGGGAAACCCTGTCTCGAAAAACCAAAAAAAAAAAAAAAAAAAAAATATATAATCAGTCCTTAAATCATAGCGCCACACTACTATTCCTCTAAACTGAGCCATGGTTCCCACTTTAATACTGAAACTTAATCTAAGTTTCAAACAACAAATATTAAATTTGTTCTCAGTTGCATTTTCTATGATTATTCCTAACTTCTGCTGTCACAGGTGTCTACTTCATACCTCTTCCATCTCCTAACAATAAATCCACCTACATATGCACATCTAACTTATGCCTGCTTTCTTTTGTTTCTTAAAAAATAAAAGTCCCTGAACTTTTATCCCATATTATCTTTAAAAAGTCTGGTGCAGACATTGTATTTATGCTCCCATGAGTATGCATATGTCAGTTGCTAGAGGATGCTCTAAAACAGCACCTAAGGCTGGATATTTTCACATAAATATTGATTGTTTTCCATTTGTACAGTCAAGAAGTTCACGATATCTGCAACTAGGACTTGGACTGGGTGCTTCTGAGAAATGTGTGAAACTTTTTCCTTTCTTATTATCCAGGAGAAAGAAAAAGAGAAAACAGCATTTTAGACATGTCAGCCCTAATTTTTAAGTTATCAAAGCATAGACAGAGCCTGTGGAGTAACAAATAAAATAATAATAAAATAAACAAAAATAAAATTTGACTGCATTTAAATATAATATATAAATGAAGCCACAAAACAAAAAAAAATGGAATAAAACTCCACGAAAGAAAGAAAACTTAGAAAGCACACAGTCACAATGAAATTCTTTTCAGAAATCTTTATAGAATGGAATAAAATATTCAGTGATAAGGGAAACCAAAGTCAGGCTAAGATTTAAAGATGCCACTTATGTATTAAAGGAAAATATTTTTGTAGACAAATATTTCACTGCATGCAAACATAAAATGAGGCTCTTTTGCAAAATGAACTATTGGTAGAAATTTGGAAAAGTTATGTCAGAAGATCTACATGTAATTAAATTCTCATTCCTTGCTCCTGATTCACCTAATAATATGATTTATCAACTTAGTAATAATCTAAAGTATATTTTCAACAGCCTATGCATAAGTTACATGAATGACAGCAGTGTTGTGGGGGCAAGGTTGGGATTATACTATATATTATATTTTATATATCATATATAATGTAGAGAGGTGAGATTTCATTTTGGACAGTCTCATGTGTGCAACATTGCCTTCAACTTCCTATGTACTTGAGAATGAATTCCTCACGTCCCTAAGTGTTTTAAGTGCTAGGGTTATAAATATTTCTCACCACATGGAGCTCTGTATATCCTATTTCCCTTGTTCACTACAAAATTTGTACAAAAATTCCACACGAAATATGATTGGAATGTTACATAAAAATAATCTGGAATTTCCCAATTAAAAGTAGATATTGGAAGAAAGAAATAGATAAAATGAGATGAAAAGATTAGCAACAATAAAAGTTACAAATATGTAGATATTCAGGCAACTACATCAGTAGCTGTTTTGAATTTGAATAGTATAAAGTTTCTCATGGATAGACAGGTTATCTAAGTGGATTAATAAGCAAAAGTCACAACTTTACATTGCCTATGAAAAAAATAACAGGCATACAAAAATAAATGGTTTGATACAATTGATGTTAACATTAAATAAAAGAGCTGGTACAGCCGCTTTAGAAATCAGTATGGCGATTTCTCAGAAAATTAGGAAACAATTTACCTCAAAACCCAGTAATACCACTTTTGGCCACATACCCAAATGATGTTCAATCATACCACAAGGACATGTGCTCAACTATGTTCATAGCAGTATTATTTGTAATAACCAGAATCTGGAAACAACCCCTAAACCAAAGAATAGATGGAAAAATATGTGGTACATTTACACAGTGGAGTAAAAACATAATGACATCTTGAAATTTTCAGGCAAATGGATAAATCTATAAAAAAAAATACCTTATTGAGTGAGGTAGACTAAGCGCAGAAAGACAAATATAATATGTACTCACTCATACGATGCTTTTAGATATAAAGCAAAGCAAAACCAGCCTACAATCCACAACAATAGAGAACCTAGACAACAAGAAGACATGGATCTAAATAGGAAGGAGAAAAGACAAGCTCTCCTGAATAAATTAGGAGTGTGGGGGTCATGGGAGAGGGTAGAAGGAGAGAGTAAAAGAAGGCAGGGAATGGGAAAAATGTATAGTGCAATAAAAACAATTAAAAGGGAAAAAAGACTATAAAAATAGAACCTCTGAAATTTCAAGTGGGGAAAAAAGAAATCTGATAAAGATGTAATGATTGACTACAAAACAAAGTCTATAATGGGGAACACTAGCAAGTTTGAAGGAAAATGTATTTTATGAAGATATTCCTTTAGTAGATTTCTCCGTTGCTTCCTTAATACCTCATCCTCTTTGCGATGTAGGAACAGAAGCAACCTCAATCTTTTCTGCTCCATTTTCAAGTGGTTTTCATTGTGTGATGCAATTCCAGGGGAGACATGAACAAATGCCTACTCATTCCAGATAGGAAACCAGAGACAGACCAAAGTCTGGATACTACCAAATTCTAACTTGGTGAACCAATGAGTTTTATCCATGTTGCTCAAAGGACTGTAGATAAAAGGTACTAACACAAGCACCAATGACGCAAAGTAAGCTTCATCACCATGATATCCCAGCACAATAGCGGGAAACCTGGAACTCAATGCACAATTTGTAGGATGATCAGTAAGTTGGAAAGGGTCTTTCTGAACAGTTGAGTTCACCTGGGTCTCTTCTGGCTGTTCAGGTGGTCTGAGCATGTTTCTTGAGTTGCACTGCTCATACATACTTGGTAATGCAGGGCTATAATGAATACAGTCTGTTTCAGGGACTTTCTTAAGTCTTTGAGTTGTTTAGCTCCTGAGCTTAATGAACAACCTGAAGGATGTCTGACTTCCCTTAGATCATCTGTCTTAAGGAGCTCCAACTCAAGATGGAAGGTTTTAACTTACAGGAAATTCCTACCAAAGTTCTCCACACCCCCACAGAATAAAATCAATAGCCCTATTGAACCTTAGAACTTTCTGAGTGCTATTCATACCCCCTCTATAAGATAAACCTGAGAAATATTTGTTGAATTACAGAGAAAATCAGTAAAGCCATTGATTACGTAATGGTCTTTGAGACTGAGTCAAATGGATTCTCCACCTGTGATCTCCCCTCCATAATTATAGATTATCATTTTCCAGGATCCCATTCACATTCTAAATCCTAACTGTACTGAATCTTTTGGGTTCACTGAACTCAGCACCTTAGAAATATCAAAAAAAATTGTTCATAAAAACAATAACCTTAACCAACATACTTCCCATTTCCCTCACATAATATTTAAGTAAATTGTGCTTTACATAGACCCGTTTCAAAGAATTGTTCTGTTGTAAGTGCTTACATTTGTTGTCATGTGGTAGAATGTAACTTATATGTAAAACATCACATTGACTGTTGGAGTTAGTTTTTAACACATAAAAAGTTTTCTGTAATCACTTTTTAAAAATATGAACCATGTGAAGTTGGCTTTCAAAGGTCTCCGACTTCTCTGGTGTAGTACATTCATGGTATATGTTCATCTATATTATAAATATTTTTTAAAATGTATACAACTAGTTACGTTTTATTACCATTGTATGCATCAACAGTACTCACAAATTATGTTCAAAAAAAATCTGTTGAACTAATGAATTATTGTTCCCAGATTAATCCTGAGGCTAATCCCTGTTCAATATGGATTCTTACACACTGAATTCTTCCCTTCTTCAATTCAGTGGGAATTCAGTTTTTCCCTGACGCTGTTGTTTAGCCAAAAGATGCAAGCCTGCACATTCATTCACAGTACACGCTCAGAAAATGGCCCTTCTCCCTCTTCCATCGCTGACTACTAACCTCCTCATCTGGGAGAAAAGTAACCATTTGGTAGCTCTGTTTCCTTGACAAAGTTTTATCTCAGTGTGTCTGCACTCCATGCTGCTTTACATGAAAGTGTTGCTATCCTCCCCCTACTTCATAGCTATTCAGAACCTTTCAGGTTTGGGATGAAGAGGTCTGATTGAAAATCAGATACAGACACATATGGAGAATTCTAAGTTCCCAGTTGCCTTGAAGTTAAGTGGAGTGGGCACTTGATTATTATGAAGACTAGAATTGGATTGAAGAATCATACTTACAGGTGTAACGGAGCTCAGAAAGTGTCAGACCTTAGAAGTACCTGGCCCTTGATTGTAGCAGCTGGAAGTGATTTAACAAGCACTTGAGGTGACAGAATCAGATGCTTTATGTGATGAATGAGCTGTTTCAATATAGTAAATTATTTTGCTCTTTAAAAATCAAAATTAAATAGCTTATGTCTTGTGGGGGGAGGAGGGAGACCTAACAGAAGGACAGACATTCGCTGGCAAACAAAGGGGAGTTCAAGCCTAGCCTGCCTTTCTTCGGGCCATTCAATGTAGTTTTGTGCATGAAGATCTTAGATATTCTTTTATTAATGTAAACACATAGTATTTCAGCAGTGCTGTCATTGTGCCATTTATTGAAGGCTCTGTCTTCTAAGAAATAATATTTAATAGCCTAGCTGAATTCTAATGCAAGTGGGTACTTCTTAGAACTTACAGATAAAGCATAGAACTATTTCATGCAATGTATAGCTAACCTGTCATTTCTTGTTTTCTCCAGCCTACAGATAAATTCATTGATTTATTATTTTCATTCATTGATTTCAAGTAACAGACACTGCGTACTTACAACTTGACATTTGGGAGCATAGCAGTGACTAAAGGAACCTTACTATAATTTGGGGGTTGGAGAGATAGTTCAATACATAAGTGCTTGCTGCACAACTATGAAGATCCATTTTCAGATCCTCAGTACCCACATCAAAAGCTAGAAATGGTGGCTTGCCCCTGCAATCTCAGTCCTGGGAAGGCAGAGGCAGAGGGATTCCTGGGACGGGCAGTGAAAAGCTCTGAGATGGAAAGCAATGAGAGATACTGAAAAACCTCTGCCTCTCAGGCACAAACACACATGCATTCAATGCAGCATGAACATAGGCACACACAAATGAACACAATGCATACCTGAACGTAGACCACACTCACACTCACATGAACACACATACAATTTAAAAATAGACAAAAATAAAATTAAAAATTTTCATATACTTGCACCTGTAGCTTCAAATGAGATTCTCCCTGTTGCTTTCTGGACTACATTATGCAAAATTCTATTGTGCTGCCTGAAAAATGTATTAAACCTCGAGTAACATTGCTCCTTGATCTGACTAGTCATAAACCACCAGAGTGCCAGCTCTGCTACCTCATTTACAAGTCCTAAACTCATGGAATAAATAAAGTTTCCAAGTAACTACCTACCTCAGTGTTCAAATTTAAATATACGCTTAAAGATATGACCACATAAATTATGTAGTTGGAGGAGCGGTGGGCTGTGCTCCTGCCCAGCTCCCGCACGGCTAGCTTTACCAGAAATAATTACATGGAAACTGTATTCTTTTAAACACTGCCTGGCCCATTAGTTCCAGCCTCTTATTGGCTAATTCTCACATCTTGCTTTAACCCATATTTAGTAATCTGTGTAGCACCATGAGATAGCTGATCAGGAAAGATCTTAACCTGTCTCTGTCTTGGAGAGGAGAATCATGGCCACGACTGACTCAGCTTCTTTCTCCCAGCATTCTGTTCAGTCTACTCCACCTACCTAATTTTCTGTCCTATTAAATGGCCAAGGCAGTTTCTTTATTAACCAATGAAATCAACACAAAACAGAAGATTCTCCCACATCAAAATTAGAAAGTTAAAATAATTGATTCAAATAGCTGAAGTTAGCATTTTCCCTTACTAACCTGTAAGATACGCTGCCTTAGAAGTATGTACTATTACTTAGTATCAAAAATTCCAAACATGAGTGCCAGAAAGATGCCTCCAGATGTCAATAAACTTGCTGCCAAGAACAACAGTATGCGCTTGATTGAATTCCAGACTTACACTGTAGAAGGAGATGAGAGACTCCAAAAAGATATCATTAACCATGCTCATGCATGATTGGATGACCCCCTCACACACACGAAGGAAATAAATGTAACCGTTAATTAAAATGGGAAAATAATTACAAATTTTGGAAAGGTAAGCTTAATTAAATATTTTAATTCAATAATGGCAAATTTGAAATAAAAGTAAGTTACTAAATATTTTTTAATTTTTATTTATCTTATATGCATTGGTGTTTTCCTTGCATGTATGTGCCTGGACATACAGAGACTAGAAGATGACGTTAGTTCCCCTTTGACTGGAGTTCGTATGGCTGTAAGGCACCCTTGAGTGCTGGGACTGGAGCTACAGATGGCTGTAAGTCATCATGTGGGTTCTGGGGATGAACTCCCGTCCTATGCAAGAGCTGAAGAAGGTTGTGAGCTACTGTGCCAGTGCCAGGGATGGACTCAGGCCTTCTATAAGAGCAGGAAGCACTCCTAAACTCTGTCTAGTCCCATGTATAATTAATTTTAATTATATTAATTTTAAATATTATTAAATTAATATAATTACTCAAGAAAATGAGATGACTCTTAACAAAACCAACAATATTTTGTCAAAAACATATTTTTTTTAAAAAATAAAGGGAAGCAATATACATATATTTATATGTATTTATATATTTGGTAGAAGAATTATAACCTTGTTCTCTGTACCTTGGTTAAAGAAGTCTTCGTGTTTGTTTGGCATTTTTTGAGAAATAATATGTGTGCTTAATAAAATTTTATCATCGATTATGTCTAAAATTTGATCAAAGAATTTCATCACAATTTTGCTTATATGTCATAATTTAAGAAAATAAATTCAAACATAATTTTAAAAATCAGAAATTTTTCTCTTCAATTTGAGTATGAGGAATACTTCATATTGCCCTACTTCTTAACATAATTATTCACAAATAAAAAAAGTTTATCTTTATTTTCTACTGCTTTATTTTATCATTAAATTTTTAATGAATTAGGTCAAATTTAATAGTGATACATAAAGGATATAAATTCAACTGATCAGTGTTTTTATACTCTGTCAACATGATATATCATATCCTAGGTGGAAACACTCATTATCTGATTATTTGTTTCAGAATTATCCTTAGTGTGTGTGATGCGCAATCTTCATCCTAGACCTCACTGGATCTAGAATAACGGGGACAATACTTAAGTGTGTGTCTAGGAGTGTTTAATAAAAAGTTTTAACTGAGGTGTAATGAACCATCCTGAGTGTTAATTGCAGTATGACGTGGCTTATGGGCCACAACTGGAGGAGAGAGGGGTGAGATGGGGTAACCTGAGTATTAGCGTTCATCTCACGGCTTCCTGGTTATATACATAGGCAGTAATGGGCAGTGGTTCACGTTTCCGTCATCACGATGCCCTAACTGTGATGGGTTCTACTCTAACAGTGAGACGATATTATTTCTGCCCTTGAAGGTGTCTTTGTCAGGTATCATCAAGAAAAGTAAATTACATAGTGTTCTCAACTTCCCACTTGATAAACCAGTAAATTCTGTGATTCTTTAAATAGTGCTAAATGTATCTAGGGACAAATAAAGAAATCACGAGATCTCTCTCACTCTCTCTGATGTCTAAGCTTTTGTATGTATCTCTAAACAAATTTAAACAAATGCCTTTAATACATGTCCATCTACTTTTTGAAGCTTGAAATTTTTCTGGATATATGTAATGCGTTTCGGTCAAATCTTTTCCCTCTTCCTTTCCCCTTTGATTCCTCCACTACCCTTCCCAAAAAACATTTCCCTACCAACTTGATGTGCCTTTTGTTCTTGAAAACCCAGTAAATCTGCTTAGTTCTGCCTGAATATGAATGATTATGAAATATACTGGAGTATGGGCAGTAGCCTTTCATGTACCACATCCCCAAAGAACACTGACTCTTTGACCACCAACAGTCAACAGCTGCCTATAGCTCCTTAGCTGTGAGTGGGACTTCCAATTTGGGATTTTGTCTAGCTTGATCTTGTGCAAACATATAGATAACTGGTAGTTCATAGTATGGTGTAATGTCATTCAAATAATTTGTATTTTTTTTTTTGCAGAGGTTCATTACCTCTGACTTAAATAATTTTTCTGCTCCCTCTTCCAGGGTGATCTCTAACATTTGGGATAAAAGACCAAAGTGATGGAGCTGTGTCTCTCAGAGCAGAGCACTTCATGGTCTCTTCCTTTGCATATAGACCATTTGTATGTCTCTGCATTGATTCCCATCTACTGCAAGAGGAAACATCACTGATGAAAACTGAGAGATATACTAATTTATGGGAATAAAGATAAGAACTTAGAGGTTATGTTATTAATATATCATTTTAGCAAGACAGTAGTAGTAACTTCTCCCTTAGGGCCTATGACCTAGCCAGTGACTGATTTTTGGCCCAGTTTCTAAGTTATGTTTTGTGAATGGGCTTCAATTCCAATCAGAAAATTATTGGTTACTTCCATAACATTTGTGTCAATATTGCAACAGTAGGCATATCTTTTGGTTTTCATATTTTTCATATTTTTTCTCTCATAGCAACATGCTTACCTCTTTCCAACATTATGAAAACCAGTCAGGAGAGATGAAACTTACAGTTCCATACCAACCAGATTTCTCCAAGGCCTAGATTCAACTATGAGATGTCGTCATCAATATGGTATACTGTTGACATTATACTGGAGGGTAACCAAGAGCTTGTAATGTTTAGGAGGTTCTCTGGGACCCCTCTTACCAACCACTTAAAGAGAAGTAATCCATGCATTGCATTGTACTTTTTATTTGATACCCTATGGTGTCTAGAAAATGCATTATCTTCCCATTACAAGATAACTCCATTTGGAACTATGTGTGTGTGTGTTAATGTATATGCACATGTTTACATTTTGGATTCATAGAATTCATTTAACCAAATATAGCAATAAAATAGCATTTAGAATTATATCAAATAAGAGACTTGGGCACCTCAGGTATAAAGCCCACCCTTCTCAGCTTAAGAAAGTGCTTTAGCAGTGAATGCGGTCATTACAAAGCAACAATGGTCTAGCACATTCCACATAGTCAATTGGTCTGTTGTCTTCCCTCTGATTTCCATGTCTGTGACAGATTCACAGGTCTTGGAGGACTCTTTAGAACATGAAAGGTTATCACTAACGGCTTAAAAAGTACTGGAGATCTCTAGTGTAAAGCAGGATACAGAGGCAGAGGAAGTTAAGCATCTATTTATGCCTTAGAGGAAACAGCATCTATGGAAGCCTGAGAACAGTATCATCATTTATGGCAAATACCAAAGAAAAGTCCAAGAATATAGCACTCCTAGACTGCTGGTTCAGAGTATCAATATAGTAACTTAACTGTCACCTCAGAAAGGGATTAGAGATATTTTATTCTGGGGAAAAATGTAAGAGACCTTTGCCCAAGAACAGAGACAGTGAACTTCAAATACTATGTTCCACTATGGGAACGGTTTGATAAAGTTTCTACCACAACAGCAGAGGGAAGGTCATAGGTTACAGCATGTTTCAAATACCTTGGTAGGAATAATAATAGGTAGGTTGCATAAGGTAAACAAGAAGTCTTCAGCACAGCCCCTCAGATTGGTATCTTAAAACAAAACACTCTTAGTTTTTTTGTTTATTTGTTTTGTTTTTTTTTTTATTGCTGCGAGCTAGTGGTTGTAGAGTGAAGCCATGAGAGTCTGTTACGAGTTCTCAGGACTTTATTTAGGTATACAATAGGGGTAAACATGTGCTGATACAGGACAGTTTAGACAATGACACTGATTCAACTGCCTTCATCCAGTCCTCCTGTCCAGGGATGATGATGAGGCTGCCTGCTCCGTTAGACCACCCAAGAGAGCATGCAGGAGCAAGAGAGGGTGAGACCCTCTCCCTATGCTTATAAATTGTCAAATCCACAGAAAAAGCCACATGAGAGGATTTGTAATCCCTAAAGCCACTGGCTAAAGGGATCGAAACCCTTCAAGTGGTCCTTGGGGTTAATGCATTTCGCAAGGCTTTACCAGTTGGACACAGGGTTATTAGGACAACCACAGAGTCGAAGTATACAAGGAAATGTTATTACAGAGATTGGAGACAGCCTAAACCGAATTGTAAGTAGGCTGTTTACCTGGAATATCCCCGCTTCTCCACAATCACTGCAGTTCCAATAGTTACAGAGCCTAGCAAAAATTCTAGTGGAAGGGTGATTCTTTTCAGGAGCTTTTCTTTAAAGCTGTGACTAAGGATTCATCCCCTTGCTACACCTCAGGTACGTAACTGGTGTCGTCAAGTAGACCCTATGCTGGTGTGAATAAGCATGGCCCTGTATCTCACAGAGTTGAATCTTAGTCACCGTGAAGTGATGCTGTTGGTTGTGTGGCCTTGTTGGAGAAAGTGTATCACTTGGGGTGTCCTTGAGGCTTCAAAAGCCCAAGCCAGGCCTAGTGTCTTCCTGTTCCCACTGCCTTCAGATTCAGATGTAGAACTCTCAGCTATTATGTTTGCCTGCATGACACCATGCTCCTGGTTGTGAAGTTAAAGAACTAAATGTCTGACACTGTAAGCAAACCCCAATTAAATGCTGTCCTTTTACGAGTTACCATGGCCATGGTGTCTTTTCACAGCAATAGAACACTGACTAAGACAGATCACATCATATAGCCATAATTGCATACAAAAGTCTCAAGGGACACAATGTTTCACAGGAAAAGAGAGGGCAGAGACAGCTTTATTATCTTAGAGAACCATACTAATGGGAAAAATCACTCCCATTATATTGAGTGAAGATTGTTGCTCTTAGAATAGATCTAGAAAGTAGATTTTAGTCTTTCTTCCCTTTCAATGACCATGTTATTGCTGTTGTTGTTTTTTAGTTTTTGTTTTTGTCTATTTGTTTGGGTTTGTTGTTGTTGTTGTTGTTGCTGCTGTCTTCAAGACAGGGCTTCTCTGTGTAGCCCTGGCTTTCCTGGAACTGACTCTGTAGATCAGGCTTGCCTAGAGCTCAAAGAACTGTCTTTCTCTGCCTCCTGAGTGCTGAGATTTAAGGCACATGCCACCATTGTCTGGTTTAGTGTCCAGTTTTTATTGGGTGAGCACAGCAACAATGTCTAAAATAGCCCTAATAATGGGTGCTCAGTGTCAGGAGAAATTAGGGTCTTGCTACTCCATTTAACAGTGAAGGTAAGAACCTGAAAGTTATGTCTATGGTTGAGAAATATTTGGAGTTAGTGGCAGGTGAGTTGTGAGAATTTGTCCCTACGAGTCACCAAAGGGCTGAACACTCTTTTTCTATAGCATTTAAGGCTTCTCTTGAATACTATATTAGATTTGTTTCCAACTGGCTAACTGCTCTTGTGATTAGACCTTACTCTGATACTATGCTTAGAAAAAGTGATGGGAGTTCATATTCCAACTCATAAGGACCCACAAGTAATGACAGAAGGTAACTAGCATTAATACACTCCACGTCTCAGAAGTTAAGATATTTGCTGCTCTTCCAGAGGACCCAGGTTTCCCTCCCAGCTCCCTTGTGCCATCCTGTAAATCACTCCAGTTTGCCTATTCTAAACTATCTCATCTTTATCAGCATTAAATATTTCATCTATTGAGCTCAATAAAAATCAATAAAAAAGAAGGAAAACAAAGAATAGTAACTGAGGAAAAAAAACACTTCATCTAACTTTTTGTTCTGTGCTGACATTTACAATGGTTGATATTTTTTATTATTTTTTTTCTTTATATTTCTGGTAAATGGTGGTAATATTTTATCTGATTTCAAAAGGACAACTCTATTGGATAGAAGCTTCTGACCCTTTATCCAATCAAATCACATTGATGTCATTGTCCAGTAATACTCTCTGATGGATGTGCTCATCAAACCTCTGAAACAAGACAGGGAGGGACTTAGGGGGCCATAAGTAAAAATGATGGAAAGAAACAGAACCAGTGAGAACACACCTGCCTCTCAGTGAAGATGCCCTTATAGCTTTTTGCTTTCTTGGGGATATTGTAAGAGATCATTTTTTTTTTCACAGTATAGTTAAAGCTTGAAAGATATTTGGCAACTAAAGTACAGACAATGAAAATATATTCATGGACCTCTTTCATATTCATGACTTCTCAATAGAAGTACTAAACAATAATACTACACTAATTCTAATTAATAGTAAATATTAATCATAATAATACTAAATACTAATATTAAATAAAATAAATAATATAATACTAAAATAAATTTCTGAGACACTAAAACTTGTTGTTATGTTGAATGCCTCCACCTCTACAACAGCCTGATGGAATTCTTACTTGCTTGTTTGCTTGTGTAACTTCTTTGACCTTTATTCAAATCTTGATTAAGTAAGGAAAATGTCTTTAGACACATGCTGATATCTTAATATTTTTAAAATTACATTACTTGTTGATTTTAATTTTGCTCCTATATTCTAGTCATAAGCTATGTACACCAACCATAGAGGTCTAATGTTTGTGTTAAAAAGAAGAACGAGTACCTGATCACCAACAAACATAACAAGGAACCTCTGAATATACTACCTTAAATGGCAACAAAAGACTGTACAGATGGGTTCAAGCAGATAGACTGTTTAGGGAGTTTGTCTTGCATTTTGCTTTCATACAAAACATAAGCACACAAGCTTTAAAGCAGAATATTCTCCTGGGAGTTGTTAGTAGGAGAAAAACAGCAATAGGAGTCTACAGATGTTCAGAAAGTGGAGCATGGGTGCTGCAAGCATGAAACAAACAACAGCAACAGCAAAATCATAAGCAGGGATGGGTTTGTGTTGACTTACAGTTTAGAGGATACACTCTGTCATCATGTATTGTAGGAGCCTGCTTATGCATTTTGCGGCCACCCAGACTCCTGAAATCATCACACTAAAACTATATAATTTAAACCATTGCTTGGCCAATCTCTTAACCATATTGTTAGCTAGCTCTTACATCTAGAATTAACCCATTTCCATTATTTTATATTTTACTACAAGTGTCGAGGCCCACCAGAAAGGTTCCAGCTGGCAGCTCATGTCTTCTCTCTGGCGGCTACATGGTGTCTCTCAGACTCCGCCTTCTTTCTCCCAGCATTTGTTTAGATCCTCCCCCCATCCAACTATACTCTACCTTATCACAGGTCAAGGCAGATTCTTTATTCATTAACCAATTAAAGCAACACATATACAAAAGAACTTCCCACACCAATTATGGAAAAGCCATGCAGCTGGAACTGGGTCGGGCATTAGCAGCTGTTCTCAGTTACATGGAAGAAGTAGGGATGTACCAGAATCTGCATGCTATAACCCTGCAGCTCAGTCTCTGTGTCCTATGCACACCAGCCATCTGCTCTCAGAAGTTCCCCCAGCCCTGCAAACAACTCACTGCCTGGAGACAGCTTGTTTAAACACTGGGGTCTTTGAGGATACACCACACACAAACTCTTAACACGAAGTCTAAGTGGAATACTACGTTAAGCAAAGCTATGAGATGGACAACAGCACACAATAAAGTGTTGGTCAAAACGGCCTTTGGCTAATTCATTTACAATACAATACAGCTCTTTTAGTATAAATCTCAACAGCAGGAGAATGCTTTATTCGGTGTTTTATTTTAGCACCTGGAATGGGGTTGTGCACACAGTTGGGTTTTAATAAAAGTACATGTGTGCCTTAAAACCTTTCTTTTTTATTGTCATTTACAGTTATTTAAATGTGTAATTTTTAATACATTTTTCATTACACAAACACACACACACACACCCTCAGAGAGACGTACATTTTTTGGAGGTTTCTGGAAAGAACAGAAAACAAACTGCTGATATGCCACGTGTGAAATAAGGCTTAAGAAATGTGGAAATGTATTCAAATAGCTATGAAATGTTTCTGTGTAGTGTTGTCTTAATAGTGTTTGAAGCTTTATTTTATTCTTAGAGAATTTTATCTTCAACGTTAAAACGAATGTCTTGGATAATAAAGGGAGACTTTATGCCATTTTCCTTTAAGAATGTAGCATCTACATCAACTTCAATATGCTGTTATATTCCAAAGCATCTGATTTTAGGTGATTGAAATGTGAAAATACAGTCTTCAGCCACTCCACTTTTATTATAACTAGGAGCAGATGTTCAGCAATATAAATTAATTAACTCTACTTTTTATTACTCTGATTAGAGTATTTAAAACAGTTTAATAGATAATTAAATTTTTTAATATTCCTTAATTTTGGTTTATTGTAAAATGAGTTTTTATTCTTTTGGATGGCGTATTTTAAAAGATTTTTTTTCTAAGATTTTTCATTTAGTTAAAGGCAAAATCAGCATCATTTTCAGTATAAAAGAATTTACTTATTATAGTTCATAAAACATTACTGATTTTATTAACATCTGCAATCACTTATTTCAGAAAGAGAACCAATCTTTAAAAAGTCAAGTTTTCTGAAATTTTCTTTTCAGTCCACGAGTAAAATGACAAAGGGATGTGATTTGATAAAAACAGCAATAGTATGTGCTTATACACTCGTTCCTGTAAAGGATACATGGATCCTCCTACCTCGTTCACACACCAGTTCCTGTGTAAGAGTACAGAAACCCTTCCACCTAGCTCAAATATCAGTTCCTGTGGAAGGGTACATGGATCCTCTCACCTCACTCACACAGATCACTCTAAGGGTGTGTGGATTCTCCCACCTAGTTCATACACCAGATCTCTGTAAGGGTGCAGGTACCCTTCCACCTAGCTCACACACCAGTTCCCATATAGGCTGCAGGGACCCTCCCACACAGTTAATACACCAGTACACGGCCTTTATTTTGTAAAGTACAATAAACTTTACAAAATACAGGAGAAAAGCGCATTTAATCCTCCAATAAAGGGACAGAAGCATATTTTATTTCCAATGAGTTTTTTTTTAAAAAAAATATACAAACTAAAGATAAATATAAAAATGTTTGTACTCTTAGAAAAAACACAGAACTCTTCTTACTAGCAAGGTGGCTCGAAAGTAGATTTTCCTCTGTCTGCAATAAGTGCTAGATGAGTTGCTTCACTGGGTGCTCTACTACCAAGTCAGCATGTCAGCTTTCTGCTGGTGTTGTCAACATAGAACCCTGCCACATGTTAACCCACCGGACATATTTATCGATAAAACAAAACATGCAAAACCTACCAAAACCTTTTTCTTTAACTGCTAGAGGATAAGGTGAATGCATGTGCTTCAACTTGAGACATTATTTCTTCTGGTTTTCTTTTAAAGGCCAACACGTGTACGTCCACATGCATACACTCTCCTTACACTGAAAACTTACCTCTCACTCCACAGGAAGCTGCTGGGCTGTTCCCATGAAGTATAGTTCATGATGACTTCATGATTTAAAAAGTGAGCACTGATGGTTGCTTATATGAATTAGATCAGAGGAGAGGCAGAGGCAGGAACAATCCCTTCATCAGTTGACAACTAATGGAAATCAATCCAGCTGTGTTATTTGTATGGCATTTCTAATGTTCCAGACCTGGAAGGTCTAGTACATGCTGTGGAACCATCTTGTTATTGCTCACCATGATAACTGACAGCGGCCTTCTGCCAATCCCCATCTATGATTTTTGTTATTTGATTACCTCTTTACCCCGTGTCTTCCCCTCTCTTTAATTTAGAGGAAATTAGTCCTTACCATTAACTCTTGTGTGCTAACACCACTGCAGTAAAATCCCAGTTTATAGATTATCCCAATAGTATATCCACCAGACAACTGAGAACAGTTGTGTGTTCCTGTCCAGTCGCTCAGCTCTGGAATCCTGGTCTTGACACTGCCACTATAGTGAAGTTTCCTATATCTGCCTAAAAGACCTGAGACAAACTGTTGTGTTCTCTCCCATAACAGGGACCCAATGAAGTCAGTTATCCCTGAAACTCTTGGCAATTCAGTTCCTTTCAAGTTTCCTCAGCTAGAATTATTCTTCATTTTATTTCCCTGTTGTCAACACCACATCAGGATCTACATTTTGGAGGTTGTATTTCCAGCATAATACAAGATGTTTAGTGCCGAAGCTTTGATCAGTTTATCACTATCTTCAAGGCATTTTTTCTAACATGTACCTCCTTTTGGGGGGAGGGGGGCAGTGACATCTTATGAAAATGTCAATACATGTTTCTAGATAATGCAAATGTCTATATAGTTTTTATATTTGATAAGGAATTACTGGAGATGGATAAATTAAAGCAAATAGAATTGTAGATGTCTATGTCCATGGCAATTTTATTTTCTATACATCCCTATATTTATGGCAAGATAAATTTCTTAAGCACTTATTCTGCTTGAGAATCTTTCAAGAATAAGAGGTGAAAGTAAGCTCATTATTTTAATGTAATAATTAATATGTGTTATGAAAAAATACTCTTAAGTCTATTTTATTAACTTTTCAAGTCACTAAATTAAAGTATCATTATGAAGGATTTATAATGAACCACAGGCACATACCTTGAAATGAGCAGAGCTGAGTATAACAATGGTTTTTTTATATTAACAATTCTGCAGTAGTTTATTTTATCTGAAGATCTCTGAGGCTTAGCAAATACTAACATCTCCCTCTTATCTGTCCAGATAAATATCATTATCCTAGTTTTATACCAAAGTGATGGAGGCACAAAGAGATTAAGTGATTTCCTCAAGGTTACTGTCAGTGGTGAAACGGAAAAGGATAGATGTGAGATTTATGATTCTCAGATGCATGCTTTAACTATCCTTGCGCTCTGTGTAGCTGTCACTTTAGACACTCAGACGAGAAACAGAAAATGGCAAACAACGACCATATAGATAAAAAACAAATATTTAGATATTTGACATCACATTGATCAAACAGATAAAAACATTAAACACAAAACAAGAAACCTAGTCACACTGAGAAGAATGTGGGTCATAGTTTGTAATTAGACAAGAGTGGGAAGGATATAATCTTACATGTCAATCAACTTGTGTATAGGATATATGATTAGGCTTTGAGAAATTCTAAAGGTATATGTCCAAGAAAATAACATTATTTGAAATCTATTAATGCAACTTACAGCAACATAAATATCTAAAAACCACTTTTTATTAAGTAAAAAGAAACAGAAAACCTTTATTGGTAACATAGATTCTTTATTCTTTGCTTTAACAATCAATCTTGTCTTATAATAGAGGTTAAATTACTTTTCTATATGACCTATAAATGAAACAAGAATCAAGAATTCTATATTGAATGAAGAAAACAAAGGGATATTTTTAGTATGGCAAAAAAAGGCAAAGGAATCATCTTTGTTCAGAATTCCTAAAAATAATCATAATCTGTACCCATAGCATGCATTTATTTCAGACAAGGTGCATATAGCCCAGGCTGGCTCAAATGTTGTATAGTCAAAGATGACACTGAACTCATCCCTTCCACTTCCACCTATTGTGTACTGGGATTAAAGATGTGACATAATATGCCTGATTTAAACAGGGGGCATAAGATACAACCCAGGAGTTCATAAATTCAACAATGCTCTCTATCACCTGAGCTACATCATCAATATCTATGCTATCTATTCATTGAGTAAATGAGTGTCTCTCACTAGAATGATTTTAACAGTGTGCCTCTGTCTTTTGGAGACAAACCTGTACTAGAGGAAATGTCAATCAAATACCAGAAGCAATATTACTGTGAAAAATCTTTCATTTTTCAAATTTGAAGATGTTTATGAGTCCTATGGTAAGTAAAGAATATTCATTTCTTCTATGTCCACAAATTTATTTTCTCATTAATATATTAATATACTGTAGTGCAACACCTGCTCTATGCACTATGGTATAGTTCATGAGTCAGGAAAGGTGCTGGAGATTGAAACACACACAGACACACAGAGAGACAGGTAAAGCCAAGAATGCTCCAAGAATGCCCCTTTATTGTGTTCCAGGGCAGCTTATATATGGTCCCCTTGACTAATGGCCACTGAAGTGATAAGAATGGTTGGGCTGGGTCCCCAGCACCCCGGTCGCCCACACGGCTAGCTTTACCCGAAATAATTACATGGACACTGTATTCTTTTTAAATACTGCTGCTGGGCAGTGGTGGTGCACGCCTTTAATCCCAGCACTCGGGAGGCAGAGGCAGGTGGATCTCTGGGAGTTCGAGGCCAGCCTGGTCTACAAGAGCTAGTTCCGGGATGAGCACCAAAGCTACAGAGAAACCCTGTCTCAAAAAACCAAAAAAATAAATAAATAAAAAAAAATAAATAAATAAATAAACACTGCTTGCCCCATTACTATCTAGCCTCTTCTAAGCTAATTCTCACATATTAATTTAGCCCATTTCTAATCAGGTTTGTAGCACCCCAAGGTGTGCTTACCGGGAAGATTCTAGCCTACGTCCATCCTGGGTCGGAGCGTCAATGCGAGTGTCTTGCTCTGAGAGGAAATGCGTGAAGTCTGACCTCACTTCCTCTTCCTCCCAGCATTTTGTTCTGTTAACTCCACCCACCTATGTTTTAACCTATCAAGGCAAGCAGTTTATTTATTGCTTAACCAATGAAATCAACAAATTGATATATGACACTCCCACATCAGGCCACACCCTAGCTCTCAGCTGCAAGCCTAACAGAAACCAGAGCCCTGCCATTGGGAAAACCTGAGCATCATCGGCATGCTCAGGGCAGCTGCAAAATGAGTTGTTTGCTCAGAGCAGCTGCAAGCATAAGAAAACAAGTTGTTTACTCTGGCAGGCAGTAGGTCATAGGAAATTTAGAATCTGGGGGTATACAGTCCCCTAAAATATACAAATCTTCTCATCTATGTATACTCAGTGTGAATGGGAAGAAACCATGAGAAAGAGAAAGAACATTTGTACTGTATTTCATGAAAGCACTATCTCTGTGTGTTTTAATTTAGTCTCTCAAATCCACATCCATCTGAGGATAACATTTTACCTGTGTGTGTATGTATGTATATAATGTATGACATGTGTTTTAAAATAAATATTTTATTTGTTAATTCTTTTAGAACTTCAAATAATGTACTTTAAATGTACTCCTATCTTGATATGGGAAGGTCATATGTCAATCTAATGATATGGGAAGGTCATTTGTCAATCTGTTGTTTCATTGGTTAATCAATAAAGAAACTGCTTGGCCTGATAGGTCAGAAAATTAGGTAGCTGGAGTAGACAGAACAGAATGCTGGGAAGAAGGGAAGTGAGCTCAGATGCCATGTCTCTCCTCTCCAGGCCAGATGCTATGAAGCTCCGACCCAAGATGGACGTAGGCTAGAATCTTCCTGGTAAATCACCACTTCGTGATGATTAATAGAAAGTGTTAATCAAGATATGAGAGTTAGCCAGTAAGAGGCTAGAGCTAATGGGCCAAGCAGTGTTTAAATAAATACAATTTGTGGGTTGTTATTTTGGGGCATAAGCTAGCCAGGTGGCCAGCCCACAGCTCCTTCAACACTGCCTCTTCCATTAAATCCTCCCAGATCCATCCCCACATCCTTACCTCCCCAATTTCAGATTCTTATTATATTTTTTCATTTAATAACTCATAGACTCCAGATTCTAATGGCTTGGGTTAAGTTATATGGATGCCAGGGGCTGGTGTGAATTCTTAACTCAAACACTAATGTCCACATATTTCTGAGGGAAATCACATTAAAGTGAAGTCAAGCTACTTGGAACCACACCTTTAAAGAAAATTGACTTTCCCTCCTCAAACACCAGCAATTCTCCATAGTTCCTCAGTTATGAGTGGGAGTTCATAAACCCCTCACCACTCCATGCTAGAATAGTGACTAGCTTGAGCTAGTGCAGTTTTGAATAGACAAACATACCTGAGCTACTGAGATCATGAGTACAGTGTTCTTGCCATGCCCAGAAGATAGTTTGGATCCTATCCACCATGACCTCTGGTCCTTATAATTTTTCTATCCATTCTTCTATGCTGGTCCCTGAGCCATGGCGTGGAGCCATTTATGACTGAGCACTCCATAGTAGCATATTATTTGTGCCTTGACTAGGCATGATTATATGTATTAACCACCTAGCATCTACTACACAAAGAAACAACTCTGATGAGGTCTGAGAGTTGCACTCATCTTCAAGTGTAAAAGGAACCAATTTAGAAGTCAGTTTGACACTGTGTACACTTAACAAAATAACCGTAGTAGGTTAAACCCTGGGTCAATGAACTTCCCGGCCATGGGTTTTGGACAGATTTGCGGTATAAAGAATCAAATACATCAAATACAGTCAGAAAGAGGTTGGTTACACCAGAGAATTTGTCCACTATTAGACCCATAGGCAAATCTTGCCAAACCAGTCATTATGACATTTTATAGTATTTCCATCTGGGTAAGGCTGTTGATGACTCCCCTGACCCAAGCAGCATGCATAACACCTTCTAGTATCACAAAAATTTTTCAACAGGGCAGAAGCTTATTAGTCAATGTCAGCTTAATTCCTTCATGTACTCTGACCAGTGTATGTATTGTCTTCAATAATGGAGTTCTGTCATCAAGTTATGGTGGGCCACCAGGAACAATGAAAATGGACTGTATTCTTTTGGAGTCACTTATATTCCTGTGCACTCAGGGAGGGGTATTCCATTCCTGGCCCTGCATTTTTTTTGTCTGTAATTTTTATTATTATTATTTTTTTTATTGGAAAAAAAAGAAATTTCTGCCTCCTCCTCGCCTCCCATTTCCCTCCCCCTCCTCCTCCTCTCCCCCCCTCCCGCCACTCCTCCCCCTCCCTCTCCAGCCTGAAGAGCAGTCAGGGTTCCCTGCCCTGTGGAAAGTCCAAAGTCCTCCCCCCTCAATCCTGGTCTAGGAAGGTGAACATCCAAACTGGGTAGGCTCCCACAAAGCCAGAACATGAAGTAGGATCAAAACCCGGTGCCATTGTCCTTGGCTTCTCAGCAGCCCTCATTGTCCGCCAAATTCAGAGAGTCCGGTTTTATCCCATGCTTTTTCAGTCACAGTCCAGCTGGCCTTGGTGAGCTCCCAAAGAATCAGCCCCACTGTCTCCGTGGGTGGGTGCACCCCTTGTGGTCCTGGCTTCTTTGCTCATATTCTCCCTCCTTCTGCTCCTCATTCGAACATTGGGAGCTCAGTCCAGTGCTCCAGTGTGGGTCTCTGTCTCTATCTCCATCCATCGCCAGATGAAGGTTCTATGGTGATATGCAAGATATTCATCAATATGGCTATAGGATAGAGTCATTTCAGGTTCACTATCCTCAGGAACTAACTGGGGACATCGCCTTGGGCCCCTGGAAGCCCCTCTAGGGCCAAGTCTCCTGCCAACCCTAAGATGGCTCCCTTAATTAAGATGTGTGCTTCCCTGCTCCCCTAACTGGCCCTGCATTTTTTAACTGCCATCTTATGGCTTCTACTTATTTGCTTTATAAATAATACTATTCAAAATTTCCACCTACTCCCCTCCTCGCATTTACCTCCCACTCTCCCACTCACCCTCCCCTCTCTCCCTCCAGTCCTAAGAGAAGGCAGGGTACCCTGCCCTGTGTGAAGTCCAAGGCCCTCCCCCCTCCATCCAGGTCTAGGAAGGTATACATCCAAACAGACTAGGGTCCCAAAAAGCCAATACATGCAGTAGAATCAAATCCCAGTGCCATTATCATTGGCTTCTCAGTCAGCCCCCATTGTCAGCCACATTCAGAGACTCTGGTTTGATCACATGCTTGTTCAGTCCCAGTCCAACAGGCCTTGGTGAGCTCCCCTTAGATCAGTCACACCATCTCAATGGGTTTACGAACCCCTCACAGTCCTGACTTCCTTGTCCATCTTCTTCCTCTTCCTGCTCTTCAACTGGACCTTGAAAGCTCAGTCCAGTGCTCCAATGTGGGCCTCTGTCTCTATCCATTGCTGGACAAGGTTCTATGGTGATATTCAAGATATTCATTAGTGTGGCTTTGGGACAAGGCCAATTCAGGCACCCTCTCCTCTACTGCCCAAGGACATAGCTGTGGACATCCCTTGAACACTTGGGAACCCCTCTAGAGCCAAGTCTCTTGCCAACCCTAAAATGGCTCCATTAATTATGATATATCCTTCCCTGCTCCCATATCTGCTCTTTCTCCATCTTAGCCATCCCACTCCCCCAAGCTCTCCCCAATCTTCCTCTTCTCCCTTCTTTCCCCCTATTTCCCCTTCCCCTCATCCCACCTCCACCACCATGCTCCCAACTTTTGCCCGGCAATCTTGTCTGTTTCCAATTTCCAGGAGGATCTATATATGTTTTTCTTTGGGTTCACCTTATTATTTAGCTTCTCTAGGATCATGAACTATAGGATCAATTCCTTTGTTTATGGCTAGAATCCACTAATGTGTGAGTACATACCATATTCATGTTTTGGGGTCTGAGTTATCTCACTCAGTATAGTAGTTTGAGACAGGGTTTCTCTGTAACTTTAGAACCTGTCCTGGAACTAGCTCTTGTAGACCAGGCTGGCCTTGAACTCACAGAGATCCATCTGCCTTCTAAGTGCTAGGGTTAAAGGCATGTGCCACCACCGCTTGGCTTCAACATGCTTTTTTATAGCACCCATGACAAAAAAAAAAAAAAACTAGAAGTGACACAATGCCCACAGTGAGCTGGCTCTTCCCACACTAGTCAACAATTAAGAAAAATCATCACAGGTTTGTCCACCAACTTGCCCACAAGCCAATCTGCTGTGTGCATTTTTTCTACTGTTTGCTCTTCCTATGACTCTCACATGTGTCAAGCTGACATAAAACTAGCCAGAATTCTGTCTGCCTAAATAACCAAAGTACCAAGTGGTTATGGAATATAATAAATAAATGATGGCTCTACATATTTTCAAAAGTCTAGATATCAGTTAGCTTATTCTTCTAGAGAAATGTATTAAAATATCTACTGTTTGCTCCTTCATAAATAAATATTGAACACATCTCTATATATTTCCTTATGGCAGCTAGTGGAAAAGCTAGAATATAATAAACCAATAACTTATTTTGTGTAAATAATATTACATTTGACTAAAACTTGAAAATGTGCTTATGTAAATGTATGCATTTTACAAAGTAAAGTTTTTCCTGTAATACACTACAGAAATTAGCACATATTATCTTGGTACCAACCATTCAAAAAAAAAAAAAAACACATTTCCAAACATTTATATATCAAAAGTGTTTATACTTACCTTTCCTTAATGTTTATAAAATGTCATGTTTATGCCAATTTCTGTCAGAAACTCAGCATAGTATTTTTTTGTTAAACATTTTTCTTGTGTTTTATTTTTGTGTTTCAGGAACTCTGAATGTCACAAATGTCAGGTGTTTTCTGAACATTAAGTGCACTTTTTAATCTGGACACATTTTTAAATCCAGTCTAGATTTCCTGTGGCTTGATTCTTTCTTCAAGTTTTTATTAGGTTGATAAAGCTATTATTCTGTATTTATTTAATGTAAATCCTATAATTTGAATAGAAACATAACACATGCATTCGAGATTGTGTTTGAGAATTCTAGAGTTGTAGGATGAATATTGACCCATACAATTTCAAAACAGAAATCCAGAAATGATTTGTGTATTGTAAAGCTAACTCATATATGCTGTGTGTTAAGTACACAATGTAAACTTAAAATGGTTTAGATATGAATAACTATATGCAAGCCAATGTATCTTTGTCAAGTCAAATTCAGTTTTGTTTGTTGTTGTTAAACTTTATATATGTTTATTATTGTGTGAGTAAGTATTTGTAAGCAGAGGACATGTGTAGTATATTACAGCATGTGTGTTGAAGTCAATGGAAATCTTACATGGTCAGCTCTTATCTTTCAATGTTATGTATGATTTAGAAACTAACTTGGCTCGTGGTGTTTGCGTTCTTGGGTGACAAGTACCTGTCCCCACTTAGTGATCTTGCCAACTGTTGAATTTGGTTTTAACATTCACATATTTCAGTATTCATATTCTTCTCTGTATGTACGCACTAGGACTATGATATGGGAGTGTCATATATCAATCTGTTGATTTCATTGGATAAGCAATAAATAAACTGCTTGGTCCAATTGGTTAGAACATAGGTGGGTGGAGTAAACAGAAGAAAATGCTGAGAGGAAGAGGAAGTGAGGTCAGAAATCATGCAGCTCCACTCAGAGATGCCAGGCTCCTCTCTCGCGGGCAGATGGGACAGCTCTGCTTTCTGAGGCACACTCGCGATGAAGCTCCGACCCAAGATGGATATAGGCTAGAATCTTCCCAGTAAGCGCACCTTGGGGTGCTACACAGAATATAAGAAATGGGCTAGTCCAGGTGCGAGAGTTAGCTGAGAAGAAGCTAGATATAATGGGCCAAGCAGTGATTAAATGAATACAGTTTGTGTGTTGTTATTTCGGGCATAAGCTAGCCAGGCGGCCGGGGTGTTGGGGATGCAACCCCGATGCTCCTATTTCAACAGGACTATACAAATGAATACATGGGAAAATCATTCTTACCCACTCTGTAGTTTTTGCTCTTCTTGACTTCTACTACAAAGAAATATTACATCTGAAACTCATGCAAGTCATGGTTGTAGGAACAGGCAGGTGAAAACTGTTCAATTTGCTTTGAAGACAGAAAACAGAGCGATGGGTGTAGCTATTCAGTTTGATTTTGCCTTTTTGATTCAACTGTGTCAACAGTTCATGCCATTGGTCTGCCAATATTTAGGTGAATTTTCCTGTATCAATTGTAACCTAATCTATAAAATACACCACAAGCTTACTGAAGGATGTTTTCATGGTGATTTAAAGGTTGTGTATACATCTGTGCATGGAGTAAAGCCTATTTTACTTTATAAAGACCTGAAGATTTATAGAAAATTAGGGAGAAGAAAATAAATCAGTAGCAATTCAGAAATCTCTCTGTGGGACTGTGTACAGCCTTTTAGTTGAATCAATAACACAAGGAAGTCAAGAGATCCTCTTAGAAAAGAAAATCCAAAGTGTAGTCTTAAAGAAGCAACATACATTAATTAGGAAGACAGTTGATATACACAGTCAGCACAGCTGATTTAGCATCAAAGACTTGGAGGTGTAGATTACTACCAGGATAGAACAGCCACATTTTGATATCAGATTCAGCAAAGTTGAGTGTGGAATAGAAAACAGATACCACACCATGGAAAGTGTCTTATGCAGTGGCAAGGTCTTTGCTGTCCTCTTTTAGCACTACTGTAGATAGCATTGTTATGCACTCAGATGTGTCCTAATTGGACGGTAAATTATAAATCCCCTGAGATTTGTGATTATCTTCAGAAAATTTTGGCAAATAATACAGAGCTTTTGAAAATATTAAGGCAGATGTTGATCAGTTTGAATACTTCCTTGAAAAAAGTTAAACAACAATTAGATGGAAGGCAGTTTTTCAAAGAAACGGGACTACTACCAAGAAAATTAGGAATTGGAGTTCATGAAAAATCCAAATGAAAAATGATAAGGTCCTGAAGAGTTGAACGGATAAAAATGATATAGAGAAGGAAAATGACAAAATGTTGTAATATGAGCGGCGAGGCTGCATCCCTGGCTCCCCGGCCACCTGCTTAGCTTATGCCCCAAAATAACAACACACAAGTTATATTCTTTTAAACACTGCTTGGCCCATTAACTCTAGCCCTTTCAGGCTAATTCTCATATCCCCATCAACCCATCTCTAATAATCGGTATAGCATCAGTCTTACTGGGAAAGATTCTAGCCTACATCCATCCTGGGTCTGAGCTTCATGCCTCTGCCTCAGAGAGCAGAGCTATGGCGCGGGGAGGATGGCATCTCTGAGCTCACTTTCTCCCTTCCAGCATTCTGTTCTGTTTACTCCTCCCACCTATGTTTTAACCTATCAGGGCCAAGCAGTTTCTTTATTGCTTAACCAATGAAATCAACAGATTGATAGATGACACTGCTACATCAACAAAATGTATGTAGGAAGCTTAAGAAACGTCTATTGAAAGTGGCAAAAGAAAAGCGGGTAGAAACAGACAGGTTTCAAAACAAATTTGAAGGAGAAGAGCAAATATTAGTAAATAAAAGTAAAGAAATGGAAAATAAATCTGTTGTATGAGGCCACTTGTTTGTTTCCTGGCTGCCCAGATTCTTGAAATAGCCACACAAACACTATATTAATTAAATCACTGGTCTATTAGCTCTAGTTTCTTATTGCCTAGCTCTTACATATTAATTTAACCCATTTCCATTAACTTGTGTATTGCCATGTGGCTGTGGCTTACTGGTAAGGTTCTATCTAGTGTCTGTCTCTAGCAGGGCTACATAATCTCCCTAATACTGCCTTCTAGCTCCTAGCATTCAGTTTAGTTTTCCCCACCTAGCTCTACTCCATCCTATCACAGGCCAAGGCAGATTCTTTATTAACCAGTGGTATTCACAGCATGCAGAGGGGAATTCCACACCATAAATCTATATTAAATATTTCTCCCTGGATGAGGTAAATCCTAATATATGTATATAGCTATTGTTTCTCTTAGGTTCAAGGAACAGATGATCTTAATGCCTGTGCTGTCCTGAGTAAACCTAGAGAGCTAAAGACATAGGGTCATGTAGAATCTCTCTGGAAAGGAGATAGGGATGGGTGACTGAGGCAAATGTCTCTTCAAACCGAGCTTAGCTGGCCAGTGAAAAAGGGTTCAGATCTGCAGTTCCATGAGAAAGTTGTTATTAAGACTGAAGTCTGAGAACAACATTCTTAGCTAATTCATAATAAATAAGTAGGTGAGGTAAAATGTTCTCTGATAGAAAAAAAATGGGGAATTTCTTAAAACAATCAAAAAAACTTACAAAATCTCACAAGATAGTTATAAGACACCAATGGCTCTTCGTCAAGGCTGTATAAACAGTACACAGTTGTTTGGAGAGAGATATTCTTCAGTAGAA
This sequence comes from Microtus obscurus, assembly GCA_963919715.1. NCBI lineage: Eukaryota > Metazoa > Chordata > Mammalia > Rodentia > Cricetidae > Microtus > Microtus obscurus. The sequence continues at coordinate 2,661,377 of CAWTZC010000453.1, read as the reverse complement.
CTAACCACAAGTTGTGCAGGAAAGCCCAGCATTGCAGCTTCTATGCAGAGTTTACACTGTTCCTGGTGCATGTTCCTGAGACATTCATGGTCCTGTAAATAACCCCAATAAAGTTATTAGTTTACAGAAACAGATATACAGAGGATCATTCTTTCTGGGTCATAATTGACATTTTTTCAATATTCCAATGAAAGTTCTTGTACCAAAGCTGAAGTTCAGTTTAGAAGAGAGAGAGCCCTTGGAACACACATCTCTAAATTGGATGTCTCTATTGAATTTCTCTTCTCAGAACTCAGGGAACCCCATGGAAGACTAGTTGTAAAGGGTGTAAGATACAGAGTGCACAGAGGACACCTGGAGAACAAAGTCATTTGACGAAACTAAACAAGACTTATATGTGCTCACAAAGACTGAAGCAGCAAAGAAAGGACATACATGGGTCTACACCAGGTCTTCTGTTTGCATATTATAGCTTTCAACTTAGTGTTTTCATGGGACTTTTAAATATGTGAACTAGTAGGTCTCTGACTCCTGTGCCCTCTCTTGGGATTCTTCCATCTGTTGAGTTGCCTTCTTTGGCTTTAGTGTGATACTTTTTACTTTATCTTATGTATTTTATATATTTTTGTACATGTTTGGTTGTTATCACTTATTAGCCAGTTCTTTTCTTACGAGAGAGAGAGAGAGAGAGAGAGAGAGAGAGAGAGAGAGAGAGAGAGAGAGAGAATGGACACAAAGAGGAGGAAAAGAAAGGAAAACTTTAATAAGGATATATTGTAAAAAAGAAGGAATCTATTCCATGTTTACATTTTTTTGTTTTTCTAACATATTTTTGTTGGTATGTGGGAATTTAATAGAATGCAATCAAATCTATTTTCGTAATGAGGAGAAACAAAATAGAACATCTACAGAACAGAGAAAGATATGTACCGTGTTGTAAAAGTATTAGCCTCCTGTATGTTTTAAACTTCTAGAAACTGACAAGAAAGAGGCAGATGACAAACATCAAAATGGGTACAGATTTGAACAGGAATTTTAAATGTTAATTGATTATGAAAACACTCTCAAAGCTTGTTGGCTGTCATGGAAATGTAAACTAAAAGATCTGAAACTCTTCTGATATGATAAATGTTAGCATGCCAAACAGGTACAGAGACACAGTCAGTGCCACAAAATAGCCAGTTTTGTTATTTATATGATCTTATGCCTCTATAAAGGAAAATTATTGTTTAACTCTTATTCTCAAATTAATAAATGTTATTAAAATTTAAAGAAAAATCTCAAGGATTTATTCTGACTGTAGGGAGCAACATGAGAAAAATGTAAAAGATAAATACGTGTTTTCTCTCACTTGTGATTCCTGCTTTAGTGTAGATATGTGAAGTCATAAATGTATGTGTATAAAGTAAGAAAATAGAATGTCTAAGGGCACAGGAGATTGATTTGTAGTGTGGAAAGGAATTTCCTCAAAGTGATTAAAAACTTGTAAAAAAATGTCCTTATATAGCATAATGCCATGCACAATGGATTTACAGAATAAAAGCCTTCAAATACTGTGTCTACTTGCTGAGGTTAAATTGCAACACCCAAAATTAAAGTACTTATTCTTATTCAGAAGAAAATGATTTAAATAACTGCATCAAGGATTAGTATAGTTAAAACGAGAGTGCTTCTTTCAGATGATAGTAATTTATTTACACATGATGAAGCCAATTGAAGGTATGACAAGCAAAATGAGATGATAATAAACTAAGTGTTGGTTGATGAGTAATTGTGTCATGTGCTGTGATTCAGTACTTAAGACGGTCTAACCTATTGCTTTGTGTTTCACTTTAGAGAGGCATGCATGGAACCTAGGAAGCTGCAGATCTTACAGTATATGATTTATCTTCTTTTAGCAAAACAAATTTTGACAACAAAATTTCTCTGCTGAAAGACTATTAAATTGGGCTTCAGTGCCAGGATTGGTGAGCACAGGGGACTTACACAAAGGAATAATGACTCTATCAATATGCTTCCTAATCCCTCTCATCAGTGACTCTCATACTTTCCAAAATAACTATGGTGTAGTCTTCTCTTATTTTCACTTTGACAGTATTATTCTGTTTAATTAGAATGACAGTTTACAATGAAGAAGATATGAACACTACTCAAGATAAAATGAACATCCATTTGGAATATAAAGACAATATGTTGACTCTTAGTGCCTCAGATCATGTTTCTGATTTGTATGTGTACTAACGTGTGTTCTATATGTTATGTCATGTTTAAGTGAGTATTAAACAAACAGAATTTACTCTCTTAGTAAAATAATTTCCACTAAAATAAAATTAAGCACAATTTCCCCTCCATGCTCCTTGTGTCGTGACAATATGGAGTCCATCTTTTTCAGCATAGCAATCTGCAAACAGAGCTTCAGCCAGGAAAGGTAACCTATAATAAAGTTGATATATGATGGAAACATAAGGAAAATAAATATGAATATAATCTATAAAGATGTTACCCAATTAGCATTCACAAAACAGCATGCAAAGTTGCTATGTAACTCTGGGTTTTTATAGGTAACCTAATTAATATGTCATTAAGGTCTATTGTTCCTTTCTATGGAAATTATCTCCACACAGCATCTGTTCAGGTTGAATCCAATTCAGTTGTTCTGCCTCTCATAACTTATGTACGTTTCTGAGAAAGCGATGGGAGTTGTTTTACCTCTGGCTCTTCCCTGTGTTATATATATACATACCGCAAACTCATTTTAACAGTGATATTAATGATTTTAGAAATCACTGCCAATGGCTTGCAGCATCCTCGTTGTTAATGTCCCAGAGGAGCCATACACGCCTGTTTTATCAGCTAGAGGCTTAGGAGGTGTTTGATGAAGTAATAACAAAGCAGCTCTGGATAGTGTTTCATTACCCTTTATCTCTCCTGCGGAGAATATAATCTTATTCAAATTATAATGCTCTCTCTTATCATTGTGCTTGCTATTTATTTACCTGCATGTGGACACACAAGTGTGTATGCAATCTGTGGCTTCCACCTACCTGTAATGGCATTTTTCACTATCAGAACCATGAGCAATCACAAATTACAAACTAGTTACTAGTAATATTTGCTTAGCATAAAAAACACATTATTCATTCATTTAATATACTATCTTGATTAAAGGGGCAAAATCCAAACATTAGAATGAAACACAGTCTGTGCTGAGTAACTTTGAAGATAACAACAGAGTTTCAATTAGGAAGTTGTTATGAGTTGTGTTTTGCTGCCATTTTGCATTTCTCTTAAGCAACATACTAAGTTAAATGGTGCTGAAGTTACCTTACTTTAAACACATGTGTTAAACATATGCTGTATTTCAGACAGAATGCTAAGTTATCATTTCTATAGCAATATTCTTTGTATTTATATAGGGTTGGACATGGGCGTGCAGCTCCTTTCCTGGTGTTGACCCCTCAACCAAACTGTGAACTAGAATAAACAATGTAATTATGCACAGGTTTCGGATAGATTTATACTTTGGAGAACTGTTTAGTGGTACAAAGTCTTGTAGAGGCCTTGTCTCTTGGGCCTGGCATCTCTCCTCTTTGCCAAGTTTTCTTCTGACCTTGAATATCTCGTTGTCTTCCTCTTCTGTTTTAAGACACAGTAATTACCAAAGCACAAAAACAGAAACTGGCCTCATAGTAAAGGAAGTTCATTGTGATCTCTATGATAAACCATTTTCCACATTGGTTCTTTCATGCAACAACCACTTATTGACTGCTAACTTATTCATGGTACAGGGGATAGAAGCATCAGTTCAGTTGTACAGGAAGTCATGAATGGTTAAGATTTATGGAAAGAGAAAGGCAAATTAATACATGGTCACTAGAGACTACTAAAGATAGTTTTTAGTTTTCTGAAGTATACTAAGGATGCCTCTGGGCATGGGAACATGATAGAAGGAGGTGTAGAAGTAATCTTCTAATAGAAAAAGGAAACACTGTAATGTCTTCTAATGGTCTTCCCTTTCTTTTTTTTAATATTTATTTATTTATTATGTATACAATATTCTGTCTGTGTGTATGTCTGCAAACCAGAAGAGGGCACCAGACCTCATTACAGATGGTTGTGAGCCACCATATGGTTGCCAGGAATTGAACTCAGGACCTTTGGAAGAGTAGGCAATGCTCTTAACCACTGAGCCATCTCTCCAGCCCCCTGGTCTTCCCTTTCTATTGTACAAAATGTTCTCAGACTGTCAACAGAAGTGATCCAACTTGTAATCTGATAAAAAAAAATGTAATCATCAATCTTATATATAAAAGAATACATTTCAAGAAGCTGTCATAAACAACTGGATTAATTTTCCCATCCCATTTCTTTAGTTAATATACTTTGACTCCCTACACTAATTTCATTAAAGATTCTTTCAAATGCATAAGCATCCTGAAAATCAAGACATTAACATTAGACTGCTCAATGGCACTCAGCAAGGGATAACCATGCGTGATTTAATCACTAACCTTTAATTTTAGTCCATAAAACTCACTATGTCCAGCCACACTGAATTTCTTCAAATACAAACTATTCTGCTTTTTTGCTGTTTCTAATTGCTAAATGATTAAACATTCTCATATATACTTTCTTTCTATATTTTCATTCTCACACAGACTTTTCTTTATAATGGTTATTGTATCGTGTTTTCATCTCATAAATTCTTTTCCTTTTTAGTCTTAATTCTGTTAGCAGACTCTGATACTTCTATGTTTTACCTCCTTCTTCAAATTGAGTATTCTGGGATCAGAGAGCCCAATATTATAACAGTGATGGCTGTTGTGGGAACTCAGTCAGACAATAGCTTTAGAGTACCTGCCTTAAGGAGTGGCTTCTTGTCTCTGGAAGTGATATCTTAAAGAGATGGCATTTTCAAAGCATGTGAAAAAACAGTTTGGAATGAGTTTTTCAAGTCATCTCATAGTACGGCTTTAAGAATAATAAGAATGGAAAAGAGTTCTCTAAAAAACTTAATATTTGTTATATCCAATTAATTTTACCAGCACTAAATTATATCATGGCCACTTAATGTTATAATATTGTTAGAATATGAATGTCATATCATTAGAATATTGAAACACACATGAAAGGTTTCGAAAGGTTTCCAACAATGACCGATGCCCTGTGTCAAGAATTGTATACATGGTCTGAAACACTTTAACTCCACAAAGTTGGTTTCTTGCTTTTTCCAAAGTTGACTATTTTCACTCAGATATGACACACTCTACAAATCTAATAAGTTTGGTCTGTATCCTGTAGTAGTATCACCAAAAATGTTGTGAATCAGTTTGAGTTAGGCAACGTGAAGAACATTTAGTGAGAACATTTCTAACAAATTCCCTATTTTTCTGTTGTACTTTCTTCTGTATATCTGATAAGTAAGTATTAACATTTTTCTTTGCAGTATTTTTTCTGGTCACAATGAAATTAAATTTAGTAGAAATATAAAAAATGCACACTTCAATTTTGCAGTGTTCATTCATGTTGGAAACTTGAACAAACATTATCATGACAATGTCAGATATTAATATTTGAGAGGAGCTATAAGCTGTGGTGAGTTTCAAGCTGACTTTAGTTGGAAATTATATTTGGGAGCCAAAGAAATGGCTCAGATGTTAAGAACACATAATGCAGAGGTCCAGGTTCAGCACTCAGTGCCTGAATAGTCTAACAATCATCTTTCGTAAGAATTCCTGAACCAAATATCCTCTTCTTACCTCTACAGGCAATGGGTACATACACACTCATACATGCATAAAAATAACCTTTTCAAAGTATCTTTTCATAGCTCACTAAAAATATGTGCCTTGAAATTTACTCAGAATTACCAATCAATCTTATGTGTAATGATTAGGAAATCAAATTATTTTGTGTCATTCACTGGTTCCTGTAAAATGAGTAACCAATGTGATTTTGATCTAAAAAAAAATCAGTGGAGACACTTTCCAGGCAGAATTTTGAAATGATCTGTGCTAGAAATAAGATCATCTATATTTAAGCATTGGTCATATGAATTGACATCATCCAAAAGAAAGGTGAAATTGAGCTATAACTTAGGATTTCACTGCTCTTTATGGAATTGTTCTTTATACTGTTCTTAACCATATCTAGACATGTCCTTATTTTAATTTTGTATAAAGTTAATGCATAGTATTAACTTTAAAAGATACCTAAAGACAAAATTTGAATTTGAAAGAATTCTATATTACTATAGGTTGTATTTTGTGTGGTTAATGAATCCTGCTTTTCAGAGCTGAAACATCTTAAAGGAAATATTATAAACTATCAGCTTCAGTTTCCCCTCAAATTTAGGGATTGGCACAGGGAAAACAGCCTCTCCGATTCTAATCACTCATGGTCAGTCTAAAAAGTGGTAGAAAATTGTCAATATTAAATTTTCTAGATTTGCTTATTCATGTATCTGGGGTCTGTGGCAAATGCCAGAAAGGTAGGTATAAAAGTACTTTTGAGAATTTTTCCAGTCTGAGAAACGATGAGGGCGATGCCAAATAAATGAAAGATCAAATGACAAATAAATAAAAGATCAATAACTGGAAGGTAGCTGAGAACATTGTTAGTCCCACTTCCTACCTGGCCCAGGAGGAAGCCCGTGGGCTTCTCTAAACTAGTGTTGAGAACAAACATCTTAGGGGACTTCTTCCCTTAGACTAGCAGGTTTGACCTCAAAAATAAATACTTAAAGATAAGTAGGACTGCCTTACCAAATAGAGGACACAATAAAGAAAATAGAGAAATGAAAGTTAAGTCCCCATGCCTCTATCCAGTTAATACAAATATAGTGCTTGATGAACCTTAAAGGCACACAAGAAGAGATTTCTTATATAGGAATTTGTGAGGTATTTGGTGAGCAATAGCAAGGGTAACTTAAATACTCATAAATAAATACCACATATGGAAATGAATCATGATAAATTATAACCTTAAAACCTAAGGAATAGGTAAAAATATAAAATATTGCCAGTGTCAGAGATGCCCTCAGAGTCTCTGTGAAATACCATCAGCCTTCTCCATTGCAAAAGAAATGTGATAGGTTTGTTTATCCCAAATTACAATTTGACATAAATAAAACTAGCTATGATATACATGACTTTTATTCAACATTCTAAAATTAATATCTACAATGCCATGATGAAAGAGGGAACTGATTTCAATCTATATTCTGTAGTTAAAAGTCATTATTATAACATATAAACTAATGCATAAGTTTCCAAGAATTGTGGGTATGTTTGATCTGAGTAATTCACTGTTTTTTATTTCAAATATTCAAATAACATATAGGAAATCAATGCATATCTTTCACCTTTTATATTTAAGTGGGTACAGAATAGGAAAAATATAATTGAACCTAGATTATTAGCAAAAGGAAATAAAGTATTAACAATAATTCTCCAAAATTCAAGCTAAAAGTTAAATATCTGGTTTGAGAGCAAGTACAGCTGTTAAGAATGTTTGTTGTTTAATATGAGGCCCAGAGACAAACAGCCACACTGAGCATCCCACATGCCTGTAACTACACCTCATAAGCAACCTCCCTGTGTTACACATACATATGCTCCCAAAAAACACATAATTAAGTGCAAAATTATATAAACATAGGACTGTTCACAAACAGGGAAAGCATGAGTGTGATGTAGAGAAACCTGTTGTTGTGCATAGTCCATGATATCATCTTTAGTTTCAGCCATTCATTGGATGTGGGGAAATCTGAAAGCCTAGATAGAGATCATCCACAATAAGGTATCACCAATCAATTATTTTTCTAAATGTATATAGAATCTTCTATCTAATTTCAAATATCAGAAACCATCTGTTGAAACTCTTGAATCCATGAACTGGAGATGATGACCACTTATGTGCAGAACCAGTTTTATAATAGCTGTCTCTTAATCTAAAGGAAAACAGGAAGAGAAAAGGAAGGGAAAGAAACAAGGAAGGAAGGAAGGAAGGAAGGAAGGAAGGAAGGAAGGAAGGAAGGAAGGAAGGAAAGAAGGAAGGAAGAAAGGAAGGAAGGAAGGAAGGAAAAGTCTAAATGAAAAGCAACTTAATGGACTCATTTAAAAGCCTTTTCTTCCCAAATATCTATGTACATGAGCCTACATTAGAATACACCATGTCCAGAATACACCACAGCTTGGTCCTGGGAAACTGACTTGAGTTACAAGGGAATGAAGTGACAGACACAGACACATGTAAAGAGAATCTAAGATTGGCTGGCTGCACTCACTCTCAGGGAGCAGCACAGACTACACAACAACAGAAAGCCTCCAAGTATTTGTTATGTCAAGCACAGGTGATGGGGGCGGGGCTACTAGTCTCAGGAGGGGATCTCTCAGGCAATCAGTCTCCAGTTCTGGTCATCCTGGACAAAGAAATAGCAACTACTGCATTTCCACACAGTGTGAATATTAGCACATGAACCAGAGAAAGAACTTCCTCGCCAATTTCAAGTTTGGTCCAGGGAAGACTTTGTCATTCCCATGGTCCTTGTCAATAAATAATACACATTCACTCAGGGCTTTCATGACTTAAGTGCAGAATCCAACAGAAGAGGGAATTAGATGTCTTGGAACTGGAGTTAGAGGTGATTGTGAGCCACCAAGCGGATATTTGGAAAAGAGTTGCAACAGCTAAACTGTTTTCCCGTCTCTTGGACACTTTTTTTTAGAAAAATATCTCTGTCATTGTAGCCTTCAGAGAATGTTAAGAAGTACCTACTACTACTCACTTTTCTGGGTTATGAAGCTAAACTAGACCATGAAGGCAAAAGTACTTTTGCTTTTGAGTGAATTCAGATTTACTTTTCAGTCCTTCTTACTTTTCAGTCCTTTCAGTTCTTCATAATATTTCATTCCTTATTTCTTAGATACAATATACAGGATTATTTATCTTCTGTCCTACCACATCACTATCATCTTCTATTTATCAGACACTCTATTCTGAAATGTAATTTTTGTAACAGATTTAAAAAATGACTCAAGATGTTCTTTTTAACTCTTGTGAAAATTCCAATATCTGTTTGGCCCCATGTACAACTAGCTGAAATTGCTCTGCATATTCTAGGCCAAAAGGTATTTGATAAATTACTTAAATGACAGTAAAATCATTAAAATATCAGGAATATGAAGCTAGTGTTATGAATCTTCTTAAATAACCCCAATATCCCATTCCAGGATGAACTATTAGCCTACTTCAAAAATAATCAAGAACCTAAGTAACTTACCATTTTTCTGCCAAACTGTGATCTTCTACAAGATTCCCTGTAATCTGGAGATCAGACAGAACCCATTGTTGTTACAGGATCATGATCATTTTTCCTGCAATCTCATTGGCTCCAGTACTTTCCCTCACCCAGCTAAAGACACTGTGCAGTTAGGACATCTCAAAAATCTTTCGTGTTTTCAACTGAAAGAATCTAAATTACATAGAGAAATCTTGCTACAAGATAAGCCTGAGAGTAATCTCTGTACTCTTTTCTCTCTAAAATAAAAATACATAAAACTGGGCTGGGCAAGATATTATAACATATTTGATGGACCAGGGTTGTCTAGCAGCATTCAATTGTAACTTTGTGTTTAGCATGCTGTAATTTTGGCAAGAACACACACCAATAAAACTCAAAATGTTAAAAAAAAAAAGGAAGAACACGACACCGATATATTTAAGCATCCCATCTATTACATAGGGATAATTGGAGAGATAGAATTGATGCTTTTTCTACATATCCCATAAAATGACTGTAATTAGGTGTTCTCAAAGTGTTATAGAAAGTATTGTTCAGAAAAGTGAGACTTATATTTTCCTGCATTTACTTCCTGTTCACATGAGTGTGGTCAGTACATAACTATGCCCTGCTTTAGGGGAAATTCCAAAGTCTTCTCACAAAGGAGTTTGCCCAGTAGCCCTGCAGATGTTAAGAAAGACATTGTGAGAGTAAGAATATTTTTTTTAATTCCTTTATATCTAATTAAACTTTTCTCTTAAACTATAAGGGTTAAAAATGCTACATAGTAGGCCTGGAGAGATAGCTCTGAAGTGTAAAGTGTTTGACAGTTTTCAGAGGACTTAGGTACAGGCCCCAGTACCAAAGCCATGCATCTCACAGCTGCTTCCAACACAACTACACAGGACCTGACACTCTTCTTGCCTCTGAAGGCACTGGTACCTATGTGCACAGAAACACACACAGAGAGACACACATACACAGAGAGACACATATGTAGTAAAATAAACGTTTTAAAACGCATATAGCATTATGCATTTGAAAACGTCTTGTCTCTGTAATACTGTAATAGGAATAGCATATTAATTTTCTCTAAAAGGATATTGGCTTGATAATCCTTAAAAATGAAGTATTCATTTAGTTTTAGTCATTACTTAAACTTGTACATTGGTAATCTGAATGTTGGGCTGCTTAGGATTCCAAAGAAAGTATATTGGAACCAGTGTCTCTCTTAAAGTTTTGAACAATAAAAATTAATATCACGTATACTCTTATTTAAAGGTATATACTACATCAAATGCAGTATTATAATGTCTTGATTTATGCTAGCTCTCAGAAGAAGCACTTATATGCCAATATAACATGTCAAATACATCCATCTTTTATACCAGCAACTCTTCCTGAAGAATAAAAATATAAGCCTGAAACAGAATTTAAGCTTCAATATTTTCTTAATGTGTCTGAGCAAGTCAAATCATTTCTAAACAACTACAAGGTTACTTATCTTTGTATAAAACAGTAGACATTTTCCCTTCTTTCATATACATCCCAACTGCAGTTTCCCATCTCCCCATTCCTCCGTTTCCCTCACCACCTCCCCTTTACCCCAGATTCACTCCTCCTCTTTTCCCTGCAGAAAAGAGCAGTCTTTCAAAGATAGCAACACAACATGGCACAACAAGATGCAACAAGACTAGGAACAAACCCTCATGTCAAGGCTAGACTAGGCAAAGGTTCCCAAGAGCAGGCAAAAGAGTCAGAGACACCCTCACTCTGATTGTTAGGAATCCCACAAGAACACAACCTATACAACCCTAACACATATGCAGAGAACCTAGCAAAATGTTGTAAGGAGCGGTGGGCCGCTTCTGGACACCTGGCTAGCTTTACCCAAAATAATTACACAGAAACTGTATTCTTTTAAAAACTGCCTGGCCCATTAGTTACAGCTTCTTATTGGCTAGCTCTTACATATTGATCTAACCCATTTATAACTTGAGTGTGGCTTACCGGGACGAGTCTAACGGGCATCCATCTCAGAGATGAGAGTCATGGCGACTACCTGACTCGGCTTCTTTCTCCCAGCATTCTGTTCTGTTTACTCTGCCTACCTAATTTTCTGTCCTATTAAAGGGCCAAGGCAGTTTCTTTATTTAACCAATGAAATCAGCACAAAACAGAAGACTCCCACATCAGCAAAAAAACCCATGTAGGCTCCATGGTTGACATTTTGGCCTCTGTGAGCCCTTATGAGCATTTCTTTGTTGATTTTGTGGACAGTGTTCTCATAGGATCCTCCATCCTTCTGGCTCCTACAATCCTTCATCCCACCTTCAGCAAGGTTCCTGGAGCTCCACATAATGTTTGAGTGTGGGTCTTCCTAGTTGTTCACATTAGTTGCTGGGTGAAGCCTCTGTGATGCTTACTGGGCTAAACACCAACCTGAGAGTATAGAATATCATTAGGAATTACTTTATTTTATTTTTACTTTTCTCTTCTTGCATTTTGTTCTCTAGTCTATCCAGGTTCTGGTGGAGAGAAGGCTCAGCTATTTAAGGCCAAGCTTACCAACCAAGAAGATAAAGGGACTTTTTAAGTTGAAAGTTATAATTTAAAATTCATAATTGCTGATAACACATGAACAAACACCCCCACTCCCTAAAGAGTCATGGAAAGTAGACTCTCATCACATATCAACTTCTTCCCACCTCAGCTGTTACAAAACTGGATATGCTTCCTGATGCCAATCCCATTGGCCCCACCCCCAATATCATTATTATTTGCAAAATCCCCCTATATCAAACACTGGTTCTGCTTGCAACAATCCACCCAAAAGGTCAAAAAAGAAGAAAATATTTTGACAAATTAAATGCTGTGGAAAACAGAAATACAAGTAATAAAAAGAACACACGTTTTGTGCAGAAAATTCCATTTAGCCAAAATAGAACACAGAAACGAGAAAATCAACATCGTAATTACACAGAAGGAAGAGCGCTCACCACTGGCCCAGCCTAGATCTAATTTGGGACTCTAATTGTCACAACTACAAGTTAAGCAGCATTATGCCGTTCATGCTTAATTTACATCTGAGCTGATTATGACGCTTGGCTCTCAATGAGTTTGTTTCGTGTGGACACATCTGTTGATTCTGTTTCTGTCTCACAAACTGCAGACGTGGGTGATTACAGATGTGGTCCTCTGCTTGCAACTAAGATTTCTGTATCTGCGAAACATTTGTTTCTGTGTCTCCAAAATCTCTTCTGTAATTTCATTTGATTTATAACCAGTTTTGTTTCTTTGGGTGTATCATTTTCACATTAGATTTCTAAGGACTGGCCACAAGGTGGACCCCTTGTTCCTATTGCACGGTGCTAAGTGTCTGCTGCTGTGATGAAACACTTTGACTAAAGGCAACTGGAGAAGAAATGGGTTTTGTCAATTTGCAGGTCACAGTCCATCATTGAAGTAAGTCAGGGCAAAATCTCAAGCAGGAAATTAAAGCAAAAACTATAGAGGAAAACTGCTTGCTGACTCACTGACAGGCTCAAACTAAGTTGATTGCTGCTGCTTTTTAAGATTTATTATTGATTTTTTTTGATGTGTATTTGCCTACATTTGGGTATACCATGTGAATACGGTGTCTACCAAAGCGAAAAGAGGGCACCAGAAACCCTGGAGTAGGAGTTAGCAGTGATTCCAAAGAACCAAGCAGGGACTGAGAACAGAACCTGGGCCTTCTGCACAAGCAGCAAGTGATCTTATCTCCTGAGCTATCTCTCCAGGCTCATAAGATAGTTTTCTTACACAGTCCAGGCCATATACCGAGACAATGGTACTGGCCACAGTGGACTGGACTTTCCTGCATCAATTACAATCAAGACGTTTCCTTGCAAGCGTACTCACAGGCCGGCCTAACATAGATAATTCCTCAATGAGGCTCATTTCTCTGTTGACTCTAAGCTGTGTTACATACAGTGTTTTTTTTTTTATTTTATTTTTTTTAATTTTTTATTGAGAAAAAGAAAATAAAGTTTCTGCCTACTCCCAGCCTCCCATTTCCCTCCCCCTCCTCCTACCCTTCTCCCCTTCCCCCCACTCCTCTTCCCCTCCCTCTCTGGTCCAAAGAGCAGTCAGGGTTCCCTGCCCTGTGGAAAGTCCAAGGTCCTCCCCCCTCCGCCCATGTCTAACAGTTTTAAAGCTAACTAGAATATCTGAAAACTGCCAGTTCTCCTACTGTTTTTAAATAGTTTTCTATTACCTGGAAAACAAAATCAAACAATAAAATTAAAATGTCATCTTGGTGGAAATAGGTTATAATTTTTCTTTATGGTGACAAAATTTGGGTTCAATTAAGAAGACTAAATTTTTACCAATACTCGTTTTTGACAGATAGAAGATTTATTTTACCCACAATTCATATCTGCATTAAATTATTTTTGAACACTCTGTAAGAATAGTATTTATCAACCAAATATTTATCAAATAAGGATTTCTAAGAAAATATTTCCAACAGATAATTAACATTGGCGATCCAGAACAAGCACTTTGGTAGTGACATTTCCCCCATTTTCTTCCTTTTTAACTTGGCTTATCTTTGTTTGTTGTCTGCTGCAGATAAGGGACACTCCGGTCAGCAGCATGAATAGGTTTTATTACAAAAAACCTCAGATGTTATCATCGCCTGCTCTGTCTGTTTAATTAGAAATATTGAAGTGCACTAGAGCCTTGTTAAGCCTAAGACTGTGAAAAATACCTTGTTATCCACATTCTTAAATTCAACAGCCACCTTTTTTTTAAAAAAAAATGAATCATTTTTCATGTTTTAATGGGATCAGAGAATATGTGAAATTGTAGCACTTTTATTATTCAGCAAATAACATAAAATGTTTTTAATTAGATCTGATCACATTTGACATTGACTTTCACCTGTGCTATGGCACTGCATTAGAAACACAAGGCTCCTGTTTTTGACACAATGATAGGGCAGTTCCTCTTCATGTGTTACATCGAGCTGGATGGCAGGTTAGCAAGTGATGTAAAAACTAAATGTGCCTGCTATTTGCTAAGCAGTACTTTAGTGCTGTGATCTATTTAAAATGGATATACATGCCATTTAGTTTCTATGTTTAAAACTTCCAAGGATACCATGATGACACTCAGAAAAGAGAGAATGTAAAATCAGAAATTGTACATCACTGATTACTGAGACCAAACTCCAAACTCATGGCCACAGCTCATATAGTAATGATGGGATAAAGGGTAGATTACTGAATCTACTTTAATCCAAAAACAACTGTTAATCTCAAAATATTTTACACTGGAATTAATTTAAGGTTAATTTTGTTATTATATATATATATAATCTTATTTAAGATATTGTATTTAAGCAGTTCAATTAAAATGTAATGTATAATTAAAAAATTAGACTTAAAAATACAACTAGTCATCTATAATATGTGTAAGCCTGGAGTCTGGATCTATGGGGAAAGTCTCGATAAAGAATTCACAGGTACTTGCCTTAGTCCTGGAATTATGTCTAGGTTCTTCTCAAGCAATCTAACTGGATGAACCAGGAAAAACAGGAACCTGGTGTGAGAAGTCCTTCTGTCTATGTGTTGCTTTTATTGGCTAATGAATAAAGAAACTGCCTTGGACTGTTGATAGGACAGAACTTAGATAGGCAGGGGAAATTAAATGGCATACTGAGAGAAAAGAGGCAGAGTCAGGGAGATGCCATGGATCAGTCTCCAGAGATAGACGTGCTGGAAATTTGCTAATAGACCACGACCTCGTGGTGATACACAGATGGGTTAAATTAATATGTAAGGGTTAGCCAATAAGAAGCTAGGGCTAATGGGCCAAGCAGTCATTTAATTAATACAGTTCCTGTGAGGTTATTTCAGGGCTAAGCTATCTGGGTGGCCAGGACAAATAAGCGTGCTCTCCTACAGGAACCTGGGTAGTGGACATGAGACCTGCTAATTTTAGATACCAAACTCTACTGAGGTTCAGAAGCTAGCTTGCCTGAGTTCTTTAATACAACCGTGGAGTCTATGTCTGCCAAAATGCCTCTAAGACTGAATCCAGCCAAGACCTCGATAGTCTACACTAGGGTTGTCTAAAGATGAACGAAACAAAAAGCAAATGCTGAAGAGTCCATCATTACAAAGAAAGCTCACTGATTGCCAATCCAAAGAGAGAAATCCTTCTGCTGAAAGTGTGGCAGAGATCATAACTATGCCAATTGTGAGCTGGGAAGCAGGTTTTAAAGGGACATTTACACCATCAAATAGCATTTATAACATTAAATGGAATACATATCTAATGTGTATAATTGAAAATAAGAAAGATGTAAATTAAAAATCTATGCTTTTAACTGAGGAATTTAGAAAAGAAGGAAAAATTAAGTCTAAAATAACCATAAAGAAAACCAATGAATAATGATTTGAATAAAAATCAGTGAAATTTAAATAGAAAATTATCACTTAAAACGAACTAAATATCAGCTTGTCTGTGGTGGCTCACACCTTTAATACCAGCACTAGGGAGGCAGAGGCAAGTAGATCTCTGTGAATTCAAGGCTGGCCTGGACTACAGGGTAAGTTCCAGGATAGGATCCAAAGATACAGAGAAACCATGTCTCCAAAACCAAATAAATAAATAAACAAACAAACAAAAAGAACTAAATCTAAAGATAGTACTTAAAAAATGTCAAAAATATTGATAGGCATCTAGTCAGTATATGCACATTCAGAAAGAAGAATGATGACTGGCTGAGTTCCCAACCCCAAATTGGGCTTCATTTATCTATGTTTTTCCCACACCAAGCTCAGGGAATGTGAGGAAGAGGCAGAAATCATCTATGCTGAAGGATGTTGTGAAATGCTGGCCTTCGGACATGACATAGTTATCATACACATGAACTCACGTAGCTATGGCTACTATGTAATATCTACACAAAACCAGCCAAATTTTTGACATAAGCTAAGGCGTGATTTCCAGGCTCCACACTATATTGGGGAGCTCTTAACAGGATAATTGAGAAATAAGCTTCTGAAAAGAAGACATGAAGTTGGGAAGTGAATATGAGAGGATCTGTAAGAGGAAAATGAGAGGTCAAGGTCTGCATATTCATTGTGTGAATCTATAAAGTTCTCAAGATGAGAGTTCTTTAAAAAAAAACATAGCTAGAGAATTATATAGACAATGAAAAAACAAAAAGGAAGCCAGGAATTGCAGTTCATGCCTTTCCTCTCAGCTATTGGGAACTGAGGCAAGAGGATTATGAGTTCAAAATCAGTTTGAACTACATAGTATTTGAGTATTAGGAACAAAATATTGGGAATTACTTAAATGTTTAAAACTAGATGGAAAAGGACAGTTCAGTATCTACATACTCATATACATATATATATATACATATTAATGTACAGAAAGACAGACACTTGTACATTTGTATGTATATAAACATATAAACTATACTTATTCGTATACATACAATATTCATATCCATTCAAAATCACATAGAAAAACACATACGTGTGTGTCTAAAATGTAAACCACCAGAAATCACTTTTAGTGAAACATGCAATATACTGGTGAAATTCCTGAAATAAAAATTATGTTTACATGAAATCTGAAGCAAATACTTCTAACACTGAGACAGCAATGGAAAATGGATGAAAAATTATTACACTTGGTATAGTTTTATATGTTGTAATAGGAGTGGTGGGGCTGTGTCCCCAGCACCCCGGCCACCTGCTAGCTTATGCCCCGAAATAATTACACGGACACTGTATTCTTTTAAAACACTCCTTGGCCCATTAGCTCTAGCCCTTACTGGCTAATTCTGATATCCCGATCAACCCATCTCTAATAAACTGTGTAGCACCGGTCTTACCTGGAAAGATTCAGCATGTCTGACCTAGTGGCTTGCTTCATTGCGTGCATCTGCCCGGGGGAGGGGAGCATGGCCTCTGCTCCAGAGAGCAGAGCTGTCGAGTCTGAGCTCACTTCCTCTTCCTCCCAGCATTCTGTTCTGCCTACTCCACCCACCTAAGGGATGGCCTATCAAAATGGGCCAAGGCAGTTTGTTTATTACCAATGACCTTCCTCCATCATTTATATAGCCATGACTCAATATTGCATCTTAGTATATGTTTATATTTCCCTCAATGAAAAGGTTCAGAGCACACTAGTAAATCTTTAGGGTAAGAAAAGATAAAAATATAAAAATATAAAAAGATAGATTATTACATACATACTTATTTATTTTTTATAACTTAGCAGATGTTTTTCTGAGTACTTAAATATTTCTTAGCTATCTACTGTACTTATAAGTTTTTTCAAATTGTCACAAATCTTGAAAAATAAACTCTTGTAGCAATGTCCCATCCCAGTACTGTTGAACACTGATCCCCCTCCTATACTTCCCATGTCTTCAGCTACTTTAAACTGCGATGTAAATTCGGTGTTTAAAAGCTTCTCTAATGTTCTTCAGTTCAGGAATTGTTGTGCCATAGTAAACATTCTCCTAAGTTCTGCATTTTTATTTGAATCCCAATCATGCATTAGATTCCATTTCATGACTGCTCCATTGCCATTGAAATTCCATTGTCATCACCTAATGCCAATGGAACATTGTGGCAAAATGGAGTTTTATATCTTCTATTTTTATTTTGGATTTTGTCCTGTCAATTGGTCCTTTGCCTTGCTTTTAAAATTCATACTAAATTGCAGACTTTCATCTGCGGAACACTGTAGGAGCTCAGATGATGTGTTTGTGTTATTTTCTGTATCTGAGGAAGCCAAATCTTTCATTTCACTTCTCAGAGAGTACGGTTGAGGATTTTAATACAGAAATTATGCTAAATTTAAGGAAGCTGTGTACTTTAGTCTCTAAAGTTAAAACTCTTGAGTTTTCTCCAGTCTTCTCATTAGCTCTCTTCTGGGCTTCCCAGTGGATTTCTAGCTAGCTTCATACACTCAGGTTCAGGAATGCCCTCAGCTCCTAAGAGGGGCAGGAGCCATCTTTGATCTAAGAGTTTTTCTCCCTCCAGAATTTTCCCTGGTGATTTCTACCTCAGCAGATCTTCACTTCCGTCAACAGATTTTTCGTCTATATTTCATCTATATTTTATGTATTTTATTTATATTTTATGGTAGAGAGGACTGCTGACTGGCTGCTAACTGCTGTTTCCCCAATCAAAAGTGAAAGTCACTAACTTAAAAGCTACAAACGGATATATATATATATATATAAATGCCCTTTTCTAGTTAAAACAATATTTTATGTAGTTAATATTTGTGCAAATTTAACAATAGCTAGACTATTTCTGAAGCTTTATTATTATAATCTTGTACTTCCTTCTGGGATTATCTTCATTTCATATACATATATATGTATGTGTTTGTATGTGTATGTGAAAATAATATGTGCACTATATATATGAAAATATGCATAACAAATATAAATAATACATAATGCATGTGAGATATGTATGATGATCTTGTGAAATATACATAGTTCACATGCTATAATATAATACATATAAATATGTGCATGAAACTCAAATAAAAATATATAATATATGCATAAAATATGCATGAAAATACACATGGCACATATAAATATGCCTAGCACACATATGAAAATGTGTATAACACATGGGATGATATGCATAATACATATGAAGATATACATGATATGAAGGTATGTACAATGACCATGTGAAATATACATAATACATATAAAAATATGCTCCACACACCTATTAAAATGTGTATAGTGCATGTGAAAATACCCACAACACATATAAGGATATGCAATACAGTCAAGTGAAAAAACACATAATACATATAAAAATTGAAAATATGTAGGACAAACATGAAAATATATAGCACATGTGAAAATAAATAAAACCTACATGACTCATGAAATGTACATAACATATATGAAGACATATATTACAATTGCATGAAAATATAAATAAAACAATATAAATATATGCATACACCTGTGAAGATATGTAGAACACACATTAAAACAAACAGAACACATATGAAAATATTCATGGTTGTACTCTAAGGGCATACATAGCAGTCTTGTGAAACTGTACAAATACGTGGTTATCTTTAAAGAAGTGACTTGCAAATACAGCTAAGCAACTACATCTCCTGTTGGGAAGTAGACAATGCTTCTAGGTGCTAATCATGTGGGATATCTAAAGGAAAAACAAATGCCTATAATAAAAAAAGATGAGTGACTATCAAGTACCAACTATTTCTCCTAAGCCAGGAAAATCTCAAGCTCAGATTCAGGCACAGAACTGTGTGCTTGTGTCCTTATCGGAGGGCTCTGCTGTTCGTTAGCAGCAGGAGGCTGTGCAGCATCGCACTCCAGCTTCTTGTTTCAGTGAAGTCAGACCTAATGATGCTGCTCCTTAAAGTGCAGCCTAATCTGTGTTAATAGAGTGCAGATTTTTATGGAAGCTGTAATAACTACACAGAAATTGATACTGATTTGAATCAGTACCCGGCTTGTTAATTGTAAAGCTTTTTCCATAAAAAGGAAATTATTTAATAACTGAATTTTGCCCATTATGGTGTTTTATTAAAAGCGAGTTGAGTGCTCCCCTGGTATCTAAGGCGGGACATAAGCATCGCTGTGCCTGTGGGAGAACTCGGTCTGTGCGCAGAACTTCCAGACAGGATAGCTGGGAGCTCCTGAAGAAGCTTACTTTTTCCTCCATAATTTGTATATGTAAACTGTGTTTTGAACTATTTTGGATATGGTGAAGGCAGTTTCTTAAGGAATAGAGCAAGAACTCAATATCTTCATGCCCACCCATAAGATCAATGAAGAAACTAGGACTTTGTTCTTCAAGCTCAGATGCCCTTCGGCTCCCTCAGTGTAGAGTAAACATTACAACTTATTTTTTCCATTATCCATTCCATTTGAATGACCTTAGACAAAAAGCTCACTGACAAAACATCGCCCCATAGTGTAAGATTTTATAAGCAACATCAGAAAAATACAGTCCATTAAAGAAAAGCAGGGAGTGAGGAATAAGAACGGTTTACCTAGAGAAATACCAACTTTTACAATAACCACAAACAGCATATTGTCACTACCGAACCTTCATTCAGCAACTGATGGAAGCAGATGAAGAGATACACAGCTAAGCACTGAGCCAGAATTCTAGAGTACAGTCAGAGAAAGAGGGGAAGAATAATTTGAGCAAAGGGGTCAAGACTGTGATGGGGATACTCACTGAAAGAGCTGACCTGACCTAGTAGGCACTCACTGACTCCTGACTGACCTAGATCTAAACTAGACCCTCTCAATGTGGGTGACAGTCGTGTACCTTGGGAAGTTTGTGGGACCACTGGCCGTGGGAGCGGCATTTATCCCTGGTGCATAAACTGCCTTTTTGGAGCTCATTCCCTATGGAGGGATCCCTTGCTCAGCTTAGATAGAGGAAGGACGGCCTGGGTCCAGCCTTAAGGGATTTAACAGGCTTTGTGACTCAGCCTGAACATGGGTGGCAACATCTCTTTGACTAGAGATGCCAGCTGAATAAGAGGAAAGAAGAAAGAGCCAGCTGAATTAAAGAATTCCTAGTTCCCAGTTTCCAGTCTCACTGAGACTAGCCAAAAGCTCACATCTGACTCCTTGCTACAAGTTGCTTCTGCCACTGCGACTATCTTGCCTAGATGGGCGATTACCTCAAATAAGCCCTTTGCAATTCATTCCCTTTTTGTCAGGTCGTTGCAGCATGAAAAATAACTGTGCTAGTCAGGGTTGTCCAGGGAACAGAGCTGACGGGGGAATACGTATTACAGAGGAGGTTTTACTAGTTTGGCTTCCCATGACAGGATCTGGGTCGTACAACAATGCCTGTGTGCACTGCAGAGACACAGAAACAGTCTAAATAGGCAGCAGCTAGTACTAAAGGCCTAGAGCATTCCTGAAGAACCATGATCTAGAGCCAAGGCAGCCCGTCCTGATGTCAGAAAAGGATATCTGTGGCAGAAACATAATGATACCCTCACCAGAACCAAGCAGAGGAGCAGATATCAAGTTTTGTTTTTTAACCTTCCTGATATCTGGACCACCATCAGAAGGTGTCACTCAATGTAGGGGAGGGACTTTATCTTAGTTAATGTTTTCTAGAAGACCCAGAGGAATATCTCTCATTCCAATCAAGTTGGTAACCATGATAAACTGTCATAGTACCCGTAAGAGCATGTTAAGATCATCTCTGCAGAATCCCATGTAGTGGATTTGCCCTCTGTGGGCACTGACTTTGGAATGTTGTCTGGAGCTCAGCCTGAAGACTGGCAGCTTAGGAACCACACAGCACATTGATCTTTCCGCCACATTTATGTCATCAGCCAGATCAGCATTGAAGTGTCACCTTGCAATGTCATTGACTGGGAATTGCTATTCTCATTTCTATGACAAAATGCTTGACAAAACAAGATTAGGGGAAGAATTTATTTTGGCCCAATATTTCGGGAGATTCAATGGTCATCCTAGAATATAAGGCATAGTAATGGAAAGTAAATATTCCAGTCTACTTAGAATTTCTGGTAACATCGCGTAAACAGACATAGAAGCTGAACAGAGCAGGTTACCATGGCCTCTCTTGGCCAATAAATGTCATCCAGGTCCCATTGAAGTTCCCATCATCTTACAAAATATCTCCTAGTTTGCTTCAAAGTGTCGCCACACACCGGTCTCTTGGAGACATTCCATGCTTAAATCATTACTGACAGGGTCCTCTACTAAGCACTGTTGATAGGAACAGAGCTTCTTGAAAGATCTTGAGCTCCCATGTTTTCAGCTTGATTCTTTCTCTGGTCTTCAGAGCACCTCAGAAGGTGAGATCACAAAGAACCTTCAAAAAAAAAATCTTGATAATCTAGGAAACATCCATGCCTGTCTCTGATTTTCACTCTAGTCGTCACGGACCCAAATGACCACTCCATGTGAGGTTCTGTACCAATTAGGGGACACAAAAGTAATACTACCTTACCCTCCTAAGGTGGTTATTTTTTTTTGTTAAGTGATCTACAAAAATGTTGCAGGTTCATCACATTTTGTATCAACTCTTCTGTGGGTGAATAGTTTGTCAGGTTGAAGGAGGAAGTATAGACTAAAACTACTTAGTCTTGGAACTTGCTAAAGTCAATTCATCCCTGAGTCCTTCTTCTGTTTTATCTGTCTCTTTAAATTACAATCTTAATCAGACTGGTGTCGTGGATATTGTAATTTTGTCTACTCTCTACCACCATGACTTGCCTATGTGTATGCTCCCCAAAGACCACTTATATATAGTATCTAATATTGAGTCTGTCCTTTTCTCTTCCTGACCAATGCTTTCTATTGTATTCATTCATGACAGTGAAAAGTCTCATTTTCTAAGTTGTAGGCAGCATGTCAACCATTCCCATATCTTTGTCATATGATCACATATCACTCTTCTTAATCTAACCACTGCCTCTTTTGTACAGAGAAAATATCCTTTGTGTTTCATATTTTATGTTTATTTGTTTTTTTTTGCTGAGCAGGTAGTTTCTGTCAAATAATTAATAAGTTGATATGTGTGTGTGTGCTGTGTGTGTGCACTGTGTATGTGTGAACTGTGTGTGTGTCTGTATATAGATGGAGGAGGGGGATCAGAGGAAATAATTTGTATGTGTATGATTTTTTAAAACTCTTAAAAGTAAAAATCAGTAAGATTTGATGCTGGTTCCACATTTGATATACGGATGAAGATAAAAATCATGATAGGCTGTTGAATGGTTATCTGTTTGTAGTTTGGCTTCAAATATATGGCTCTAAAATCTAAAATAGATACATCACCCAGTGTAGTTCAGATAATTGATTCATAAGTCTGCTACATCAGGCAGGTTTTGATGATATCTTTATAAATAGGCCCCAGCTTTCCAATGCCTGATGCTATCTCCAATACTGACATGAAAGGCATTTAGAGGGTGGAATGTGCTACCAATATATCGTGTATTCTAGACACAGATCAGGAGGTCCATTAACTGCTTAAGGCATAAAGATCCATTGTCACTGAATGGAAACAAATTGAACAATAGTACAAGAAATGCATTTATAATTATGTTTTAAATAGGGAATGGGAATAATATTTCAAATGCTGAGAAATAAAAGTCTGAGCCAATTTAAGATGCTTAGAACAAAATAAAAATGAAAACACTTTTAAGGGTTAGAAAGTCTAAGACATAGTCAGGAGGGTAGCCTGCTAATTTTGTTTATCATCCAAGGTCTAATGTAGAATTCATACTTTTTAAGATGATTCAATTCAATACCCTTTAATAAAGACAAAGCTCTCCCACAAAATATAATATCTTATAAACTGAAATAAAAATAAACCTATTGTGGGATAGTCTTTTTGTACACTGTGAAAATGTGTCTTTGCAAAGGTGCCTTCTGACTGATGTAAGAAAAAGATAAATAGTCAACAGCTAGGCAGGAGAGGTTAGATGGGACTTCCAAGAGAGAAATGAACTCAGGGGGATGAATCTAGGCGTGGGAGAGATGCCAGTGAGACACAGAGCAAGCTAGAC
The DNA here is from genome assembly GCA_963919715.1 of Microtus obscurus. NCBI lineage: Eukaryota > Metazoa > Chordata > Mammalia > Rodentia > Cricetidae > Microtus > Microtus obscurus. The sequence continues at coordinate 2,637,493 of CAWTZC010000453.1, read as the reverse complement.
TTCTAAAATGGAAGAAAGGTTGTAGTAGGAGTGGCGGGCTGCGTTCCTGCCCAGCTCACGCATGGCTAGCTTTACCCAAAATAATTACATGGAAACTGGATTCTTTTAAACACTGCTTGGCCCATTAGCTCTAGCCTCTTACTGGCTAACTCTCACATCTTGATTAACCCATTTCTAATGAGTGTAGCAACACGAGGTGGTGTCTTTCTTACCAGGAAAGATTCTAACCTGCATCCATCTTGGAGAGGAGAGCTATGATGTCTGCCTCACTTCACTTCTTCCCAGCATTCTGTTCGGTCTACTCCACCCATCTAATTTTCTGTCCTCTCAGGGCCAATGCAGATTCTTTATTAACCAATGAAAGTAACACATAGACCATCCTCCATCAAAAGGTTAAACACACACACACACACACACACACACACACATATGGCAGAACATAGATTAATAGAAACAGGCTAATTTAAGTTCTAAGAGCTAATTGGAAACAAACCTCAGCTAAAGGCTAAACTTTCATAATAAATTATGTCTCTGTGCCATTATTGGGGAGAAAGCTTACTACATATGCCTCAAATTTAAAAGCTCATTTATGGAAGTCTATGGTCAATGTCCTATTTATGCTATAATGTTGAAGGCATTTCCCCTTATATCAGTAAGATAACCAGGGTACCTCATCAGTCAAGTCTGTTCTTCATGGAAGTAGAGCTCTATCCAGAGCAACAAGTAAAGGAAAGAAAGTAAAAACCACCAAAACACTAAAGACTTGATTGTCTGATCCAGATCATATGACCATATTCTGTGAAGACACAACAAAAATATCCTTGAAAAAGTAAAATACTTAACCAAAGCACTGAATCTCACCCACTGAAACTGCATACCAACAATAGAGCTAATGAAAGACATAACTCAAGAAGAAAGGTCTAGTTTGGATTCAAGACTTATATTGTTAAATTATCAACACTGCCCAAAGTAGTCTGAAAATTAAATGTTGTTTCCAATAAAAAAATTCCATTAGGGTTCTTTTTAATTATTTAAAATTTATGTGAAATATAAAAATCTCAGAAAAGTCATAGTGTTTGAGAAAGACAAAGCAAGTAGAGTTAGAGTTTCCAATTGCATAATATGTTCTAAAGCATGGCAATTGCAAAATATGGTACTCGCTTAACTGGACACAAGGAGTAGAAGAGAGGGCTTGGAAGTGAAAACATACATACACAATCATTTGGTCTTCAGAGATGATGTGGAATTTTCCTCTGTATGCTGTGATTACCATTGATTAATAAAGAATATGCATTGGCCTGTGATAGGGCAGAGTAAAGCTAGGCAGGAAATACCAAACTGCATGCTGGGAGAGAGAAGGTGGAGTCAAGGCAAGCCATGGAGTCTCCAGAGGAAACAGACACAAGCTGCCAGCCAAAACCTTGCCAGTAAGCCACGAGTCTCATGGTAAAATGTAAAATAATAGAAATGTGTTAAGCAAAGTTATAATAGTGAGCCAATAAGACACTAGAGCTAATAGGCCAAGCAGTTATTTAATTAATACAGTTTCTGTGTGGTTATTTCGGGGTTGAGCAGCCAGGAACAAGCAAGCAGCCTAAAACAACACAGAGAGTACATTAAGAGGTAAACAGCCAGTGGGAAAAGGAGCTTTATTCATAATGGTGATAGAAGATCTGGATGACCAACATAAAACCACATAAACTCAAATTCTTATTAAATGCTATATTCCAATCTAATTCCTATAGAATAAAAATACATGTTAGACTTCATTTGTCAGAATCCAAGGAGGAGGCATGGGAGCAAATGCTATGATATTGGCCTTGACAGATCCCAGTCATGACCACAAAACCACAGATAAGGAAACAGACAGAAAACATTACCACATCGTTCTGAAAGGTTATGCAGGGCAAAGGAAAGAACAGGTTATCGAAGGATTACAGAATTAGAGATAAGTGCACACAAATAATTTTATGCTAAGAGGTCAAGTCAGAAAATATGTAAGAAACATTGACAACTCAATAACAAATCAACAAAACATACACCTTTGTTAAAAAAAAAACTAGCAAAGAACTTAAAGAGAAATTTCAAAGGAAGTTATCTATATGGTTGTCAGGTACATGGAAAGGCATAGAACATCACCAGTTGTCAAGGAGATGTAAACCAGGAGATATCAGCTGACATCTGCTCAAATGATTCTTAGAAACATTTTGAAAAATAATATCTAATGAAAATATCAAAATATTCAGAACGCTTTGCACTAAAAATGGTAATATGAAATGACTAAACTTTTATAGGAATTTGTATGAAAATTCCTAACTGAAGAACTACAGGAAAAGCTTCAGGAGACATCTGTACTCTACACTCCTTGCAGCACTGTTCCACTTAGCATGCCTGATAGGAAACACATCCATCAACCGAGCTATGAGTGAGGAAGATATGGCACTTACAAACAATGAAATGTCACTCAACTTTAACAAAGAATGGGATTCTACTATTTCAGCACCATGGATCAATGTAGAAGACATTGCACAAGGTGAAATGAATCAAACACTTAGGACAAATGTCACATGATTCTTCTGGTTGTGAGGAATCTAAAGAAGCCAAGTTTACAGAAGAAGAAAAGATGCTGGTTACACTGGGCTACAGAAACAGGGAAATGGAGAGTAATACCATTAACTGGAGGTGCCAGGTACATATTTTGAATGAATCCTACAGGTTTTTCTGCCCCACATGGGCCTTGTGCTTACTGTTGCAAAAATTTTTTAAAAAAAGCACTAATAGGGTATATTTCACATTAACTGGCTTTTCAATTTCATGTAAAGTTATATTTTCTGAACCAATAATAATTGACTACTGTTTTCCCTCCATTTCTAGTCATTATTATCAGTTTTCCTTACTGGTTATGTTTCTCGTTTTTTTCTCCAAAGATTTATTTTTAAAAACTTTGAATCACCATAGAGAAACATATTTACTTCTGTTCTTTTTTATTTTGTTTCAATTTTAGTAACCATCAATTAAATATAATTAGACAATGCAATGTATGTTGTAATTCTATAAATACATATGAAATAATTTAATTAATATTAAATATAATTTTGTAGCAAATTATATGAGATAAAATGCAATTTACATTTAACTCTATCAATTATTCTGGACTGCAAAGACAGGACAACATAGTGAAATCAATTTGTGCATATATACTTCTCTTAGTAAATATGTTTTAGCATGCTTGTGTGCCTATTCTACGCCAAATAATATAAAATTCAATAGGAATTAAAATGTTGTACAACTGTAGAGGTGGCTCTGAGGCTCTGAGTATGTAGTGCTCTTTAAGAGGATAAAATTTTAGTTCCCAGAACTCATGTTGGGCGAGTCACTTCACCTATACCTCCCATTCAAGGGGATCTGATGCTATCTTCTATCCTCTCAGCTCACCTGCACTCATGCCCACACACAAAATACATCATTTAAAATAATTAAAGTAAATTCAATGTATTTAAGTGTCTCTTTCAGGGGCTGGAGGGATGGCTCGGTGGTTAAGAGCACTTGGCTGCTCTTCCTGATCCTGAGTTCTATTTTCAGCAGCCATATGATGGCCACAGCTATCTGCAATGGGATTGGATTCCTTCTTCTGGTGTGCATGAAGAAAGAGCTCATATATATATATATATATATATATATATATATATATATATTGAATAAATAAATCTTACAAATGTCCCATCATTTATTTTATGAATTAGTAAAAGAAACAGACAAAAGAGCCACAGATAATTAAATCTGATCAGATGATAATAAGCAAGTTATTATACAGATTATGCTCTTTGAAGAAAGAATGATCCAAGCTTCATGACTAGTCCAATATGCATATGACTTTCTAAGTGCTATGCAGAAAAGAAGGCACACCAGACAATCTACATGTGGCAGGTGTAACTTCTACCATTAAAGATGGTTGCCTACTCTTAATATAAAATTTCCACTTAGAATGCTTTCAGGTCTAATCGCCTAATAATTCAAGGGTATTATTTAGCTAAATCTCCAGCATCTGGAACGTGTTGAAAACTACGGAATCTTTGAGTACAGTATCCTATTTTCACCCTCTATACATTTGACATTATATCTACCCACTTAGCTCACACACTGGTAATGAACATTCTTCATTGTTCTCAACGCTAACAAAGGGCATGATGCTTGTATTTATTTTCGTTATTTTACAACTCTCTTCCTTTTTCTTTTTTCTTCTTAAATGAATTCATGTAAGAATTAAACTTCCTTCTTATCATTTTAAAAGATATTTTTTCTCAAATCTGCTTGTTTTTCCCCCTTTTTCTTTCTTTGTTATCCCACTATTTGTCAGCCATTGAAATTTCCACCTCTGATGAGAGACAGGTTCACTGATGTACTGCCAGTATTTAATTTTAAAATATATGAATTCAGGTGTTTGCATGCACATATCTCATGTGTATACTTGTCCATTTATGTTAGTTTTATTCTGAAACATATGTTTTTGATTTTTTTTAAATTTTAAACATAATTTTTATTGATTCTTTGGGAATTTCACATCATGCAACAAAATCCCACTCATTCCCCAGGGCTTCAATATCTGCCCTTCACACTTATAGTGACCCTCCCCAAAACATGGAAAAATAGTAAAAATAAAATGAAAATATTAATATTAATTTAAAAGCAAACAAAAACAAGCAAAGCAAAACAAACAGCAAACAAACAACAAAAACCTACTTCCCTCCTCTACTTCTCACCTCTCCATCACCTCTTTATTCATCTTAGTAGTATAGGGAGATGTCGTGTACACCCTTTTGTACAAACAGCTTTACTTGCAAATTTTGGTTGTATAATGAATTGTTGGTCTGATTCAAGGCTCCCGGCTTGCTCGACCCTCACTGAATCCCCTCTTGGATATCCAGCTATTGCCCTGAATCATAGAGATCCTGCATCTATGGTTCTGAAAGGCCAATCCCTTCACATGTTCTAGCAGATCATATATGTGGTTCAACATATGGTTTGTGTGTACCCCCGTGCTAAGACAGCAATGGACATCAGCACAACCCCCAAGTGAATTGTTGAAATTGGGGGCGGCGCGGCTGTACCCCTGTACCTGGCCGCCCACATGGCCCAGCTTATGCCCCGAAATAACTACACGGAAACTGTATTCATTTAATCACTGCCTGGCCCATTAGTTCCAGCCTCTTATTGGCTAGCTCTTGCACCTGGACTAGCCCATTTCTGATAATCTGTGTAGCACCCCATGGTGTGCTTACCGGGGAGATTCTAGCCTACATCCATCTTGAGTCGGAGCTTCATCGCGTGTGTGCCTCAGAGAGCTGGGCCATCCTGTCTGCCCGCTAGACAGGAGGCTGCTGTCTCTGAGCGGAGCTGCGTGCTTCTCTGAGCTCACTTCCTCTTCCTGTCCGTATACTATTCTGTTTACTCCACCCACCTATTTTCTAACCTATAGGACCAGTCAAGCAGTGTCTTTATTTTAACCAATGAAATCAACAGATTGATAAACAGATTGATATATGACACTCCCACATCACTTCCCCTTTTTTTGTTTAAACAAAAAGGAAAGGCTTTAACTTTAACATAGCAAAATTACATAAAACAGTTATCAAGTAAAATTACAATAATCTTTATCATAACTAAGGAAAAGTATAACTATAACTAACTATTCTTAATTCCATCAAAGACAGAAAGATACAATATTACCTCAGCAAACAAGAAAAAAGCAACCTTTAAACTCTAGAAATGACAGAGACATCTCGCTGCCTGTACAGTCACCCAAAGTTCCTCTGTACCGTTGGGGCATCCATCTTCGGCCTACAGGCCCATAGTTTTCAGCAGACATTCCATAAAGCAGGAAATTTCAAAGGCAGTCACTATCTGCTTGTCCTGAAGAATGTCTTGCAGACTCTTTCATGAATCAGGAACCCCGAAAGATCATCTCACCTTTAGGCAAGTTCAGTAGTCTCCAGGCAAGAACAGTTTCTTGTCCAAATGGCTATCAAACTCCATAAGGATCCTCTTCGATGCCCATCTTCTTCCTGAAGTAGATTGGTGCTGCCAGGAGCAGACATGTCTCATTGTCATGAAAAACCCTAAGTTATTAAAACATTAAATGTCCTATTCTGTAATCTTTGAAAGATATGAAGAATGCCTATCTAAAATTTATCAATGTACATCTAGAAAATCTTAACTAACATGACTACAAGCTTGACTATTATTGATTATCCATTAACAACCTATATACATTACATTTTTAAGTGAACTACACAATCACTACACCTAATCAAGATCAGAAATACATATACATATAACAAAATTGACCTTAAATTTAAATCACTAAAGCAAAATCCATATCAATGTAAATTATTCATACCTATACCATTTCCCCCTTTAAATGTAAAAAAAACACTTATAAACCATATTTGGGAACATGGGCGCAGTTATCTCTCCAAACTGCTTCCTGCTGAATGGGGGCGTTGTTAATTAGGTCTTTCATGGTATAACCTGTGTGCTGGTTTCATCTTAGTTGGCAGTTGAGCGAAGCGATTTTCTGAAGGCATTCACAGCAACCCTTCAGGGGGCGTGGTCCATCATACCATATGGGAATAGAAGAAATGAACAGGGTCTCATCCTCTGTGAAAACAAAACAAGAAACTCCTTTCCAAAGTATTGTGTCCTTAGATCCAAATTTCAAAGTCAAGGCATTTTCACAATATTTATGTTGGGTTAGTTTAGCAGCATTTATAAGCAAATACCGTTTGGCATCTGTTGCTCCTTCCTCAGCATTCAAACAATTCAAAGAGAGCATAATAGCATACAGTATCAAGATTCTCTGTGTATTTTCCATCTTTGTGCGCTTTATTTTAACTCTATTTCGTTTATTTTTACTTTTAACTCTTTGCTTTTTTGACCTGGACACTGTAGACCAGGCTGTTCTTGAACTCTCAGAGATCCGCCTGTCTCTGCCTCCCAGGCACTGGGATTAAAGGTGTATGCTACTACACCTTGAACTCACAGAGATCTGTTTGTCTCTGCCTTCTAGGCGCTGGGATTAAAGGCATGTGCTACCACACTTTGAAGTCACAGAGGTGAATCTCCCTCTGCATCCCAAGTGTTGGGATTAAAGGCGTATACTACCACAACCAACTTCTCTTTTTCTTTCATTTTTTTTTCTTAAGAACTTACTTTTAGCTTACATATATTTTTAACACACTGTAAACCATTTAAAAATTTTCTTTATCTTTGAATCTCTTTTTACTGTATCTCTCTCTGTTTTTCTGACCACATAGGTCTTTAATTTACCAAGCAATCTCAGTAGGACTAAAGGCGTGGCTTTGCCAGCTAGATCCAGTCCATTCCTTAGCTTTCTGCCATTCCAAACTTGTGGTTGAGGTACCGGCCAGAGCCGTGTTCAGTGCCACAAGTCTACAGTGTTTCAAGGTCCCTGCCAGCAATTAAGCTGCAACAGACAACACTCAAGTCCTTTCTCTGTAGTCAGCCCTCCTGCTTCAGTCAGAGTTTGCCCTGGCAGGACGGCCCAGAAAGCCGGCATTTTTAAATGGCGCAGCTTTTTTTTCTGCTACGGCTGAAAACCGAAAAGCATGCGTTCAGCTTTTCGTCAATACCGTTTCAGTGTTTCGTGGCAGGACCTCTTAATGAGCTGCAGGGTTTTGCAGCTAAAGCTGAGTCAGGAAGCCTCTCTTAGCTGAGATCGCTGCTTGCCTCTAGCAAGCAGAGCAGCCCTGAGAAACTGCTGCTACCAAGAAACCAAACATGCTTTACTCTTTCCCAAGCTTTCTCAGACTTTCTGTGGATTCAGTTGTCCACACGTTGGGCAGCCATCTGTTGAAATTGGGGCGGCGCGGCTGTACCCCTGTACCTGGCCGCCCACATGGCCCAGCTTATGCCCCGAAATAACTACACGGAAACTGTATTCATTTAATCACTGCCTGGCCCATTAGTTCCAGCCTCTTATTGGCTAGCTCTTGCACCTGGACTAGCCCATTTCTGATAATCTGTGTAGCACCCCATGGTGTGCTTACCGGGGAGATTCTAGCCTACATCCATCTTGAGTCGGAGCTTCATCGCGTGTGTGCCTCAGAGAGCTGGGCCATCCTATCTGCCCGCTAGACAGGAGGCTGCTGTCTCTGAGCGGAGCTGCGTGCTTCTCTGAGCTCACTTCCTCTTCCTGTCCGTATACTATTCTGTTTACTCCACCCACCTATTTTCTAACCTATAGGACCAGCCAAGCAGTGTCTTTATTTTAACCAATGAAATCAACAGATTGATAAACAGATTGATATATGACACTCCCACATCAGTGAATCAGGTCTATGGACCCAGATATGGTCATCAGCAAGTGCTTCGTCCCAGTTGTTGCCATGGCCCTGGGGAAGCAGTGCGGACTTCTCAGATTGGAATGAACAGGCTGCCATAAGGTTATGGTGTTTTTAATTTTGGAAGTAATTTCTTAACAAAAACTTGTAGTTTATAATGATTAAAAGTCCATAATAAGTGTTTTAAAGCAGATTATTGGTCATCTATTTGGGAAATGTCAACATGAGTTCCCATGTTGGCCAACTTTTATATAGTTTAACTGAATCTATTTTACTGTTTCACTGAATTATGGATTCTGACAGCAACTCAAATCTGCAACTTTAGCCTTAAAGTGCACTTGAGTAAAGAAATATCCTTCATACTTTCTCTTTCTACTTCTATTTTTTTTTGTTTTGGTTTTAATTTTAATTTTGGGGCAATTATTTATTTATTTACTATGACATTTTGTGGGCCATGGCACATGTGGAGGTCAGACGAAAGCATGTAAGAGATGATTCTGTCCTTCTACCTTGTGGCTCCCAGGTCAGAATTCAGGTCACCAGACTTTGTGGCCGGCACCTTTTCCAACTGAGCCATCTGACCAGCCCTGTTATAATGAAGATTTTTGCTCTGTTTCACCATATTAATAACTATGAAGATGAATAATTTTGATATATTGATGTGAGTATCAGATTTACTTCTCATTCACTTAAATGGTTTTACGTCTCAAATTGAAGCCTATATCAAGATATGTTATATGAAAAAAGAATCTATTTCCTATTCTTTTTATTTATTCTTCTCATAAATATATCCAAACCACAGTTTTTCTCCCTCCACTTATCCCAGCCCTCCCCCGCTTTTGCCCAGATCTGCTCTTTCTCATTTCCCTTAAGAAAAAAAAAGGAAACCTCCCAAAGGTATCAACCAAACACAGCATAAGTTACCAGGCTAGAAGCAATTCCTTATAATGTTAAGCCTGGATGCAGCAACCCAGTAGGACAAAAAGCTCCCAAAAGCAGGCAAAAAAAGAGTCTGAGACAGCGGTTCGCTCTGTTAGGAGTCCCACAAGAACCCCAAGCTCCACAACCATGCCCATATACTCAGAGGACCTAGCTCAGACCCCTGCAGGCTCAGTGATTGCCTTGCCGCTTCAGGCTCTGAGATCCCCTATAAGCTCTGTTTAGCTGATACTGTGGGCCATGTTTCTGTGGCCCGCTCAACCCCTCTGGCTCCTGCAACCCTTCCTCCTCCTCTTCTGTGAGGTTTCCTGAACTCCAATGAGAGGGACCTGTTGGAGATTTCTAATGTCGGTTATCTCCTCTGCATAATGTTTGACTGTGGGACTCTGTATCTGCTCCTATCTATTGCAGTAGGAAGCCTCTCTAATGAAGACTGGGGTAGGAATCAATCTATGAGTATAGAAGAATATCATTAGGAAGAATATTTTCATTGAAAGAAAAAATGAGGGAAAAAGAAAATAAGAGCATTTCTAGCAGAAGTAAACATGAATGTAAGTTATATAGCTTAAAAAATAATCACCATGTAAGTTGATTCCATATCCTCACCATTGTGAAAAATGCTAAAATGAAAATGGAAGATTAGGGATCACTTCAAATTACTGATTTATTTCCCTTTGGGTCTACACCCGTATTTGTATGTACGTGAAATTCACGGTTCCTATTGTGATGCTTTGGTTTTTAAGTATTCCCAGAGTGATTTTTACATCTCTGAACTAATTAGCATTTTATTAAATGAGCAGATGGCCCATATTTTCAATTGTAAATAGTTTATGGCCTCGAACATAAGCCTATACTCAAAAAGACTCTAAGATGATTTTATATATGTTTAAAGATACTATTTTTCTAGTTATGGAATACTCTTAGTGGGCCTAAAAGTCATAACCGTACTTGCAGGTATCACTCTCTGAGTCTTCATTCATTTTTGGTAGCCTTGACCTCTGCACTTAACTGTCCCAGACTTGCTGACAATTCCATGTCACCATGGTGACATCTAATTCATTCATTTCTCCTTTGAAGAAACATATGCTTAATATGAAACTTGTGTTTATTAATAAAATAAATTTCATATCCAAAATGATGAAAACAAATCTTTTTGGTAGCTTATATATTTTAAAATTATGAGGGAATTTTCCTTTTCCTATGAAATAATATCTTGTCATGATACAGTATATTTCAAATTTATGGCATGCCTTTTTCTTTGAGAATTTAAAATACTTTAAATAATTTGGGCCTTGCCTGATTCCTCCAGAATTGTGGAGTATGACTGATAACTGCCTTTAGAATCTCTAATAGCTAAATTACAATTATTATGCAAAGTCCTACAATAGACAGTTATATGGATTGTTAAATGACTTTGCCTTTTTTGCAAACTATAATCATTTTCCTTTATTAGCTGAAGGATTTTATAATTTAAGGAAGATGAGAAACCTATAAGTCACGCTTTCAAATAAGGAACAAGGATATTGCAAACATTAAATTCCCCCATAAAAATGTTAAGGCATCATTAAACTAGGTTCAGATTAATACAATTCAGTCAACTCTAGATAGATATCTCCCATAATCAGCTGAAACAAAACCTACTGATCTAAGATGTAAAATATTTTACTACAGCCAATTTATAAACCTATAAAACATACAGGTATCATTCAACCTCTTTATTAATAGTGCATGCCTTGTATTAAATCAAAACCATTTTAAGGACCCCTCCCCTTTGGTGATGCCGTCTTCAGCTGTTGGCCCTCATTATGTCACTGAGGCTCATCCACAGTGAATGACAGCATCCTTTTTTCACTAGAAGCTGCACAGGCTATTCCAGGCCCAGTGACAGAGCTTAACATCCTTTGAGATTTATAGACATATTTCCTACCCACAGCTTATAACACTTCATAGGCTAATGTTGATGCATTTGTTTTTCTGTGGATAGAAACTTTTCTTTCATGTTGAAAATTTGAAGCTTCTTATTTTTAAAGTTTTTTGAGTCATTTTATTATTTATCATTTTCTTATGGTTAGCTTTAGTCCCAAGAAAATGATACTGGTGAATCTTCAAGTTGTAGAGATGTTGACTTTGCTTGGAGGCTTTCCTATTTATCCTCTTTTTCTCCAGCAAGAAAGTCATGCAGATCATGTTAACTGAGTTGCTGAAGATTTTAATGAATTATCCTTTCTTGTTAGCTTACTTCCCAAGAACAGATTCTATATAATATCATCTTGTATCACAAAAGGAAGTCTGGAACTAGGTGCAAATCTTGTGGGGGTAACTCATCTCTGTTTGTCCTGAAATCAACAGAGATTCCAAATTTTGGAACTTGCAATCACCCAAGTTACTCATAAACCTACTCATAAACCACAGATTATACAGGAAATCCTTACCTGGTGCCACTGAACAGTGCAATGTGAGCTGACAAGAAATCCTCATGGCAGGATATAAAAATGATAGAAAATGTTGAAGGTCTGTCTCCTCTAACATGGATTTTTGTGTCGTATTTTTAATTGATCACATTTACTGAGAGTCAGATAACAGACCCCTAAAGTCCAGTGGTCGGGGCTTATGGAAAAATTTTAATTTGATAACAAGAAAAGGTAATTGTCAATGTTTTAAAGATGTCTCTGTAAAGAAAATAATCAATGTAATACTTTAGATATCAATCTAATAAATAGTAAATCATTATTTCTAAAAGAATACCATAAAAAGACTTTGAAAATATGAGACCTTGTTCTTATCATAACATTGCAGATATGTTTGTAACAAGATGTATCATTTGAAATTATTTTACTAAGATATCAGAATCTAACCAGTAAAATTTTAATATTTTATATATATTTAATTAAAATAAAAGTATCTTTTGTTTGGATTTTTAAATTATATATTACAAATAAATTTTATATAATATTTTTGAGATTTTGTTTATTTTTATTTTATGTTTATATGAGTCTTTTTTTTTTATTGGAAAAAAAAAAGAAATTTCAGCCTCCTCCCCGCCTCCCATTTCCCTCCCACTCCTCCCTCTCCTCCTCCCCTCCCCCACTCCTCCCCCTCCCTCTCCAGCCTGAAGAGCAGTCAGGGTTCCCTGCCCTGTGGAAAGTCCAAAGTCCTCCCCCCTCATCCTGGTCTAGGAAGGTGAACATCCAAACTGGGTAGGCTCCCACAAAGCCAGAACATGAAGCAGGATCAAAACCCGGTGCCATGGTCCTTGGCTTCTCAGCAGCCCTTTTTGTCCGCCAGATTTAGAGAGTCCGGTTTTATCCCATGCTTTTTCAGTCACAGTCCAACTGGGGTTGGTGAGCTCCCAAAGAATCAGCCCCACTGTCTCCACGGGTGGGCGCACCCCTTGTGGTCCTGACTTCTTTGCTCATATTCTCTCTCCTTCTGCTCCTCATTGGGACTTTGGGAGCTCAGTCCAGTGCTCCAGTGTGGGTCTCTGTCTCTATCTCCATCCATCGCCAGATGAAATTTCTATGGTGATATGCAAGATATTCATCAGTATGGCTATAGGATAGGGTCATTTCAGGTTCCCTATCCTCAGCTGCCCCAGGAATTAGCTGGGGACATTGCCCTGGGCACCTGGGAGCCCCTCTAGATCCAAGTCTCTTGCCAACCCTAAGATGGCGCCCTTAATTAAGATGTGTGCTTCTCTGCTCCCCTAACCAACCTTCCTTTATCCCAATCATCCCGTTTCCCCAAGTTCCCCCCCACCCTCCCCTTCTCACATTTCTCTCCCCTTCTCCCCCTTACCCCCCTCCCACCACACCCCCAAGATCCCCGTTTTTTGCTCGGCAATCTAGACTACTTCCCATAACCAGGAGGATAGCTATATGTTTTTCTTTGGGTTCACCTTCCTATTTAGATTCTTTAGGATATCAAATTATAGACTCACTGACCTTCATTTATTTCTAGAAACCAAATATGAGTGAGTACATCCCATGTTCATCCTTTTGGGTCTGGGTTACCTCACTCAGGATAGTGTTTTCTATTTCCATCCATTTGCATGCAAATTTCGCAAAGTCGTTGTTTTTTACCGCTGAATAGTATTCTAATGTGTATATATTCCACACTTTCTTCATCCATTCTTCCATTGAAGGGCATCTAGGTTGTTTCCAGGTTCTGGCTATTACACATAATGCTGCTATGAACATAGTTGAACAAATGTCCTTGTCATATGATCGGGCACCTCGTGGGTTTATTCCCAAGAGTGGCATTGCTGGGTCCATGGGTAGGTTGATCCCAATTTTCCTGAGAAACCGCCACACTGCTTTCCAAAGTGGTTGCACAAGTTTGCATTCCCACCAGCAATGGATGAGGGTACCCCTTTCTCCACAGCCTCTCCAGCAAAGGCTATCATTGGTGTTATTGATTTTAGCCATTCTGACAGGTGTAAGATGATATCTCAATGTTGTTTTGATTTGCATTTCCCTGATCGCTAAGGAGGCTGAGCATGACCTTAAGTGCCTTTTGGCCATTTGAACTTCTTCTGTTGAGAATTCTCTCTTCAGATCAGTGCCCCATTTTTTAATTGGGTTAATGAGCATTTTAAAGTCTAGTTTCTTGAGTTCTTTATATATTTTGGAGATCAGACCTTTGTCTGTTGCGGGGTTGGTGAAGATCTTCTCCCAGTCAGTGGGTTGCCTTTTTGTCTTAGTGACAGTGTCTTTTGCTTTACAGAAGCTTCTCAGTTTCAGTAGGTCCCATTTATTCAATGTTGCCCTTAATGACTGTGCTGCTGGGGTTATACCTAGGAAGCGATCGCCTGTGCCCATCTGTTGTAGTGTACTTCCCACTTTCTCTTCTATCAGGTTCAGTGTGTTCAGATTGATATTGAGGTCTTTGATCCATTTGGACTTGAGTTTTGTGCATGGTGATAGGTATGGGTCTATTTTCATTCTTCTACAGGTTGACATCCAGTTGTGCCAGCACCATTTGTTGAAGATGCTTTCTTTCTTCCATTGTATATTTTTAGCACCTTTATCGAAAATGAGGTGTTCATAGGTTTGTGGGTTAAGATCCGGGTCTTCTACACGATTCCATTGGTCAACTTCTCTATTTTTATACCAATACCACACTGTTTTCATTACTGTAGCTCTGTAATAGAGTTTAAAGTCAGGGATGGTAATGCCTCCAGAAGTACCTTTATTGTATAAGATTGTTTTGGCTATCCGGGGTTTTTTGTTATTCCATATAAAGTTGATTATTGTCCTTTCAAGATCAGTGAAGAATTTTAATGGGATCTTGATGGGGATTGCATTGAATCTATAAATTGCCTTTGGTAGGATTGCCATTTTTACTATGTTGATCCTACCAATCCACGAGCAAGGGAGATCCTTCCACTTTCTGGTATCCTCTTCAATTTCTTTCTTCAATGCTTTAAAGTTCTTGTCAAATAGATCCTTCACTTCTTTGGTTAGAGTTACCCCGAGATATTTTATGCTGTTTGTGGCTATCGTGAAAGGTGATGCTTCTCTGATTTCCCTCTCTGCTTCCATATCCTTTGTGTATAGGAGGGCGACTGATTTTTTGGAGTTGATCTTGTATCCGGCCACATTACTAAAGGCGTTTATCAGCTGTAGGAGTTCTTTGGTGGAGTTTTTGGGGTCGCTTATGTACACTATCATATCATCTGCAAATAACGAAAGTTTAACTTCTTCCTTTCCAATTCAAATCCCCTTGATCCCCTTATGTTGTCTTATTGCTATTGCTAAAACTTCAAGCACTATATTGAAGAGGTATGGAGAGAGTGGACAGCCTTGTCGTGTTCCTGATTTAAGTGGGATGGCTTTGAGTTTCTCTCCGTTTAGTTTGATGATAGCTGTCGGTTTGCTGTAAATAACTTTTATTATATATAGGTATGACCCTTGTATCCCTAATCTCTCCAAGACTTTTATCATAAAGGGATGTTGAATTTTGTCAAAAGCTTTTTCAGCATCTAATGAAATGATCATATGGTTTTTTTTCTTTCAGATTATTTATATGATGGATTACATTGATAGATTTTCAAATGTTGAACCAGCCTTGCATCTCTGGGATGAAGCCTACTTGATCATAATGGATAATTTTTCTAATGTGTTCTTGGATACGGTTTGCCAGTATTTTGTTGAGGATTTTTGCGTCAATGTTCATGAGTGAGATTGGCCTGTAATTCTCTTTCTTGGTTGAGTCTTTGTGTGGTTTTGGTATCAGAGTGACGGTCGCTTCATAAAAGGAATTTGGCAATGACTCTTCTGTTTCTATATTGTGAAATACCTTAAGGAGTATAGGTATTAGGTCTTCTTGGAAATTCTGGTAGAATTCCGCATTGAAACCGTCTGGTCCTGGGCTTTTTTTGGTGGGGAGGTTTTTGATAACAGCTTCTAATTCTTCGCGACTGACAGGTCTATTTAGATTGTTCACCTGGTCCTGATTTAACTTTGGTATATGGTATTTATCTAAAAACGTGTCCATTTCTTTTACATTATCCAGTTTTGTGGCATACAGGCTTTTGTAGTAAGATCTAATGATTCTCTGAATTTCCTCTATGTCTGTGGTTATGTCCCCCTTTTCATTTCTGATCTTATTAATTTGCAAATTCTCTCTCTGCCGTTTGATTAGTTTGGATAGGGGGTTTATCAATTTTGTTGATTTTTTCCAGGAACCAGCTTTTTGTTTCATTGATTCTTTGGATTGTTTTCTGTGTTTCTATTTTGTTGATTTCAGCCCTCAGTTTGACTATTTCCAGTCTTCTACTCCTCCTAGGTGAGTCTGCTTCTTTTTTTTCTAGAGCTTTCAGATGGGCTGTTAAGTCTCCAATGTATGCTTTCTCTGTTTTCTTTAAGTGGGCACTAAGGGCTATGAACTTTCCCCTTAGGACTGCTTTCAAAGTGTCCCATAAGTTTGAGTATGTTGATTCTTTATTTTCATTGAATTCAAGGAAGACTTTAATTTCTTTCTTTATTTCTTCCTTGATCCAGGTGTGGGTCAATAGTTGACTATTCAGTTTCCATGAGTTTGTAGGCTTTCTGGGGGTAGCATTGTTGTTGAATTCTAACTTTAGTCCATGGTGATCTGATAAGACACATGTGGTTATGGATTTTTTTTGTAACTGTGGAAGTTTGCTTTGTTACCGAGGATGTGGTCAATTTTTGAGAAGGTTCCATGAGCTGCAGAGAAGAAGGTATATTCTTTCCTATTTGGGTGGAATGTTCTATAGATGTCTGTTAAGTCCATTTGATTCAATACCTCCATTAATTCTCTTATTTCTCTGTTAGGTTTCTGTCTGATTGACCTGTCCATTGGTGAAAGAGGAGTGTTGAGATCGCCTACTATTAGTGTGTGTGGTTTGATGGCAGCCTTGAGTTTTAGTAGTGTTTCTTTTACATATGTGGGTGCTTTTATATTAGGGGCATAGATATTCAGGATTGAGACCTCATCCTGATCAATTGTTCCTGTTATGAGTATAAAATATCCCTCTCCATCTCTTCTGATTGATTTAAGTTTGAAGTCAACTTTGTTAGAAATTAGTATGGCCACACCTGCTTGTTTCTTAGGTCCATTTGCTTGATAAACCTTTTCCCATCCTTTTACTCTAAGTAGGTGCCTGTCTTTGTGGTTGAGGTGTGTTTCTTGTAAACAGCAGAATGTTGGATCCTGTTTGCATATCCAATCTCTTAGCCTGTGCCTTTTTATAGGTGAGTTGAGTCCATTGACATTAAGGGATATTAATGACCAGTGGTTGCTAACTCCGGTCACTTTTTTAGTCATAGAGTTTGTGTGTTTGCCTTCTTTTAGTTGTGCTGGTGAAGGGTGTCTAGATGTTTGAGTTATTGTGGTCATTGTTGGTCTCCTTGGTTTGTGATTTTCCTTCTATTACTTTCTGTAAGGCTGGATTTGTGGCTACGAATTGTTTAAATTTGTTTTTATCCTGGAAAATTTTGTTTTCTCCATTTATAGTGAATGAAAGCTTGGCTGGGTATAGTAGTCTGGGCTTGCATCCATGTTCTCTTAGCTTCTGCAGTACATCTATCCAGGACCTTCTGGCTTTCATGGTTTCCATAGAGTAGTCAGGTGTAAGTCTGATAGGTTTACCTTTATAAGTAACTTGACCTTTTTCCTTTGCAGCTCTTAATATTCTTTCTTTATTCTGTATGTTTTGTGTTCTGATTATTATATGGCGAGGAGATTTTTTTTTTTGGTCCAGTCTATTCGGTGTTCTGTATGCTTCTTGAAACTTCAAAGGAATATCTTTCTTTAGGTTGGGAAAGTTTTCTTCTATAATTTTATTAAATATATTTTCTGAACCATTGAGCTGTACTTCCTCTCCTTCTTCTATACCAATTATTCTTAGGTTTGGTCTTTTTATTGTGTCCCATATTTCCTGAATGTTTTGTGATGAGAATTTGTTAGTTTTGCTGTTTTCTTTGATCAGTGTGTTAATTTTCTCTATGGTATCTTCAGTGTCTGACATTCTTTCTTCTAACTCTTGTAATCTGTTGGTAGTACTTGTCTCCGTAGTTCCTGTTCGTTTACCCAGATTTTCGATCTCCAACCTTCCCTCGGTTTGAGTTTTCTTCATTACTTCCATTTCATTCTTCAGGTCTTGAACCATTTCCCTTACCTGTTTGATTGCATTTTCTTGTTTCTCTTGGTTTTCTTGGGTATCTTTGAGCGATTTATTCATTTCCTCTACCTTTTTGTTTGTAATCTCTAATTGTTTATGGCAGTTTTTCACCTCCTGTTTAAGGTCTTCTATTATTTTCAAATAATTCACTTTTGAGTCGATTTCTTCTACTTCTTCTGGAGTAGGGTGTACAATTCTTCTTATTTCGGGATCCCTGGGTTCTGGTGATGTCATGTTGCCTTTCAGGTTGTTGGAGGAATTCTTGCATTGGCGCCTTCCCATCTCCTCTTTCAAATGAAGCCAAGAGAGGCCTGGTGTCTTGGTCCTCTCTTTGCTGTGCCTTTGTCTCTGGGTGTATCTCTTCAGTGTAGAAGCAGGGACCGTCCCCAGCGATGGCCCTCCTGGCACCCGGATCCGATCTCCCCGCTGCCTGGGTGTCCCGCGAACAAAGGGTCAGCCCCGCTTGGTGCAGGCCGGCCACCTAGACAAAGGAGCCACCACCTTCCCGAATGCCCTCCCAATTCGGACCCTGTCCCAGCGCCCAAACAGGCTGAGCTGGGAGCTGTTGTGTGGTTCAAAGAGGGGAGGGGGGTCAGAGGTAGTGGGGGAGGGCCTTGGGTGCAAGCTGTGTGGGACAGGAATGGAGAAGAGGTATCAAGGAGTGAGTCTTTGACTGAATATATGTTTGTATAGTGTCTGCACAGGCCAGAGGAGGGTGTTGGATCCCCTAGGGAATATAGGCAGAGACAGCTGTGGTTGCTGTGGGTTGAACCCAGGTTCTCTGCAAGAGCAACCAGTGCTCTTAACTCCTGAGCCATCTCTGCAAACCCAAAAGTAATACCCTTAATACAGAAACTTTACTTAGACTGGTCATAAATAAAAAGTACATTGATTAAATATTAAATAATTTGGAAACTGTTTAAACATAAACATTTTCATATATTTCCAAAATAATTGTCAATATAAGACAAAAATCATCCCAAAATAACTTTATTTAGCTATAAGAAAATATCTGACATTGAGACTATTGAAGCTGGAGAGACGGATCAACAGTAAAGAGTGTTTTTTTTTTTTTTTTTTTTTTTTTTTGCTGATGCAGAGGAACAGAGATCGAGATCAGTTCCCATCTCCCATGTTCATCAACCCAGAGCCACCTACAACTCCATATCCAGGAAGCCTGCTCTCTCTTCTGGCCTCCATATGTAATTGCATTCACATAATACTCATAAACAGACACACAATTGTTCAGTGTTGATATATAGTTTGTGTGTATACACAGTCAATATCAAATACATAACATCAATAGTGAAATATAAAAGATCAATAAAATTCCTAAAAGTAAGTGAACACAAAGTCCATCATTGAATTTCCTAGGAGACATCACAAAAATAAAATTTATTTCACACACACATAGAAGTGACTACCTCTAGACAATAGAAAACTTTCGCTTGAAATTGGCATACATACAAACCACAGGACCTGTGTGCCATTTCCTACAACCCAGATAGAATATGGAATTCACCAGCAGAAAGAAATTATGCAATTGACAAAAATTTAATACAGTACACATCACTGTCTACATTACAGAGTAGAAGGTTAGTGTAGAACACACCAATTTCTAGACAGTAGTTGTTTTACCAGTAGGTCAAAGATCTGTTAAGAATTAAGACTGAAAGATCAAAAAGCAAAAACAAACAAACAAACAAAAGCAAGACATTGGAAGAATGTCCAAGGGAATTGGCTAGATCTCACAGAGATTTTTGCATCTCATATTCATGCCCACCAAAGTACAACGACCAAAGAAAAATCATTGTCTAATAATGAACCCATGCAGAAGACTTACATTAGATCCATAGTTACCAACCTTGCACAAAATCTAAACACAAAGTGACTCAAAGAACTCATTGTTAAACCTGAAACACTGAACTGCTAGAAGAAAGCATATGTAGTACCCCAAGATATAGGTTCAGGAAAGTACTTTAGCAGGACTCCCCTTGCACAAGAATTAAGGCCAACAACTAGCAAGTGTAATTTAATGAAACTAAAAAAGTTTCTGCACAACTAAAGAATCAAACAAGCAATGAAGAACCTTGTAGAGTAGAAGAGAATCTTTTCCACATACCCGTCTGGTAGGGGATTAACACCTAGAATATTAAAATAAATAGTGAAGCATACAAAAGACCCAATTTATAAAACAGGCTTTGTGTCTGAATTCCCAAAATAAATTAAAATACCCCCAAAATCTCATAAAAAATTCATCATTGTAAGCAATGAGATCATTGAAAATTAAAACTACTTCAAAAGTTTGTCTCACACCAGTCAGAATGGCAAGAATCAACAAAACAGCCTACAACACATGCTGGACAGGATACGTGGAAAGAGGAACTTTATTTCACTATTGGTAGAATTGCAAACTGGTACAGCCAATGCAGACATCAGTGAGGAGATCTTCTCAATATCTAAAGTGAAATCTGCCACATAAGCCAGCTCTACGGTTACTTGGCATATGGCCCAAGGAACTTGACTTCCAACTTAACAGATCAGACATGCCCATTGCCTCTCTGTTCATAATACCTAGGAAATTGAAACAACCAAATTTCCTTTGACTGATGAACGATTAATGAAAATGTAATATATATATATATATATATATATATATATATATATATATATATTTCACATACATACATGATGGAATATTATACAACTGTAAAGAAATAACGAGACTATGAAATTTGTAGGTAAATAGATTTAATTGAAAAAATTATAGTGAACGATGTAAGGTCAGACTTCTAAGAAACAATAGTATCTCAATGTGTCCTTCCTAATATGATGAATTGTGGCTTATGCTCAATGAGGATCTCATGTCTGTGGATCCTCTACTTTGGGACACCTTGCTCCATTCTAGCTCACCATCCTATACTCAAAAGCTTCTTCTGTCATGTCCCCACACAGTGGGAGTATGTCATTGCTTATTTCTTGAGTTTTATTTATCTGAGACCCAACCACAATTATCAACATTTTGTCAGATGCAAGGCAAATAACTTCAGAGTGAAATATAATGGATGGAGAAGTACAGCAAGGGCAGCCAGTACCGTACATTAGAAGGTCTACCATTATCTTAGAAGGAGATGGTAGCCCACAAGATTAAATATATTTGCATCTTATACCAAAAAAACTTATATAAAAAAGCTTCATAGTAGCAAGGCCTTCAAAGTTGTAAGTTTATCAACTGTACTGGTTAATTATAGTCAAGCATGCACACTCTGAGAAGAGAAAATATCAATTACAGAATTGCCTCCATCACATTGTCCTGATTGCTAATTGGTATAGGAGATTCCAAAAATCTATCAAAAGTACAAGATGAGTACAAGTGTAAGCTGATGAACCTGAATGTATAAGAAAGGTGGTTAAGCAAGAAACAGGGAGCAAGTTGGTGAGCAGCATTCATCTATCCTGTCCTGGCTTTTTTCCAAAGTTAGATAAAACCTGTAAGACAAAATAAATTCTGTCTTCCTGAAATTGCTTATAGTCATGGTTTTTATTGCATCAATAGAAACAAAACTGGATATATTTTATTTCCCTAGATAAACTAAACTAGATAACTTTTAATTTGCAAAGGATCTTAATGATATCCATGAAGTTCTTTGTGAGCAATGTCTTCTGGGACTGCAGAGGCTTATCTTCACTGCTGACCTGCCAGGTTTTGGAGTCACCTAGAAGACACACAACTGTGCAAGCCTGAGAGAGTGTTTTCCAGGAGGCCTCACTGAGTAGGGAAGACCCATCATTGATGACTGATGTCCAAGAATCAGTGAAAAGAAAATAAAGGAGAAAGTCAGGTGAGCACAAGTGTCTTAGCTTCTTGGTTGGTGATGCAGTGTGACCAGTTGCTTGATACTGTCATCATGACTTCCCTGAATGATGGACTGTATCCCTTCAAACTGAAAGCCAGCAAAAAAAATCCTCCATTAACTTGAATTTGCTATACATATTTTTTAATATTTTGCTGCCATAAGATAGTAACTAATTCATACAACATAACTTTTTCATTATTTCCTAAACTGCAAAATATTTATTCATGAACAGGTAACTTACATCCAACTCTAAATTGTATTTTAAAGCAAAAATCTGTTAAATATTATGAAGTCACTTTAAAATCAATAACTTAGGCCATACAATGTATTAGTTGTTTTTCTCAAAACAATGACAGAATTTAAAAGTTAACCACACATTTTAAACTAATACTTTAATTGAACAATATGTATAGAATTTTCTCAGCAAGGCACAGGGACAGTTCTCTACTGAAACACCAGAGTGAGTATTCACTTGTACAAGAAGTGAATATTTATGTGGGAAGGAATATGAGCCAGATGTAACCAAAGAGACAAATTACATATTTTAAAATTCAGTCATGACTCATTTCACTTATTTTATATATCCCCCCAATATTTGTCTTTTAATTATATAAATCATGTTTCTTATACTAAATGTTTGAAACCCTCTGATGGATCAAGTCCCCTGTGTTATATATCTTCTAAACAGATTTTCTTCTCTTTCCAAATACATTATTGATCAGTTTGGCCATTGATTTAGAGCCACTGGATCTCCTCTTCTCCTTGTGTTTGAAGATCATCAGAATGTCTTTGATGAGTCTGAGAAACATCACCTCCACCTCCAAGGACTGCTCTGCTGCAGACAGTTCACAGAATTGGCAGTGGAAATCTATTGCTAGCTTATGCCCTTCTTCCCAGCCAACCTCTCTCATGTGGCAGAGGTCTTGCTTGTTGCCAACTAAAACCACAGCTGGTTCCACCAACCTGAAACACAATTAGTTGCTTTTTCAAGATGGTTTCAACAACTCTAGAAAGTAAAATAGGTTATATCCATAGTCCTATTAGGTATTATACTTATGGCCACAGATGGTCATGTGTGTGCTTAGAGACACATATCCCCAGTGCTACAAAATCATTTTCCACAGAAAGGAACAAATAACACAAGCAAGGCTCTCTAAGTTTAGAGCTTTGAGGACACAAGTATTCTTTATTTCAGGATAAGTATAGTAACCAGGGCTGACTGTAATCTTCCCTACTTCATCTCTCTATGTGCTAAGCAACATAGGGAAATAGGCCCCACCACAAAACCATAAGATTCTACCTCACCCCAAAGTCCAGAAGCAAGGAGACATGTGACATAGGCTAAACAATTGAAACCATTAACCAACATAAATCTGTCATGCCCTAAACTTTTTCTGCTGGGCACAGTGTCACACCTATGCAAGAATAACTAACTTAGTTATCTTTTACAGATGTTGTGTTAAACACAGGTAACAATTATCAGTTAGAAGAGTAGCAGCTTTAAGCCCCCACTCAATTGTACCATCATCCAGGACCATGTGGCAACATTGATAAGAACCTATGTAACTCCTCACATCGGCATTTGCACAAAAATGAAAACTTTCAAAGAGATATGCTGAAGCAACAAAAATAGAGAGATTAAACAAAGAATCTCAAACAGCTAAGTGGTTCATTAATAGAGCAAAAACTCTCAGACACAGTCACCTTCCTTCATTGTCCTGTGTGCCTAGAGAGTTAGCAGTGAATTGCTGACCATGTTTTTGTCTCTGGTAGAGCGGAAAAAACATATCTCCACCCTTACCATGTTTAGATGGTGGACTATTCAGTCTGTTTTTGTTGTGACATTCCGGGTAACCAGTAATGAGGAACTGGATTTCACAGGAGACCAAACATAACAAATCTGGATTTATTTAGGATCCTCAACGTTTTCATGAGAATGGAAAGGAAAGGTGGAACTGTGAAGTATCTGTCGTAGAGAGGACCATTATTTTGCTAGTGCGTGTCATGTTAACAATAGAAGCTATCTTGTAAAATGCCCATTTACTTGGGGCAAGAAACTGTTTATGTCAGCCAGGACATAAAGCATCCTCATCTGATTCCTTTTACTACATGTGTAGCTCCTGTGGAATGGGAAGGGGAATTGTTCAGGGCTGTTAAATTTTGTAATTGAAAGTCTGTATTAAATTCTTCCTAATGATGCTCAGGGCAAGATGATGATTTACGAAAATGGAAAGGGGATGAGAATGAATTGTCTTACCTTTTACAATGAGTGGTCGGTGGCTCCCGGATTCTGCAGAGAAGGGCTTTTGCAAAAGCAAAGGAAGGCCTGTCGCTGATGTCATACACAATCACAAACCCGTCTGCCCAGTGCAGCTCACTTGTGAGGGAGCACTTTGTCTTCTGCGGCTGAAAATGAACCAAGCACATTGAAGTGTAGTTATCTCACAACAGCGTTCTATGCTTCAGTTAATTCATAGTTACCCATTTCACCTGGGGGAGAGTTCAATAAGGCTAAAGAACAATCATTTCTAAAGAACAATAACTTCTAAGGAGTGCTTTCGGAGTTTCTTTCTTATCACTGTCTTTCTTAAACTAAAACAAAGCCTATCATAGTTATTTTTATCTCACTTTACAATTTTCTTTAAAAAATATTTTTCTAAAAATTTGATAGGATGCCTTTTAAATTAATATTCACACATCTGTCTTGACTAAAGCATAGCATCTATGCTAATTAGCAGACTATCTATTTTTATTTGTGTGTGTGTGTTTGGGCTGTACACATCTATGTTCACGTGTGAGTGTCATCACATCCTAAGCGTGGCAAACATGTAGAGGTCAGTCAAGAACCTCAGGTATTGGTTCTTCCCCTTTCACCTTGTTTGAGACAGAGCTTTTGTTATGGACAACAGGCTGTCTTGTGCACAGACTTCCTGTCTCTGTCCATCGCAGCACAGGAGTGTCAGAATTACACAGGTCTGCTACAGTGCCTCCCTCTACGTGGATTCTAGAAATCCAAACTCAGGCCCTAAAGATTTCATAGCACGCGCTTTGCCTACTGAGCTACCTCCCCAACCTGGAATATCTGTTTATTTGCAATAGTAGATTCAACTCCATGAAAGGGAAAAAATTATGAGTTTATCTAAAAAGATTTATAGGATAATTTAGGGTAAAATAGCTAAAACAAATCAATAACTTTTTGGAAATGTTAGAAAGCTGACCATTTACTTATCATGTTTATGATGAGAAGATATTTTGAGAGATTATAATTGGAGGATTATTTTGATATTTTAGTATATTGACTAGATAAACAAATTTATATTCAAAATTTGTCTTATGTACGCTCTACTGAAAACCAGTTACAAACGTAGACAATTTAGTGAAAATATAAACTGAGCAGACAAGACGTTCTTAATTTCTGACCCTTACACTATGAACTCACAGGAATATGTATGACCACTGCTAGGAGGAGGAAATCTACAGACAGCTGAACCTAGCTCATGGAAACTCAGCAACTCTAGACCGACATCTGTGGAGCCTCCACGGGACCTAATTAGGCCCTCCATGTGTGGGAGACAGTGGTGAAGCTTGGACTACCCGTGAGGCACTTGACAGTAGGACAAGGATCTAGTGCTGGTGCATGAGCTACCTTATTGGAGCCCATTCCCTATGGTAGAATGTCTTGCTTGGTCTTAGTGCAGGGGAAGGAGTTTGGTCTTGCCCTAACTTAATGTGCCAGACTTTGTTTACTTCCCCAGGGAGTCCATACCCTTTGTGAGGTCTGGATGGGAGTAACCTGGCAGGAAAGGCAGGGGTGAGGGTAGAACAGGGAATGTTAAATGAAATTTTAAAAGCAAGTTAAAATAAAAAAAAATTAGAAAGATTCCTTTTAATGGGCTGGCAAGATGGCTCAATAGCTAAGAGTACTTACTGCTCATGCAGAAGGTTCAAGTTCAGTTCCTAATACCACATGGTCATTCACAACCATCTGTGATTCCAGTACTAGCTTATATATGTCTTCTTCTTGTCTTTCTCAGCACTTCATGCCCATGGTACACATACTGATAAATCACACGCAGGCAAAACATTCATATACATGACATAAAATCTGAAAGATTGTTGTTAAGGCTATTTTCAGGGCTCACTTTTATTGTGCATTAAAGGTATTTTTCCATGCTAACTTTTAATTGATATTTACAGGAATCTCAATAATACAATTTACACCAAAAGAAATGTCAACATTTTGATAACTAAAATTGAGAAGACATTTTATTTTAGTGTTGGCATTATTTTGCATATTCATTTCCACTACTCTTTAAATTATGCTTGAAGAAAAGTAAACCAAAGAGGTGTTTTGCTTGACTTACTTGAAAACATGGGTCATATATTTCCAGATTCAATGCTTTCCCTTCCAAACACAACTGCTTATTGTAGATAGATTCTGAAAAAAAAATATATGTGCTCTTTGTCATTATGGGAAAACTTCAGAATAAATGCTCGTTAGCAGCTGGCCTTAGTCTGCCAAATTCAGCAAGTCATGTTTTCGAGCTATTTCTACTGAAGATTTATCAGTGTGTGTGTGTGTGTGTGTGTGTTGTCTACGAGTGTGTCTGGTGCCTCCAGAGAAAGAAGAGAACAATGGGTCTCTTGGAACCCGAGTTACAGATGATTATTTCCTACCATGTGGGTGCTGGAGCAAACCCAGTTCTTCTGCAAGAATAGCATGCTTTTAACTGCCAAGTCATCTCCAGACTTGCAGCAGTCATATTTTCACAGGATAGTCGAGTATCTTTTGCTCAGGGTTGGTGAGGAACCAATGAATATTTTGTGCTGATCCCTTAACTTAATTGTGACTACTCATTTGTTTAGCCTCCTATGGTATAATACAGGTACTTCTACCAAAGACTCATTTATACCCTCTCAACCCATTAAAATGTCCTCTCATCCATGAATCAACAAATCATCAGAAATTGTTATGTGTCCTCTACCACGAATTTCTTTACTGTTCATTACTTTTATTAATTGATTAATAAGTGTGTGTGTGTGTGTATATGTGTGTGTGTGTGTGTGTGTGTGTGTGTGTGTGTGTGTGTGTTAAGCTGTGTGGAAGACAAGGCAAATTCCTTCCACAGCATGAATTTCAGGTTGAAAGTTGTGTCTTCAGGCTTGGTATAAAGCACCTTATACATGAGCCATCTCACATTTTAGTAGGTACTCATTATCAACACCTTATAAACACGTGAAAATGGTTTAAGTTCAATACATTTATACTCACCTTCAATTTTGAACACCTCATTAGTTGCACTGCTATATTTGATCTCTGACAATATCTCAAATATTTCCTTCATATGATATTCACACAACATATTCTATTTCTGTTTTAATTTTCTTTACTTATTGTCATGTTTCTTAAGTGTTTTTTAACTCAAACTTCACCGTTTCCCCACACTCCACATTTGAATGCAGTTTATACTCACTGTCTTGTACCATTTGTCATGAATCAGAGCCCTGTGTATTATGTATATCTCTCTCCTTCTGTCCACTATCGACCAACTTGGATATTACTCTACTTTGTCAGTGGCTTGTCACATCCAAACTTTGAAATTTATTCCTTCTTCTACCTGGAATGTAATTTCTTACATATCTTCTTCAGCAAGTTTCTGCTCTACCGATACCTTCTAAAACAGTTTTGGCCTCTCGTCATTTTTTACGTTTGTTTCAAGGCAATGTTCCTCTACATACATATTCTAGGCTGAACTGGGGATTGAATAAGCCCCCATGGCTCTGCTCCCCATGTATTGGGACTGAAAACAACCACTTCTGCCATTTGATTCTTGCAAAATATAATACGTACCATATCCGTGCTTTTTTCTGGTTGTATTTATTTTTATAGCATTTATCATCAAATTACATAATTTTTGGATTGGGTTGACAAATCATTCTTTAATACTACAAATTCTATGATAAATTAAACACTTATTCTTTTGTGCTCTGACATACCCCATTACTATAGAAAATATATGGACTATAACAGTTATTCAATGAATATTCTTTGATGAATGAATATGAGCTTTCTTTCATTAATGAATGGATGGATAATTTCTCTAACCCTTCCTCCACCTCTATTTCTCCACAAATTAACACACTAACACAAAAACTTGACTAACTCTGAAAACTGTTCTGTAACCCATAATAAGAAGTAATAGAAGAGGCTAGAGGAATTTCTCAGTACTTTGTGCTTGTTGCTCTTGCAGAAGTCCTGGTTCATTTCTTAGCACCCATAGATCGAAACTTTCTGTAACTCCCGTTCTTAGAATCTGATGCCCTCTTCTTAACTCCCAAGGTACCTTTGTGTTCATGTCCCACATGAACTCAGAGACACATATATGCACATAAAATAAAGTCAATAAATCTCTATTTTACAAAACAAGCAGACATTTGATGAATGAATGTTTCCTCAGAGGATGAAGACTGACTTTTAAAATCCATACAAATAGAACATTTGTCATAGTTTCATCAGACATCAGATTTTGTTTACAGAGGTGTTTTCTTTTGTTTCTAAACTTCTCACATTTACTATTTGTCCTGAATATAAACTTTCCCAGACAGTTTAAAACACTTTCTCTCAAATTTCACAGCATTGGTAAGAGCTGTCATCTCTAACTGTTTTTAGAGTGTTTTAATTTCCCCTTCTATCCTTCCTTGACAAGATGAAGTTGCTTTTGCTAGCCTGTTTCCATAGCGTTGGAGACCTTTGGGTCACATGCTTATATTTTCAAAATGTCTTCAGGTCTTATATTATACATGGAGATGTCACAGCTGGGAATGTGTAAACATTTCATTTATTTATTTAACTGCATTGTAGAAAGGATTAAGGTGAAGGTTTCATTGTTGCCGCCTTTAGAGACTGCATTATCTTGTTTGCATTAAGTTTCTTTTCTGTTCAGGGAAAACTTTCTCAGCCAGGCATCTTGGCTTGTATATTATGTTGACCCCTGTGCCTGAGATTTTTGCTCCTTGAAATGAAACATAGAAATGTCTCCTTTTCTGCAGCTTTCTTTCTGTAGGCAGTTTTCAAACACTTGTTTTAAAATGTTCACAATGTCAAATGAGTGGAAATACTGTGCCGCACACACACAGAAAGCCATGTGACACAAATCTTTAAAACCATTTTTAGCAATATGCTGATAATGCCCTCTCAAGAACAAATGTTTTCTGTGACTCTCAAAGAAAAAAATTATGATCTCTTTAACACTAAATAAGTAATATTGAAGAAAAACGACTCTCTTACGTTTCCTAGCATTCTGCTATTGTTGATTTAAGAAATAAAAAAAAATAACCTCAGGTCTTTGATCAGATAAGATATAAATTCCATTATTTTGATCAATCTCTTAGCAAAAAGTATACTTAGGGGTCTAACAAAATTTCTTCATTTTATTCTGTGGTATCTCCTATATCCTAAGATAAAAATAAACTGAGTCAAAACTGAGTCAGATTTAGTAAAATGACCTTAGGATTATATTGGCAACTTTTGTATAATTTCTCCGAAATTTATAGAAACAGCCTAGATAACAATATGACGTTTAATTAATGTGTCATTCTTTTATTTTTACACCGTTTTTACAAGCGTCATTTAATGGGTGTGTTTTCTGTGGAAACTGTGAATACTAATCCTTTAGTATCTCACTAATCTTTTGCTGTGAATACTAATCGTTTAACAGATGTTAATTATCAAAACCTTTTTGCACTTTGCAAAAAAATGCATGACCATGCTTTGGAACATTTGAGAAAGATAACTACGACCTTACTTTTCTTTTAGTTTTAGACTTTGAAAACCCCCGACTTTGTAATTCATCATATTAGGTAATCATGATGATGAAAACATTCCACTCAAATACTTGCTTTGGTATTTAAAACTAGAGACTTTAAAACATTTTAATGAAGGTAAAAATAGCAGATTCTGTCAATGTGCCTCTCTGTTCGTAATTAAGTTAAAGTGTGATATTGAAACATTAAGTAGGGTAGAAGTATACAGCAGCAACTTACCAAGATTCGAAGCATATTCTCCAATGAACCTCTTGGTAAGAAACCTTACAGTAAGTGCTGTTAAACGAATAGACAAAATTTAGGCTTGTTTTATTTTATAATACTGATATTCAGTTAGGTCCATCAACTTGATTTTCACTCAGTAACCAGCAAGCCTTAGATAAGAGCTTAAGACTTCACTGAATTCTGGCCTAAAAGCTGTGGAAAACCATGATTATGTAAATAGAAATATGTGATCTTACGTGTTATACAGGTAAATTGTTACAAAAGTCGTCAAACATGTACACTGCCTTACCTTCTAAAGTCCAAATATAAAACTCAATATATTTGAAATCCAAAGCTCTTACAACCCTTATTTTCCCTATTAATTAAATCTTGTTCAAAGACTCTATGTGTAGGAAGGATGGAGGCTGTGTCTAGCATGTGCAGTTTGTAAGGGATACGGAGAGTTAGTGCCCTGGAAATAGTTTAAACTCAGTTTATTGCCTTTCTAAAACAGCCAAGTCTGCTAGTTACTCGACTCTTATTGTTAGGCTGTTATTCATTGGTGGAAATCTAACTGCCAGTATATTGTGCAGCAGAGTCAAATAGAGCAAGCAGAAGAAAATAGCACATTCCAGAATTAGGGCCCTTTGTGCTAGGTTCCAGGGTGTCCACACAGCTGTGTCTCCAGACAGTCACAGCCCTTTTGTAGTGCTGCCAATAAAAAAAATACACTCCGTACTCCATTCAACTCTGCCCACCTTACCCTCACATCTGGACAATTCACTACTGGTGGGTTTGCAGGCAAGAGTACTGGGGTAAGAGGCAGGAAAGTGATAAAATAGCCTCTTGCTAGTCTTTAGAATTTTAAACATTGATAGAAAAAGATACAGATTCATATTTTTAGCAACTGCATTGGCTCACCTCCTAAAACAGCTCATAACTAAACAGTAACTTGACTGAAAGATTGAAAAATCACAAAAAAATTATACAAATTATTTCACAGACTGAATTTATTATAACTTCTTATATAATATTGGTTATTGTTTAATGCCCAAGTTTGTCTCTCTCGTCATGCTAGACAAGACAGTAAAACTCACCTGATTTCCCTGTGCCTTTACCACCCAAGACAGTAAGCTTGACATCACTCATCTTGAGTAACTGGTTCAGTTTTGGAACCCTGCTGACAAGAGCTAAGCATATGCTGTTGATTTTTTTTTTAAATCTCCCTTTTATGGATGTCCTTGTTTTTCCAAGGGCAACTTCACCATATATTTCTACAATCTAATAATAACTTGAAAAATGTTTGCCTTTAGTACATTTCAACTGATCCTCTCAAATATTGGACCAATATTTGGACACTGAGATTTATGAAACTAGCAGTAATATATTTTTAACAGAAGTCTAGTTCATAATCCTCTAGAGAATCAAGAAAAATGTCCTATTTTTATTTAGAGAAATTCTAGAGAGTTTGTGTAAATACCCATTTAAATTTACTCTGATGCGATAAATTTTGCTTTTTATTTAATTATTTAAGAGGATTTTATATAAGTATCCATGATGTTGTGATCAAAGTCTCCCCCAGTCCCTCCCCTCCAAATCATCCCAGCTTACCTCCACCAGAACTCTTTTCTTGGCTGATGTACTTTAAAAAAATTAAATTAGTCCGATTTGTATTGTCTGTAAGTTCATGGGTATAGGGCTATCAATTGGAGTGTAAACAACCTTCCCCTGCAGTCAATAGTTGCCAAAATCTCCTTAACTAGAAGTAGGTTCCAAAATCCCCTTCCTCAACCATGATATGGTTTTGAATGGCTTGATTTTGTGTAGATCTTGTGTATTCAGTCAAAACTGCTATGAGGCCATGTGTGCAAAGAGTTCATCATGTGTAGAAAATGACTTCCCATGTTCTTCCCCAACCTCTAGCTCTTATAATATTTATATACTCTTTCTTCTATGATGGTATCTGAGTCCTGAGAGGAGGCATGTGCTATAGATGTCCCCATTAAGGGATGAGCCCTTCATAGTCTCTTAGTCTCCTCTGATTGAGCAAGTTTGAGTCTCTGTATTAACGCACCATCTATTGGGAAATGAAGCCAAGAAAGGAAATCTAAGATAGATGAGTGCAGGTTAATGGCAACGACAATGCACATCTAGGTCCTAAGTTCTAATCACATGTGATCCTTGAGCTGAAAACCACTTATACCACCCTGCAACTTTCTGAAGCCACCTTTAATGAGTAATTTTTTTTTTCATTTTAAAAATATGATTTGCCAATGGATAGCAAATCTACTTATCATTGGAAAAGTAATAAAGAGAATCTGTCCTATTTCTTTCCATACTTCTTTAGAAATAGGAAAATACTTCAAAAGCAAAACAACTGGAGGTGGCATTGTGTGTAATTCACTGGATAGTCAGTGCGAGGGAAATGTAAGATAAATGATGGCCATTCCTCCTCATTTAACAGTTCCACCAGTGTGAAGTCTAGTCTTCATCATAAATTTGACTGCATTCAGAATTACCATGGGAACACATCTATTTAAGAATGTTTCCAAAAAGATTTAGTTGAGTAGAGAAACCCTACCATGTATATGGGTGACACCATCCCATGGATGGACATCTGAGAATGAATCAAAAGAGGAAAGTGAGATGAGGACCAATATTCATCTCTTTCTTTCTCTCTCTGCTTCCTCACTGGGGATGTGATGTGGTCAGCTACATCACACTTCTCTATCAACCGAAGTTGTGCCCTAAAACTGGGAGACAGAATGAGCCCTCCCTTTCTTACTTAACTTCAGTCAGGCATTTTGTTACATCAGTAAGGTGCCTGTCTATTATTTTATTTTTATCTATCACTGTTAGATAATTAAAAACAACACAAGTTTCATTTCCAGGACCCATGTCCAGTGACTCACAGGCACTTCAACTCCACTTTCAGGAATCTGATGCTTTCTTTTGGCCTTTGCAGGTACCTATACATATACACACACAGAGAAAGAGGGGGGAGGGAAGGAGGAAGGGAGGGAGGGAGGAGGGAGGGGGAGGGGAGAATGGAGAGGGGGGAAAAGAAAGAGGAGGAGGAGAAGGAGAAGGAGAAGGAGAAGGAGGAGGAGGAGGAGGAGGAGGAGGAGGAGAAGAAGAAGAAGAAGAAGAAGAAGAAGAAGAAGAAGAAGAAGAAGAAGAAGAAGAAGAAGAAGAAGAAGAAGAAGAAGAAAAACTATGTATAAAATTACCAATTAACCTCTGGATGTTTTTATTTTATATTATATAATATAATATTTATAATTGAAGAGTAATCTTTTTAAAATAAATGGTTATTTGATTTTTATAAAACATAACTTCTCAAAAAGCTCACAGATTTGGGCAACTTATGGATGCTCAGGAATTTGCATGTTGTATGAGAATTTGGTAGAGTTTGAGGGTGAGATTCAGATGTGGGCAAGTAAGAACATTTGATCTCTGTGCACTGTCTTTCTTCTGTAGCAGTGTTTTAGAACACAGCACAGGGAACAACCCAGGCTAGAGACAAGAGGCAACTGCTACACAATCACAAATCCCAGAAAATCTTTGCCAAACAAATGAAAGGGAGATGCTTACCTAACCAGATCATCAAAACAATGGCTGCTAAAATATGACTTCTGTTAGCAAATAATACAGTTATTGTTGGCAAATATTATTATCTTGCTAATTAAATTACAGCCTCACTCACATCTTACCTGACCATCCCCTTGCTGTCTGTTACATCAGCGTTCCCATAAATACTTCTTTTCTGTGCATGTGACTATTTTTATATGAACAAGTATGTGAAAGAGCCTGTTGCATAATAAAGTTATTTCCCACAGTTTTTGGTCTGAAAAGACTATTGTGGGAGTCTGGATCTATTCATGGTCTTACAGTCTTATGAAAGCCTGCTTTAAATTACATAAATCATTCTGAATACTGGAAAAAACCCACTTTCACCGCGTGTTTGAATTCTGGGCTCTCTCTCTCCTTTTCCTTTCTTTTGCCTCTTCACTTAATTCCCACTCTTTCCTCCCTTCCTTCCCCTTTCCCTCCATCCCTTTGCTTCCCTTTGACATGTAGTGGCTTCTCTTTATCAGCAACAATGTACAGTTCCTGCTCCTCCTCTTGTGTTCCTTCTGTCGCTGTCTGAATCCCCACTTAGTCTGCTAGACATGTTTGTTTTATACTTGTAATTTTTAGTCTTGGAAGTTTTTATTATATTATCACTTTAAAACTTAAGTCAAATGCACACTGTTTATGTTTAAATTTCTCATTTTGGTTTGTAAGGAAGATTCCCCAAGGCCTCCTTTTCATTTTTCTCTCCGACTAAGTCCACCTTTTTGGATGAGATATACTTAAAACATATTGTTTCTAGTGGTAGAGGCCTATAATTCCAGATAGTTGGCATGCTAAAACAAGAGGATCATAGTGAGATCAAGGCCAAACAGGGCAAGTTGGTGAGATAATATCTTTGGGGGCAAAAAAAGAGGTCTTGAGAAGTAGCTGAGTGGTATAATGATGACTCAGCATGACTGAGACTCTAGTGTCAATCTCAAGTACACACCGCAATATTAATATTGATAATAAATTTATGATATATGTATTGCATATTACTTTATTTTAAGGATGTTTTCTTTTCTATTGCTCTTATAGTGGTATATAGTATATACTAGCTTCAGTTTAGAGAAACTCTCCTTTGTGATACCCTTTGCAGATTTACAACTAGCTGTACAGAATCCCCATCATAATTGACTTCCCCTTTATAGACTTGTATAAAACTATATTACATTCCAATAAACCATGCTGTATGTGGTTTCACTGTATACCATATATCTTCCAGTTACACAGAATCACACATCCTACAGGAAGAGTCAACAAGATGAGGATATTAATATCATTTCAGAGTAATCTAAAAACCTAGATGACATGGTTACTAAACTTGACCTGTGAAAGTTCCGCTTTCACAATCCTACCTACTTCGTAAACATCTTTTGCAGAAGAGTCTTTTATTTGCATATGCTATTCCAAAGGTCCGTTTTATTCAATATATAATGCTAGTAATTAACTCAATTATGTGGGCCTATTTTTCAGTTTTTTACAAAAGGAAAATGATGAATGCATCACCAATTTTCAAAAGATTTCAAAGCATGCCTGAGACCAAATAAATTGAATGGCTTTGCTAATTTTTCTCAGCATGTATTCTTATAATTGCTATTATCTTTTCAAGGTAATGATCCTGTGTTTATTTTACTTTTAAATTATTCCTGAGATGCTTATTGTCATAGGTGTTAGTTTCCTTCTACCCTTATAAAACTGAAACACAATAGCAAGCGGTAATCATAACCAGCTGGTCACCCTTTTTGCCTTCTCAGGATAATTTGTGCCAGGTTTTCTGTGAACACTTAGAGGTTTTCTCTGCAGCTAATTTAGTTTTCCTCAAAAGAAAGATAAAACTTTTATTAGCTTTTTATTCACTCATTCATTTATTCATCAATTTGTTCATTTTTTTCCATGTTACCAGGGACCAAACACAGTGTCTCAGACATGATAGCAAGCATGCTACCATTAAGTCATATCCTAGCCCTAATAAGTTTCTTTTTAATTTTTTTCTATCTTTTGAGAATTTCATACATGAAGATAATGAAATGCAATCGTATCAAGCATTACATGCCATCCAACTTCCTCAGACTCCTCCAATATACCTCACTCAATTGTTGATGTCTTTTATTTTTTTTAAGATCCACTTTAGTTAGTGCTGCCTACGCGGCTGGGTGGTAGGTCCATTCACAGGAGCATGGGAATTTACCAGGGGCCATATCCAGGAGAAAATGATTCTCCCTCCCCTAGCAGCTATCAATTGCCAAAAGTTCCCCGGTAAAGGGCAGGGCCAGGGGATCATTTACCCATCGATGCCATGACTGACTTTGGCTGGCTCGTGCAGGTGACCACTGATATTGTGAGCTCATGATTACCAATAGGCAAGTTATGCTCAGAACACAGCATTTCGTGTGTGTGTGTGTGTGTGTGTGTGTGTGTGTGTTCATACAATGGCGTGAGTGTGGACATCAGAGAAAAGCTTTCTATGTGGAAAATTAACTTCTATGTACTTTGGGAAAACTCTCTTGCTCTTTGCTGATCATACCAGGCAACGTGGCCCGAAGGCTTCTGGGAATTCTTAGTCTCTCTTTCGCATCTCACCCAAAGATTGCAGAGATAACAGTTGCATGTGGGTTCTTGGAGTCCGAACTCAGGCCCTCGTACTTGTCTCCCATGCATTATAGCAAGTATTTCATCCACTGAGACATCTCCCCAGCCCTGGCTTCTTGATCAATTCTATTTCATCAGTAGTACAGCAAGACGAAGGGGCAATGATCTTTAAAGATGGCTGATTTCTCTACCACAGCTTCACTAAGAGGGGGCTGAGGAAGCAACACATGATTAATGCCACAGAGAACAAGATTTGCAGAAATTCTTCTGAAATGTAGTTTCCAAAGTGTTGGCAATTGCTGGAGAAATGACTTAGCAGTTAAGAGCACCGGTTGCTCTTCCAGAATACCTGGGTTTTATTCCTAGCACCCACATGGCAGTTCACAACCATCTGTAACTCCAGGAATCTAATACCCTAGTCTGGCCTCCAAGTCTATTGCATGCATGTGGTACACAGCTATACACTCGGGCAAAGCACCCATACATATAAAATAAAAATAACTGAATCCTTAGAAAATAAAGAATGGCCAGTACAAATGTGACAAGACATTCTTTTCAGCTCATTTCAATGCCTTTCAGATGCATATTAAAATTAAGTTTTCATATATTTCCTTTTTATTTGAACATTTTAAAGATATGGTTTTATGTATCCCACACTGCACTGGAACACACAATGTACCCAAGAGTGTTTTGAATCCATGGTCTCACAAGAGTGCTACAGACTTCAGGCTGGGGTCTGAGATTTTAACACAGATGTCTTTGTGAAACTCTACCTGAAGTCTGGCAGGTGGAGAGCACAGACACAGAAACACAGTCAGCATTCCTGAACTCTGCCATGATAACTGCACTATGGAATTTTATAAACCTGTGTGTGTGTGTGTGTGTGTGTGTGTGTGTGTGTGTTTGTGCCTGTCTCTGCCTATGTTTTATTTCTGTATTTCTCTCCTTCTCTCTATGAATGTACATAAATAATTTTATATATGCAAAGATTTTATACAAAAGGCTATGCACATAGATGTAAGGATAGAGACATAGACACCTCAGGTTCTAGAGAACCCTAAAATGTACAATTTCAAAAAATACTTCTTTTTCTCTGATAGACTAGTTAAAAATGCAATTTTCTCAAGGTTATACTGAGTAATTGTTGAAACCAGAAGGACTAAGAACCTGGAAACTGAGCCATTCCGAGCTAGCAAAAGGGAACTTAGCATAGACCTCTCATGTTCTTTTTCATTGTTTCTTTGGGGTAACGGGATTAGTAGCTGTTGCTTTTGCTTTAATTTTTGACTGGAGACAAGTCTCACTCTGCAACCCAGGCTGGCCATACTTCATCTTGTAGACCTGACTATCCAGAGACTCACAGTGCTCCTCTGTCCTGGTGTCCTGGTGTCTTGTGTACTAAAGTACAGGCCTGAACTACCACATACCTTCTTATTTTCATATAAAATATATTTTTCCATCTTCAAAGTTTTTTATTATATGCAAAATTCTGATCATTGAGTGGAATGCACTATTTCTATGAGCTTCTGTTTATACCTCTATGTTTAGCTTTTAACCTTTTTATTGCATCTTTATTGCTATTTTTTCAAAACAATAATCCATTAGAAACCTCTTTATATTCTAAAATAGGATTCCATAGCTATTTTTTTCAGATCTACTAATTTCCATACTAGGTACAAATTAAATTGTCTGGTTAGCTTCATTCCAAGTATTTTCTTCAATGGCTTTGATACTCGTTGTACAAGGAGATTTTGTAACACTTCTGTTAATTCAATGTTACAAATAAAATTTTGCATATAAGCTCATGATATTCATGATGTTTCAAACACAGTGACTAAAGGAAGCAATACACACAACACCCTTATTTTCTCACAGTTTTTGTTTTTGTTTTTTAAAAAATTCAGCCAAAACCAGTCTATTGTAAGGAGGCTGCTTATTCGTTTCCTGGCTGCCCAGACTCCCAAAATAATCACACAGAAACTGTATTAATTAAGTCACTGCTTGGCCATTTACTTAAGCATATTTTTAGCTAGCTCTTACATCTATTTTTTTTATTTTATATTTTACCACGAGGCTTGTGGCCTACCGGCGAGGTTTCAGCATGTCTATTTCTGGCAGCGGCTTCATGGCTTCTCCTTGACTCCGTCTCCTTTCTCCCGGCATTCAGTTTATTTTTCTCTGCCTACCTCTGTTCTACCTTATCACAGGGCCAAAACAACTTCTTTATTAACCAATGGTATTCACAGCATACAGAAGGGAATCCCACATCAACAGTCTGCAGCTCATGAGTTTAATTGAACCATGGTTCATTACAGATCGAATGGTAAAAATAGCCACTGCCAGTCCTACTATAGACTTGGGAATCCAGAGAACTTTCCAGTTCTTAATGAGGAACAGCTTACTGTTTTAGCCTACCATGGACATTAGAAGAGATAGAGAGAGAGAAAGAAGGGGGGATAAATATTTGTCATGGGCAGAGCCTTTTCGGTAAGTAAGGCAGAACACTCTCAAATAAGAGAAGTCAGAATTCCATCCAGAAATTCACAGGGCTGGGGACCTGGGTTCAGTTCTGAGCACTAACACTGCATGGCTCACACTCACCAGTAGCTCCATGTAGCTCCAACATATCCTACTCCATTGGCCTCCATGGGTACCTGAACTCATATGTACATATATACCCATACAGACATGAACATAATTAAAAATGAATTACAATCTTTTCAACAAAAAAGAATTCCAGCTACAGTTTCCTTCTTGTTTTTGTTGGTTTGGATGAGCTGCCAGGGTTCATATATTTGAATGCCTGATTCTCAGTTATTGGAACGGTTTGGGAAGAACCAAGAGTACTGCATTGCTGGAGGAGATGTTTCGCTGGGACAGGCTCTCAAGTTTCAAAAGCCCACATTGTGGTGATATTTTGTTTGTGATCTAACAAATAAAGCTTACCTGAAGATCAGAAAATTAAAGTAGCCAAGCCACTAGAGAGTTTTTATCTCTATCAAGGCTCAGTCCAAAGGGGCGATACTGTCTTCAGCGTAGACTGGGATTAAAGCATGCATCACCACTACCAGTCCTCTGTAGCTAGCTAGTGTGGTTGCTGTGTGCCACCACTGTCCAGTCTGAAATTACCTGGCATGAGTGAAAAGGAAACACAGAACATGCAACAAACCTGCTTAGAAGTTTATTAGAGCAGGTGTGTATAGGCCTGGGGAAGTCAGTGTGCAGATAGAGAGCTAGAGAGAGAGAGAGAGAGAGAGAGAGAGAGAGAGAGAGAGATGTGGGGAGCTCATCCAGCTTTTAAAAAAGTGCCTAGTGCATGTGCACAGAGAGTCGACCTGACTACATCATATACAGATGATGGGTCTTATGCATGCACACAATGACTTAGCTGAGTCATATGGATGATGTAACCAAGCAAGCATGTGCATGGATCACGTGGGGTCCTGAGGCCATTAGGCACTTCTGCCTGAGGGCTTGTCTGCACATGCATAGCTCTAGAACCCAGAAGTATCCGTCCCATTGTAGCTAAAATCATAACATTCCACCATTTTGTTTATTATAAAAATTTGGGGAGTTTCGGGTCTTTAATGGGTGGGAATGGCACATTGTAAGGTTTCTCGTGACTGGTTCCTGATGATTTTGTGGGTGTCAAAGAGTTGAGATGCTTGACCACAACTTGGGATGGGTGGCTGATTACTTTTGTGTTTTTTTTTTTTTCCCGGCTCTGTGGAACTGGCTGGCTGGCAGCTTGGACCACACAAGATCCTGGAAAGGCAAAAAAATTATGTCTGAAAAAATTTTTAGATCCCGGTGATTAAGAGATGAGAGTCCCAAGATGGAAGATAAAAGTTTTTTGGGGGGCAGGTGGAGGAGGGAATTTCCCAGGGATTCCCAAGACCAGGAATGATAAGGGAAGAATTAAATAATACTTATTTTGGGCGAGTCTATTCTGTTTAGATAGGTCCAATTGGCTCTCTGAAACTTATGAAAAAAAAAGTTTGAAAAGAAATAAATTTTAGACTTATTAAAAGTTTATGATTACAATGATATAGTCTTGGAATAGCAGATGGTGGGGATGGAGGGAAGAAAAGAAGGAGGAATTCTTAGAAAGGGGAATTGTTAGACCCCTCAATGTTTTACATGAAGCAAATCTTAAGGCACTTATTTTCCCTTAACATCATGGTATTGCCTACCTTAGCATCCAGGAAACACTGCTGCAGTCAGTGATAAACCTGTTATGTTAAAGTCTGTTTTGTGAGTTTTTGAAGTTTGGGCCTGTGAATGTCCCCAAATTCGTTATTGTTTCTTACCACCTGGGCTTTGGGCAATCCTTGTACCTCCAGTTCTATGTTTAATGACGGTTCCTGTAATAACAGCTGAGTGGTTAATCTGGAAATTTAAGTATGGCATTGGAGATATAGAGAAGTTGGTAAAGCAGACAAAAGAAAGAGGAAGAGGGAAAGTATATGGAGTTTTGAGATAGGAGAGCTGAGTATGGTGATAAGACTTATTTTTCTGGAACTGGAGAAAAAGTAACTGATCTTGGTGTCTTCTGGAACTTAAGGAAACAGGTTTCTGTTTGGGTTACCGTATATGACTGGGTATCTTGAGCTGGAAAAGTAAAAGATTTAAGGAGAGACAGGTGGATCCAATGAGAGAGTCCCACAAACTTGGCAGCTGTAGGAGTTACAAGAATTACTTTAAAGGAGCTCTACCAATTAGGGGAAAGGGGTGAGGGGCATTGGCTGGGGGAGAGAATAGTACCTGATCTCCTATTTAAATCAGTGGTGGGCATGAATTACCATATGGTTGAGGGAATCAATAGTCAGTAAAATCCCATAATAGGGAGCAAAGATGGGATAACAGTGGAGTAAGCAGGTGATCAGGAACGGGAGAGGTTTGGAGTGAGAGGCCAGGGGTTAAAACCAGCCGCCCATACATGAGTTTAAAGGATGAGATAAAAAGAGGGATTTGGGGGAGAGCCCCAAGCCTAAGAAGGACCAGAGGCAAAAGTTTTAAACAGTTAAGGTGACACTTCTGTGAAATCTTAAGAAGAACATTTTTAAAGAAACAGTTAGTTTCTTCTACCTTCCCTGAAGACTGAGGTTGCATGGGATATGAAAAAGCCAGGGAATGTTAAGAGTTTTAGATAAAGTTTGGGAGATGTGGGAGGCAAATTCCAGGTCATTATCCGACTAAAGAGA
This sequence comes from Microtus obscurus, assembly GCA_963919715.1. NCBI lineage: Eukaryota > Metazoa > Chordata > Mammalia > Rodentia > Cricetidae > Microtus > Microtus obscurus. The sequence goes on along the minus strand of CAWTZC010000453.1, from coordinate 2,596,251 downwards.
GGTTGGGATTCCAAACTGGGGGATAATTTCTCAGAGGAGAACATCGGAAACTGTCTGAATCCTCTTGTTAGTGGGGGGAAACACTTCAATCTACCCAGACATGGTATACACCAAAACCAGGAGATATTTATCTCATTTGACTGTGAGCATATGAATAAAATCAAGCTGCCAGTTGGTTTCTGGAAGGGAGCTTCTGGCCTAGGTGGCCAAAGGGTGGGCAAAGGGAAGCTGTGATATTTGGTCTTGGGATCTGACTTTTAACAGATTTTACAAGAGGCATTGGTAGATTTAAGAACTCTAAGTCCTCAGGGGTGGGTTGGAGGTGAGCCTTGATAAAATGAAACAGAGCTTTGTTATTAGGATGAAAGAGTTGATGTAGGCAGGACAGGATTTGCCAAGTATCAGGGGGTGTCTGTGAGAATGTGGGCTGTACTGTATGAACCCTCTGAGGTGATTAAGGTGGGTTTGGGCCCTGTAATGCTGCTGTTCTAGCTGCTTGGTCAGCCCTGTGAAGGCAAAAATGCTTTGAGATTGAGAGCTGAGCGGAATAGAAAAAGAAACCATCCTTAAGATCTAGAACTGAGAAGTAGGAGGTTTCTGGGGGCATAGTGGAAAGAAGTGTTAGTGGAAAGAAGGATTAGGGACTACAGGATGAAGAGGGGCCACTGTGGCATTAATGAGCTGGAGGTCTTGAACTAGGTGATAGGCTCCATTAGGTTTTTTTAACAGCAAGTATAGGGGTGTTAAAGGGAGAAAAAGTGGGGTGAAGTAGCTTTTTTCTTAGAATGTCAGTGAAATAGGCTTAATGCCCCTAAAGTTATGGAGAAAGAGTAGGTACTGAGCTTGAGTAATGTACTTAGTAGGATCTTGTAATTGGATAATGATGGAGGGATGGTGCTTAGGCAACAGAGGGGTTTTGGGTGTCCCAGACTTGGAGGTCCACCTAAGAGGCTGGTAGAGGAAAAGACACATTGGAGCTGGAGGTTGGGAGGCTAAAAGGAGGATGGGGAGCTGCTGGTGAGTCTGAGGTAAAGTGAATGAAAGGAGCAAATGAAATAGAAGCTCCTACTTTTGCTAAAAATTCTCTTCCCATAAAAGGTACCGGTTAGGTAAGCATGACTAAAAAAGAATGAGTGAGATAAATACCCCCCAAAACACAGTTAAGTGGTGGGGTCTGCTGAGGTAGATAAGGCTGTTCCCCTACCCCAACAATAGAGAAACTAGAAGGAGAAGTTGGCCCCCAGAATTCCCTCAGTACTGAGTATGTGGCTCTGGTGTCCAAGAGAAAGGAGATGGGCTGTCCTGATACCATGATGTTTACCTGTGGCTCCCTGTTACAGATAATGTTTGTGGCTAGTCTAAAGGAGCCCAGGAAGCCTCACTTGTCCATGGCCAGACCTAGAAGGTCAACTTGGGAATTTTCTGGGTTTGATGTCTCCATGCCACAATGTGCATGAGGATAGTCAACTTCCCTGTGTCCTTCCCTATGGAATCTCGTGGGACCAAGATAAGGACTAGGGCATGCTCAGGCACAGTGACTAGTTCTACCACATTTAAAACAGGAGTCTAGTGGTTCTTGAGCCCCCAATGGTCAAGGGAGCAGCATGAACAGCCCAGATTGGGCACTCTGATATCTCTACCAGTAGGAGGGCCATGGCTAACTCGTGGCAGTGATGATTGCAGGCTTTGTCATTCCTTGCATGATACACCTTAAAAGCCAACTCTAAGACTTCTGCCTGTAGGGTCAAGGGGCCTTTCTCCAAACATTGAAGTTTAGCCTTAATACCAGGGTAGCACTGAGAAAAAAATTGAGTCATGAGTAACTGTCTGCCTTCTGTGCTTTCTGGATATAAGTTAGTATATTATAACAGGGATTTAGTGAGGCATTCCAAAATGCAGAAGGATTTTCCTTTATATCTTCAATGACCTCTGATAGCTTATTATAGTTTACTGGCTTGAGGACAGCCTTAAGGAGACATGCCAGAAGGCAAATCAAAATCAGTCCCTTGCTAAGATTCCCAACTCTGTCCCTGGAGGTATGTTGCATGTCTTTGGTAAACCTTGTCTGCATGTAGTCTGGCCTGCTCCCAAACTCACCTACACTCTTCAGAAAGTAGGTTATTAGACAGAATCATATAGGTATCATGAAAGGTAAGATTATAAGACTGGGACCTAGAGCTTAGTCAAAGACTTGGATATAAGGAAACTCCTTCCATTTGCCTGTGCACTAACAGTAGTTATAAAGCTCCCATAGAATATCGGGATCAAAGGTGCCATTAGGTGTCTACTTTAAATTATTATCTAAATTGTAACGAGGCCATTTTTTAAACAAAGATAGACAAGTGTGGGAATCTGTAAGTAGGGCATTAAGGCCTGGGGTTTCAGGGCCTCTAAAAGGCATCCTAGGGAGGGAGACTGGATTGATGGTTTTGGATGGCTTGCTACCCATAGCTGAAACCATGAAAACCCATGACAAATGGCAATACCTCAGGCTTATAGGAGGATGTCTCCACTCAATAGTTGGGGTGTGACAATGGCCAATACCACAGTGCTTGTAAGAGAGTCTCCTCTACGTACAGGTGGGGTGTTAATGCCTGACTGGGTCCAGTCAGCATGACTCAGAAGCCAGAGAGGTCACGGTGGGGACCACTGATGAGTGGTTGAAAAGAAAAGAAAAGAAAAGAAAAGAAAAGAAAAGAAAAGAAAAGAAAAGGAAAGGAAGGAAAGGAAAGGAAAGGAAAGGAAAGGAAAGAAGGAGAAAGAAAACTCTTAGGGACCCTGTGTTGAAATAGGAGCAGCGGGGCTGTGTCCCACCACCCAGCCGCCTGCACAGCTAGCTTTACCCCAAATAATTACATGGAAACTGTATTCTTTTAAACACTGCTTGGCCCATTAGTTCCAGCCTCTTCTCGGATAACTCTCGCACCTGGACTAACCCATTTTTTAATAATCTGTGTAGCCCACTAGGTGGCTTACCAGGGAAGATCTTAACCTGCATCTGTCTGGAGTGGGAGAACCATGGCTACTCCCTGACTCAGCTTCTTTCTCCCAGCATTCTGTTCTGTTTACTCCACCTACCTAATTTTATGTCCTATTAAAGGGCCAAGGCAGTCTCTTTATTTAACCAATGAAATTAACACAAAACAGAAGACTCTCCCCCATTAACCCTGGACCCCCAGTCATGGGAAGACTGATGCTGGCTCATCCAAACACGATTTTAGCTAAGGGAAGTAATAAAGAGATGAATGTCAGTGAAGGGCTCAACCATACCGTTGAAGACCATAGTTGGGGGCTGCCCCCCATTTATAGGAACACCAGAAGATTGCTGGGAGCTCAACAGTCAACTCCTTAGGTTCAGAGAAATCTATAAGCTGACCAGAATGGGAAAACTCACCAATTGAAGATGATTGGTGGTGTGCATAGAAATCATGCTCAGGCAGATGGGGCACATGGATGGTGTGGGGAAAAAAATACCTGGTTCTAGATCCTGACCTCGGAATAGGAGAGTCTCCCAAGTCTCACAGCACCAATGAAATTAGCTGGTGTGCATGCATGAGAAGGAAATACATAACACATAACAAACCTTCTTAGGAGTTTATGAGAGGAGGCATGTACAGGTCTGAAGAAGTCAGTGTGCAGTGACAGAGAGAGAGAGAGAGAGATGGCACATTCAGCTTTTAAAAGCTGCCTAGCACATGCACACAGGGGCTTGACATAACTACATCATACACAGATAACGGGGCTGACGCATGCACACAAGGACTTAGCTGAGTCATATGTGGATGATGCAACCACGCATGCATTCAAGACCTTAGCTGAGTCATACATGGATAATACAACCATGCATGATTGTGGGTAACATGGGGCCCCAGGGCCATTAGGCCTGAGGGCTTGTCTGCACATGCATGGCTCTAAAACCTGGAAGTGTCAGCCTTACTGTGGCTGAAATCATAACAGAGTCTATATGAGTGACAAGTATCGCTAGATTTGCACTCTGATCTTCAAGCAATCTTTATTTACTAAAACACAAATAACATATCACTGTATTTTGTTTTAGACAAAAATGGAGAAATATAGAGGTATGTTGTCTGTGTTTTAATAAATATTGCTTGTCTGAAGATCAGAGTACAAAACTAAACCACTAGAGGCCAGTGAGTGGTGGCACATACCTTTAATCCTAAGACTCAAGACCACCCTGGGTTATATGAGATTGAATCTGTCTCAAAAGAGAAATGAAATTCACACAAAGATGCTCCAAGCACTTGGGATCCCATGCCTTTAATCCTAGCATGAGGGAGTAGAGACAGGAGTGATAATGGCTGGGTGGAGATAAGTATATACGGCGGGAGAAAACAAGAGTTCATTGTGGTCTGAGGTTATGTGGAGAGCATTGCCATCTGCAGTCATGCTGATGTTAGAGGTAATAATTCTCTAATGGCTCAGATGCTTTGCTTTTCTTATCTTCAGCTTGACCCAGTATCTGCCTTTGCATTATACTACACCACTCCCAGTTGGCTCTTCCTCATGGTGGTTGTTGTCAACAAAAAAAGGGTCTTTTAGCTATTACTCCAGTACCATGCCTACTTGCCTGTTGCCTTGCTTCCCACCATGATGACCATGGGCTCTAACCCTGTGATCTCTAAGTCCTGAAAGACTTTCTAAGTTTCTTTGGTCATGGTGTCTTAGAAATAAAAAGTGTAACTAAATCAGCATGGTATTTCAATGATGTTTTCTACTCTGCCACACCTTTAGACAATATGATGTCACTGCTGTCATAGCCAATTCCTGCACTATAAACATTTCCAAAGGCTGTTTTTAAAAATAATAATATGTCTGCAATCTGTCTAACCAAATTGGAAATGTTACAGAGATCAAATTTAAAACAAATAATTGCTTTGTTACAATGTGTAGCACAGTGCTAAACCTGTTGTTACTTATTAATTGTTGGCCAACAATCTTCATGCGCATAATCAATCCATGATTAATTCCTGCACACTCATTTTCTGTATGTTATCAAATCATTGTTATTATGGATCATATTACATAATAATCCCACATTAATAAGAAAATTTAGTTATTTATGTATTTACTTAGTTGTTTTATATATCTTAAGTTAGTGCATCTTCTAACTGGCATTGAACTCACAGTGTATTTGTCAGGGCTCTCTAAAGCTTGTAAACCAAAAGGTTGTAAATATAATTTTCCAAACAACCAATGCTTATTCATCTAATGGATTCAAATACAAAGTTAGAACAAAAATACAAACTAAAATATTCTGGATTAGCTTGGAAAGATGGCTTAGTGTTTAAAGGCACATATCACTGTGCCTGGTGGCAAAAGTTCAAACCCTGGCCCCAGATGGCAAAAGAAGAGAAACAACTCGTACAACTTGTCTTCTGGTCACCAATGATTTGCTGTGGCATGTTAACACACACACACAAATTAAGTAAGTAGGTAAATAAATATATAAATAAAATAATAAATCAAAATTCTTTGGATCCATTTCTCAAATCATCAATTATTAAAGTCTTCTGATGTGTGATTATAGTGATAGTTAGTTTTGTGAATTTCAGAATTTTTACATGATTTATGACATAAATTAGCTATAATTTTAAGTGGTGTTGAATGCTCCCAGGCATTTTCTAAAATCCAAGATTCATATCATGAAAATACTTGTTGGTTCAAATCCAACACTAAAATAACTCACAGAAAAAAGGAACAAATTACTAAAAATAATGTTGAAAATAAATTATAAGAAAAGCTAAACATCAACTGGGAAGAAAACAAATATACTCATCTTAAAGAGATGCCAACTACAGGACTACAGTCATTACACACTCTAAGATTAGTGCAATCTTACACAGTGTCAGTTAAATGTCAGTGGCAGTACCTTTCCCAAATTCTCAAAACTGAATATTGCTGGTAGCAGTTTTTCTAGCTCAAAGTTCAAGTTTTACCTCAACTTTGACCAGAAAGTTCACCAAAGTTTCTTGCCTTTTCAAGTCTTCTGTGAAGAGACATTTCCTTTGAAAGGTGATGCTTTGTAATTTCCTGAAGTGAGTAGTTGACTGTATCTAGTTGATATGGTTACTTTGCTTGCATTGATCTGTAGTTATCTTGTTCTTCAGATATAATCTTTTAACATATGTATTGCTTGACCTATCACCACCTTTGCCCTCTGAAATAACATTCTGCAATCCATTGCTTCTGCCAATTTTTAATGTTCACAATGTATTCTCCCAGATAATTATCACTTCATCTCCATTCAAGTATCAGACACATATTTTTGAAATATGAATCCACAAAGATACACATCTTTCCATCCACATTTTATTTGTGCTCAGTTTTATAATAACACACCAATATGTGTACTTAGTTCTGCTTGTTCTAATACTATGTTCTCTTAAGATATACCACAGTCCTTAATTTCTTTTCAAATAGTTTCTTTCCCTTTTCAAAGCATGAAGAGTTCTATAAACTTTCTTCATATCTGTGCTACTATTTACTTTTCTTGCCAGTCAATATTTTCCGTTCCATTGAAACAAACACAGCAGCACAGTTTGATGATTTATGGGATAGTAATAAAGATTCCATTCATGAGGCTTAATAAGAACAGGAAGAAATGCTGATACTCTTGAGGAGAGCAACCCTTACTGAAGAACACTGAAGGTGGAAACAGTTAAGATACTGAATAGAAGCTAGCTGGAGAAAACCAACTAACTATATTTCTGCTCTATTGTAGGGAATTTAGGACATGACAAAATGACCATCCAAGGCAGGAATTCTGCAGAACATACTGTAACTTCATTCTCATGTTACTTTCTATTTCCCTGTAGAGACACCATTTAGAATAATCCACTCAGAGTCCAAGTATCCTAGACAGTTTCCCAGGTCACAGAGCATACTGCGAGAAACTGAAGGGAGAAAGAGAAAATGGCCACTAATATGGCAGAATGGAATGTGCTGCAACTACTTCAGCCTGCAGAGGACTGTGAGTTAAGAGAACAACGGCTGTGGAGACCCAAAAATGTGAGTCTATTCCACCTTGTCTGTAGGTCAGAGGATTTCAAAGTTGTTAACAACTGTGGCTACATACCCTGATTTAATAGTGTAGGATTCCCCTCTCTATGTTGTGGATGTTTTATCACCATTGGTTAACAAACAAACTGCTTTGGCCTATGGCACGGCAGACTATAGCAAGGCAGGAAATCCAAGCAGGGATAGAGGAAGAAAAAAGGCAGAGTCAGGAAGACACCATGTAGCTGCTAAAGGAGAAAGATGCTGAAACCTTACTGGTAAGCATCAACCTCATGGTATACATAGGTTAATAGAAATGGGTTAGTTGAAGATGTAAGAGCTAGCTAGAAATACACTTGAGTCATCAGCCAAGCAGTGTTGTATATAAGTAATACAGTATCTGTGCAACTATTCAAGTCTGGGAAGCTGGGAAACAAAAGCACAGCCTCCATTTACCCCTATGGTGTGGCGTTTTGGACATTAAGATGGCCCATGGAGGTAAAACCACTCCATCTTGACCCAAGGTCAGAGAATTAGAGCATACTTCTCCTTTTGAAATAGTTTAAATAGAAGGTATGACCTAAGGAATGGCTGCCTTCAGGATACTTTGTCTAGGGTGGGTTCACTGCCTAAACAACAGAATGCTTTTCTCAAGAAATAATGACTTGATGTCTCAAAGTATTGAAGCAAGTAAGTGTTCTGGTTGTCCTTTGTATCATGTTAAAGCAGTCTTTTGCCTTCTCCCTCCTGTTGTGTTAGGGTATAAAGGTTCATGGAAAATTAAACACAGATGGACGCAAAAGTCAGGAAAGGAATTCGACATTCAGGATCCGCTGAGTTGTCCTCCCAATTTTATCCTATGTCTCTGAGATTCTTTCTTGTCTCTGTTCCTCCTACCTAACATTTCTAACTTTTACACCCCTACTCTGGAACGTGTGAATCTGCACAGCTAGAGTCACGACAAAAGTCACCCCAGAAAGGTGGCTCGCCACAAACAACAAGAAGGAAAAGAAGGTAAAAGAATGTACTACAACAGTATCATCTTTCAGGCAGCTTTTAAGAAATATTTCAATCTATCAACACAGAGATATGATGATGTCCCTGGTTTCATTGACAACTGAGGTCAAGAGGTTCACAAACAAATTGCAAATAAAAGGGAATTATTTTTGTTCACTAAAGGATGCAGTTTTGGAGTGAATACGGCAGAATTTTCTGGTGCAAAAAATGATGAAAGTCCAATAATCTGCAGCTTCATCTCTGATTTTGATTGTGCTTAGTCAAACACATCACTCGCAAAATTTAAAGTGGAGCTAAGCAAAGCATTTTGTGGTAGTTTAACCATGTAGAATAATACAGAATCATCCTAAATAAAAAAATGTAGGATAAGAAGTTTTATGTGGTGATTTAAGTCCTAGTTTGCATTCATATGAAATTCTGAGTATGATGTTACAGTCTCTGATCAGATCCAAGAAGTTTCAGCTCCAGACTCATGAAATGAAATGCCTTCTTCTTCTCTTTCTGCTCATTTCTGCTATGGTCCAAGCAAGCAACTCAAGTCCAACCATGGTTTACTTGAGGTGTTCTTAAAAGATTAGAGCCCAGTAAATTAGCCCTTTTATTTTACTAAGCAAGTCTTGTAGTTGTTCACAAGCATAGTAAAATTTGTCCTTGAAATGACCTTCTCAATACTTTGACTTAGTGTGAAAGATCTCTATACATATAGAAAGGAAATCATGGTATAAAAGAATAAATATCCTCTGTGTATTTTAAAATTTTGTCCGATTTACATTATAGTGAACATTGAAACTTTATCTGTCCAGATAAGGTACCAGTCGTTTACAAAGGGTGGTCTCTTTCATTTACATTCTGAGTTCAAGGGGAAAGAAACAAACTAAGAATAAATGCTAAAATACTCTTTCAAAAAGCCCTCAGAAGCAAAGCTTAGCCCTAACCATTGCTTACCTTTGCTCTCCCTATTGGAAGCCAAGCCCTGCTTCCAGTGCTGCTTACTCTTTAAAAGACCCCTTCTGTCTTGACTCTGTGTATATACATTCTCACACCGACTTAAGATCCTGACTCATAGACTGTCTTTGCTCTGTTTGTTGATGTTTGAAATCGATTCTGGTATAATTTATCCATTGGGCTTGGCCTTTGGCAAGGAGAAAGACTTGTGTGTGTGACTCTTGCAAGCATAGGCCACCATAGTTGGGACTAACACATTTCTCAGCTTTAACAGTAACAATGCAGAATTTTAATGTTGTTTTTAAGACCCCTGCTTCCAGATCAATACAACCAGGAAAACAAATTTTTAAGATATGAGTGTCATTTCAAGTCAGCAACTTATTTGTACCGGAGAACGTATGGGCTCCCTCAGAGGAACAAGTACTGAGATAACAGTATAACAGATAACAGAGGACATACCAGTAACATGTACGACAACCCCTCAGGACATTACTTCTCAACTGCAGGCTGCAGTGGAGGAAAGGGCCCTGAGATAATCAAGATCCAACAGTAAACTGTAGCAAGTTACACGCTGGGCTCCGACTTCTCAGCATCCACCAACCAAAGTTAGAAAACGTTCTTATCCCCTGTGTGTGTTTGAATTTTAGCTGTGTGTTAAATGATTGAGTAATGGTGATTCTTCTCTTTGAAATTGGTTCTTGAATGAAGTAAGTCCCTATAAAGTCTCTGCATAGTTTCACAGTTCCTTTTAAGTTAGGGAATTTTGTCAATCACCTATCTGATTTCCTAGGATAGAACAGAAGATAATTCTTGTTTCCTTATTTTCTATGCTGGAAAGATGGCTCAGAGGTTAAGAGCATTGACTGCTCTTCCAGAGGTCCTGAGTTCAATTCCTAGCAACCACAAGGTCGCTTACAGCCGTCTGTAATGAGATCTGGTGCCCTCTTCTGGCCAGCAAGCATATAGACAGACAGAACACTGTATACATAATAAATAAATCTTTAAAAAAAAAAAGAAGAAGAACATGCTATGTTATGTTAAAACTCCTGATTGAAAGGACTAAGGAGACTGGTCAGTCAGTATACTGCTTGCCAAGCGAGTTTGAAGATTTTATTTAAGCCCCAGAACTCACATAATAATTGATAATAATAATAATAGTAATTAACAAAATAAATATACTCCTACATCTAAGATTCAAGGAACATTGTGGAAAGGGGCATAGATTGTAAGAAGCACAGAAGCAAGGGATTGACTGCGACATTATGTGTCTTATTAATGTCAGAATCTATACCCATAAAATCACACCAACATGACTGCCCAAACATATGAGAGAGAGAGAGAGAGAGAGAGAGAGAGAGAGAGAGAGAGAGAGAGAATGTGCAACAATTATAGAAGAGATCATTAATTTGAATAACAGCAAGCAGGCACATATGAGAAGTTTGGAGGGAGAAAAGGCAAAGGAGAAGTAATGTAATTATAATCACAAAAAATAAGATTTAGATAAAACAGAGAAAATATATTTGCATGTTCATACTCCCACACACAAAGAAGCACATAGACATATTGAACACACACACCATAGTTATGTTTACATTTATAAATACAATTGCAAGCAACCATATTCACTGTTTGTTTAATCTAGTAGCATTTCTACAGTATCTACTGTTTCCTATAGAAAGTGCTAGATGATACAAGACATAATGAACTTGTATCTTGCCGACACTGTTGGAATAATGACCCACTCAACTCCTATAAGAAAACATTGTAATCTGGAGCCAATCTTCTACCTGGAAGGATACATTCTGCTTGTGTGTTCTATTAGGATCAAAAATCCTGAAGAACTTATTGAAATTTAGCTTTTAGGACCTCACCTAAAATAAATACATAAGAAGTCATGAGAACATCTGCTTCAGGGAAATGAACTGAGTAAGTCTTCAAGGTAAGAAAGGCAACCAACTGACTGGGAGAAGATCTTCACCAACCCCGCAACTGACAAAGGACTGATCTCCAAAATTTATAAAGAACTCAAGAAACTAGACCATAAAAGGCTAATTTATAAAATGGGGCACTGAGCTGAACAGAGATCTCTCAACAAAAGAAGTTCAAATGGCCAAAAGACACCTAAGGTCATGCTCAACTTCCTTAGTGATCAGGGAAATGCAAATCAAGACAACTTTAAGATACCATCTTACACCTGTCAAAATGGCGAAAATAAAAAACACCAATGATAGCCTTTGCTGGAGAGGGTGTGGAGAAAGGGGTACACTCATCCATTGCTGGTGGGAATGCAAACTTGTGCAACCACTTTGGAAAGCAGTGTGGAGGTTTCTCAGGAAATTCGGGATCAACCTACCCCTGGACCCAGCAATACCACTCTTGGGAATATACCCAAGAGAGGCCTTATCATACAACAAAAGTATATGCTCTACTATGTTCATAGCAGCACTGTTTGTAATAGCCAGAACCTGGAAACAACCTAGATGCCCTTCAATTGAAGAATGGATGAAGAAAGTATGGAATATATACATATTAGAGTACTACTCAGCAGTAAAAAACAAGGACTTCTTGAAGTTTGCAGGCAAATGGATGGAAATAGAAAACACTATCCTGAGTGAGGTAAGCCAGACCCAAAAAGAGGAACATGGGACGTACTCACTCATATTTGGTTTCTAGTCATAAACAAAGGCCATTGAGCCTCTAATACGTGATCTTAGAGAAGCTAAATAAGAAGGAGAACCCAAAGAAAAACATATAGGCATCCTCCGGAATATTAACCTTCATCAGGCGATGAAAGGAGACAGAGACCCACATTGGAGCACCAGACTGAAATCTCAAGGTCCAAATCAGGAGAAGATGGAGAGAGAGCACGAGCAAGGAACTCAGGTCTGCGAGGGGTGCACCCACACACTGAGACAATGGGGATGTCCTATCGGGAACTCACCAAGGCCAGCTGACCTGGGTCTGAAAAAGCCTGGGATAAAACCGGTCTTGGGAAAAAACATAGAGACAATGAGGACTACTGAGAACTCAAGAACAAGGGCAATGGGTTTTTGATCCTACTGCACGTATCGGCTTTGTGGGAGCCTAGGCAGTTTGGATACTCACCTTACTAGACCTGGATGGAGGTGGGTGGTCTTTGGACTTCCCACAGGACAGGGAACCCTGATGGCTCTTTGCGCTGAAGAGGGAGGGGGACTTGATTGGGGGAGGGGGAGGGAAATGGGAGGCAGCGGTGGGGAAGAGACAGAAATCTTTAATAAATAAATAAAAAGTCTTCCAGGTGATCTTGAAGCAGGTGGTGGGTGGGTGTACTGAAACTGGAAAGTCCCCAGCACTGAAGTGGAGGTCCTGATGGGGTGTAGGAGAATCCAATGAGACTGTCCTGATGAGTGTGCGACAGAGCAGAAGTTGGTGCATGTGCCACTCAAGTTTCGAATGCTATGACAAAATACTAAGAAAAGCAATGAGAAGGACAATATACGGTTCTGACTCAAGGGTTCAGAACATTGGGTCTATCATATTCTGACCCGAGGGATTCAGGCCTGACATGAGGCAAGCCATACAGCAGTGAAGCATGTGACCAAATGTCTCTACATCTGATGGCAACTACAAAGTCCATAGACAGCAGGGCCCAGCCATACCTTTCAACATAACACCAAGTGACCTTCTTCTTGCAATTAGTCTTACTATTAGCCCATTCACTTTTAAACTTATCAGTGAGTTGATCCATGATCCAATCGCCTCACGCTGGTATTTCTATCTGGAGCCAAAACCTTTAACGTATAAGTCTTTACAGGCAATTTTATATCAAAATAGTCCATCATTCATTTATGTGTGGAAGTTTCTAGACTAATCCAGCTCAAGTGTATTTTATGACCATTGACCCAGAAGGTAATTCATATGATGAATGGAGTATGGTGTACCATGTGTGGGCATCATTCCAGAAATCGAATTATAAGCCATGAAGTACAGATGGTGAAGCATTTTGCATCTTTGACATGTTTGAGGAGATGAAAATTTACACTATCTAATTTTAGTAAAAGAAATAGAAGGCATTAAATTAGCTATATTGCAAAATTAATAAGAAAGCATAGCAAATAAACTGTTGCTCAGGTAATGATATTGAGCCTTATTCTGAAGGCTGTGGGATATCCTTGTTCAAATGATCCCTTTGGCCATTATAGGAATGAGAGTAGAAGAGCATGTGTGATAGAAAGTTGGCTTAACATGAGTCTAGGCAGAAGAAAGCATCTTGAGTTAATATGCAACAGAGAAGATGGATGAATGATTTTGGATGCCAACTGTGTGGGCACAGAATAAGCAATAATTGGCAGTCGACAGAAAGTAAAAGTAATATATATATATATATTAGGACTGGGGTTAATTTGGAAGAAGTAGAGTAATAACAGCTTTATATTGAAAATGTTTCCGTTCAAAACATTAGGTACATGAGTTGAGTCAGCTTCAAGATCAGATGCTTGATTAGGCATAAGTATTTGAACTATTATTGTAAACTGGAGAAAATCAACTTTAAAAGATCTGTCTGCCGAGCCAGGAGTTGGTGGCACATGCCTTTCATCCTAGCACTCGGGAGGCAGAGGCAAGCAGATCACTGTGAGTTCAGGGCCAGTTTGGTCTACAAGAGCTAGTTCCAGAACAGGCTCCAAAAAAACTTCAGAGAAAGCCTGTTTTGAAAAACCAAAAAGAGAAAAAGAAAAAAGAAACTATCTGCAGATACATACTGCTTCAAAATGTCTGAAAAGGAATTACTGCTTTTTACCACATTTGTTTATGTTTCTTACAAAATTTTATTCAAGTGTTTTCCATCAAGAGGATTCTGTCATTAAACCAGCAGACTTAGCAACACTTGCTAGCCTGTTGGAAATACAGACTTGTGGCACTCACTATTAACAGAGAATCCATTCAGCACATTAAACAACTCCCAGAGACCCTGGAGTGGTAGATCAGTTGGAAAAGTGCTTGCCTTGATGTCATGAGGAGCTGAGCTGGGTCCCCAGAACACATGTAAAAGTGTTTGGTGGCACATGCTAGCAATCCCAGTTCTTGGGAGATAGACAAGCCGATTCCTGAGGCTTGCCAGTCAGCCTAGCCTAACAGATGAACTCCACGCTAGAAAGAGTCTGTCCTGAAGGAGTGAATAATGTTTCTGAGGATGATAATTAAAAGTGTCCTCTAACCTCCATAGATATGTGCACAAATACTTTTGTGCAAGCTCACACGCTGTACCTTCATGCAGATTCATGGGTAAATACACACACACACACACACATACACACACATTTCTAAATTCTGATAACTGACACATACAATAATTTATAAGATCTCACCATGTTAGTTTATGGATTGGCGAGGAGAGAAAATAGTTGATGAAGGAATAGGTTAGCCTTTAGCCCAGGAACTTTGCTGTGATAAGGCCTCTTGTGCTTGAGAACATTGTGTCCCACATTTGAAAGAGAATTTCTACCCAAGTTTAGTACACTCGAATTATCTTCTCAATTTTAGTCTTGTGTGAAAACAGTTTCCCATGTGCAATTTGATAAAGTGTAAATAGGATTCCTGCCTTTCTTCATGCTTTCTGTTCTTCCATCTCAGCTACCCACTGCCAGAAATACTAAATGAGACATGAGAGAACTTAGTGACTTTAACTCAAACTGACTTTTCTCAACTGTAGCACGGAAACTTCGTGGTTTTCAGATGCTTCAGAACATGAATCATTGAAAGGATGAAAAGGTTGTTAGTGGGTTTTAAAATGTTTAATTCATATTTGATTGTTTTAATTTCCATCTTCTGAAAAGTTCTTTCAGTGAACGCTCTTATGAGTCCCTTTGACATTTAGATTAAAGTAAGATCATCACAAGACAGGAGAGTGTCCTAACATTGAAGATGCTTCGTTTCATAGTAATTTAAAATTATCTTCGGAGTCACAGCCCTCTCCTATTGATGCTTGTCCTCCCTCCATCCTGGAGAACACTCAGCTCTCCCAGCAGAACTTGATGCTGAAACATCAGCTCTTTCATGGTGGGGGAGAAGAGAGGGTGAACCTTCTGACCTGCTCATTTCTTGCCAGCTTCTACTTTTAGAGCCACGCTGACCTTTCTCACGGGCAAGTTCTAAGGAGAATATTCACATGGCTTTGGGAGACTTAAAAATATTTCACTCTTTCACTTTTGAGTTTACATGATTAATGGCCATACAATTATTATTTTATTGTCATGGTATGAGGAAAACCAGTGTTGTTTTAATACATTGGTTTTAAATGGTATTTTCTTAAAGTAGTGCTAAAGTCTGGGGCCAGAGAGATGGCTCAGACAGTAAAGATAGTTGTTGTCAAGGTTGAGTAGCTGAACTCTATCTCCTCGGCCCGTTTTCTGGCAGTGAAGAAGTTTTCATATACCATCTTTTGTTTCTTACTGGGTTCTCATCGTATCCTTCTCAAAGAATGGGGTGGTCCATCCATAGACAGTAAACACTGTGATATTGTAATATAAGTTAGAATTGATAATCTTAAATGCGATTAAAAAAAACAGACTGACATGGAGATTTAAGTTAAACAGGAACAAAAATAGAGATGGCATTCAGTATGAGAGCTTATAAAGAAAGGATACCGTTTTTTTGTCTGGGGAATTTATAGAGGTAAAAACGTTAGTGACTAATGGTGGGATAGTAGCCATTATAGCTATGGGATGGGAGATAACTGGAAAGTTCTCAGAAAGCCTTGGGAGACCAGCTGGGGACAGTCCTATGGGCCAGGAATACCAGGAGGACCCACCTTTCATCCTCAGCATGTCTTAGGGCTGTGGCTACCAGCCTCTGGGACAGCAAGTCTCATCAGATTCAGGTCTGGAAGTATGCAGCACTGAGAGTCCTGTAGTTTGGTCAAGCAGAAGTCTTGGGTTCTGGGAGCTAAGGGTGAGTCTCATGGTGAGACCTCATGGTAACCTTCCTTCTCTGTTGAATCTACTGGAAGGTTACTGTGTTCTGATGCTAAAGCATCAGCTTCCTTCCTTGTTTTCAACATCAGTGGTCCTAACTCTGAGGTCCCAGAATACCCAAATTTTCAGAAATGCCAGGCTTCCAAACTGGCACTTAATGGCTAACTGCAGGAAGGTGAAAAGTTAGAACCAAAATTAGGACCAAACAGCAGACATCTTTCCAGTTTGTGGTGGTGGTTGGGGTAGGGGAGACTCTGGGTGTACCAAAAGTTGCCAGAAATTAACTGTCAGGCCCACTGGAAACTAGTGAAAAACTTATGTCTGTTATGGGTTGGTCAAGGCCATTTGCAGGATGCCTGCTGCTAAGCTGTACTAGTGGCCCTTGGTAGCCAGATCTCTGCAGCACATCTACTCTTGGCACATAGCGTGTTGGCTGCCAGGAAATTCTATATATGGTGGGAACTCACTGACTTCCAAAAAAAAAAAAAAAGGAAGAAAACCTGTTCCAGCAAGTTATCTTTCAACCCCTTGCACATATGTAGGTACATATGTGTTGGGGTATGCATGTATTACATACATGTTCCTGTAGCAGCTGGAGGTCCAGAAGCCCAATAAAAGCTGGGTGTGTGTGGTACCCCACCTGTATGCCAGGAAACGCAGGAGTCAGAGACAGGGAATTTCTGCCAGCCAGACTATTAGGAACCACTAGCAAGAGACCCTATCTCAATACAAAAAATGGAGAAGAACCCTGAAATATTACATATTCAAAGTGAGTTCCTACAAGGCTCACAATGTGCTGCTACATTCCGAAGCACGTGTTTTACTTTCAGCTATTTTCTCTTCTAGAGGTGGAGTCTCCTGTCTCCCAGGCTTGCCTCGAGCATACTACGTAGCCAATTAAACACAAGGTGGGCTCTGGTGGCGCACACCTTTGATCCTGGCACTAGGGAAGCTAGACAGGTGGATCTCTGTTGTGAGTTCAAGGCCAGCCTGGTCTACAGAGCAAGTTCCAGGACAGGTTCCAAAACTATATAAATCCAGGCTCAACCAAACCACTCCCCCCCCCATTTTGAAAGTTATTTCTTTAGCTTTCTCTCCACTTATAGCTCATGAAATTATAACATTGTTCAGCTTTCACAAATGTATGCATTTCCTGCATCGATTGCCATATGTTCCTTCATTTTTTTGATGTTCTAAAGAAAAATGTAAATCTAGAATTGCATTAGTTAATAGGACAAGGAAATGTAATTAGATTGCTAACTTTAACTAGTACCATAAAAATCAGAGAATTAGCCATAACAAATGTAAATACTTTCAGCCTTTTGAAAGATTTATTTTCATTTTATCTGTATTAACGATGCCTGCATGTTTCTAAGGCAGCATGTGCATGTGGAATAGGAGTTAGGATGGTTGTGAGCCTCCATGTACATCCTGGGACCCAAAGCCAGGTTCTGTGCAAGAGCAACAAAGGCTCCTAAGAGCTAAGTTATCTCCGAGTCCCACTTTTACCCTTTTCTTCGCTCACCTTCTTAATGTTTTATAGCTTTCTGCTGTTTACTGCTCTCCAAGGATACTGCTTCCTTACTCAGGTAAAGTTTCAAGTTGACCTGAGTTTCTTCTTTTGCCGTTATAATATCCTTGCCATATCTCTTACACATGTCAGTGTGTACAGTTCACGGTATCCCTGACCTCCGTTTCTAACAGCATGAGTTGATAGTGCATATTACAACACATTGGTCAACAGCATGGACAAAGTCCAGCAAGTTTTACATATTTAACCAAATTAATTTCTAAACTACAGTTCTGCACTCTTATTTATTTTTCATAAGACTGCTTCATCATCGAGGAAGAAAAGAGAAAAATAAAACAAATCAAAAGGAGAAAAAATGAAAGATATCAGTATAGTATATTTTTAATAAAAATTCAAAATGTCTGGAAATAAGAAAAATCAAACCCTAAAAAAAAAGCTGTAATTAATCGTGCCTTTCACACCTTAATGTCACTATCAGAAGAAACAGATTCACATGATTCCTGTTGCTGAGCCTTTCATGATCACCACAGTGAGTGTGAAAATTTTAGATGTCCATCTCATTGTAGAATAATTGCTTGGTTGCAAAAAAGAATGCACATATGGTGATTTGAATAAGAATGGCCCCATAGTCTTATATATTTGAATGCTTAGGGAATGGCATGATGAGGTGTGACATTTTTGGAGGAAGCTTATAGGGGAGGCTTTGGGTTTCAAATGCGCAAGTCATGCCCAGTGCTGCTCTGTCTTCCTGCTGCCTGCCTATCTGGATGTAGAACTCTCAGCTTCCACGCCAGGACCATAACTGCCTGTGTGCTGTCATACATTCTGCCATGAAAATAACAGACCAGACCTCTGCATTGTAAACCAGACCCAATTAAATATTTTCCTTAATATGAGTTGCTTCACAGCAAAAGAAACCCTGAGACAGCATAGTCACTAGTTAGGGTTTCTATTAACAAAGACAGCACACTCACACCTGGTGGTGGTAGCACACACCCTTAGTCTCAGTCTCAGAACTCTGGAGACAGAAGGAGGCAGGTCTCTGTGAGTTCAAGGTCAGTTTGGTCTAAAGATCAGGACAGCAAGAGCTCTCTTTCTCTCTCTCTCTCTCTCTCTCTCTCTCTCTCTCTCTCTCTCTCTCTCTCTCTCTCTCTCTCTCTCCACACACACACACACACACACACACACACACACACACACGACAGCATACTCACATTTATTCCAAACACAATTATATTTTCAGGAGAATAAACACTATTCACTTGATTTCATGTATTTCCTCATCTGTTTCCATTTTTAGGTTGCTTCCTGGCCAGTTAGAAGACACTTTGGCTCCTGCAATGAAGTTCTGCAAGTTTACATGTTCTATTCTCAGAAAAATTGTATTATTGCTACTGACAAAATAAGTTAATATGATGTTGATTACCAAGAAAATATTCTGTCTTCTATCTGGTCTTTTAATCATCCCCAGCTTCCTGGACATTTGGACATTGCGATATTAATTATTCTTCTCAAATATATATATACACACACATGTGTGTGTGTGTGTGTGTGCGTGTATGGGTGTGTGTAACTTTTGAAATAATTATTGTGATATACAAATAATGAAATCTTATGACAACAATAATATATTAGTCTTAAATATTTCCATCAATATTCAGTTTAGATACAAAAAATGGTTGAAATAATTAACAAAGTCACAATAAGAACAGTATGGTTAGCAGAGGGTTGGAGAACAGGAAATGCTTGACTATTAGCAGCATTTACAAATAATCTAACTGGGAACTAATATTCTATTTTCTTTTCATTCATAAATAGTAGCTTAGCGTTTTCAGTTGCATTTGTAAGTCCCTCAAATCACAGGAGTGGCCAAGCCCCTCCCCTGAGGCCTCCAATTGCCAGGTTTAACCCACCAAACACTGCCCTAACTGCTGGACCCTTCCCCAATCCTACACAGTAAAACATCTTTGGACATGAAATCACACCAACCTCCAGTTCTACCTCCTTTCCAAGAAAGTCTTTATAAATTCTGTATCCTGTTTGCTACTGTTTCTTGCCTAAGCAGAGGCAGCCATCCTCCTTTTTTTTTCCCCTTCCAATAAATTGTCTGTTATTGTGTGATGCTACTTTGCGGTACTCCTCGGCTCCCAGCTGCCAGGATTTCCAACCTTGCCATCTGAATTGTAATATTTACAGCATGTTGTCTATGTTAACAGTCTAGGATTAATTATGAAATCACAGCATAATCGATAGACATTGAAAGCAACAAAACTTGGTAAGTAAACTATATCACATCTTAATAATTTGGACAAAAATCATAATGTTATTATTTAGGTTCAGATTTTCCTACTCAAGTAAAATCTTCCAGACATAAAAGAGGGATTTTTGTCTTTTAAGTTCCATGTACCTACCAAAACTTATTGTCAAAGAAGTTACTAAAGCTTGGTTTCCATGGGTATGGAAATTTCACCAATAATTCCCATGACTCATGTAAGCAGATACAGTTTGAAAGACACAGGCTGATCATGTGACCTTTACTTGGTCAACAGAGTGTGTCAAATGAGACTCTTAGTGTGAGTCAGAGCCTCCCTCCACACACCTTCCTTAGCTGTCTCACCCCTGTCCCTTTACTCCCAGCTCAGTAAGGACTAATGTCTACATCAGGTCTAGCTTTGTTGTTGATAAGATCTGCCATCTCTGGTTTTTCCTAGGGCAGCTAAATGATGAATGGAGATCACACACTTAAGTAAATTAATTACATGAGGTAGAAACCTTTTTCTGATTAGGAGTCCCTACAGGTGACTAGTTTGTCACAACCAGCGGCGAGCTTTTCTCGTTCTCTCTCTTCCCTCTTCCCTGTGCCCTTTCTTTGCGCTCATCTATTCATCTTTTATGCTGTTCATTAAAATGTTACATTTTATACCCAGCATTGTTCACACTCTACAAGGATTTTATCACTTAGATAAAAGCAATCTTCCTGCTGCACAGCTGGCTTCCAGTGTAATCTAATTGCTTTTGTGATATGGCGAAGACACCTAACGCCATGCCGAGCTTTCCCCACACATGTAAATTAAATTACTTGTACATGAACTTGTTTTATAACATGTAACTGGGAAGAGTTTCAGCTCATTTAGTGAGATGTCTAACATCAAATCTAACTGAAAATGTGCAGGCAGTGATGAGGTATTTTCCTCTGTGTGTCTCAAATCCCTGACTTACTTTGCCTTTTTATCACGTCTCTAAACCATAATTTGGTTTATGAATATGGACATTTTAATGCTCATACCACATTGGCTGCCTTTGTTTTAGGAGTTCATTCTGTTTCTCAAGTCTGATGTGCTAATCAAAATGTATTGCCACAGAAAATAACTGAGTTGAACCCTTGGTTTGGTTTCCATGGATATTTTATTGTTATCAACATACAACATATCACTTAAAGGCCTGGACTACACACTGTGCAAATGACCTGCTTAGTATTAATCTCTCAGCCTTACAGACTTCCAAGAGAGTAAATGCTATCTTTTGTCGTTAGGTCATGTTTATTTTCACATCTAAATGTAAATGTTCACATTTAATGTGCTTTTTATTAAATGTCTGCATAGTTATACATAAGATGAATTTTCAGCTTCATATTATAACTTGGTTTTTGAGTTGAAGCACTCACAAAGAATAGCAATAAAATTAAGTAATGGCTCCACTAAAAGTTTAACATAATTTCCTTCATATTTCACTTCGGAAATTGAGTTTTGGGTGGAAAATAGTCATGTTTATTACATTGTGTTATCACTGTCTACTGAAATATCAAGCAGAAGCACAAATTGGATGCGAATTAGGAGTAGAGAGACAGTCTGTGAAATGAAATGAGGGCATGAAAATGCAGTTGTGAATTATTTCAAATTGATACCTTAACATTAACAGGAAATAAAAGCATACTTACACAATTTTTTAAATCTTTCTGAATAAAACCAGTGCCAAGCAGGCGTGTCATTGCATTCCTGAGTCCACATCTATAAATCACAGAACTTAGGAAGGTCAGAAGTTCAGTAAGTTGAAGGAAAGGGAAGGGGAGGAGAGGAGAAGGGACACTGAGAGGAAGGGAAGGAATGGAGTCAGGGAAAGAAGTGGAGAGGACTGGGAAAAAGGAACAAAGGACAGGAAAGGGAAGGGAAGAGGGCCTAAAAAGCATATCATAATACCTTAAACTTAAAATGAGTAAATTTTACTTATTATTTAATTTTTAAATCACATTATATGACATGCTTACCTATAATTTATAAAAAAGGAGCTTTTATAAGCTATTGATAATTTTATTGTCACTCTAAAAGAATAATATTAGAAGACATTAGGGAGCATTGGCACAGGGAACTAAAATGGATAAATCAAGATGTTGACTGAAAAGTGTCACAATTAGAAGTTAGATGAGAAAAACAAACAGTGAGAAGACAAGCAGAGAACAGAGTGCAACCATCCTGAAAGGGAATGGGAGCTCTATGTTACATAGAACAGAGTGCAACCATCCTGAAAGGGAATGGGAGCTCTATGTTACATAGAACAGAGTGCAACCATCCTGACAGAGAATGGGAGCTCTATGTTACATAGAACAGAGTGCAACCATCCTGACAGAGAATGGGAGCTCTATGTTACATAGAACAGAGTGCAACCATCCTGACAGAGAATGGGAGCTCTATGTTACATAGAACAGAGTGCAACCATCCTGAAAGGGAATGGGAGCTCTATGTTACATAGAACAGAGTGCAACCATCCTGAAAGGGAATGGGAGCTCTATGTTACATAGAACAGAGTGCAACCATCCTGACAGAGAATGGGAGCTCTATGTTACATAGAACAGAGTGCAACCATCCTGAAAGGGAATGGGAGCTCTATGTTACATAGAACAGAGTGCAATCTTCCTGACAGAGAATGGGAGCTCTATGTTACATAGAACAGAGTGCAATCTTCCTGACAGAGAATGGGAGCTCTATGTTACATAGAACAGAGTGCAATCTTCCTGACAGAGAATGGGAGCTCTATGTTACATAGAACAGAGTGCAATCTTCCTGACAGAGAATGGGAGCTCTATGTTACATAGAACAGAGTGCAACCATCCTGAAAGGGAATGGGAGCTCTATGTTACATAGAACAGAGTGCAACCATCCTGACAGAGAATGGGAGCTCTATGTTACATAGAACAGAGTGCAACCATCCTGACAGAGAATGAGAGCTCTATGTTACATAGAACAGAGTGCAACCATCCACAGAGAATGGGAGCTCTATGTTACACAGAACAGATTACAATCTTCCTGACAGAGAATGGGAGCTCTATGTTACATAGAACAGAGTGCAACCATCCTGACAAAGAATGAGAGCTCTATGTTACAGAGAACAGACTACAATCTTCCTTACAGGGAAGGGGAGCTTACATAGAACAGAGTACAACCATCCTGACAGGAACGGGAGCTTACATAGAACAGAGTACAACCCTCCTGACAGGAAAGGAGCTTACATAGAACAGAGTACAACCATCCTGACAGGAACGGGAGCTTACATAGAACAGAGTACAACCCTCCTGACAGGAAAGGGAGCTTACATAGAACAGAGTACAATCATCCTGACAGGGAAGAGTAGCTCCTATGTTACATAGAACAGAGTGCAATCATCCAGACAAGGAATGGGAGCTCTATGTTACATATTCACACTCCGGATTGAATTTATTCAAGCAAAGGTGCTAAAACTGCATAAATGTGCTAACTATTCATGATAGAAATAAGTCCATTAACTTTTGTGCTAAAGCATGTTCTCAAGCAAAGCAAAAATAATATAGAAAGTATGCAAGAATAACAAGTGGAAAATAATTATATACGTATCAATTGAAAAGGAGAAGTACTCTGAACATAACTCTTTTCATGTAAATAATGTTAGATTAGTAAAATGGATTAAAAATACCTGTATGCTGTCTTTTTAGTGAATGAAAAAGTTTAAAGTCAAAAATGTTAGCTATCCAAAATGTGTTTTCTGTCACAATAAGACAATAACTTACATGAGTAAATCTCCTTCTGTCAAAGCCCTTTTGGACAACAAAGGATCAATTAGCATAACCCTTCTTATGATGTTAAATGAGTAACATTTTAAATTTATATTAATGCTTAGTGAATATTCTGCAAAAACATATAATTCATTATATAGATGAAATTTTAATTGTCCTCTGTAACATTCAGCACTAACTTTATGAAGAATTCATGCCAACTATGTTATGCTTCTCAACTTCCTATACAATGCAAAAATTAATTCAGTGTTTAAAAATACAGCAATAAGGGGGCTGGAAAAGTGTTTCTGGTTAAGAGCACTTTTGACCTTCCAGGAGAATCAGGTTCAAATTCTAGCATCCACAGAGTAGCTCAAGAGTTCCCTCTCACTCTGGTTCCAAGAGTCGGAGACCCTGTCCTGGCATAAGCAGGCTCCTGTGTGCATGTGGTGCACAATAACTCATTCAGGGGCACAGTCATCCACATAAATAATATGCAAATGATTCTTTAGAAAATGCAATAGTAAAAGTAGAGCCTTTTGTTGTGGTTTGAAAACGTAAGACAAATAACTGATTAATCGGTGGTCAGTGCACCCCTGGGTCTGATTACTAAATCCTGAAAGTAATATTTGGCCCATCCATGTGTTATGCAAATGTAAATAGATAAAACACATACTGAAGATTGTCACCTATAATCACCGAGTCCTAACAGAGTCCTCCAGTCTCTAGCAGACTTTAAGTTCAAGTAACAGCCGACCCTTAGTTTAAAACACATAAAAATGTCTATTGTCATGCCCCCCCTTTCATTTCTGATTTTCTTAATTTGAATGTTCTCCCTCTGACTTTTGGTTACTTTTGATACGGGTTTGTCTATCTTGTTGATTTTCTCAAAGAAGCAGTTTTTTGTTTCACTGACTCTTTGTATTGTTTTATTTGTTCCTATTTTATTGATTTCAACCCTCAATTTGATTATTTTCTATCATCAACTCCTCCTGGGTGTGTCTGCTTCTTTTTGTTCTACAGCTTTCAGGTGTGCTGTTAAGTCGCTAGTGTGAGCATTCTCTACTTTCTTTGTTTATGCACTTATTACTATGAACTTTCCTCTTAGCACTGCTTTCATAGTGTCCCATAGGTTTGGGTACGGTGTGCCTTCATTTTTCTTGAATTCTAGGAAGTCTTTAAGTTCTTTCTTTATTTCACCCTTGAACCAGGGGTGATTTAATTGAGCACTGTTCAGTTTCCATGAGTTTATAGGCTTTCTGTGAGTAGTGTTGTTGTTAAATTCTATCATTAAACTATGGTGATCTGATAAGATATAGGGGGTGACTCCAATATTTTTTTATCAGTTGAGGTTTACTTTGTGACCAATTATGTGGTCAATTTTAGAGAGGGTTCCATGAGGTTCTGAAAAAAAAGGTATATTCGTTTATATATTTTATAAAGGTCTGTTCAGTCAATTTGAGTCATAACATCTCTTAGTTCTCTTATTTCTCTGTTAAGTTTCTATCTGGTTGACCTGTCCATTGTGGAGAGTGGGGTGTTGAAGTCTCCTACTGTTAGTGTGTGGGGTTTGATGTGCGATTTAAGCTTTAGTAATGCTTCTTTTACATATGGGTGTTCTTGTATTTGGGGAATAGATGTCCAGGATTGAGACTTCATCTTGATAGAATTGTTCCTGTTATGAGTATAAATGTCCTTCTCCATCTCTTCTGATTGATTTTTGTATTTTGTTAAATTTTAGGGTAGCTACACCCACTTGTTTCTTAAGACCATTTGATTGGGAAATCTTTTCCCAACCCTTTACTTGAGGTAATGTCTGTCTTTGAGATTGAGGAGTGTTTCTTGTATACGGCATAAGGATAGAGCCTGCTTTCATATCCACAGCTACGACCCTAAGCAATAGAGGAGAGGGTACCCATACCGGCTTTGTCCTGTAGTCAGATTGATGAATATCTTAAATGTCACCATAGAACCTTCATTCAGCGACTGATGAAAACAGAGGCAGAGACCCACAGTGGAACACTGGGCTGAGACCACAAAATTCAGCTGAAGAGTGGAAGGAGTGAGAATATGAGAAAAGAGGTCAAGATCATGATGAAAATACCCTGAAACAGTTTATTTGAGCTAATGTGAGCTCACTAACTCCAGTCTGACAGGGAAGGAAGCTGCATAGGAGCGAACTAGACCCTCTGAATGTGGGGGACAGTTGTATGGCTGGGACAGACTGCAAAGCCACTGGCAGTGGACTTAGTATTTATCCCTACTTCTTGTAGTGGCTTTTTTCAAACCTATTCTCTTTGGATGGACACTTTGTTCAGCCTATATATAGTAGGGAAGGCCTTGGACCTTCCCCAAAGCCAGGGGCATTACCTTCTCTGAGGAGTGGTTCTGGGTGGGGTGGGGGCCTAGGTGGAGGGAATGGCAGGACGGAAGGAAATGGGAACTGGGATTGGTATGTAAAATGAAAAAGGATAGTTTGTTTTCCTTTTTTAAAAAATAATAAATAGAAAAGGAAAAGCAACTTTAAATTTAAAAAATACATGAAAATGTAGTGAATTGCAGAATGTTCACATGCCCAGGATCTGTAACTGTGATAAATACAAGATTACACAAGTTTTTCTCTCTCTGTCTCTCTCTCATGTGTGTGTTTGTGTGAGAACTGTGTGTGTGTTTACTGTCTCTGTCTCTCTCTCTCGTGTGTGTGTGAGAGAGCTGTGTGTTTGTGAGTGTGTGAGTGTGTTTCTGTCTCTCATATGTGTGTGTATTTCTGTGAGAACTGTGTGTATGTGTGTGTGAGTGTGTGTATCTGAATCTCACAGAATTTTCAAGCAAAGCTTCCTAGAACTGGTACTTAATATAAGTAGCTTTATTCATCTGAAGAAACCAGCGAAAACTGCCAAGTCTCTGGGTAAGTGAAGTAGCAAAAGTAAGGTGCTGGGCTATCGAGCATCCCGGTTCACCTCAGCTGCAAGCAATTTTGTGCTATTGAGAAGGAAGAAAAGAAAAGGAGGCATTTAGCATGAGATGGGAAGACTGGCAGGCACAGAGTCTAAAGCATGGCAGCACATACCATTTAGAAGCTTATGATTTAGGAGGTGGTGGGGAGGCGCTTGCAAATTTTAAGCATGGATGCTGTAGGCTTATATGGAATTTGTAAAGCCACAACTCCAGCGTTGAGTGTGGAAACCGGATTTAGCACTTCTGTTTCCAGAAATCTGGTAGACTGGGAATTAGCCCAAACAACTGTCTCTGCTGACACAACCATGATTTAAAATAAAATACACTAAAAATTACACCCAAAATCTTATTACTCAAACACATTGCTAAATGAATGAAAATGTTCCTGGAAACAGAGGAAAGATGGACTGGGAGAAAATGCAAGTGCAAGGACCTGATTTTGATCTCAAGTGACACATGAAAACCAGGAGTGGTAGCTTGTTTGTAAACCCAGCACTGTGGATCCTGGGTGCTTACTAGTTAGCTGAACTAGCCATGTAGTGAGGTCCTGGACAATGTTAGATTCTGCCACAAAAGAATAAAAAGTAAGACAGCAGCTGATAAATTACACCTGAAGGTGACCTCCAGGTTCCAAATGAACTTGTGCACACATGCACAAGTACACATATGAGCATACATTCTTGAATATAAATGTGAACACACACACACATCACCATGTCATAGTAAATAAGTATTTTTATAAAGAAATAAATCCTAGAGATAAAATAAATAAAAATTGAGTGTTAATTTATGTCTTAAGTGTAAATGTGCGGCAAGAGACCTTGGATCTCTGTCTAGGAAATACCAGTGCTTTCACAGAGGTCAGTGTCTGATTATTTTGTTTCACTGTATATGAAGAGTTTGACACCAATTGACTTTCAAAGATAAAGAATCAAAACAATGAATAAATGGGAATGGTTTGAGGGGCTTGGTGAGCAATCAGGAGACTGACCCAGCAAACAAGAAGACTGATACCTGGGACACCGCAGAGACACAGAGGTGGAATCACATCTATCTCGCTTTTTCCTTGTAGCCACTTTGCAATTTTACCTCCATTACAGCACAACAATGAAGAAAAAAATTGTTTCCTCAGTCTAGGGAGACAGTGGAGTTCTAATTCACAAGTAGAAGAAGATGTAAACAAAATCCTGAAATAGAAGCAAAAACAAAACAAAACAAACAAACAAAAAAAAACGCCACCTTTCATAAGAGGTGTGATGTTTTGAATGAGAAAAGTCTCCCCATAGACTCACGTTTGTGAACACTTGACCCCTAGCTGGCTCAAGGCTTAGAGATGCTATGGGACCATTTGGAGGAGGAGCCTCACTGGAGGAAGTACTCACTGGAAGCAGGCTTTGAGGGCCTCCTCCAACTCTCAGTTTGTTCTCTCTGCTTCCTGTTTGCTGCTGAGACTATGAACTGAGCTTCTTGCTCTGGCTGCTTGCGGCCATGGTTCCCTTACCACTATGAACCTTGTCCATCTGGAACCATAAGTAAAGAGAAACCCTTCCTTTCCTAAGGTGTATCTTCCCATGGTATTTTATCACAGTTAAGTATCTAATGTTAGGGAAATACCAAGTATTTGTATTGGACATGTACTTGGCAATCAGTGAGAACAGGGTCATGTACTTCAACCAGAGGAACATCAGAGTAGAAGTTGGAGTCGTTGATCAGAAGTGGTGCTTTCTCAGGAGATGTTTGGTCATCATGTAAAGAATTTAAGAGGTCGGACAGAAGTGTTTTCTTCCAGGGCAACTGTCTCAGCCTCAAGAGCTCTACTGATGGATACAAGGTACTGAAGTGTCTTGCAAAGACTTTGGTTGATCTCTCCTGAAACTGTGAGCATGATACTAGGGCCAGATGGTCTGAAAAGCTAGCACTGTTTCTACAAAAGTATCAGCCTTAGACAGTCTTGAGACTAGATGGAACTGCACAGAACCTATAGTGCCAGCCCTCCAGAGGCCTCATAAGATCAAGGCCAACCAGAGCCCCAAAATGAGAGGCTGTCTCAAAAAAAGCAAAATAGAAAGGGTTATGTAAACCACCAATCCACAGCATCTAAGTAGACTTTTCCTGCCATTCACTGTGTGGTGTGTGCATGTTGGTGTTTATATACATATTCCTATAGAGACCAGAAGTGAATGTCTTATGTTAGTATTAATGATTCTTTACCTTAGATTTTGGACATGGTCTCTCACAGAACTTGGACCTCACAGGATAAACAGGCAACACCAGAATCTTCCTGCATGGATTGACGGCATTGGCATTACAATCACTCACCTCCATACCTAGACTTTTGCAGGATGCTGGGGACCAACTCCTGTCTTTATGCTTGCATGCAAGCATTTTGAGGACTGAGCCATCTACCGAAGCCTGCCTTTTTCTTTTAAAGTCTTTGAAAATTGACCCCTGAAGACAGAAGTCTAGCAGTTCTGTGACCCTGATGCTTACAGAATTCCCAGTTAACAGAACCACTGAAGTTTTGGCGAATGCTAGTATTAGCCAATTTGCCCATCTGTCTAATGGAATATTTCAGTGAACAGCAGTGCTCCTTACCATCTGACTTCACCATTGAACTACGTCCAGGCAAACACAGTGCAGACAAACCTTTTCAAAGGCCTGGCCTATCAAATCATAAGCTAAATTAACTATAAACACTCGCTTTTCAGTAATGTCTTATATACTAATAATAATTTAAAGAAGAAAATTGTTGCAATTTAAGTTGCTCAGGAAATATTTGCTATCCGCTAATGTTGGACTTAGTCTTATGAGTTTACAACGGAAAATCTTTAAGGTGGGCTTAAAGAGTGGGCCACAAGTCCTTGAATCTTTGGTGCTATAAGAGAAAGAAGTCATGAGCATCAAAACACAACTAGGGGCATACAGCCAGGGGACCATGTAGACTGAGGCACTGTGTGGATATGAGCCAGGTCCCAGATACTAGACGTGAATCCCCATTATCATACACCAGTGAGATTCTGTGACTGGACTGCTGTGTAGCCTTTTGTCACTGAGAACAGAGGCTCACTCTGGAAATGTACATTTATAGAACTGAAGGCCAGACAGGAAACCTGTGAAAAAATGGTAATAAAAATCATGAATGAAGAGAAGAAGAAAGAAAAAAGGGAGTAAAGGATGAAAGGGAGAGACAGGAAAGAAGGAAAGAAATAAAGAAGGAAGGAATGGAAGGAGAGAGACAGACAGACAGAAGAAGACAGCCAACCAGAGGTTCTGGAAGGTTCTTAGAACATGTGCATCTACTGCTGGAAAAATAGTTTTTGCAAAACAAGGAAGATAAAATAATGATTCCTTAGCTTGAGTCAGCTACGAAAGAGGTCTGCCTCTCTAGGATGTGTATGGCCACAGGAAGAAACCCTCATCCATTTTTAACTCATCAGGGGATGGTTTTATTTTTTATAATTGTTTTTATTGAGTTATATATTTTTCACCTCTCCCCTCTTTTCCTCCCCCTCCCCTTATACCCTCTCCCATGATCCCCACGCTCCCAATTTACTTAGGAGATCTTGTCTTTCTCTACTCCTCATGCAGACTAGATCCATGTCTGTCTCTCTCATGGTTCTCTTTGTTGTCTAGGTTCTCTGGGATTGTGAATTGTAGGTTGGTTTTTCTCTGCTTTATATCTAAAATCCACTAATGAATGAGTACATATTATATTTGTTTTTCTGGGTCTAGGTTACCTCAATCAATATGATGTTTTCTAGATCCATCTATTTGCCCAAAAATTTCAAGATGTCATTATTATTATTATTATAATTTTGCCGTGTAGTGCTCCATTGTGTAAATGTACCACGTCTTCTGTATCCATTCTTTGGTTGAGCGGTATTTAAATTGTTTCCAGGCTATGACGTATAATGCTGCTATGAACATAAAGGTGTGGGAAACAAACTGGGCAGGCCTGTTTCTGTCTGTTGCTGGATGGTTCTAGGTTTTTCATCCCAACCTTTCCAAGCTATATTGTGGTTGCCACAAAAGTGGCCTTTGATCGCTTCAGGACTCTGAACCTGCCTCCCTTGTATATGAACTAGGTCAACTAGATCAGAAACCCCACCCCACTACTATGGCAAAGCCAAGCTTCAGATTGCCTAACTTTATGCCACAAATAATTGGATATGTGTGACAATTATCCAGACCCTGTTTTAAAATTTACCATTTGAACAACCATAAATCTATCAGGTAGGACATTTATTGCCATAGACACATAATCACTTTGTCCTTTGAAAGGCTTACATGATCTTAAAAATGGTTGTTCTAAAAAAAAAAATACTCCTTTTCCTTCAAAAATATGTCTTGATGTTTTTGTATACAAAATAAACATCAGATCTTTTCTTAAATATAAAGGATGATTTGTATCGCCCATTTATAAATATAAGCAATTAACTCTAATCAAACATACATGCAAAGCAAACATTCAAAGAGTGAGGCCCAAGAATTAATAAACTCCACTTTTACAATTGTTAAATATCTGACTTGTTTTAATTTGATTTTATATGTAAATTCTCACAGGAACACAGACTGTGATTAAGGGACTGAAGATATTGTTCAGTAGTTAAGAGTGCCTGCTACTCTTGCAGAGGATAGTTGTTCATTTCCCAGTACTCACATGGGGCCTGTAACTTTAGCTCCAGGAGATCCAATGCCCTGTTCTGGTCTAACTGGGCACTTGAACACGCATGCATATACTCAGTCACACACACACACACACACACTCACCAGTCACTAAAATAAATATATCAATTTTAAATGAATATTTAAATCTTAGGGTCTTTTACACCAAAAGGATATGGGACAGGATCCCTTTGGCTTTCTAAGATACTTAGAACTTATTTGTATATACACAGAAGAGACACAGACCAGTGTAACCTCGGGTGGGGTTTATCACATCACTTTGATGAATGAGCTCAGGTCAATATGGAAGGGAAACAGAACAGAGAGAGACGACTTTATGGTGACAGTAAAGACGTTTTCAGACCACGTTCATATTTATTATTTTGAAAGCTTCAGATCATTTAATTAAGTCACCTTATCTTTTGCCTTTAATTCTTAAAAAGACAGCCATATTAATCCAGACGAATAATCTCTTCAGAAGTTTAAAAGTCTATTGATTTCTCTTCCTTCTAAAATCTCCTCAATAAGATGTATCCCTGGAGAATTCTATAAAAGGGCACCGACGTCTTTGCAGCCGCGGCTCGCTCACACACTTGGCACTTTACGGACTCTTTCTTCTTATCAATGTCCCTGATTAAGCCCTTCTGTTCGCATCCTGTAATTTAATTTATATCATTATATTTCACAGAGAATTTTCTCATTTCTGCTTTCTGATTCACACGCCATGAAGTGTCCACTTATGTAGATGATAGTCCTATAAACATCAAGTAGGTTTTTCATCATTGCCTCTGTTAATCTTGGTAATAGACCTCTTTGTCTCAAATGGACAAAAGGGATATGAGTTTCGTTAATATCTCTCTACTATGCAGTATTAAATCGTTCCGTTTTAACCCTCAGTAGCACATGCACTGCTATTGATAAATACTGCAACAGAAAATGCTAAAAATTGATTCTTACCCTTGGATTCAGTTTTATCTGGAACTCGTAGAAAGCTGTGTCTATCTACTGGGACATTAGTTGAAGTTTTACCAAGTATGGTACAGATAGTTCAGATGGGAAATAACAGAAGGAGAAGCTGTAGTAGGTATAAAATTCCAATATTAGGTTGCCAGATCAAAATTAAGGGAGACGTAAACTATTGCAGAGTTTAAGAAAATAATAATAAAATCCCTTAGCAATGAACTATTCTTCGATGAGGGTTTTTTTTTTAACCTTTGAGTGGTTTATGACTCCTTTTCAAAACTCTGGAAAATAAGCATAGATGGACCAAAGCTACTGCTGTGGGATATGTTTGACTGAGGACTTGAACACTTGAGTTATAGAAATATTTGCCATTGCCAGGTGGTGGTGGCACACGCCTTTAATCCCAGCACTCGGGAGGCAGAGGCAGGCGAATCTCTGTGAGTTCAAGACCAGTCTGGTCTACAAGAGAAATATTTGCCATAGATGAGAGTATTATGTAGTAAGAGGAGCGGCCGGGCTGTTGTCCCCGGCACCCGGCCGCCTGCATGGCTTAGCTTATGCCCCGAAATAATTACATGGAAACTGTATTTTTTAAACACTGCCTGGCCCATTAGTTTCAGCCTCTTATTGGCTAGCTCTTGCACCTGGACTAGCCCATTTCTGATAATCTATGTAGCACCCCAAGGTGTGCTTACCGGGGAGATTCTAGCCTGCTTCTGCCTGGAATGCGAGAATCATGGCGACTCCTCACTCCGCTTCTCTTTCCCAGCATCCTGTTCTGTCTACTCCGCCTACCTAATTTTCTATCCTATGAGAGCCAAGGCAGTTTCTTTATTAGTTAACCAGTGAAAGCAACAGATAAGATACAAGACCCACCTCCATCAGTATTACATAACCAGTGATCCAGAGAAACTGAAGATAGGATTCCGGGTACCCATCAGTCAGCAACTATGTAAGTTCTTCAAAGCAGAAAGAATGATTAAGCACCCTCCATTCTCTGATGTCTGAGAGATTTTTCTTTGACTATTAGACAATGTAGGAACCCAGAAAGATCCATAAAGACTGCCCAGTTACCTTGTCTCTTAAACTCTCTCTCACCTAAATATGTTGGGAGATTACACCTAGCTGTAGAGCCCCCACAACATCTATAGATGGCACTCTACATTATTGAACTCACTATTGTTTATTTAATTAATTTATTATTGTATTATGTGTACATATGTCAGAGGACAACCAGTAAGAGTTGGCTTTCTCCTTCACTGTACGTTTCCTAAAGATTGAACTCAAGGTGCCAGACTTAGTGGCAAGTCCTCTTGCTTACTGAAGCATATTGGTAGCCCAGACCCATTTTAATAGGCAGGAGGGCTTGCACAGAACTTGGATCTTCAAATGATATAATATTGATTTATCCATTATAAATATTTTGACAATCTGGGTCATGATTATTATATTTTGAGATAGAACATTAGTCGTCTTCTTCCCCTACCTGTCCCATTAAAACACCCAAATAAATTTATCACCTTATTAATGTTTCATCATTAGATCACTTATGGTAGTGTCTGGTTGACTTTAAATAAGCAAACACTCAAGCTAACAAAAATATTTGCATTTCTGGTTTATCTCTGTACTATGGGGGCAGAATTAATATGATATCAAAAGAGAATATAAAGATTCAAAACTTGTAACTTCCCCATCACATTTCCAGCTGAATGGAAGTGAACGTCAGTCTAACTGACCCCCCAAAGAGTCGGTCTTTCCAGTTTTTTTCTCCTCATAGAGAGCCAGGTTAATCCAGAAACAAATCAAGTTTCTTGCCTGCTACCCAATAAGATGACCTTACAAAAGCCACATCCAAACCTGAAACAAAGCTCTAATATGTCTCAGATCTTACAAATTTGGCTCCTCTAAACAAAACCTTTAAGTTTTGGGTTGTTTCACTAGCAGGAAAAATAAGGAGTTCTTAAAATTACAAAAATCTTAAGGTGTTAGTGACAGAGGAAAGTACTCTTTCCTTCACAGCTGCACATGTATCCTATATCCTTTTGAAAAGGCAAATGACAATCACAAGGGAACAAGCAAGCAGGGCTGGAGAGATGGCCCAGAGTTTAAGATTTCTTGCTGCTCATCCAGAGGACCCTGGTCAGATTCTCAACTCCCAGATGGGGTCTACCAAACATCTGTGGCTACTTTTTCAGGGTTGCTGACGACCCCTTTCTGGCTTCCATAAGTGTCAGGCAGATATGTGGTACACAGATATGCATATTCAAACACTCACTCAGACAATTGAAAAATAAATCTTTTTAAACATATCAAAGAAGCAAAGAATTAGTTGGAAATAATTACTAAATAAAAGCTTTCTCTTGTAACACATCTTTCTCTGTCCTGCCAGCCAGCTCCCAAATAATGACATGGAGATTTCTAATCAATTATGAAAGCTTAGCCTGTAGCTTAGGCTTGTCCCACTAGCTCTTATATATTAAATGAACTTATAGTTTTATTAATCTATATTTTACCATGTGGCTTTTACCTCTCTCCCATTCTGTGTGTTCAATTCGTTCCACAGCTGGGTGGCATTTCCTACATGTCTCGATTATCTCCTCTTCTCTTTACCCAGAAGTCCTGCCTATCTCTTCTGCCTAGCTATTGGCCATTCAGCTTTTTGTTAGACTAATCACAGCAATACATTTTCACCCTGTGTAAAACTATCCAGCAGGCAAAACAAATAATCACTTCAAATATTTTTAAAGTAGCTATTTGTAAAAGTGAATGAAACAGAAGTATCGATTCATTGGTTAAATACATTTCGCCTTAGAGAAATGAACTTAAAACTGTGTCTTTGTATTTCAAAGACCAAAAATTACTCTTAGATATTCTCATAGTATCTCTTATTCCAGAGATGTAAAATTACCCTTAGATAGTCTCAGTAGCAATGTCTCAGCTGGCCACATGATGGAGCTAAGACTCTATATGAACAAAACCATTCTAAATATTTTAAATTTTCCAAAGCAAAACTGAAGCTTGGATGGAGAGAAGGAACTGAAAGGAAAGGAGAGGGGAAAAACTGTAGCCAGGATCTAAAATAATAAATTTACATTAAAAAAATCAAACTTTATTTTTTTTCTTTTTACTAGTGTGAAAGCAAAGATGGGTGTTTCAAGAATATTTAACTAATATGATCACAATAAAGTAGTGGTTTTCCCTCAAATTAACACTGCATTAATTTATTTGATTTTCGTAGTTATTTATTTTTCGTTTGCTTTTAGTTTTTTTAAAGAGGTTTTTGGAGATCAATATCAGAAAGGAAGAAATGTTTTCCTTTTGTTTTAGTGCCTGTGGCAGGTGGTTCCATGAGTCAAGTCTGTTTCTCCCAGTTTGAGTCAATTCTTCATTCCCTGGATCAGGACTGCTTTTCTCTCTCAGCCTTTTTTAATTTCCTTTTTGCATTTGGAGATTTGAGACAGTTACTTTTTGTGTTTGGTACCTGTGGTAGTTTAAATAAGAATGACACCTTAGGCCCATCTATTTGAATGCTTAGTCTTCAGGGAGCGGCACCACTAGAAAGATTAAGAGGTGTGGCCCAAGCCAGGCCCAGTGACTAGTTCTCTCGTGCTCCTGCTGTGCACCCATTGTCAAACTCTCACCTTCTCTGGCACCCTGTCTGCCTTCTGCCTGCTTGATGCCTTGGTCGCCACCATGAAGACAATGGA
Source organism: Microtus obscurus (assembly GCA_963919715.1). Taxonomy (NCBI): domain Eukaryota; kingdom Metazoa; phylum Chordata; class Mammalia; order Rodentia; family Cricetidae; genus Microtus; species Microtus obscurus. Next base: position 2,560,473 of record CAWTZC010000453.1, on the reverse strand, counting down.
CTAAATCACTGAAACTGTAAGTGAGCCTTAACTAACTGCTTTCTTTTATAAGAGTTGCCTTCCTCATGGTATTATTGTAAGAGCCAAAGTTACGTTTTAAGTTTTAATTACTATGCCTTAGAGACCTATGAAAAAAAAAATGCTTCTGATCTGCAAGCCGCTTGCCCAAGGACAGACAGTTCCTGAAATGTTGGGGGCTATTGTTTATGGGAGAGAACAAGGCACAGGTTTTCACTCCCCTAAACAAGTTTGTTTGACCTAACTGCACTGACTGTGCTTGATCACATTGTGAACATGAGTTTCACAAGCAGAAAATATGTCAAGATGTATGCTTGTCCCTGGTTGAACATGATGCAAAATACTTAGCCATTGCAAAGCATGACTCAGGACCATTTCCTGGGAACCTGGATATGGACCTGGCCAGAGCATATCCACCTGGCCAGTATTTAATTAAAACTTGCTTCAAACTTGGCTTTAAATTGTGTTAGTGCTCTTTCATAGATCAGTGGGATTAATTGTGTCTCTTCACAGCAATAGAACACTGACTTAGAAACATCACAGCAGTTTTATAAAACAAAGAAAAAGTGAAATGAAATAAAAAAAAAAAAGATTGTGGAGTAAGTCAGGACACCAGTTTTGGATCAGGCCCTTACAAGATCTCCTTCATGTACTATTTATGAGAAAAGTAATGCTTTATTAAAACTGTTCCTATTTTACAAGTAATTATTTTGGGTTAATATTAAGTAAGTCACCTGACTCCTTCTAGAAAACTTACAAATTCAATATTGAGAATATGTTGCTGAGATCTGTTTGCTCTAGCAGGCATTCACTTTTCAAAAGTTCTGTTTTCATTCCTCATCCTCTTTCTGCTGTGTCAGAATGTCATCTGGAACAGCATGTTTCTCTGAGCATATAAAGAGTCATCTTTAAAGTACTACCTAGAAGTAATTCAGACTTTTATAAATGATTTGTTAATGAGTTTTCTCCTGGTTATTGTTAGCAGGTTCCAAATAAAATACAAAATTCACCTTCCCTCCACAACATATCATGAAGTCCTTTACTGAAATGAGATTATCAATACGGTCACAGTGAAAGACCCCCGGTATAGAGAGACTCTCACTCAAGTCTCAAGATAATATGACCCCCTGCACCCAGTAACTCAAGGGATTTGCTGCAATCACATGAGGTTTATTGACAGGTACCAGGCTGGAGGCCAAGACTCAACACCCATGCAGGGCAGTAGTTCGACCTTGAGTAGCTGGGAGAAAGGGAGAACCCAGTAATCCAAAGGGGGTAGGGAGGGCGTCATTGGAAAATTCCGAAAATACCAGTGATCTTTGAAAATTCTGAAAATACCAATGATAACCACAAGGGGTAACTCCCTGTTTCTCATGATTATTCTCAAGATTGCAATCTAACTTTATCCTCAGCTAGTTCTTGAAACAGAGTCACTGAACTGGCCAATCCTAGATTTTTGGCTCTTCTCTTCCTGCTAGAGGGGTCTGGATTTATCTGGGTCTTTCAACAGTGAAAGTGTCAATTAATGAAACACTCATTACATAAGTTACATAAATAAAGATCGCTATCATCTAGTATTTGAAAATTTAACTGCACTAGGGTTTCCTAGTTTATGAAATAGTCATGTGACCTACATATATATTAGGGATTAAAAAGTCCTGCTTGCAGCCGGGCGGTGGTGGCGCACGCCTTTAATCCCAGCACTCGGGAGGCAGAGGCAGGCGGATCTCTGTGAGTTCGAGACCAGCCTGGTCTACAGAGCTAGTTCCAGGACAGGCTCCAAAGCCACAGAGAAACCCTGTCTCGAAAAACAAACAAACAAACAAACAAAAAAAAAAAAGTCCTGCTTGCAAATTCCTCAGGGCAGCTTTCCCTGAAGATGTAGAGACTCTTTGTTATCCACTATCCTGCTTGTGTAACTGAGAAAGGGCCCCATTTCCACCCTTCAGATTTTGATTTCACCACTGGGTCTGCCTTATTATTATTCCTCATCTTTGTTTGTTTGTTTATATCCCTTTTATCTCCTTGACTGTTTGATGAGCAATGTTCTCGCCAGAAGATAAAAAGATGGAGACCATCTCAAATCATGAAGATCCTAGTTTTTGTTGTTTTGTTTTGTTTTTTTAACTGAGGCAAGTTCAACTTTGGCTGTGTGATCCTCTCAAGTGTGTTACTGATGCTCTGTCCACTGATAGCAACATCCACAATTGCTCCTGAGACAAGACTCTTCCTAAAGTGACCCAGTCTTCTTAGGAAAGAAAAGGTTGAGGCCTCGTGGGCTTTTCCCATCCACTTTTGCATCTTTATCAGTAGTCTTTATTATGCGTTGATATGGCACCTTTAAAGAACAGATTTCCTGGGATCAATTTGGCCCATTAATAAGTCACATTATGAATGTACGTTGGATTGACTTTGACTTGTAGTTAGACTTTCTTACTAAGAAAAGGATTTTTTTTCTAATTTTTGAAATTGTAATATAATTGTAACATTCTCCCCCTCCCCTTCCTCCCTCCAAACCCACTCCCATAAACTCCTCACTCGCTCTCCTTCAAATTCATGCTCTCTTTTTCCATTAATTATCATTGTATGAATATATTTATTTGCATGTATATTCCTAAACATTACCTGTTCTATCCGTATAATGCTTCCTGTATCTTGCTTTCAGGTTGACCATTTGGCACTGGTTAAGCAATTGGTGTGCTCTTCTCTGAGGAAGACCATCAATCCTACTCCCAGACTTCCTCAGTTATCTACAGTTTTTGTGTAGGGTTGAGGCCTCACTGGATTTCCCTATTCACTTCTGTATGTTTATTGGGTTTGTCCTTGTATGGCTCACATTTGGTCAGTCATGGTGGTGGCACTTTATGGGTGTAGCTCCTAATGTCACTAGGAAACACAGTCTCACAGCAAAGTTCCGGATCCTCTGGCATTTATAATATATCCATTACATCACCGTGGTGTTTCCTGAGTCCTAGGTAGAGAGGAATTTTTCATGTTAATTACTCAGATTCAGAAGGTGTTAGAGCACTCAGTACTACAAGGTTTTCTCCCAAAGCTCCACTTTCCAACACTTTCCGATCTCTGTAAATCCAGATTCTCTTTTTACTTTGAGTCCTGTATGCTGGATAATGATGAAAGTAGTACATCCCTCACCAGTTGTCTGTGTAAAGATATCTCTGTGTCACCTTACCAGGGAGGCAGCAACAGTGCTTCACATACACACTTTATGTGAAAGTCCTTCTTGATTGGTAGCTAAACAGATCAGTAGACAAATCATATGTGTGGTTGTGACCGGGAGGGCGATTCCAAAGAGAACTGAAATAGGAGAGGACTATGCAAGGAACGTCATTTCTCTACACGTGGAAAGCACTATCCTATGGACTGAGCGGGTGCATGGATGAATGTGGGAAAAGGGAAGGCAGCTACTGTGTGCATCATCATTTTTCGTAAATGAAGGTGTCTTGGTCTACGGCAGTAACAGTGTACTCAAACTTTCAAATAAGACCCAACTAAGAACTTTCCAAGGACCTCTTAGAATTTTGCCACTGACTTAGCCCGTGTTATATATTCCATTGTGCCAAGGCTTCCGGCTTCTTGAACAAAGCAGCTACTGAGTACACAGCTCTCTGGCCGGTAGAAGATCACTCCTCTGTCCAACCTTCTGTCATATTTTGCAATGTATAGAAAGAGCCCCAATATATCCGGTCATGATTCTGTGTCTCTAAATCATTCACAGAGATTAGTTCGACTACTAATATTTTCTAAAAGAATGTTCTTTGTAATAAAAACAAAGAAACAGGTTGCAGTCTGCATTAAGAAGTTACTATTGATTAACTGTGCCTTCCAAAGGAGGACTCACACTTGCGAAGTGAGCAGTGACCTTTGCATCCATTTGATTCTAAAGTTTGAAAGGAACTTTTTGTTTATTTCGAGAAAAAAAAAAGTCTTGTTTTATTTGTGCAGAGGCTTCCACACCTGTAATAAATCTCAGCCTTAGCTTCATAAGGGCAGCATTCCAGGTAGCTACAGCTAGCGTCTGGTTATTCTGAGGCTGCATATCCCTCCAGACACACCTTTTGCCTCAGAAACACTGCTCTTATTAGATCAGGCTGCCCAAAGAATACAGAAATCATGAATTTAAATTACTGCTGGTATTCAGAGAAAATGGGAGCCTTCTGGCCTTTGAATGAGAACTTCCACTTTATTTCTAGAGGATGAAGTTATTACGTTGTAAATCAGAGGCGTGTCTAGAGCCCAAGTTATTCATGATCTTGAAACGATGCTAAAGTGTTTCAGCAACATTGCTCTGTCTTCTGTGCCCCCTCAGAATAATGTTCACATTGATAGAGGAGGATGCTAGATGATAATCAGGTGATTTGTTTTTAATTTCTTATTTTTATAAAGAAGTGGGGGGGGGAGCTTACAACAGATGTAGAACAGGCACCTGGCCTAGTGTGTGCTCATAGAGAGTTTTTATCAACTACCCTGAGCTCCAGGATTGAACACAGCTTCAGGGCAAATATGTTGTTTTGATAAAGCTGTCTAATTTATACAAGTTTTTCTCAGCCTGAAAATTATTCTCACTATGTATTTTTTTTTTCTGATGGGCTAATGGGATGGCTCACAGGGTAAAGAGATTATTGCCAAGAAAGGATACTTGAGTTCTATCCCAAGAACCCAGACAGTGGAGAAAAGAAGAGACTCTTTCATTCTCTGGCCCCTACATAGGCACCGAGGCACACAGACACACACACCACTACACACAAAAATAAGTAAATCAATATAAAAATGTTTAGATAGAACAGGACTACTCAAGAATTCTGTGCACTGTATCCCCAGAACATCAGTGATGCCTGGAAAACACAAATGTTAGAACCACTGCTTCAATTGCCAGCTCTGCTATGTGGTGCTACTCTCTCATCTTGTACAGCTTAATATTTAGCTCAGCATAAAAATGGAAGGCTTACTGGAAGGTAAGGGGTCCAGGGTCTGAAAGGACATGAGTTTGGATTATTTATACATGCTTGCAATGACATCAATATGGCCTTTGATACACTGTCATTTTCAGAACTTTAGTTATCTAAATAAGAGCTCAACCAGAACTTTCTCTCCTGAAACATGTATATAATGTTCATGAAACTTCAAATCACATTTACTCAGACTCATAAACCCCCAAATGGTTGTCTTCACCATTCCTTTTCCTTCCCACAATCTCCTTTTCGGTGGGTACAGGAAGAGGGGTTAGGCCAAAGAAGATATTTTAATATCAGCTAGTTCTGTCTGAGCACTCCCTTTTTGTGACATGCTGACTATCCCATGGAACTGAGGAAGGAAGATTAATTCCCCAATTCTAAGTTCAAGGTCTGTATATATAAAATAAGTTGAAAATAATTGACACATTAAAACTAACCCAAACACATTTACTTGTTTAATCCATTAATATTTACAGTCATTAATGTTTACAGTCCATGTGCTATAGCAACAGAAACTAGAATTTCACAAATGTGCTTCTGTATGGCATGTATACATGTATACATGAAGCTAAAGTAAGCCAAGGCAAAGGCCAGGGTGAAGGTCACCAAATCCTAATAGCTTCCTGCATGGGTTCCCAAATCTCTGCCTGACAGGTATCTTTGCCTTGTCCTACTTCTCTTTCTTCCTTTTTATTATTTTTTAAAAAGGAATGTATTTATATATTATGTGTGAGTATATTAGTTTGCATGTATGCCTGTGAACCATGTGGGTACAGTACCTGTGGAGCCCACAGAAGGGTGTCTGGAACTGGAGTTACCAATGTTTGTAAGCCACCATGCTAGAATCGAACCCAGGTCCTCTGGAAGAGCAACCAGTGTTCTTAACCATTGATCGAATAATGTGGAACAAAACTACCTGAGGAGCTGCATCACACACATCTACTCAGCTAGGAATCCCATGGATGCCACCAACTTGGGGATCCAGTGGATTTTATTGGGTTATTTACAGAAGGAGTTACTTATAGAAGTGGTTACCTACAAAAACAGAAATGACTTAAAGACAGCTGCACCACCAAGCCCACCCCAGCATGGGTAACTGTAGTAATAGGGAGTGGCGGGGTGCATCCCCGGCACCTGGCCACCCACATGGCTAGCTTATGCCCCGAAATAATTACATGGAAACTGCCTGGCCCATTATTGGCTAACTCTTACATATTGACCCAACCCATTTCTAATAATCTGTGTAGCCCACGAGCTGGCTTACCAGGAATGATTTTAACCTGCGTCTGCCTGGAGTGGGAGAATCATGGCGACTCATTGACTCAGCTTCCTTCTCCCAGCATTCTGTTCTGTTTACTCCACCCACCTAAGGGTTGGCCTATCAATGGGCCTAGGCAGTTTCTTTATTGATAAGAAATCACTCTCACATCAGGTAACAGCTCACAGAGAAGGAAACTTGAGGCACTTTGCACATCGTGGAGGCAACTCAGCAGGCTAGAGAATGCTCTTATCAGTGGCCTCAGTTTGTCTACCCCTCTTCCAGGTAGCTAACAGGTTCTGCCTTCTCTGAGAAGCTGATCTGGTCTCTGAGTCTTTTTTGCAACTTGATGTTGTCTGGAAAAAACTCTCAGTTTTTATTGCTTACTCTGAGAGGGAGAAGCTTAGGAAATACAGCCTGTTTCAGGGACTTCCTAAAGTCATTTCCAGTTGTTTTAACCTTGGTTAAACCTTGGAGGATGCTGTCCCAGAAAGCCCGTCTTTCCATATCCCATCAAATTCATTCATTCTGACTTACTCCACAGGCAAAATAATAAAATAATAAAATAATAAGACCAGCCATGAACAGCACTGGAGCTCAGAATCTCTTAACTACTGAAAACCTGGGGCTTGAATGGAAAGTAATACTTATTTCACAATGGCAGACAATTAGGTAAAGTTTCTGTAACTTGGTTCAAAGTCTACAAAAACTATACTCCTTTACCTTGGAGAAGTTTTCAATTCAGTAAGGCTGTCACATTTACATAAAGAAAGAAGTTCCATCAGAGTTTGCCTGATGAGCACAAAGTCTTGAGTTCAATTCCTAGAATTCACATTTGAAAAACAAAACAACAACAACAAAACAAAACAAAAAAAATGCAGAGCTAACCTTGCTGCACATACCCGTAATCCCAGCAAATATGAGATGTGGAGACAGGAAAGGAAGTCTCCCACTAGAAGGGTGTCATAGCCAGATAGAACAAACCTCTAAAGAACCAAGACTTGATTGGAGGGTAAAACAGAAAGCAAATGAGAATCAGAACACATAGGAGAGTAGAACTAAAAATGTGCAAATGCCACAAAAGCAAATGCTGGAAGAGAAGAGAGGAAGAGGGAGAAGAGTGAGTGCAAAACATACTTGTAGCAAATGCAAGGTGTTTTCCTAGGAGTCATGACGGCATCAAGTCACAGATACAGGAAATTCAAAGAACATAAAATATGATAAATTATAAAACACCAGACATGTATTTAACTGCAGAGAAATAAAGATTTTTTTAAAAAATCTTCAGAGGTCTTGGGAGGCAGAGGCAGGTGGATCTCGGTGAGTTCGAGATCAATCTGGTCTACAGAGCTAGTTCCAGGACAGGCTCCAAAGCAACAGAAAAAAACTGTCTCAAAAAACCAAAAAAAAAAAAAAAAAAAGTCTACAGAGGTGAGAGGGTAATAGTTATAGTAAACCCTATAAAAAGCCAAAAAGCCACACAATCTTTATAAGATTATCTCTTTCTTCCTCTTCCTCTTTCTCTTTCTCTTTCTATCTCCCTCCCTCTCTCACCCATCACAACCCCAGAACAAGGACAATACTTCTCCAGTCTTATTTGAACTTTGTCTTATCTCACATCACTTCTGTCCATCAACACTTACTTACTGTTTCTGTCACTGCCACAGGAGTTCCACAAGCTGGGACTGGGCCTTTGACATATAGGTCTTTAGAGGTTATTTAAGACCCTATCCTAATCAATGTTTAATTAGTATTTTCCTAAATCTGTTTCCTTTGGACTTATAAAATTCATGATGCTATCTGAATGAGTTTAAGTTTTATTTTTGCAATGCTTGGAGAAATATATACTATAATACAGTTAATATTGACAAAACGGGTCTGATGTAGTAAATGCCAGAATAATCTGTTCACACTGGTGTCCAAGATGTCTGAAGGTGAAGGAAGAAGTGGTGACTATCAGTGCATACTTGTAAGAATCAATCATGCATACTTACGGTACAGCTGTTGAAAAGGGATTAATCCAGGATCTTTTCTCTCTCTCCTATGTTCGCATTAAAGTTTCTTAAGAATCATAATTCCTTTAGTTTCCCTGATGTCTAGCACTTCAAATCGTTCATTAGCCTCTCATATGCTGGCATCATAGTGCCTAATTTCTTTGTACCTTACCTTAGGATTCTGACAGTCCCACCAGGATCCTGTTCAAGATCAGAAATAAAAGGCTCAGCAGTGCTATTATGTTGTCAGAGCCTGCACAAAGGAACACAGGAAGGAACGAGCTTCATGACTGATGGAAATGCCAAAGGCAGACTTTGACTCTGACCTAGAATTTTCAAAGTATCAAGCATTTGCCCTTCCAAATTGTTCTTTCTTTGGAGAAGAAAACACATCAAATTAGTAAAATGCTAGAGACGTTGGGTTCTCATTAGTAAACACTGTAACACCCGGTTTTGGTGTTACACCCTCGGTACAGTTCGCGCTCCACTGTACCGAATGCAAGTCCCGGCAAGGACCTGGAGATTGAACAAAAGACACAAAGAAACTGTCTTGAATAACTGTCATCATTTAAGACGTAGGTATCTACCTAGACAGTACTCACCTTCTGAGAGTTTCCATAGGTGTGGCAAGTATCTTAAAATTGGTTACCTAATTTTAACAAGGTATGTTCAACCAAATCTTATTTATATTATGTTTTACTCCATGTTGCAAAGCTCCATGAGTTTTGACAAATGCATATCCTGTATCAACTGTTACATTATTGTACAAAATCATCTTTTTTTTTTTTTTTGTCTGAAAAGGCCTCGGTGCTTGGCCTGCTCTTTGTCCCACAGCTATGGATTTCTGGTAACCACTGATTATGTTACTGTGCATGCACAGACTTCAGTGTTGAACAAGGCTGTACCCCAAGCTAAGAGTCTGATTTATTTTTGTCTTGCAGAATTCCCACATGACTGAATACTAAAGAAGTGTATAAAAATCAGCTTCTCCCATTTAGCAATATGCACATGCACACACTGGATGTGTGATGTATCCTGGGGTCCATGTATATCATGCTAAGTCATTTCTCTTTATTAAAAAGGTATCAAAGTTTTCATCTGTTGGCTATTTTTGCTGCTTTTATTTGTGGACAACTATGAAGAAAGATACAAGAAAGCAAGCCACCTGAGTTTTAGGTAGATATGTTTAATTCAAAGTAAATCTCTATAACATTAATTGAAAGTTCATTTCATTAGACATTTCAGTTGTAAGATTTATCTTAGCTTTTCTCTGGACTCTATCATATTCCTCATGAATTATCTCTTTTCCAGGTCTTTCTAGATGAGTTTGTGTTGAATTTCTTTAGTGTTTTGTAACACATTTTTATAACTCACTCCTTTTTATATCTATCCATGGATGATATTTTAGAACTGATATAATACCAAAGTGTTTAAATTTCCCAAAACCCAAAGTATCTTTGTAGGGTACTCTTGCAATGCCATCATTACTGAAAATGCCTTGCCTTTATTATAGTCATCACACTTTTGTTGAGAATGTATTTCTCTCTGATATATTTAAAAACCTTCATTTTTTTCATCTTTAGCATTCTACATTTTCACTCCTATTTTCCAAATATGATTTTTACATTTACTTATCTGTCTCAGCAAAGAAAGTGGGCATTTTATTTGAGGAGACGTTTTTCTTCTTGTTTTGTCTTCTACTTTTCTTCAAGTCTCCTCAGTTTTAGCTTCTAGGGGCACATGTGTTACATGTGTCATTGTCTAAAATACTTCCTGCACCTTCCCATGGAAGAACTGCTAGCCTTCCTCACATTACGTAAGACTTGGATACTTGAGCTGCTTTGGTTAGTGGCATCTAAATGGGTATTGCAAGAGCCGCATTCTATACAGAAGTTTTGTATTAGTTGAAGTTTTTGTCACTGTGACAAAATACCTCAGTTAAGCAATATCAGGAAGTTAGATTATATTTTTCTCCTGGGGTGGAAGGCAAAGTCATGGCATAAATTATGGACTGGTACTGTGTGGAAGAGTTGGTTCTTCTTTCACTGTAGACACAAAGCAGAGCTCAGAGAACAAGGTGCATCTTTCAAAACTACGCCACTGTTAGTCAGGTATAACATGTTTCTCCAACTTCCCAAAGCTCCATGGACTCCCTAGAAAACACTGTTATCTGTGAACCAAGCACACAGTGCTGCAGCCTCTGTGAAAGAGGTCATGCTGAAACCACAGCAAGTACTGAGTATGCCATCATGCCAGCTTTCCCATGGCATATCTCAGAGATAGGCTTCCAAGCTATGGAGGAAGTTTTCTAACAGACACAACTAGGTACAATCAGTGTGCCCAGTTAGCAGCATATGTGGTCAGTGTCATGCAGGGTGAGAGACAGTTTTGTCATCTGTGGTTAATATTTATATCTGGTAGGGTCTGAGTTCTCACTATCAACTCACTAGCCAATGCTGGGTCAATCCATTCCACATTCATTACTACTCTATCTCCTCTAGAGATATACCAGGTCTTTTATTTTATAAACAACATAATTTAGAAACTTATTCTTAATAGTTGGCACTGTTTGTCGCTTGTTCTTGTGTCCTTCTCCTTAACTTCTTGGGGTGTTGGCACAGTTATTAGAAATGAGGGAATTGTGGGTTTCTATGAAACTTCTTTGTTCCCTGTTCCTAGATGGTTTCCATTAACTGTCATCTATTTAATAAAATTTCTCAAAGACTCATGTGGTTAAAATCATTCCTTCTAGAACAGTTATGCAAATATGGAATATTAGACTTCATGAGCTACTGTGACTCATTCGGGCCAGCAGTATGGCTAGCATGGTGAAAATCAGGAGAACTCATAGCAAACATATTTTTGGGGCCATGTCCAGAATCACACAATGAAATGTCCACAGGTCTTTGACAAGTGAGTCAGGGTCTCCAGGGTTTTGTCCCAAGGAGAGTCATTCATGCTATTCTTAGGTCTTGTTTCCTAAAGAAGTCATATGTATCCCATCAGAACTATCTCCCAAATACTAGTATACTGACCAAATGGCTCAGCAAGGAAAGGTGCAATTTGCAATGTCTGATGACTTGAATTTGACCCAGAGACTGACATGATGGAAGGACAGAACCAACTCCCACAACTGTCTTCTGACTCTCGCACTCATGCTGTGCGTACCACGCTACACATAGGGAAATATTTTCCAAAACAAATGCTGAAATGGCATCATGCCCAAATGAATTTTCTTAGGCTAAAATAAACCGAGTCCTATAAGAGTGAAGTGACATTATAGTGTGAGTTAAAACACTTGGTAGGAATGGTAGATTAATATTAAAGTAAAAATTGTCATGAAGTAGAGAACTCGACATAGGCAGAATAGCACCTCTATTCATGGATCGAAAGTTCATAGAATACCTAAATTATCCAAATGGTTCACAAACTGTTATGGAGACAATGTGCATTCATTTTATGATAAGGAGAGTTAAATACAATACCAACATTTTACTCTGAATAATCTGCATTTCAAACAATGCTATTTGAACCATTACGACTAGAAAGTATTTTGAAAACTTTCTAGAATTTCAAATATTCTGATCTACCACAGCACCAAGATGAGAGAAACCATCTTTTCTATGGAAAAGATTTCTAGTTTAAATTTTTCAATTAATTCAAGATAAAAAAAAATCAGTTCGCAGAGAGAAAAGTCTCTGTTGATCTGATTTGAATCTATCAAGTCCCTACACCTCACTTGGCAAACCAAGATGGAAATACGAATTTTTTTTCCTATGGCTTCAGAGCAAGACAGGCACGGTGCTATTACCCCTTCTAGTCATATTCACAGGCATTGTCCTTTAATAAAGTGAGAGGAACAGCAATGAAGACCCTGTGTTCTAACCTTGCTTTAAGCATGGTAGAAAACTGATGTGATACAAATGGAACTAGATCAAATGCTGGATCCTAAATGAGGCAACAGAAGTTGTTAAATGAAGCATGTTGTTTCTACAATAAGGAAGCAGTTTGTGCTGTGTCGGGACCTCTAATCAATGTTGTTTGCGTTATGTGTCAGCACTGAGTCTTTCGGAAAACGCCCTGGTCTCAGAAAACGCATGAAATAAGTGCCTGAGATATCTTGATGCACGCAGCTTCCTAGGGAGAGGGAAGAGGCAGGTGTGTACGATGTTCCCAGATGATAATCTGGTGATAAGGAGACAGATGTTCCTCCAGCCTCTCTCGGCATCTGAAAATTTTCAAAATGAAAGGCAATCTTTTTCAGAAGTTGAAAGTGTAACTCTAAATTGATGCGTGTTTTCTTTTTATCTATGAGAGCTGATTCCTCACACAAATGAGTTTGACACAGGTCCAAACTAATTATCAAAGCATGAGCCATTTGAAGGGCATCATTAATTGAAATTCAGAGCTGTGTTAAGATCAAGAATGAAGTGGCTGCATTATGAGCTATTCGCTTTCCTTTCACGGTTTCAACCATATTGTCCCGAGTGTTTTGGTTTTCTTGATTGAAAAACATCAAGATTTTATTTAATTGTACAAATTATACTCTGGCTTTAGAAACTAACAAAATAGATGGCAAGAATGATTATAATATCATGAAAAAACATTTACTGAATAGCAAGATGCAAGCATCCTAGGATCAGCACTTCCATCTAATCATCCCTGTATCACCTGCTACTTTCAAATAGATCTTATACACAAATTTTATGTACAAAGCATCCTTATTTCCATCCTTAATTCCATATTGAGGCTCATAATAACATATGGAATCAGTAAACGTTCTGAGAATGATGAGCCTTACTTGTCAGGGAGAAATAAGGAGAATCACGGAGTATTTATTTACAAAGGTCGATGGTTTGCGAAACAGATGTTAAGTTCTTTGCTTCTTTTTACTGGGATTTTCCAAATTGCCCCAAAAGCATTCATTTTGTGAAGTCTTATTAGAAAACAGTTCGTTCTTCTCTGGCTAATCTCAAAGCATCAAATGGAAAAGTTGTATTACTATATAAAATGTGTTTAAATTTTAAGAATTCTGTTAGGGTAGTGACCGAACTTTTCTGAAAAGCCTTCAAATATTAAACTCCTTATGCTACACCCTACAGAAATAGTCAGATGTCTTTTGTATTCTTATTATCACATGTCAATTATTCACAATAATAGACTTTTGATATTTTTCACACTTATATACAATCCTTTTTTTTTTATGTTTACTCTACAGTGGTGGTGCTCTTTTGCTCCCAGTAACTCACTCTGATTCCCTTTCTCTTCCTAGCCAGGCGTCATCAGACTAGTGTGTATATGAGTGTGTGTGTGTGTATGTGTGTGTAAGACACAGAGAGACAGGGGGACAGAGAAACAGAGAAGAGATGGAGAGACAGAGGAAGCCAGTGTCACTTTCTGTCCTCACAATAGTAGGCATACTTTGAAGAATTGATGTTGTTGTGTGAATTTTTTTTTTCTAGGAAGATGTGGGAAGACACTGATTCAGAGTTGACTCAGACCAAATGCGTAGACTTGAGTGGAAACTCAAGTCTAGCTGAGAAATACAAGTGTATCAGCCAAGGGTTACTTATAGGAGCACAGAAGATTCAAAGTCAACTGTATCAGTGTTAAGCCTTAAAGTAAAGCTGATCACTCACACATGATGCTTCCTGGAGCTCCCTAAGTGACACGTGGACAGTTTACCTGATCGGAGCTTTTCAGGTACTTCACAGATAGGGCAGTACCTTCTCCCCACATTTTGTGTGTTTTATATGGCAGTGAGACAGACACTTATGATTCTTCTGAATTTCAGGAACCATCCAGAACTTGTGAATTGTCTATTTCCTGAGTTTCAATGAGCCTTTTAACAGGATGGATGGAATCTTTACATTCAGATGTGAGTTGTACACAACAAATATGTAAGAACAATGAATCTTAGGAGTTTGGAGACAGCTCAGGGAATTAAGCCCTCACATAGTAACCATGTCGATATGAATTTGGAACCCAAACCCCTAGGTAAAAACTGAACAGTGTCATGTGTTTGTAACTCCAGTCTTGGTGGGTTTGGAGACAAAGCACCATGTGAAAAGCCATGTCAAGTTGGGAAAAAACAGAGGACAACAAGAGATGCTGACTTCTGTATTCCATGTGACCCAGATGAGAACAACCATTTATACATGTGAATACAAACACACACATGCACATACATGCATGTGTGCGTACACACATATACACACACCCTACTCTTAGCAACCTGAGAAGTATAATTTCTCTATGATTGGTTTATGATTCCTTCAATTTCTCCTTAGATAAATATGTACTGTGAATGTACTAAGATCAGATCCTATGTTGACTCCTTAATTTAAAAATATCATTAAGGCATGTTCCCTGATATTTAATTTAAGGGGCAGTAAATATAAGTTAAAGATGCATAAGAGTATATAATGAAAGCACAGCTGTCAAAACACTAAAGGAAATATCTGCAAGGAGCCATGTAACTATCATAAAAGGATATGTTCGTCTTTATTGAGAAAGTAAGCTTGCTTTTTTATTCATATAACAAATTACTATGAAGACAAGAGTAGTGATCTTGAGATGCAGAGCTGTTAATTCCACACAAATCTGTTATTAAAGACAAGGAGTAGAACTGAAGATAAAATATGAGAAAATAAAAATGTAGAAAGTAACTATTCCCATCCATCTCTTAATATCCTTATGTCTCCTCATAAAATTTTCCATATTTTGTCAAACACAATCTATTCATGAAAATTTCTGGTAAAATTCTGTTTGATATTTCTGATTAAATGCTTGTACTTGTTTGAAATTGGATGCTTCTGCTGTTTTCTCTACTTCTGGTCATGTTGTGCCCAAATGAAGTCACGGGTAGGATAGAGTAGATAACACTGAAGACAACTATTGTATAGAACTTGTATTCCTCTCGGGGGAAAGCCCTACCTCTAGTAACATAGAAACTGTGAACTTAACTTTACAATTAACTTCCAGGAAAGTTTCAAATGTCAGTTGAGAACTGCTTTGTGTTGAAATCTGGGCAAACAAATGAAATATCTGTTTATATCATGAATCTTTAAGAATTTATGGAAAGAAAATGAACCACACAGACAAGAGTACAGGTCACTGTTGGAAATCTTTTGTTTTTTACCTTCCTTTCTGACTTAGAATGGAGTCTCCATGTCTTTTCCTAAGATAAGTCATTCACTCTTTTACAAACTGTGGAATTCTCATCCTACTACTTGTGAAACTAATTCTAGAATATTCTTAGGACACAAAACATCAGTCATTGCCAAATGTACATCACTAGCTCTGAATTTCATTTTTTCAGAAATTAGATCCATGAGTTTATCCTCTGTGTTGATCTTTTCTAATGATTCAATATCCTATAGACACTTAACATTGACCTATTATAAAAATATTAATTACACAAAACAGAACAACTATATATTATTAATTTTCTATAAAGTCATTTAAAGATCCAGGGAACCTGCATTGAGTTGAAACTTAGGTATTTTTCCAAAATTTATACCAATGGATCTAGTAAAAAAAGTGCAGAGAATGCTACTGAGTGTCAAAGACAGGGAACCACTCCTATACTTTCTATATTTTCCACATTGCTAATATTTCAAGTGGAGCTGTTGTTAGGACAGCAAGCAGTACTTGTAGAATGAATATAGAGAGAGAACTTCCAAACCCATTGCATGTGGCTTGTATCTCCAGCTCTAGATATAAACTAACTGAGAAGTTCCTGGAGACCAAATCTTAAGTATATTCCCTGGTTCACACAGCAAATGTGGACTATCTTCAACTTCTAAACTCAAGTTCAGTATTCACATCTACCATTCTCAGTTCTGGAGCCCATTCTTGACTTTTTTTTGTTATTTTCCCATTTCTAATTATTCTGGTCCTATTGATCATCCTTCTTAATCTAGCACATCTATCCTATCCATACATACTGTTTCTATTTAGACTCAAGCCATCATGCTTTCTCATGCGGTTCTCAGCTCACGTTTCAGACTCCAGTCCTTCCTCACTATCAGTTCCTCTCCTCACTCAAGCTTTCTAATGATGTAACTATTCTTGTCTCTACTCAACAAAAGCCCACATAATGAGCTAGCCCCTGCCCCTGCTTATCTCCAAGCCCTGACACTACCTAGTGATGTGGGATGCCCTTCTGTATGCTATGAATATGTTTTATTACCAATGATTAATAAAGAAGCTGATTTGGCCAATAGCTAGGCAGAATAGAGCCAGGTAGAAAATACAAGCCAAGATACAGGGGAAAAGAAAGCTGAGTCAGGAAGATGCCAGCAGTCACCAAAGAAGCAAGATGTTAGAAATCCCAAACCTCATGGTAAAATAAAGAATAATAGAAATGTGTTACTTTAAGTTCTAAGAGCTAGTTAATAATAAGCCTGAGCTAGTAAGCCAAACCAACTGCAATTAATATTAATCCTCTGAAAGATTAGTCAGGAAATGGTGGGTGGAAGAGAAATCTCCAGTCACAACGTAACCCATCAAAACAATCCTAATCACTGTTACTGTCCCCAGCACAGTTCATAGTCTTCCAAACCACATGTGACTGCACACACATCTTCAATGAATAACATGATTTTCTGCATGTTCACCAAATACATCTGAGTAATTTTATTCTGATGTGGGAGTGTCATATATCAATCTGTTGATTTCATTGGTTAAAATAAAGAAACTGCCTGAGCCCATTGATAGGCCAACCCTTAGGTGGGTGGAGTAGACAGAAGAGGATTCTGGGAGAAGGAAGCTGAGTCAGAAGGAGTCGCCATGATGATGCCCACACTGCAGAGAGACACAGGCTAGAATCTCCCCGGTAAGCACACCATGGGGTGCTACACAGATTATCAGAAATGGGTTAGGTCGATATGCAAGAGCTAGCCAATAAGAGGCTGGAACTGATGGGCCGGGCAGTGTATAGGTGAACACGGTTTGTGTGTTGTTATTTCGGGGCTTAAGCTGAGCCATGCGGGTGGCTGGGTACAGGGACACAGCCGGCCGCCCCTATTTCAACAGGTGGCGCCCGGACGTGATGGGCTGAATCCACTTAAAAACCTGAGAGAGCTTAATTCTAAACAGAGAAAAAAACAGAGTTTAACACGGAGTTTTGTTCTTTGTTGGTGGCGTGCCATAGAGAGATTTCCTGGTTCGGCAATAGCAGCAGAAAAAAAAGCTGCATCATTTTAAAGTGCGGCTTTCTGGGCTGTGCCGCCATTGCAATCTCTGTCTGGCTCCTGTGAGAGACAGAGCTTTTGTATGGAGCATTTGGACTAAAGCTCTACGGCTTGCTTGATGGCAATGTGGACTGCTGTATGCCTGGAATTGTGCGCAGCTCAGGGGCACCAAATGGCTCTGAGGCAGGAGCAGCTCAGCTCAGCTCAGCCATGATGAACTGAGCTGCTCTCAAGCAGGAACTACCGTAATTACTGTGATAACAGCACACTTAAGGTTTAGACTTTACAGGACACAGGCAGTACCGTATTACCCCTACATGGTGCAACTTAAGTTTTTTAGAAGTGCTTAACATTTTAAGAAATGCTCCTGGATACTAAAAAAATTACAGATTCACAGTAAAACAGATTCAGACAGACCACTAAATGGATCACAGTGTTGGATGAATGTACGTAGGCTTGAGAAAGAAATAAATATATATATAGAGAAAACAAAGTTAATGCCTTTAAAATTAAAAAGGTAAAGTCTTTAAAGAGACAGAGTTAAAAGAAATAAAGAAAAATAAGCCACGTAAAAATGAAAAATTCACAGAGAGTCTGGATTATGTACATTGTGTTTTCTTTAAAATTTTTGACTATAAAGGAGCTAACCACAGAGAGACATTTCATTATATGGGCTGCCAAGTGGAACCAGAATGGATATCATGAGGGTATGACTTCAGAATTTGGGTCTAAGGATATGATGCTTCGGAGAGGGTCTTCTTTTGTTTTCACAGAGGACCAGACCCTATGGATTGCATCTATTCCGATATGGTATGATAGACCACGCCCTCCTGAAAGGTTGCTGTGAACACCCTCAGAAAATTGCTTCGCTCAACTGCCAACTGAGATGAAACTATCACAGGTTATACCGTGAAAGACCTAATTAACGACGCCCCCATTCAGCAGGAAGCAGTTTGGAGAGAAAAACCTGCGCCCATGTTCCCAAAATATTGTTTATAAATGTTCTTTACATTTAAAGGGGGATATGATATAGCTATGAATAATTTGCATTGGTATGGATTTTAAGGTCAATTTTGTTATATGTATTTCTGATCTTAATTAAGGTATTGTGATTATGTAGTTCATTTAAAAATGTAATGTATAATTAGGAAATATAGGTTGTTGATGAATAATCATAAATAATAGTCAAGCTTGTAGTCATGTTAGATTTTCTAGATATATAGAGATATATTTCAGTTAGATAGACATTCTTCATATCTCTCAAAGATTGCAGAATATGGCATTTAAATATTTTAATAACTTAGGGATTTTCATGACAATGAGACACATCTGCTCCTGGTAGCACCAATCTACTTCGAGAGGAAGATGGGCATCGAAGAGGATCCTTATGGAGTTTGATAGCCATTGGGCAAGAAACTGTTCTTGCCTGGACTGATGCATAAACTGGACACCGAAAACCCACAGAGAGAGGACTGCTGAACTTGCTTAAAGGTGAGATGGTCTTTCAGGGTTCCTGATTCATGAAAAGGTCTACGAGACATTGCAGGACACAGCAGAAAATGACTGAACTGTCTTTGGAATTTCCTGCTTCATGGAACTGTCTGCTGGATACTATGGGCCTGAAGGCCGAAGATGGATGCCCCACTGGTACAGAGGAACTTTGGGTGACTGTCCAGGCAGCGAGATGTCTCTGTCATTTCTAGAATTTGGATTTCTTGTTTTTTTAAATAGTATTATATCCTTCTGGAGTCTTTGATGGAGTTGAAGAATGGATAGTTATAGTTTTCTTAGTTATGATAAAAGATAAAATAGATATAAATATTATAACTGTAATTCTTACTTAATAACTGTTTTGCTATATGTAATTTTACTATGTTAAAATGAAAGCCTTCCTTTTTGTTTAAACAGAAAAAGGGGAAGTGATGTGGGAGTGTCATATATCAATCTGTTGATTTCATTGGTTAAAATAAAGAAACTGCCTGAGCCCATTGATAGGCCAACCCTTAGGTGGGTGGAGTAGACAGAAGAGGATTCTGGGAGAAGGAAGCTGAGTCAGAAGGAGTCGCCATGATGATGCCCACACTGCAGAGAGACACAGGCTAGAATCTCCCCGGTAAGCACACCATGGGGTGCTACACAGATTATCAGAAATGGGTTAGGTCGATATGCAAGAGCTAGCCAATAAGAGGCTGGAACTGATGGGCCGGGCAGTGTATAGGTGAACACGGTTTGTGTGTTGTTATTTCGGGGCTTAAGCTGAGCCATGCGGGTGGCCGGGTGCTGGGGAACACAGCCGGCCGCCCCTATTTCAACATTATTCACCTTTCAAGACCCACTTCAAAAATCTATCTCTCCAAATGGACAGCATCTTTTAAAACTTACTTTATTTTATGTTTGTGAGTATTTTGTTCACATGTATGTACTGTAGTACAATCCCTCTGCATGCTGTGATGTGTTGCTCTCATTGGTTGATAATAAAAGCTGATTTGGCCTATAGCAAGACAGAATGAACTAGGCAGGAAAGCCAAACAGAGGGAAAAGAAGGTGGAGTAAGAGAGATGGAAGCCAGTCCCCCAAGAAATAAGAAGCCAGCAGACAGGTAAAAACCATGGCCAAATGGCAATATGTAGATGAATAGAAATGGTTTAATTTAAATGTAAGAGCTAGTGAGTAATAAGCCTGAACTATAGGTCAAACTTTGGTAATTAATATTAAGCTTCTGAGTGATGTTTTTAAAACATCAGCAGGGGCTGGAGAGATGGCTCAGAGGTTAAGAGCATTGCCTGCTCTTCCAAAGGTCCTGAGTTCAATTCCCAGCTACCACATGGTCGATCACAACCATCTGTAATGAGGTTTGGTGCCCTCTTCTGGCCTGCAGGCATATACACAGACAGAATATTGTATACATAATAAAAAAATAAAAATTAAAAATAAAAACATCAGCAGTATGGGACAAGAGAAAAAAACCTCCATTTACATATGGTGTCCACTGTTGAATGTGGAGCCACATAAGAACTAAAAATCTTTAAAAAGGTTTTAAGCATAAAGAAACAGAGTCATAATGGGTTTCCTAATCTCTCTTGTCAGCCACAGTACAGAGACATATCTCCAGACAACTGAGCATGAGATAGAGCCATCTGACAAACGCCATGAGCTAACCCATGCTAAACAGGCTGTGTCAGCCACTATGAGCTTGAGAGCACAGTCTTTTGCTACATGGCAAGTCAGGGTTTTTGCTCATACTGACAAGAAAAAGGTGAAAAATATACAATAAGGATAGATTCAGAAAAAGCACCTCTAAATGATTTACAAAATGTTTTTAAATTATATATATAGGCTTGGGAGAAGGAAGAGAAAAGAATAAAAACAGTCATAGGTTAAGAAAATGATTGTAAAATAATAAATCCTTAAGAAAGAAATACAGTAAGTTTTGCTTTTGTTTTCACAGGAATCAAGAAGCTATGAATTCCTTCCAGGTTAATATGGTTTGATCAAGGAAGACCCCTAAAAATCTCTGATGGGAACAGATAACTCAGATGATCCAACATTTCAGAGCACCTCTGTGGTGACAGGTTCTTCTTAATTCTACATCCAGAACAAATTCAAGGTTACTGCCATGAAATACTCCTATCAAGAAATGACCATAATTCTAAATTTTCTCAGGGTTCTTCAAAGATTGCCAGTGCTCACCAATCAGAGAAAGTAATCTAGAGAACTACAACCAAATTCCCAAAATACTGTTTACACATGT
Source organism: Microtus obscurus (assembly GCA_963919715.1). Taxonomy (NCBI): domain Eukaryota; kingdom Metazoa; phylum Chordata; class Mammalia; order Rodentia; family Cricetidae; genus Microtus; species Microtus obscurus. The sequence continues at coordinate 2,539,282 of CAWTZC010000453.1, read as the reverse complement.
TTATTTTCATTTAAAAGATGTTGGCTATAAATTTTATTGATCATAGTCAATCTCTTTATAAAGGAAGAATGGGGGATATGATATGTAAATAGGATAAAAGGATAGATTATTGAATCTACTTTAATCCAAAAAGGAGCTTCCAATCTCAAAATATTTTATATAGTATGGATTTTAGTTTATTGATATAAATTTAAGGTTAATTTTATTATACTGTATACATATTTATACTCTTGTTTAAGGTATTGTGTTGATAAAGCTCAATTAAAAATGTGAGGTTTAATTTAAAACATAAAAATTTACAAAAATACAATTAGTCATCTATAATAGTCAAAGTTATAGTCATGTTAGTTAATTAACTTATAATTAATTAATATAATATTGTCATGTTGATTAATTGGTTTTCTAGATATATAAAGATATATTTTAGGTAGATGGGCATTCTTGAAACATTTCAAAACATTATAGAATATGGTATTTAAAATGTTTTAATAACTTAAACTTTTTATAGTGGTGAGACATATCTGTTCCATATGTACTCCAGAAAAGAGTACAAGGGCATCAAAGGAACTCTGTATTGAATATATTATTTTTATGACAACAGCTAACCATATGGGCAAAGAAACCTCCCTTGCCTCAATTGCTGACAATTACTGTCCATACTGGACTAGCAAGACACAAGAAATCAACTATCAAACTTTGTGAAGAATATGTAGGACAGTCCTTCAAATTTCCCAGCTTCACAGGAAAGTCTGTCAAATATGCTAGGCATATAGGCCAAACACAAATGCCCCAATGTTACAGACGAACCTTGGGTGACTGTCCAGGCATTGTGAGGTCCCTATCATTCATTAGGTAACATTTTTTTTCTTTCTTGGGTCATTGATGGAACTGAAGACTAGATAGTTATAATTAGTTTTTTTTTAGTTATGTTAAAAGGATAAATTAGATAAAAAAAACTTTAGACTCACCAAGATAAGATAAATAATAATTTTCTCTAATTTCCCTAAATACAAATGGACTGTATATTAGAACTGCAATTCTTGCTTCATAATTGTTTTATTATAGTAATTTTACTATGCTAAAGTTGAAATCTTCATTTTTGATTGACAGAAAGGGGTAAATACTTTGAGATAAACTTTCTGTGTGCTGTAAATATATGTTGCTATCATTGGTTGATAATATAAACTGATTTGACCTATAGCAAGGCAGAATAAAGCCAAGCAGGAAAGATATAAGGGAAAATAAGGGTAGAGTGAGAGAGACAGGAGCCAGCTGCCCCAGAAATAAGATGTCAACAGACAAATAAAAGCTATGGCCACTTGGCAATGCATACATGAATAGAAATGGGTTAATTTAAATGTAAGAGCTAGTTTGTAATAAGCCTGAACTATAGGTCAAACATTCTGTAACTGATGTTAAATCTTTCCGTGTTTATTTAGAAATAGCTGTGGGACAGGGCAGGTGAGAGAAACCTCCCTTTACATGTGTGGCTGTGCACAATGTGCAGGCAGCATCTGATAAGGCTAAAGGAGGACGTTAGATCCCCTGGAACTGCAGTTACAATAACCTAGCAGCTGCTATGTGGGTGCTGGGTATTAACCCTGGGTCTTCTGGCAATCAACCACACCTCTTAATTGTTAAGCCAACTCTCCAGCCCTAAAAACCATCTCTTAATGTCAGTCACTGGTCATGAGTATGGAGATGTTGATTATATATTTCAGTCATACAAGCAATTTAAAATCCTTCATCCATGTTTGCACATACTTCCTCGTGTCACCATGTAGTAAGCTTCTTAGTTGTTCATGCTTTGTCATTCTTAATGTCATGCCCTAACGATATCCTTAACTGTTTTCTTCCACATCATGATGACAGCTGACATGCCTAAGGACAGGGAAGACGGAAGTCCAACTACAGCAACCTTACAATGATGAATTTAAGAAGAATATGTTGTAAACATCGAAAGTCACATGACATTAATGTGTGTCCATGTCAAATACACTTGAACACATTATGAAGTAGATGACAGATTTTTACTGGGCAAAGAATAGGGTGAATCTATTTCTGGCCCAGGGTCTGCACAGCTTCTTGAGATACATTACTATTGGAAATTCTTTGGAAGAAAATTTCAAAGGGTAACATCTTATCTTGGGTATTGGCTTTCTTTTTTATTTTGTTTTCATTGTTTCTATGGTACAGCCAAGGATTAAGCCCTCTCTTAATGCCCTTCTCATAATTCCTTTGCTGTCCACTCCACTGTCACAGCCTTCCCCTTCTTATTATCTAATTTAAATGATTGGTTTTCTCACACTTAGTATTCTCAGAAGAATCACTAAGTGGCACAGCCTTCAGAGACCAGTGAATATGAACATCTATAAAACAATCTTAAAATAAAATGGTTTAGTTGGATATAATTACTTCGGCTTAATTAATGTATGAATATGCTTTTTAAATTTGGCAGTTAAATGGTTTTGTGGTCCCCTATAACACAACAGGGAATAGGTCACTATAAATAAAAATGTGATTAACTGATGAGGCATCTTGATATGAGGGTTTATGCCTAGTTGTAGCATAAATTATAACTAACCTTAATAAATGAAACCAGAGTCAGATAGTAGCAGATGAAAGCTGAATGATCAGAGAAGCACTGCAGCCAACCACTAGAGAGATCTTCTCCCTCTACCAATGCTCAAATCAAAGGGGCAATCCTTTCCTCAGATTGTCTCCTCAGACTGCATTGAGCTCCTGTCTTCTCCCATCTTATATTCCTCTCTCTGCCCAGCCATATCATCCCTGTCTCTGTTATGCCCAAGTCTGTGAAATCCCCCAAAAGCCAACAAGGAGACCAAGTCTCGTATGTAGAAGTAAAGAGCCTTTATTTTATGCAAGTTTACAGACTCGGTATCTTTGCATGTCTAACGTATTGGAATAAATGGAGAGTCCCAAGCTCAGTTAGAGTTGAGTTTTTATAGCAGTAAAGGTGAGTGTGAGGGGTTTCTGAGGTTCAGGACCCCTGGTTGGCTGACATTTGCCTAGGGGTGTCCTAGTGAGTGTGTGCTGGCAGGAGATCCTATCTACAGCAGTTGAAAAAATAGGCATTTCCTTCAGATGGGCTGTTCTTGGGTAGTGCTCAGGTAATCTTAGTTTATGGTCCTTCCTGCAACCAGGTATTGCTTCAGGGTAAACTACTAAGACTCAGGCCTCCATTAAACATAAGGATGGCTGAGTCCTACTCAGGAAAGTGATAATGGTTGGAAGTAAAGAGCTTCCTTTGGGTGATGTAGTGATGACAGGAGTAGGCCTGCTTTTCATCCCGCCCGACTCTTGCATGGTTAGCTTAGCCCCGGAAATAACAACACACAAACTGTATTCATTTAAACACTGCCTGGCCCATTAGTTTCATCCTATTATTGGCTAATTCTCACATCTTTATTAACCCATTTCTAATCATGTGTGTAGCACCATGAGGTGGTGGCTTACTGGGAAAAATCTTAACCTGCATCTGTCTCAGAGAGGAGAGGCATGACATCTGCCTCACTTCCCTTCTTCCTCCCAGCATTCGGTTCTGTCTACTCTGCCTACGTAATTTTCTGCCTTATCAAAAGGCCAAGGCAGTTTCTTTATTAACCAGTCAATGAAAGTAACACATAGACAGATGGCCCTCCTCCATCAGGGTGATCTGTTCATAATTAGCTTATCATGGCTGGCTCCTACAGTCTCCACCTCCCTAGTGCTGGGATTAAAGGTGTGGGATCCCAAGTGTCGAAATCACCTTTGTGTGAGCTCTGTGTCTCTTTGGGACAGATTCAATCTCCTGTAGCCCAGGGTAGCTTTGAACTGACAGTTTCCTTTGCCTCTGTCTCCAGAGTCCTGGGATTAAAGGTGTGTACCACCACACCCTAGCTCTACTGAGTTAGCTCTGCACTCTGATCTTCAGGAAAGCTTCATTTGTTAAAACACAAACAAAATATCACTACACCTGGTCTTATTGCATCTTGTTATGCTGTGTTCAGTTGATATCCCTAGGAGGCCTGCTCTTTTCTGAAGGGAAACTGAGGAGCAGGGGATCTGGGGAAAAGGGAAAGAAGAAATACCTAGGGGAGTAGAAGGAGGGTAAGTTGTGGTTGTGGTCAGGATGTATTGTATGAGAGAACTTTGAGACTTAAATACTCTTTTTTTTTTTTTTTTTTTTGAGACAAAGCTTCTCTGTAACTTTGGTGCCTGACCTGGAACTAGCTCTTGTAAACCGGGCTGGCCTCAAACTCAGAGATCTGCCTGCCCCTCTCTCCCGAGTACTGAGATTAAAAATGTGTGCCACCACTGCCTGGTTTAATTACTCATTTCTTGAGCTGGGCAAAGGTGGTGCTTACCCTTAATCCCAGTGTTCAGGAAGCAGAGGCAGGCAGATCTCTGTGAATTTGTCTAGTCTACATTGAAAGTTTCAATAAAATCAAGGCTACACAGAGAAACCCTGCCCTGAATTCCTCCCCCAATGAAAAAAAATTCATTTCTTTGTAACCTGCCATTCACTCCCCAGTCTCCAGGTTAACAATGGCTTCAGCATTATAACCTAAGCTAGTTTTCAGACGTGACTGACACTGGAGTCTTGTGGTATAAATCAGTGGGTCTCAGATTTCACCACTGATTTCATCTGAAAAGATTTTAAACATATAAGTGAATTATCAAATTCTTTTGTTATAATTAATTCAAACATTGTAGAAGTCACATTATATTTTTAAGCATTCAGTTTAGTAACTGTGTACTAAAAGAAATCTGAACAAACATTCTCTCACTTCTTTAAAACCCCTTCTTCACGCCCAATCACTGCTAATGCATTTGAGCCTTAATCTGACTCACATAAAAACAAAGCATTTGCTTTTTAACTATTTCTCAATTGTCAAAGAAATGTTTTATAATAAACACATTAAGCATAAACTGGAATAATTCATCAAATGTGTGTAAGATTCAGTATAGGAAAATAATTAAACCTCAGAAAATGTCCTTTGTGCATTCCTTAAAAATAGTGTTTTCGCTTAGAGAAAAGTCAGCAGTGCCTGTGACTGAATTTCTTGTGTCTCCATTTGATGCTCTTAATTGCTACCTTGTTTTCCATTGCCTTAATTTTCTTTAAACCTTTCTTTTAATCACCCAGCTGTCTTATTAGATCTAACATTCACAGATATAATTTCTTCCCCTGAATAGCCAAGCATATTAAGTAATCATTATTTTTCCTTTCCTCCTATTAGAAAACTGGATGAATTATTACCGACGTTTGCTGCTTGCTCATAACCCAAAATACGCCTTCATGGCTCTCGTGGGTTGGATTGTTTGATGCTTACTTTCTTAGTTTCTTCTTTTGTTTGTTTTCTCCAGTGATGACTTTGCTCAGGTCGAGCTTCCACAGACACAGTCACCTAAGGAGATAAAGACTACATATCTAAGTCCCTAACTTTCTACATCTTGGTTCCAGCCTCACACCATCTAACCTTCCTCTTTCTGGAAACACTATTTTTTTTTTTTTTTTTTTTTTTACAAACAACAACAAAAGAATTTTTATTGCATAAAAAGAACTCAATGGTAGAAGAGAAAAATGTCATTCTAGTTGATAACTGGAAACTTTGGATGCTGTTTCTCAATATGGTATCCCATGAGTCTCTGGAGTACATAATTGCCAGATTAGGATTTGCATTTCTATAGAGTTGCAAAAATGCAAATAACTCTACTTCCTATTCATTCTTCCTTTACTGTGGATTTATCTTTTTTTTTTTTATTGGAAAAAAAAAAATTTCTGCCTCCTCCCCGCCTCCCATTTCCTCCCACTCCTCCCTCCCCTCCTCCCCTCCCCCCACTCCTCCCCCTCCCTCTCCAGCCTGAAGAGCAGTCAGGGTTCCCTGTGGAAAGTCCAAAGTCCTCCCCCCTCGATCCTGGTCTAGGAAGGTGAACGTCCAAACTGGATAGGCTCCCACAAAGCCAGAACATGAAGTAGGATCAAAACCCGGTGCCATGGTCCTTGGCTTCTCAGCAGCCCTCATTGTCCGCTAAATTCAGAGAGTCCGCTTTTATCCCATGCTTTTTCAGTCAGAGTCCAGCTGGCCTTGGTGAGCTCCCAAAGACTCAGCCCCACTGTCTCCACGGGTGGGCGCACCCCTTGTGGTCCTGACTTCTTTGCTCATATTCTCCCTCCTTCTGCTCCTCATTGGGACTTTGGGAGCTCAGTCCAGTGCTCCAGTGTGGGTCTCTGTCTCTATCTCCATCCATCGCCAGATGAAGTTTCTATGGTGATATGCAATATATTCATCAGTATGGCTATAGGATAGAGTCATTTCAGGTTCCCTATCCACAGCTGCCCCAGGAACTAACTGGGGACATCACCCTGGGCTCCTGGGAGCCCCTCTAGATCCAAGTCTCTTGCCATCCCTAAGATGGGTCCCTTAATTAAGATGTGTGCTTCTCTGCTCTCCTAACCAACCTTCCTTTATCCCAATCATCCCGTTGCCCCAAGTTCCCCCCACCCTCCCCTTCTCACATTTCTCTCCCCTTCTCCCCTTATTCCCCCTCCCACCACTCCCCCCAAGATCCCAAATTTTTGCCCGTCAATCTGGTCTACTTCTCATAACCCAGAGGATAGCTGTATGTTTTTCTTTGGGTTCACCTTCTTAATTAGTTTCTTTAGGGTATCAAATTAAAGACTCACTGACCTTTATTTATCTCTAGAAACCAATTATAAGTGAGTACATCCCATGCTCATCCTTTTGGGTCTGGGTTACCTCACTCAGGATAGTGTTTTCTATTTCCATCCATTTGCATGCAAAATTCGCGAAGTCATTGTTTTTTACCGCTGAGTAGTATTCTAATGAATATATATTCCATACTTTCTTCATCCATTCTTCCATTGAAGGGCATCTGGGTTGTTTCCAGGTTCTGGCTATTACAAATAATGCTGCAATGAACATAGTTGAACAAATGTCCTTGTCATATGATCGGGCATCTCGTGGGTATATTCCCAAGAGTGGCATTGCTGGGTCCATGGGTATGTTGATCCCAACTTTCCTGAGAAACCGCCACACTGCTTTCCAAAGTGGTTGCACAAGTTTGCATTCCCACCAGCAATGGATGAGGGTGCCCCTTTCTCCACAGCCTCTCCAGCAAAGGCTATCATTGGTGTTTTTGATTTTAGCCATTCTGACAGGTGTAAGGTGATATCTCAATGTTGTTTTGATTTGCATTTCCCTGATCGCTAAGGAGGCTGAGCATGACCTTAAGTGCCTTTTGGCCATTTGGACTTCTTCTGTTGAGAATTCTCTCTTCAGATCAGTGCCCCATTTTTTAATTGGGTTAATTAGCATTTTAAAGTCTTGTTTCTTGAGTTCTTTATATATTTTGGAGATCAGACCTTTGTCTGTTGCGGGGTTGGTGAAGATCTTCTCCCAGTCAGTGGGTTGCCTTTTTGTCTTAGTGACAGTGTCTTTTGCTTTACAGAAGCTTCTCAGTTTCAGTAGGTCCCATTTATTCAATGTTGCCCTTAATGACTGTGCTGCTGGGGTTATACCTAGGAAGCGATCGCCTGTGCCCATCTGTTGTAGGGTACTTCCACTTTCTCTTCTATCAGGTTCAGTGTGTTCAGATTGATATTGAGGTCTTTGATCCATTTGGACTTGAGTTTTGTGCATGGTGATAGATATGGGTCTATTTTCATTCTTCTACAGGTTGACATCCAGTTGTGCCAGCACCATTTGTTGAAGATGCTTTCTTTCTTCCATTGTATACTTTTAGCACCTTTATCGAAAATGAGGTATTCATAGGTTTGTGGGTTCAAATCCGGGTCTTCTATACGATTCCATTGGTCGACTTCTCTATTTTTATGCCAATACCACCCCGTTTTCATTACTGTAGCTCTGTAATAGAGTTTAAAGTCAGGGATGGTAATGCCTCCAGAAGTTCCTTTATTGTATAAGATTGTTTTGGCTATCCTGGGTTTTTTGTTATTCCATATAAAGTTGATTATTGTCCTTTCAAGATCAGTGAAGAATTTTGATGGGATCTTGATGGGGATTGCATTGAATCTATAAATTGCCTTTGGTAGGATTGCCATTTTTACTATGTTGATCCTCCCAATCCACGAGCAAGGGAGATCCTTCCATTTTCTGGTATCCTCTTCAATTTCTTTCTTCAATGCTTTAAAGTTCTTGTCAAATAGATCCTTCACTTCTTTGGTTAGAGTTACCCCGAGATATTTTATGCTGTTTGTGGCTATTGTGAAAGGTGATGCTTCTCTGATTTCCCTCTCTGCTTCCATATCCTTTGTGTATAGGAGAGCGACTGATTTTTTGGAGTTGATCTTGTATCCGGCCACATTACTAAAGGTGTTTATCAGCTGTAAAAGTTCTTTGGTGGAGTTTTGGGGGTCACTTATGTACACTATCATATCATCTGCAAATAACGAAAGTTTAACTTCTTCCTTTCCAATTCGAATCCCCTTGATCCTCTTATGTTGTCTTATTGCTATTGCTAAAACTTCAAGCATTATATTGAAGAGGTATGGAGAGAGTGGACAGCCTTGTCGTGTTCCTGATTTAAGTGGGATGGCTTTGAGTTTCTCTCCGTTTAGTTTGATGTTAGCTGTCTGTTTGCTGTAAATAGCTTTTATTATATTTAAGTATGACCCTTGTATCCCTAATCTCTCCAAGACTTTTATCATAAAGGGATGTTGAATTTTGTCAAAAGCTTTTTCAGCATCTAAAGAAATGATCATATGGTTTTTTTTCTTTCAGTTTATTTATATGATGGATTACATTGATAGATTTTCGTATGTTGAACCAGCCCTGCATTTCTGGGATGAAGCCTACTTGATCATAATGGATAATTTTTCTAATGTATTCTTGGATACGGTTTGCCAGTATTTTGTTGAGGATTTTTGCGTCGATGTTCATGAGTGAGATTGGTCTGTAATTCTCTTTCTTGGTTGAGTCTTTGTGTGGTTTTGGTATCAGAGTGACTGTAGCTTCATAAAAGGAATTTGGCAATGACTCTTCTATTTCTATATTGTGACATACCTTAAGGAGTATAGGTATTAGGTCTTGGAAATTCTGGTAGAATTCCGCATTGAAACCGTCTGGTCCTGGGCTTTTTTTGGTAGGGAGGTTTTTGATAACAGCTTCTAATTCTTCGCGACTGACAGGTCTATTTAGATTGTTCACCTGGTCCTGATTTAATTTTGGTATATGGAATTTATCTAAAAAAGTGTCCATTTCTTTACATTTTCCAGTCTTGTGGCATACAGGCTTTTGTAGTAAGATCTAATGATTCTCTGAATTTCCTCTATGTCTGTGGTTATGTCCCCCTTTTCATTTCTGATCTTATTAATTTGCAAATTCTCTCTCTGCCGTTTGATTAGTTTGGATAGGGGTTTATCAATTTTGTTGATTTTTTCCAGGAACCAGCTTTTTGTTTCATTGATTCTTTGGATTGTTTTCTGTGTGGAAACACTATTCTTGTGTCTATTAAGAAGAGGCTTGGTAACTGTTCTGTTATTTTTCAGCATTCAAATATATTTATAGCATTTTTTCTTGCTCTTTTGCTCAGAACATTTTCTTCTCTTTTAAATGCTTATCATATTCACCGTAATTCCTTGTGTTCTACATATTTGTAATTTTGAGAATTAGTAAATTGTTTTTAATTCAATTTTTGCAAGGTAAGGAATGCTTTAACACCAGAAGCACAACAGAACTTCTTTTATAGCACATCATCATTGATATCTTTTTTTTTTGGTTTGCTTTTGATGATAGTGATTTTAAGTGGAGTGAGTTGGAATCTCCATTATAATTTTGGTTTGCATTTCCTAAGTATATGGAACATTCTTGTATTTGTCTGAAAATTTTCCCGACTCATCTGGAATGGGTCAGCTCAATTTATTTGCCCAATTAATGACTAAAACACTTATGCTTTTGTGTTTTCCAATACTATGTAGTCTGAATTAATTCTGCTCCCTGAATAAGTCAACCCAAAATGGATCAAAGACATTAATGTGAGAATCAAAACTCAGAAAGGACTAGAAGAATTTTCAGAGAAATACTTCAAGATCTGCACACAGCAACTTTCTGAAGAAGAATTGAGTAACTTAACAGCAATAAATGGCAAACGAGATAACAAATTTGGTAAAAATTCTACATAGTATAAGAAACAATGAAGACAGATGTTCATTAGCCATTTGTCAAACTAAGGTTAATATCCCAAATATAACTAGTAATTTTTTGAACATTTTCTTGCTGAGATAGTAAGAATAGGAAAAAATGTTTTTTTGGTTTTTTTTTTTTAAAGGAAATAGATGCCTCTCCTGTGGTAGCTCATGCAGCTCAGAGCTATTTGAGTATTTTATCAGAGGTCCATCAAGTTCTCTAAACACAAGCTTTCCTAATTTTGTGTGACTTTTCCCAAGGAGGTGTCAACAAATGTCTATTCAACCAAGATAAAGTATCAGCTACAGACCAAAATATCTACTCCACCCTGGCCGAGTTTGGTGAAACCAGGAGCATGAGCGACTGTATTCTTAGAGTAGCATGGGTAACTCAAGGCTGCTACGTCACTCAAAAGACCACCCAGCGTGTCCAGCAACTCAGGAGAGCTGCACCTCTCCAGCAACCTGCATGCCAGGCCCCTGTCCCCAGTCATTGCTGATTTTATATCCTTAGGGTAGGCATGTGACTCTAGTAACTTTCTTAGCTGCCTGACTCTTGAGAGCCTCTTTCTTCCTCCAGAGGTGATGTTTCAGCTTGGAAGAAATGGTTATACCAGGTCATCTCTCTGGGAATGGAGTCAAAGACAGACTGACAAAAAGGGAAGAATGGATACACAGACTCAGATCTTACATATCATTTAGGTAGTGTGTCCAACAGCTGTAATCTTGTTGATTTCCTCTATGGATACTGTCATCCCAAATGTTATGTTGCATGGCTATCATTGTCTTTTCATTGATTTTATTCCAAGCGTCTCAAAAATTTCCACGAAAATATCAATTATTCAGAATTCTTTCAAACATTCTGCAATTATTTCCTTTATTAGTATATGTTTTCAGTCATCTCTTCTTCATTTCTAAATCTGAGACAAGCAGCTTACAGATAAAGTCTCTGATATTGGGTTGTAGTGAGATCCAAGAGCTTGCAAGGTCTGTCCTAATTCACTGGAAGCACTCAGGCGTTGTTTGTTGATGTTAGAACCAGTGGTTGGGGTGGGAAACTGGTATTCATAGGGATCTGAACTCCTCACTCTAGATCACCAATTCTTCTCCCTTTAAAGGTTTCATTTCTAATGTTGATACAGAAATCATATCAGCGTCTAAATATACAGTGATACCACATCTAGAGGACACACATACATCATCTGTGAATAATAGAATTTATTTCTACTTATTCTGCAGGTTATAGGTAAAAATGATAATAACCTTCTTGATATTTTGATCTCTTTGAGGAGTCTTTATGAATGTCTCAGTACATACATGTTCACATGCATATAAGTATTCACATTTGTATGTGAATATGTGTATATATGTCTGATATATATCTGTGGATGTGTGTATGAGTGTGTATATATTTATGTTTGTGAGTTTGTTTCTGTATGGATCATCTTTGTACGTGTTTGTCTATTTGTGTGTGTATGTGTGCTTGCGAACACAGGTATATGAACATACCTTGTGGAAATACCTATACATTTTCTAAGCCTAGTAAGGTATCATTTTGAAACATCAGAAAACTTGACAGCAGTATTTTAATTGCTATCTTACAAAGCAGTTTTATTAGTGGAAAGGAGTTATATTGCCCATGTCTAGCAAATTCTATAATAAATTGTGTTACCTTGTGAACATTTGATAACTCATAATTAGTGTTTATGGATTACTCTGGAGAAATAGTCCCTGAGTAGAACCCTTATGGCTATGAGATGTGACATGAGTAAAGTGAACACTGCTGGTTCATTTATCCTGCTTCCATTTTTCATGGAATTTTTCACAGCTTTCGGGACTGAGCACATAGCCGAAAGATTTCATCTTTGCTTTTGGACTGCTTCAAAATTTGCATGTGTTCTAAATCCTTGTTCATTTTACCTGATTCCTAACATTTCTGTCTGCAGGCTCACCTTAGGCACTTAAGGTACAATGTAGAGAATAATGAAAACTGAGTAGCTGGTCAGTTTTTTCATCCCAGAGAATCACGCTTGTGTTTAAACCACTTGTGACTCTGTTACCTGATTCTCTCTGGGTCAGTTTTGCGTCACTGCCCGACTTTCCAAACCACTCACTGTTAATGAATCCTACTTTATCCGTTCATCCATGCAAGCCTACTTCTAATCATTCCTGCTTCTCTCTCCTTGGTTGCAGCCAATCACGTGCCACGCATGCTCAGTTTCATCTCTCAGTGCCTCTTCTCCTCAGCCTTATTTGTGAGTTTTCAGGAGGCATAGTTTTAACTTCTCAGGGCTCCTTTCTTTTCTTACGGCTACTGTGAATGATTGTGGGTATGATAGTTTCATGTCCATAGCAAATTTTCTGAGCATCACTTATCAGGTCTTTTTACAAAGCAAATTCTGTGTAGTCTGGTTAATCTACTTACTAACAACATGCAGCGGACATCTCTTTCCTGAGAACCCATGTTCCTGCAGAAGTGATGTCATCGGCACCCAGGTGCTTCACTTTTCACTCTGTTGTGTTCATTCTGGACTAGACACAGCTCCTAAATGCTACCTGCCTTTTCAAGATCACTAGCAATACTTCATTTGAACCTCTCTCTGCATAATTTTAATACACACTGTTTAATGGTTGCACGATCCCCAGATATTTTATTTTGCCCTGATTTGTGACACTCTATTGCCGGGATAGTCTCTGTGTTTCTGATTCTTTGAGAGTGTAAATAAGAGAATGAGAGCCCTGATGTCATGGGGTGGCCACAGAAATTGCCCTAAAACAATGACTGACAGGAAGCAAGCACTCTTGCTTTTAGCATTGCTAAACACTGGTTCCACCTGCATCTTCTTTTCTCTTTTAGGTTGACCAAACTTCATACATTGCCAAGCACTGTCCTGATCTCCACACTAAATCTCAAAATCCGGAAAAGTCTATGGCTGTAGGCGATCCAAGAAAGAAGATGGTATGAGCCAGTCAAGTGCTGCCTACCTCCTGCTGCTTCTTGGTAGTGCTTCATTTGCCTGTTAGATTCTTTATCATTTTATCTGCCATTCTGGGGTGTACTTATCTGCAACTCTTAAGTGTGTTTTTAAAGAAATTATATATATCTAAGTGAAGTCCATGTAAAAAAATGTAAGTGCCAAGTTCCAAACTTCTGTTGATGGGTTTTTACATTTAATGGAGACTATGTCAGTAATTCTCTCATAGGCTACAGTGAAGAGAAATGATTTGAATGTATGATGGCCTTTGTGTGTGAGAGGAAGTGTAGAGGAAACTGAGCCCAGTGTGCTTGTTTCCTGAAATATATACTGCATGTCTAATGTCATGAAGCAAACAAGCCGCGTGTGAAAATCATCTCTCCTTCCTCTGTGCAACACCTGTATTTGTTATCAATTCCACTATGAAAAACTGCCAATATGAACTCTTCGAATGACCTTTCTAAATTCTCAGGTGATTTTTCATGACCAGAAACAGATGTTCATTAGTTTCATGGTGCTAAAAATAAACTAGGGAAACATGCATTCATAACTTGAATGTGTTGACAGTGTGGTTTGTATTATAATGGAATAATCTATAAAACTTGAATTTTACTGATATTTTTGAGTTGATCTTGCATCCTTCCATATTACTGAAGGTATTTATTAGCTGTAGGAGTTCCCTAATAAAGTTTTTGGGGTCATTTATATATCTATCATGCCGTCTGCAAACAGCAAAACTTTGACTTCTTCCTTTCCAATCTGAATCCTTTTGCTCTCCTTTTGTTTTCTTATTGCTCAAGCTAGAACTTCAAAAGAATTTAAAATATCAATGCAATGCAGTCATTTTGAAGTGAAGAAACATAACAGTCATGTTTTATGGTCAAGCTTATCAGGCAAACGTTTTCATGAAAAGTAGCCATATTATTTCTTGAAGGCAAGAAAGCATACTGACTGATACTTTGTGATATGGAGATAGACAGTTGGTACATGAATCCGAATTCAATCTTAAATCATATCCATTGAAACACAATGTTGCCGTTTACTCCAAACTGAACTCTCAAGCCTCTGTTTCTACATGCTGAGTGGTGCAATTGCAAGCATAGGGGACTTATGATACCTTAGAAAATCTGCCATCTCCATTGTCTCTGTTCCCTCAGCTTTGGAATATGGATAAAACCATGTACTTGCATGCATTTCTGCCGATTAAATACTATATCACTAATTAATATCTAACTAAGCATCTAGTGCAATACATATTTATGGGAATGAATACCATATAGCACCTTCTTGAGAAGTTATGGTAGTAATTCCTCTTACCACTTAATTTGAATTTCCTAGTTTCAAAGATGATATAAGTAATTTAGGGAGAGAAACTGACAAGTATATATGCATATTGACAAAGTTACAAAATGTGTACTATAGTCATTGACCTGTATATAATATCATTTAAATGCTACCTGTGTGTTGCTAGATCTAAAATAAGTAGCAAAATGAAGTTATATTTTAATGGTTGCTTCTAATTTTAACTGATAGAATTAAGGATTTAGAGAGAGTAGATTTTATAAGCACTGGGGTAAAGCATTCCTACAAGCACCTAAGTCTCTCTGATTTTGAATTTGGACTCATTCCAGGCAAAACAAGTTAGATCTTTCAAATTATATTTATGAAAATGAATAAAACAATGATGGTGACTGAGATCATTTGGATCACTTTTTAATTTCAAAAACAACTTAGTTCCTTTTCTGGTGATATAATAAACTGTCCCAATAAAAGCATTTTAAAAAAGAATGTGTTTTGGGTTACAGTTCCAGGTACAGTCAGCCATAATGGGGAAATCACGGTGGCATAAGCTTGAGGGAGCTGTCCACAGTTAGGAAGAGAATCCTTCGTCTGTGCTGCTATTCAGCTTCCTGTCTCTGTTTGTACAGGAGACTATTCCAGGACTGGAACCACAATAGGTGAGTCTCTCCCTACATGATTAAAATGAAAATAATTCCCCACAAGCTTACCAAGATAGTCTCCCAGTAGATTTTAAAGCCTCTCAAGATGACAGTTAACACTAACCATCATATAGGAAACCTTGTAAATGTTGTGTGTTGGGACTAGAAATACAGCTCAGCCTGTAAGTTGTTGTGGAATATTAATTTAAGATGTGTTGCATTTGTTTATGTTGTGGAATATTTGTTTAATGATGCAAAGATGTGTTGCATTCTTTTATGGTGCATTTGTTTAACTCTGTGAAGCTGTGTTACTTTGGCTGCTCAAAACATGTGATTGGTCTAATAATAATTTTGAACAGCCAATAGCAGGTCAGGTGAAAGGTAGCTGGGGCTGCAGGTAGGGAGAATAAATAGGAGGAGAAATCTGAGAGAAGAGATGGAGGAAAAAAAGAAAAGAAGGTTAAAGGACACCAAGAGACAGCCACTCAGCTACAGAGCAAGCCACAGAATAAGAACAAAAGAAAGGTACAGAGAATAGACAAAGATAAAAGCCCAGATACAAAAGGTAGAAGGGACAATTTAACTTAAGAAAAGCTGGCTAGAAACAAGTCAAACTAAGGCTAGGCATTCATAAGAAAGAATAAGCCTTCGTGTATTCATTTGGGAGCTTGGTGGCAGACTCCAAGAAGATTAAAAGAGAAAAGCAACCACAATAAACAATAACAGTAACTCCTTGCTATGAGAGGGTGTGGACCTGGGTTTGATCCCTAGAAATTCCTTACAAAGACAGAAGTAGTGATGCTCCTTGATACTGGAAAGCCACAGACAGGCAGATCCCAGTAGACCTCACGCACTTGCTGAGCTCAAGGCTAATGAGAGATTACATATGAAAACAAGGGGGATGGCTCTACAAGAATAACATCTGAGGCTGACCCCTGACCTACATGTACACCTGCATACACATGTGGACTCTCACATACACAAATTCTTGCATATCTTTTCTGTATATGATTGTAACGTGTTTCCAAATCTTTCATTACATAATTAAGTTGCTCCCTGGTAAGAGCGAAGCTCACCCTGGCGTGGCTTTCATGCTAAGGGCAACAATTCACATTGTCACCTGTGTTACCAGGGCTTCTAGAGCCACTCACAGCAACTTCCTTTGCAGGAGACAGTGAGGAAGGGTGGAGGAGATGACAGAATCCCACCCAAGTATTGCTTCACTTGGAAACCTAATGGAAGACTCTTGCCTTTAGGATTGTGGAATAGGTAGAAGGAAACTATCAGTATCTGTGTCATACTGTTTGCACATTGTTTGATTCAAAATGTGTGTTGGGCTTTGTCTTAGCAGCACCAATGTTATGTGATTAAAGGCAGTCATCAACCAAACATACCAGCCATTTGAGAAATATATTACACCATCTGTCACACAATCCTACTTTAGAAACAGAACAGAACCAAAGAAACCATGCTTCCCTAACTTGAGGTCCCTAGAAAACAAATAACTCGGCTTACTACACGTTTTAAATTATAGTTACATCTTTTGACGAATAAAAAAAAATAATAGAATAATAGAGTGCCATCTTTGCCCTTGTAAGAAACTGCATGCTTCTGAGGGATGGTCTTTGGAGGCTCTGAGCATGTGCAAAGCTTTCACTACTCCCCTGGAGATGGGATGGAGGGGCACCTGGGAGGGAGTGGCCTGGGAGAGGGGAAGGTAGGTTTTCAGAATAGGTAATGAACACCTGCTGTGTGCGCCCTGGGTCTCTCCTAAGTGCTGACTTCAGCAAGCACTCCACGGAGATGAGAAACTGGTGATCTGGTAAAATACGGCCTCAGCTAAAGGTCATATGAAATTGTACCGGAAACCTCGGGGATGCTTCAGAGAAGGAGCTGAAGAGACGGGGGCTGCTCATTAGAGCTTTACTGAAGGAGCAGCTTCACTTTATCAGGCAAATTGTTCACTTGTGTGGAAATTTGACCTCTGTCACTCTGCCAAGTAGGCTAAGCCCAGGAGCAAGCCAGGCTCACATGAGCTGGCAGGAGTTAAGGCTACCTGGGGACCCCTTTCAAAGGACACCACAAAGGTGAGCAGCCCAAGAGTTGACCTTCCTCTTTTCATTTTCCATTTATATCTGTTTGTAAAGTTCAAAGAGTTCTCCTTTTTCCCCTGAAAAAGAAAAAAGAAAGAACTTCAAATGCAATATAATCATGAAAGATGCCTCCCCAAAAAGTAAAACTATAAAAAAAAGAAGGTGGGAGGAAAATATTTCACCCAGGAAGACTGGTTATTTAGGGAAATTAATTCAGATAATTAATTTGAATTATTAAAGTGGCTGGCTTTACTGAATTTCTTCACTTAGATCACTCAGCCTTCATTGTTAGCATCACAACATTTTCACCAGAAACAAACTCTTGTGTTATCTAAAGAAAAGAGAAAAGATTCTGTGTCCAGACATCTTCCACCTAGAGAAGTGAACCATTAAAAAAATTTTTTTTAATTGTTTAAACATTTGAAGTTTCCTTTCACAATTGAATAAAAGAAGGAAAGAGAAAGATGACCTATAACTAGCTACCCGGTACGGATCTATAAGGAAAGAGGAAAAGTTGAATGTTTATGCTTCATTGAAATTTACTGTATTTAATGATATGTAAAAATTATTCAATTTGTAGGATGGAATAATTCATTTTAATACATTTAAACACTGTGTGACATAATAAGTGTAGCTAGTTTCTCAAATATTTATTGGTTTCTGCTGTGATTGACTGGGATACGTTGTCCCCCACAGGTTCATGTGTTTGAGCACTTGATTTCCAGCTGGTGGCACTGTTTATGGAAGGCTGTGAGCTCTTAGGAGGTCAAGCCTCTCTGGAGAAAGTGGGTCACTAGTAGTAGTGTCCGAGGTGTGTAACCTGACCCACTTCTGACCCACTCTGTGATCCCTGACTGTACTGGCTGGTTTTGTGTGTAAATTTGACCACAAGCTATAGAGTCATCAGTGGAAGGAGCCTTCACTGAGGGAAAAGCCTCCTTAAAACCCATCTATAAGACATTTGGTTAGCAACAATGTGTTTTGTCTATGCCTGCTATTGTTTTCTGTGCTTAAGATTAGTCTTGCCTAAATTTTTCGTGCCAGTTACAATGACAGGAGCATTTCTTTATTTTCTTTAAGTAACTTCTTTTGTTTCAAATCTTTAGTTTAAGTATTTCATCCATTTGACTTTTAACCTGTAAGAGTTCTGGGTTTTGTTTGCTTCATCAGATAGGTAACACATATTCTCTATAGAAGGAGTGGTGGCAGGCCACTTCCCGCCATCCGGCTAGCTTTACTCAAAATAATTACATGGAAACTGTATTCTTTTAAACAGTGCCTGGCCCATTAGTTTTAACCTCTTATTAGCTAGCTCTTACATATTGATCTAACCCATTTTTAATATTCTGTGTAGCACCATGAGCTGGCTTACCAGGAAAGATCTTAATCTGCGTCTGTCTGGAGTGGGAGAATCATGGCGACTGCCTGACTCGGCTTTCTTTCTCCCAGAATTCTGTTCAGTCTACTCCGCCTACCTAATTTTCTGTCCTATCAAAGGCCAAGCATTTTCTTTATTAATTAACCAAATAAAGCAACAGATAGATACAAGACCCACCTCCATGATTTCCCCTTTTTCTGTTTAAACAAAAAAGAAAGGATTTAACTTTAACATAGTAAAATTACATATAACAAAATGGTTATCAAGTAAGAATTACAGTTACAATATTTATATCTATTTTATCTCTTATCATAACTAAAGAAAACTATAATTGTCTATCCATTCCCCACTAACAGCAGTTGACACAATTATCCTTCCCCCACTATATGTTCCTGGAACGTTAGTGAAAGATCAGTTGTCTGTAGAACTGTCAATTGGCTCCTAAAAATGCTCTACCCTGTGCCATTGATCTGCATGTGTGTCTGTGTCAGAACCATGCCATTTTGATTTCTAAGCTTTGTAGCATGTTTCAAAACTAAGCTGAAACAACTGTTTAATTTTTGGACTCAAGATAACTTCAGCTACTCAGGGTCATTTTGTGGTTTCATAGAAAATTTGAAGTAATTTTTTCTTGCCATTTGTGTGAAGAATATTGTTGATAGTCTAACAAGAGATGCATTGAACTCTCAGAAATTTTATTAGCAAAATAAAATTGCCATTATTAATTGCCCACTCGACTGGGAGATTCAGACATGTAAATTTCAGTATTGTGTTGGGTTATTCAGCTAGAACAAAATACTTGAGAAAACAAAGTCACTAAAAAGTTAGTTAGGGCCACATATTTGTAGGGCTTAGTTCCTGGTTGCTTAGTCTTGTAACTTTGGACATATGGAGCACAGGATATCACAGAAGGAAAGCATGTGATATCACAAAGTTGTCCCTTGTATGGAAAGAAAGATGAAGATGGCAGGCAGGCTCCAACTTGGTGCCCTTCACAGACAGCCCAGGGTCATTTAACTTCATTCCGTGAGACCCTTTCCTAAGGGGTACCAGAAATTCCAAACTGTGCCACCAGAAGGTAAACAAATCTACAACACATGGGTCTTTGGGGAACATTTAATATCCAAACCATCAGATATAGTTTATTTACTTTCCTGAGCAGTAATGACACAAGTTCAATGCAGTGCTCACTGCATTTTACTGGGTGTGACTTGGGCCTGGAGAGGTCCACTTTTAATTATGAATGACAGCTTCCTTTCTTCCCATCTCTTACATGGATGTTGGTGGGGAAAGGTAGGGTTCAACACATTGCAATATCTTGTATAATCTTTCTGTTAAAGCAAATGTGGGTTTTGTTTAGTTAAATGCTGACAACTTTACATCAGCAGAGGGTTTGAAGACAACTACAGCATGAGGTCACCTTGCTATCAGGTTGTCCCAGCTCAGAATCTGTAAGACATAAAATATAGTCAATCTGGGTCCCTCTCCTATGAGCGCCTTGGATTTATAACCACAGTGGGGGAGCCATTAACATAGCTGAGTGAACTATGGGAAAGTAGAAAACATTCTCCTCTCTGAGAGAAGCAATCTGTTTCCTGTAACATCATTGATATGCCATAGGCTGCTTCAGTAGAAGAGTCAATGATAAAATATAAACATGATCATACCTGCTACTAGCTGAGGACTGCATGTAGGTGGATATGGCCTGTGCTAGGCAAAAAATATGCTTTTAGAGAAATCAAGATACTTGGTGTGTATATTGCTTCTTTGTATATTTCTTTCTTCTCTCCCCCCTCAGATGGTTTATGAATATCAGAAGTCACAGTCTCTAGTATTTATATATTAGGTATAATTAAAGCGAAAGATTGTACATTTGAATACTCTATGCCATCTCACGGGTAGCCTTTAATTTCCGATCATAACTAAAAAAAAATCATGAATTTTCCAAAATATTTTATTTCTCATTTAAACAATAGCTGAAAAGGATTTCAAGCACAAAAGGATTTGAAACCCAGTAGACGACACTTCTAAAAATAAATAGGTTATCTAAATTTACTTACTAATGTAATTATTTCAATTGACTCTATTTGGATTTTCAACATCACATAAACTACTAAAGGAACCGATTATCAAGTAAGGTGGACTGTTTGAGGGTGGCTTCCAGCCCTCTCAAAAGGGATGGTTTTGTTTTGCTTTATTTTATTTTGCCCTTAAAAAGAAGGAAAAGTTGAAGTGTAGATGAATACTAGAATTTGAAGATTTGAAGTGAGGTGAATAACTTTTGAAAAATCTGAGGCCTTTTCCAGCCACAACCTTCTAGAGCTGATTGTATTGCTTAGGGTAATAGTGCCCTCCAGAGGAATTTTGCAGGAATTTGAAAAACTAAAATGGATCAGGGAAAATTGAAGCTGAGACAATGATTGGAAACACAAAGTTCCAGAACTAGATTAATCTTGATCTAACATGTCTTACTTAAAATTTGGTGCTGAGAGCCAACATTGCAACCATGATGACAAATATAATAAAATACATTTATTAAATATAATATATATGTATAAAATATACACTTTTAAAGTATTTCAGAGAATTTGTGAATATAGATATATATGTGTTATAGGAGGCAATTAAATTTTCAAGGAAAGAATAAGAGAATGTGATTATTAAATTTAAAATCATGATTGCATTGTTTCTTTTCTTCCAGTATTCTAGCATCATCTTCAAAAATTGCTATCAATAAGTATTAGTAGTACTGAAGTCAACATAAGCTGTGCTCATGAATTATTGCAAATAAATTGAAATCAGGGAAACTAATGCTGTGATTATTAATAACAAGACAATACTAGCATCATAAAGCAACAACAGGTTGTTATAAAACAGATTAAAATAGAAAAAATATGTATTTCTTTGTCATTGGAAATTCCTTAATTCCAGAGTATGCATGATTATTTCACAGAAAAATTTGTTGTCATATCAAGATGACTTTTGTTTCCCATTATGAATTAAGTACAAGAGAAAGGCCTTTCATGTCCGGTGGTCTTATGACTCCTGCATTATACAGCACAGTGATCTCCTGTATTTGACCTCCTAAATGAGAAAGCAAATTATCAGGAAATAATTTCTTTTCATGATATGCAAAGAATAATTAACAATGAGCTGTTAAAAATTAAAATGCAACACCAGAATTTCTTCCAGAGAGCATCTGTAGGGAAAAACATCTCACTCAGCTAACTGGTGAAGGGACAATGGCACTCATCAAAACAATCATCTTTAAAACAACAGCAATAAGAAAAGTGACATTTCTCCTTCCACACCCAAGGCCACCATGATAGACTATAACTTCAAATCAGGAGTCCAAATAGTCTTCCCTACCTCAAATTCCTTGTGTTGAGTATTATTTCCTATAAAGTAACTAGTATATACCTATACCCATCCATGCATAACTGCTGTGAATCTACAGTTCAAAAGATGACTTATTAAATCCTGAAAAATCACATACCTCTATGACAGGAATATTTTATACTTTTTTCACTACTAATTATATTTCCTAACTTTTGACGTTGACAAGTAGCTTCTAACCAAGGGCAGTGTTTGATTATAGCTCAGCACTCAGTGACTAGTTGCTGTATGGTACCTGGGAATCTCAGTTCAGGTCTATAGCATCCACATCAAGCTGAGGATTGTGGCATTTGCCTTTATTCCTATCCACAGGGGATGTGCAGAGACAGCTTTTCCTGGGCTTGCTGGTCAACCCACCTAGACTATGGCATGCTTTAAATTCAGTGAAGGAAACTCTTCTCAAGAAAGTTCAGTGGAAACTGTAAATAGAAGACAATTCATAAAATTAACCCCCACATCTGCACAAGACAAGCACACCTGTACAGAGATGCACACACACACACACAGAGAGAGAGAGAGAGAGAGTGAGAGTGAGAGTGAGAGGCATTTATGCATGTGCACACACACGTACAAAACAAATGGGCAAAGCCATAAATAATGAGTAAAAATCTAGGTCCCATATCTGTAATGCATTTTGTCTAATAACACATTTTCCAAATAAACTGCATTATTTTAGCCATTAATCACCTGGGTGCTGTTAATAGTTTGAAATTGGTACAGAATATTACCAAATACCACATAACTTATCAGTGCGATTAATTGTCATTGATCCTTCAAGATGTTCATGCAAACATCTTAGAGAAAAATTGCTAACATTGACATTTCCACATCTTCAGCAATGAACAACACTTACTGAAGTCAAGTGTTACAGCACTGAGAGTTAATACTGCAGCCAGGACAAGAGTGCTCACTTACACACATGGACCAACAATGCACATCAAGGCATTAGGTGGCTGCTGGTTTCACTACTGTTGCATGGCGTACCATTTTTGATAACACTGATCAATTATGAATTTAAACAAGCACTATTACATTGTGAAAGTGTCAGAATCCTCATTTTTCTTGTTCATATATTCTGGTAATCCATAATTCTGTAGCTTTAAATTTTCAATTCATTTTATATACCAAACATAGTTCTCCCTCTCTTCCCTCCTCCCGCTCCCCACTTCCTTCTCCCAAACCACCCTCATCCACTCCTCAGAAAAGGTAAGACTCCCATGGGGCATCAACAAATCCTGGTACATTATGTTGAGGCAGGACCAAGCCCCCTCCCCCTGCATTGAGGTTGAACAAGGCATCACTCCATAGGGAATGTACTCCAACAAGCTAGCTCATGCACCAGGGATAGATCCTGGTCCCACTGTCAAAAGCCCCACACACAGGCCAAGCTACACAACTGTCACCCACATGAAGAGGGCCTCATTCAGTTATTTGTATTTCCATGTGTTGAAAGTTTGCCTCTTGGCTTTTATTGCTTGTGTTGTAATTGCTAACATAGTCAAAATATGTTCTTTAAAGTTTGTGTTTATAATGTATTCCATATAATAATTTCTTAGGGTGTTTTCCTCAAAGGCATTCTAAAATATCTTAAAAAATCTTATTGCACAATTCGATTCATTTTTCATTAGTTGAACCAATAATGTATATGCATATGTGTATATATAATCACTATTGTTTTTTATTAGAAGTAGTTAAAGTTATCTATAGCTATTTTAAAAATTATTAATTACAAATGCTAGAACACTGTTATTTTTAAATTTAGTCCATAGTCTTTAGTCTATAGTCATGGAAAATCCTTTGACATTTCCCTATACAGTAAAATTATAACATAACTACTTTTAATTATCTTTATTTTCATAATGATATGCTCATCAGTGCTTCCAATAAAATGATAGAAGTAATGTTAGTGCTTTATATAATTTTCATGAAAATACAGCTCTTAAGCTAGCTCAATGATTCAGAGCACTGGCTGCTCTCCCAGAGGACTCAGGTTTGATTACCAGCACCCACATGGCAGCCCACAACCATCTGTAGCTCCAGCTTCAGAGATCAGGACTCCTTCTTTTATATTGTTTAGGCATCAGTTACACACATGTGGCACATAGACATATATAAGACAAAATGCTCATAAATATAAAATTAAAAAATACATCTTTAAAATTTCAGAAAAATATATTTTAACTAAGGTTTACATAATTTATTCACTGACTATTTTATTGGGCAAATTTGTTGTCACATATTTGTGGGAGGTCCTTCTATCTATGTGTTGATTTTATACGTTAATGAATAAAGAAACTGCTTTGGATCTAGAGCAAGGCGGAACTTAGGTAGGCAGGGAAAACTAAGCTGAATGCTGGGAGGAAGAAAGGCAGAGTCAGAGAGACACTATGGAGCCCCCAAGAAAAAGATATGCTGAAACTTTGCTGGTAGGCCACAACCTCGTGGAGATCCACAGATTAATGGAGATGGGTTAAATTAAGATGTAGGAGTTAGCCAATAAGAAGCTAGAGCTAATGGACCAAGCAGTGATTTAATTAATACAGTTTCTGTGTGATTATTTCAGGGGTCTGGGCAGCCAGGAAATAAACAATTGGCCAAGCAGCCTACTATTACACGTATCCAATGCCAACATTAATTTTCACTTTGACATAGTGTTAAATTTTAATTTTAAAAGTGTCTCATATACTAGAAAGATACTTCATTCAGTAATATGTAAGCATGAAAAACTGAATTCAATCCTCCAGAATTCACATAGAAATGCTGGGTGTAGTGAAGCAAGCATGTAATCCCAGCCCTAGGAAGGTAGAGACAGGTCTTGGACTCTTTGCTTAAACGACCTAGCCTATGTGGTGAGATCCAGGCCAAGTGAGAAAACCTGCTTACAGAAGATAGGGAGACAGCAGAAGAGACCCAGTATCATGCTTGTCTTACATATTCATGGACATGAATGCACAACCTCACACACATGTGCACCCATGGGAACATACATAGTCAAAGGCATATACAAAGTTTCTACATGAACTGAGCTAATCACAGGTTTCTCTACTTCATTGATGGTATATAAATGCATATTAATGTACTTCAATGATAAAACCATTGTCAGATTAAAATCAGCTTGGTTAAGATTGTTGTTTGAGGTCTTATAAAAATGCTGTACACAGAAATGTTGCCTGTATATTCAAGCATAATCTTAAACTACAGTTTCCGTTTACTTGCCTTCAAGGTATTTTATTTATTTATTTTTCTCTAACCATATTATTAGACTAATGTCACAATGGAATTAGTAAATACATATCTCTTCCGGTCTCTAAAATAATTTATTCACAGGGGCTGGTAAGAAGGTTCAATGGGTTAAGTGTTTGTCCTACAAGTACAAGGACAGATGTTGGGACCCCAGTACCCACATAAAAGCCAGGCATGGTATCCTGTACCTGTAGCAACTCCAGCACTAGAGGAGCAAAGACAGGAGGACTCCAGAGGCTTACTGCAAGGGTCAGTGAGATAACGAGCTCCAGACACAGTGAAAGGTTATGAATATATATCAATCGCTGTCATCCTGGACTACCATAACTACCATAGCTCAAGATTTAAGGAGGAGGAGGATTAAGAAATGGAGGAAGACACTCAGGGGTGACTCAGGGGTGACCTTGGGCTTCCATGCATGCACATACATGAGCACATACACAAACAACATGTACACATGACATCCATCACACACACTCACACACACACACACACATCATTTTAGATGTGCTTCTCCTCCGCTATGGGAGTTTTCTTGTCTTTTCATAAGAAATATGATGACTGATTTACAAGATTCATTGCACTCAATTTTTAAAAGTTATAAAGAATACATTTTGCATTAGCTCAAACGGCAATTATATGGAGGAACAAGCTGCAGTATACATGTGTTCAATTTTAATAAGTGAAGCCTTAGCATTGATGATCTGTCTGTCACTGTAAACAAACGCCTGAGATAAATCCACTTAAAAGGAAGGCGAGCTTAGTTTTAGTTCGTGGTCTGCATTCATGGCAGTTAGCTCTATGCCTTTGAATATCAGTGAAACAGAACAGAATCGAGTGGTTGTGTGACAAAGAAAGCTGGTTGGAAAGTAAAGTCAGAGCAGAAGTGCCTGGCATCACCACAGTCTTGTAGAAGTAATACCAGCAATATGCTCATTTCTTCCCACTAACCCTACATGAACATAAACTCTTAGCATGTTAACCACCGGCCCACAGCATCAAACCAACAAGCCTTTAACACATGGGTATTAGGAAATATTTCAGACCCAAGATATAACAGCACTCAACATTAGGTTGACGTGTAGAGGATAAAGACTATGTACAGGAAGGTTTACTTGTAGATGTGAACAAGAGTATCAGCAGTACTTACAGAAATGGATTAGAGTAGTGTGTTTCCATGAGGTATGTGATTCAGTGTGGGAGCCAATGCTCCTTACAAAAATTAAACATATTTCTAAAACTGATAAACAGGTTGCAGAGATGTTACGAGTGTGTATTGCTTTCGCAGAGGACCCAAGTTAAATTCCCAGCACTCACATCAGGGGTTTCATGTACACCTGTAACTCTAGCTCCTGGAAGACCTGATGCCTCTGAGCTCAGAAGGCAGCTGCAAGAACATGCAGCAAAACCTCTTACAAACACCCCATGTGCGTTAGTAAAGTGCTTGCCTAGCATAAATGAAGCCCCGGATGTGATTCCCAGAACCACGTACATTATATATTTTATCCTATACTAATACCACTCCAGCCAGTGAATACTAGCTTTAGCAGTCTGTGTTATTACCTGACATACACAACATACAAATATAAAGCCCAATTTTCTTTGAAGTGACAACCATATCTCCAGAAAATGCAAACACAAGACAGTTTGACTAGAGATCTGAATCAACCCTCCTTAGAGTGAAAGGACACTTTCTTCATTTTTTTCTTTTAAAAGAATGTATTATTTCATGTGTATATGTGTGTCACTGAGTATAAGTAAGTAAACCATACGCATGCTGGTGGGTGCTGTGTCCAGAAAAGACGTCAGATCCCCTGGAGATATAGACTGTTGTGTGCTGCATGGAGTAGGTGCTGAGGACAAAGCCTGGGTCCTCTCCCAAAGCAGCAAGTGCTTTTGACTGCTGAGCCACCTATTTAGCCTCAAGGACACCATGTGTCAGTCACCATTGTTGCGGCGAACTCCTCTTACCAGTAGGAAATAACAGCAACCAGACGAGGGATTCTTCCCAAATCTCGCTTTATTGGAGCCTCTTGGTTGAAGGGAGAGCAGGAAGCAAGGGGCCCCGAGCTCTGAACTGCAGCTGCTTATATAGGGAGTCTGCCTAGCAACCTTTGCTACTTCAACTGCTTCTCTGGAGACCCACTGGCCAGAAAGAAAACAAACATCCCTGTCAATTACAGACCACAAGGAAGTTCCCCTGCAGGTCAGGGGAAGTGTGGGCAGCTAGATCACAACAACTCACCCTGTTTTCTGGTGGAAGAACTGCAACCTTTATTATGGAAACGAATGGTGCCTACACTGGCCCATCAATGCTCCTGGCCACGGGATTGGCCCTAAGCATATATGCAAGAGGCACGGTTCCACTGCATTGCCCAACATGGAGTTATTTATCGAGCGAGGCCGGGGCCAAGCTCCATCTTGTAATGGCAGCCACTCAAATCGGCTCCCAGCACATTGTCACTTATGAACTGGCCGGACAGGCTTAGTGTTGGATGTTAGAATACACAGAATTGAAAAAGTCAGCTGGTAAACTCCCTGCCAACAAAAATCAACCTTTGGAGTGAAAGACCAAATTTTATAAATCTTGTATCTAGCACTCTGACTTCCGTATATTCTGAGTGCTAGAAGATGTGGTCACCAGTGAAGTTAACAAGTGTGACTAGTGACTAATTTCGCTATTGCAAAGTGGCAATGAATTGATAATTAGAACGTGATGTAACTCAGTAAATCTAAATTTTTCAAATAAAGTTCCATATTCCCAAGTACTAGAAATAAATAATGCTGCAAAATCAATTAGTGAATTTTAATTTAATTCTACATAAATCATTTATTAATTGGATTACTGTTTCCATGGTGCAACTAATATTTAAGCAA
This sequence comes from Microtus obscurus, assembly GCA_963919715.1. Taxonomy (NCBI): domain Eukaryota; kingdom Metazoa; phylum Chordata; class Mammalia; order Rodentia; family Cricetidae; genus Microtus; species Microtus obscurus. The sequence continues at coordinate 2,511,209 of CAWTZC010000453.1, read as the reverse complement.
TTACTACTTGATGACTTTTGCTATAATATTAAATAGCAATATCCATGGGACCCAAATCTAGTAAAATAGTAATCCCTTCCAAACAGATCATGAAGACAGACTGAGTATAAAAGTATATTACATTTTACAACAAAATAAGTTTGAAACAGCCATTAGAATTCATCTATTAATAAGTTTCATGAAGAGTAAAAATGAATGCCGGTATTCTCCTTTGTTTGTTTATGGCACCTATATAGCACTTTTTTCCTTAAAATGTTTATAGTTATTTCATTATGTTGTCTTGCATGCTGATATTTAAACATAACTGATGAATACACGTTTTTCTCCTTTAATGTCTAATATGTTACATCGTAATAAGCCATGCAAAATCTCTTCAATGATGTTAAATTTTAAGAATATAGGGGGAAAAAGACTCTGCCATCAGAGAGTTTTCAGGGGAGCAGAATGGAGCTCTAAGCACGATGAGAGGAAAGAAGTCAGTAGTCTTACAGAGAAATTATAGACCGTGTGGCATCTAGAGCCACAGTGATAACAGACATGTAAGATTCTCAAAGACCTTAGAGAAGGGAGAGCAACCCTCTTGTTTTCCTGGAACTTTCAGACCACTTCTTGGGAGTTGGTGAAGAAAGAAAGTTTAAACACCCAGGTCCCTGTTACAACCAGCGGGGTTGCAGAGCTGTGTGGCAAAATGGATGCTAACGTAAAAGATAACGCGATTTTGAGGGTTGTCGTGCCAGTCACTTAAGGTGCCCAAGCAAGTCACGGGAACACTCCGTTTTATTTGCGCAGCATCTGATAAGCTGAAAGAACAGCGAACAAACTTCACTGAGGCCTAGTAAATGATTACACACAGCCAGAGCCGCCGGCTGCCCGCTCCCTCTCAGCATTCCTGACGGCAAAGGAAGAAAAGACGGTGAAAACACGAAGGTACAGTGCTCTATGAGATAATATAAAAAAGTTTTCAACACGATGTTTGCCCTATACGGCTGTAAAAATTCTCGATTTATTCAAAAGCATTGCTTCTTCAATGCAATTAGAAATCCATAAGCAAACTTTCCATGTCTCTCTTTCTGTTGCGCAGTCTGTCGACAGATAAATTTCAAATGTTGTCTTCCGTAATATTAGTTAGTTGAAAAAGCAGGGTGTAGCAGGAATTATTACTGTCATAATTTAGCTTTTGAGATTCAAGGTTAAAAAATTAAATTTTAAAGACTCAGAAAGGTTTTGTTATATATCATGATAGATCTGTACTTTCTCCTGGGCCAAAGTGCAGGTAAAATTTAAGGAAAAAATGGAGTCCAATAAAAGAATTTGAGTTCCTGATGACGGCTGCAAACGCTGAACAAGCTTGCTGACCTGAAGTGCAGTCTTTATGAAGAATGAGTGTTGAGTTCTCAAGATGCCAAGGGCAAGAAAATAAAGCCATTATCCCTGAGCTGTCAATTGGTACCCTCCCTCTGCTGGCTTGTGAAGATGGCTTCTGATGGAACTGCATACTCCGCTGGCTGTTATATCTTTCAATGCCACGCAGAATTTCAAATCTGAGAACCCATAACGCTGATACAAACTTTCATTTTTACCATTATGTTTATAAGGTGGAAAACAAAATTCACACCCTGACAGAATATTTAAAGATTCTCTTAAGGCATTTAATGTATTAAATATCCCAGGCATGTTGAGGTTCTAGGTATTTAATATATAATTGTGACCAAGTGCTGGCATAAATGAAAGTGTTGTCGCTTTGCTAAGTCCGAGGCTTCACAGATACTAGATATTAATTAAAGTTATAGTCTTTTACATATAAGAAAAGAAGAAAGTCCAGAATTCTAACAGGCAATTAAATGAAATTAAAATTCCTAAGAAAAACAGGTGAGCTCTGTGCATGTTTGTATATCTATACAAAGATGTAGAGACAGAAATAGGAAGAATGAAAAATTTAAAATTTCAAATTGCTTTGGAATAAAGTTAATAACTTTATATTTAGTTCTAAGAAGTTTAAAGTTACTCTCAGAAAACCATAAGTTAATTAAAGTTACTTGAGATTTCAATGACCAAAGAACACTTAACTGTATTATATATATATATATATATATATATATATATATATATATATATATATATATATATATACAAATTTACACATGTGTATATTTTGCAGTTAAGAGTTTTAAATTTGAGGCCTCCGGAAGATTGAGTTTATGAGAATATTGCCCTACTTGCTGCTTGCACAAACAAACTAGAACTGAACAAATAGAAAGTCAAAACCAAAGCAAGTCCCAAGGATGGGCAGGTGGGGGTTTCCAGCGCAAGGCAGAGGCAACCACCCTTGGGTGAATTAGCGATGCTATGGAACCGTAGTACCAGAGTGAAGGTCACACCCGGAAGCCAAGAGCTCAGCTCAGTCGAGTGCTTCTCACAGAACCATGCAGAACGCCACGCGTGAGTAGCATGCCAGAAGGTGATCATTCTGCTGTCCTTAATTCAAACTACTTGGTACACCGGGCTCATATGTTTTGAATATTTTTCCCCAAACTCCCAACACAAATAGAATGCTCATTTTAAAAACTTTGTTTACTCAATCCAAGTAAAGTTCCAACACAGAAATTATCAATGGTTCCTTTCAAAAAGCTTTTTGAACTATCTGAAAGTATGGTCTTTTCTTAACTGCCTAAGATGAACGTACTGTTGAATCAAACCTGAATTCTTAAGAAATTGCATGCTTCGTTTGATCCTGGTAATGAGACTCAGGAAAGGCCAGCGGTCTCCTGTCACAGGCAAACACAATGCATGTCCTGTAATTGGAAGGAACATAGTAACTAGAGGAGTGGTAGAGGTCAGCTTGTTCTGAATGACTGGTATCCAGGCATCGGGAAGCCAGCTTGCTCTCAGTTCTAACCCTGCTCCCACCCACAAACAAGCGGCAGCACTGAGTAGCTGAAGAAGCTTTCCGTGTCCACAAGATGGCGCTCTGCAATAGTGAAAAGCAGGGTTGCTTCCTGGAAAAAAAAAAAAGCCTATGCAGGTTTATTAACATCCACCTTGGATGACTTTGGAAAACAGAATACATACTCACACTCTGCTTCCCTCTCTACCAGAAATGGAAAGCTATTCATGCCTTTCTTTAGCTGTGGCCTACCTTTCTGTCTGGAAAACACCAGCACACAGCAGTTTAGATACTGACTGCACCTAAAAAGGAAAACGGACATAGAAACAGAACCGGTGTTATCAGAAAAATTCATCAATTGATTGAAGATAATGCCAAGCGCTGTTTTTTTTCTTTAGTGTCAAGTTATTACATATATATATATATATATATATATATATATATATATATTCATTCTGTGTCATATAATTGCAGTAGATAACAAAATCTTTGTGATGTTAGAGAATCAAAATGCAAAACTAGATGGCTTTAGAAGTTGCAATAGTTAGTGCCAGTCAAAAGTAAGAAACTTTTGACTTCAGCTGTAGGAACAAAGAAAAAGCTGAGGGTGGGGAGTAGAAGGAGATCATTTATTCTGAGAAGGGAGCAAACGTTCTGTGGATTCGTGTGTAGAACTGAGGAAGTGAAACACTGACTTAACAAATTGTTCATCCTGTGTGCCAAAATCTATGGTGTCTGTGATGCCTGGAACTTTGCAAATTTATACCTCCATTTAAGTCTCTAGCAGGGATTTTGTTCTTCGGTGAAATGGAAGTCACTGTATATAGAACAGGAATGTCCACTTTAATCACCAACAATTTTCAGGAATAGTTGGCAGTTTTAGGTATGGTCAATTTCATTCACCTAAGAGCAAGTTTAGGAGTTGTCAGTTACATGACACGGGGCACTAAGTTAACTGAGAGTGTAATGATGTTTACGGATTGCTACAAACACAAGAGAGCTACAAACATGTCATAAGCTACCTTTTGGGGGTGACTTCTGCTGTAGTCCAACCACAATGGGGTCGTACATTCCAGGATAGGGGCATATATGGATTAGAAACGTTAGGTAGGAGGAACGGAGATATAGAAGAAATACAGAGACACAGGTTCTGGGAGGGCAACTCATTGACTACTGAATACTGAATTTGCCTGCATTTATTCTTCATACACTTTTATACCCCAATACAAAGGTTGGGGATGGAGAGGCAAAAGACTGCTTTAACATGACACAAAGGACAACCAGAATGGTTACTTGTTTTAGTACTTGAAACATCGAGCCAATATTTCCTGAGTAAAGTATTTGATGCTTTGGGAAGGATATGTAGCTAACACACCCTGGAGCAAGTATCCTGTAGGCAGGCAGACACTCCCTAAGTCAAAACTCCTATTTTAAATAAAGGAGCAGGAGTAGCCTTGAATTCTCTGACTTTTGGTCAAGGTGGAGTGGATCCACTTCTTTTTTTAAAAAATTTATTTATTTACTATGTATACAATATTCTGTCTGTGTGTATGTCTGCAGGCCAAAAGAGAGCACCAGACCTCATTCCAGATGGTTGTGAGCCACCATGTGGTTGCCGGGAATTGAACTCAGGACCTTTGGAAAAGCAGGCAATGTTTTTAACTGCTGAGGCCATCTTTCCAGCCCTCACGTCTATGGGGCATCTTAATGTCCAAAACACCCAGTAATAACACCCTAGGTAAGGGTGTGTAGCCATATCTGTTGTCAACAACTTTGAAACAGCAAAAATAAGCTTAAACGTTCTGACTTCTAGTCAAAGTGGATCAGGCTCATGTTTGTGGGTCCCCACACAAACACCTGTGAGAGGTACAGTCGCTTCATCATAAATATCTCCAGGAGTACCCCTCTTACCGCACAGTAATCATCTTAAAAATGTGTTATAGCTGAAAATCCAACACTGAAATAAGACAAATATGTCTTGCTTAAACATCTGGAGGAATATGATGTTAGAGTTCATGCATTTCTTTTTTCTTTTCGCTATCTTACATTAACATTTTGAGTTGGCATTCAAAGGGGGGGGTCTCCCCTTGGACAGTTTTGTATCTTCACAGATGTGTTCTTCTTCACCCTTCCAAATATCCACCTCTTACCATCCCTCTGCTGGTTCCCTCTTCCTCCTAATAACCACCACTTCTTCTTCCACAGTGCAGGGTTTTCTTAAAATATGTAAGAAACAAGGTTTGGATTTTTCAAATGCAACCATTGATCTTCAGGCACTTTGAATATCACTATAACACAGATTATATAAATATTCACACCACACCTACTTTTTAGGAATTGAGAGGACTTACCTAAATGAAACTAGTAATTTTTATTGAATGAAGAAATGAGGGTATTCAAATTATGCATGATATTTGCATAACAGATATCTTTATGCCAGTAATACATGTTGAAGGCCATGATCTACTCAACTGTATGAAGATATACAGCTGTATTTATCCTTCAAATTATTTTAAATTACCGCTATTTTCAAGAAAATTATATTTCAGGGAAGAAACACTCAGTTGAAAACTATAAGTAAAACTTAGCAAATGTTAATGTTTGGAAACACATAGGTCTAATATTTTTAGGACATGAACAAAAATACTGCACATCTCTAGGGAGTTCCACTCCTTATGGAGCATGAATTAGTGTAGGATGAAGTGATCCCCATCCCTGACTCCCTGTTGTCAATGCAAAGGAGAGCAAGAGGCCCACTCTTACTTTCGTGCTGTTGTTTCCTAACGTAGTGTGAATATGATGAGGTTCAAGAATTTTTCGAAGACCATTTATGAGCTGTGAAATGCCACAAGAGTGGAGCCTGTTCAGACACCAGAACATTTCAACCATCTCATGGAGACTTCCTCAAACATATTCCATGTAAGCCCCCTTTCTGTATCCAGGGGCAATTATTGTCTACTTTTCTGGTAATGGGGTTCAGAGAATGCCCCACCCCATGGTGACACCTAATGAGCAGTAGTATTGGGCAAGTCACCCTATGACCTTCTCCCACCCTCTACTTCTAAAGTAGATTACATAGCAACACAGACACTTTCCTTCAAAGTACGGTGAAAGGCTCACATGCAGGAGAGGAAAGAAGTGTCCTTATTGCCGAAGACACAGGGGCACAGTAGAATCTGAGCAAACAAGATTTGCTGCTTATTACTGTTAGCTCACACCCTATTCTTGTCGAATCGCATTTTTACAGAACTATCCATTTCAACAGATTGAACCAAGCTTGCCAACAATGCACAAGTGTGCCTGTTCCTTTGGTTCTTCATTTATGAAAGGTCTTACGCCACGTGAAACTTTTATCAACTATGTCTGTCACCTTCTCTCTTGTTAATCTGTCTTTTGTTGGGTAGCTTTGACAGGAATTTTCTCCCTTACATGATCATCCAATTTTATTTCCACGTTTATAGATCTCTGGGATTATCCTGTCCAGACAGTCTCTAATTTACTCTGAAAGGCAATGAAAATCCATGTGTCCCAGTGTGTTCCTAGGCTTGATCACAGTACATAGCACCTGGGAGTGGATTATTCCTGTTATTTAACAAAAGGGAGTCATTAATATGCACCATATTAATTCTATAGCATCAGTTATATTCTATTCTCTTGTCCAAAGATTTGAAATAAACTTTGTCTATTCTTGTCCAAACACTAAAATAATTAGATCTACCTAATTCCAAACATCAATAGTGGACAATAACATTGTCTGGATGCTCCCTTTCTGAAGTATAAGTTTTTTCTAAGAAAAACTCTAATTCCAATAGAACTTAGAGAACAAATACTATTATACATTTTCAATTCCTTTTTATTAAGTGTTGGGAATCAAACTCAGAACTTTAAACCTGCATGATAAGACTGTATTTTACTTATGCAAGTAAATCTTCATAAAATAGTTATCTGAGCCTATGAAAGTAAATTATGGTAGGTAATATAGCTTTAATCTGTGGGTCTGAAATCAAAATACAAAAAGTGGAACACTAAATTAGACTCAATTCTTCCTTTTTATTTTGCTCTCCAGTAAGAATCAACAACTGAGCTTTGCCCTTCTCAACCCCAGGTCTCCACAACACACTGCTGAAATAGGTGTGTGAGTTGGGACCAGGTTTCAGACAGGAGGGAGAGTATGTGATTATTTTAAGGCCTGAGATACCTCCATTTTGTATTTTGTAGAACTGCTAACTTGGTTGAAATGCAGGAAGGAGAATGAGGCCTTTGACAGGTTGGTGCTGACTATGGACGGAGAGGAGGAAAGATGTTTGGGAACAAGGTACAGCCCTCTACAGAGAATCAGGAATGCATCTAAGGATATTCATTCATACACATGCTCTGTAGTTAAGAGTCCCTTTCAGGAAAAGGAAGAACAAATAAAGCAGAAGAATGGACAATTTGACCACCACCATTTTCAAAACAATACAAATCCTACTAGAGAGGTGCTTTAAATATTTCCGGCCTGGGCAGTGATGTAATTTCTTTGATTGAGTGATATATACATTGTCAGAGGCAGGGAGGGAACACTTAGGGTTCCTCTTGTCTCTTCTCTTTCCATAAAACCAGAGGAAATAAGTTGCCTGTGGCTAACTTGACTGATCTTCACTCAACATCCCTTGGTAATGTCAATATTCAGCGAGTCAATTTTTATTCTAATTTATCCATTACAATCTGAAAACGACTTGATTACCCTATAATCATCCTCTTCTGAGAAAATGACAAACTGTTCCTTCCTTGAAGCTGTACACTTGTATACTCTATCGACAGCTGGAAACTCTAATCTTGTTTTAAAGGTCAGGAACACACTAATTTTTCCCCATTAGTGCAATCCCCACAAAAACCTTATATTCTTCTGGTTCAGTTGCCAGCAAACAACCACAACTCAAGTTCAAATTCCGAGGGAGTGTTTCTATGCTTGTAGGGTATCTCTGTCTACTTTTTGGTTTCTCTGTTCAGAAAATTTTCTTCTTTCTCAATTTAAGGGAATTTATTTTGAAGCTATCTGAAAACATCTATTTTGCTAATAAAACATCAGCTTTTATCTGACCTTTGGAACCAGACTGGATCCAGTGACTGACAGCTTTAATGTGGCCACTTAAAGAAGCCAGAGGAGTATTCGCTGCTAAGGCCATAAATAGTCAAAGTACGCCTTGCCACAGAACACTAAGAAATAACCACTATCCATCAGCACAAGGCATTTTTTCAGTGTTTCAAATTTTCCTAAACGGCTGACAGTATTTAAACATTTTTTAGTCATCGTGTATATTTCTACATCTTTAGAATGTAGGCTCTTTCCCTGGATGCCCATTCTTAACTGTGGGACCCATGTCTCTTTGATGATTATATAAAAATATGTCTAGTTTTTCATAGCCAGTGTATGTTTATTTTTTAAAAATGTGTTTTATGTGTATGGATATTTTTACCTGCATATGTTTCTATGTTTCATGTGCATGCAACTCCCACAGAGGTCAAAAGAAGGCAGCAGATATCATGGGACTAGAGTTACCTATGGTTATGAGCTGTCATGTCCTGCTATAGATTGAACCTGAGTCCTGGGAAAGAACAGCCAACACTCTTAATTACAGAACCATCTCTCCAGGCCCCAAGTTAGGTTTTATTCAAGATTTGGGTGCTTTTAAAAGAAAGAAGGCATCTAAGACCTGTAGCTTTAAATGAGGTTTTAAAAAAGAACATCTCATTAAACCATTGCCAGCCAAGTAGTAGGTGGCTCAGTACCTTCAGGGCCATTCTGTCATCCTGGATCTGTATTCAGAAAAGCTACTCAACTGTTACCATTGTACAATGGTCAGCAAGAGGGGTATGAGCCAAGATGCTGGATATACTGTCCTCAAAAGGACAATGTGCTTATACACACAAAACAGCCAGAGAGTTAATTATAGCTTAAATCTCATTGTCTATAACTGAGACTGCCCTACCTCTCATTGGAGTTTCATGGGACAAGTTGAAACTTTATCATGAGAAGAAATTAGGAACGTTTATGGGGGACACTTTACAGACTGGCATGCTAATGTGTTCTAGGTACTTAAAGCATATGAGATGGATCTCACAAAGAGAATTGAGTGCTTCCAACAACAATGAAAGGTACAAGTTGTGTATTTTAGGCTGAAGCAGAGGACAATGGGAATGGAGTCTCCAGGGACTGAAATGATCTTGCTAGAACTATGGAGTAGCAATATCCCACTTTAAAACTAAGATCCAAATCAAAAGTCTGGATGAAAGTGTGACTCCTGCCTTTGTCGAGCGATACTCCATTGTGCATATATCCAATCTGGTCTTCAACAAACTCTTCATACTTGTTTATTATTCAGTAACTAGGTAGGATTTCAAAATAAAGCGATTGGATTAATTTCACTAACAAGCACCTGGCTTGGCTTGTACAAGCTTTGGAAACATCAATAGCAATTTCTTGCTCCTTTATCCTGGGTTTGAACACATACAACATTTGACAGCTTAAAAGTTCTGGCTTATAATGACTTCATATTCTATTGACCCCTGTCCACTCATCCTTATCTGAAGTGAAGGAAAGGATAAACAACTTTCTTTTAATGTAAGAGCAATGTGGCTCACGCTTGATTTTCAGATAACTTTATCAAGAAATATTCCTGTCTTCTTCAGTTTCCTATTTAAAACAGAGATGCACAAACGACAGCATAATACTCACAACCATGTACTTTCCACCAAGATCCTGAGTGGTTCAGACTGGTTTACTATGCTTGTCGTAGTACTAGGCAAAGATTATACATAACACACAGCAGAAGCTGCGTGTAACACATTCCACAAGAGTAGGAAATTGCTACTTCCATTCACTACTCCCTCCATGGCAATAATCAGCTGCTGGAGGTCCAGAAGATTCTGTTGGCATCTGCTTCTTAGTGGATAGGTTTCTGCTTCAAAGGATTTCGTACAAAGATATTAGAAAGAGAGGAGGGCATGCTGAGCATATTTAAAAGAGTCATGCAGTCAATCTCAAGGTTTGGATCACCAGTCCTTGCATTTAGTTTCAGAAATGATTGTCAACTTCTTCCCAATATCCAAGGCCAATGATAAAGTCTTTGTCAGACTTATAACAAGAGTACAGACTGATAAGCAGGCATTTTTAACAAAGAATCTGATTTGCTATAGAGTGGGGAAGGTGACACCTACAGAGTAAAACAATGTGGACTTTGGCACTGATTCTATCTGGGAACTCTTTAAGAAGACGCTTGACTTTTTGTTTGCTTTGTTTTTCTGAGATAGGGTTTCCCTGTGTAGTCCTGGCTCTCCTGGAACTTGCTATGTAGACCAGACTAGACTCAAACTCATAGAGATCTGACTTCCTCTGCCTCCTGAGTGCCAGGATTAAAAGAATGCACCACTATGAGCAGCAATACTTGCCATTCTTATGAGGCAAGCATAAAACCAGCCAGCAGAACTATCACAGGCCTCTCTAATTCCAGAATGCACCGGTGAAGAGATGGGAGACACAGACTGGAGAATACAGAAACTTACAGACCAAATAGCCTCTTACACAGTAGTGAAGAGGCCCTACCTCAACACATGTTGAAAGGTGAAAACTCACATCTGAATACTGTCCCCTGAAGTTCACACAAGGGACATAGCACATCCTCACAGAAAGAAAAGCATGCACACACAGAAACACACATGTTTATAAATATACACATCTGCACATACACACAAGCACACACACGTACACATGTACATATGCACACACATATACATACACACATATGCACATATTTAACCATGTGCATGTACACACAATACATATATATATACATACACACACAAAATCACACACTTTTACACCCTCACACATACACACATATATTCATACACACACACCGTATAGCCCCTCGTTTTTTGTATGCAATCTCAGTGGTACAATGTAATTGTTTTGTCATAAATGCTTTATCTAAAAACAAAGTATAGTAATTACAGATGCAAGGAATGATATTACTTAACAAATGTATAAAACAAACCCTGATAGGATACATTACAGAAATAACATAACTGTCACTTGATTTTATTGTTAATAAAAGTTTCTAGTAAAATAGTTAAGAGCACATGTTAAACAAGGGTATTTATGACATTAAAGCGCATACCTCCAAAGGAAGCACAGGCAAGGTTAATTTCATGACCTTTCCTGCCGGTGAATAATTACTATCAGACTGTTCTAACCATAATCTTCCAGTTTTTCCAAGGTTAGATTGTTGCTATTTACTCAGCTCAGCTCTCAGTCCCACCTGGTAAACTGAATGCAGTCTTACCTTTATGCATGATAAGAGGTTTATGGGTAAAAATAGTTCCAGTTTGGGGGGTATTTCCTTATAGTAATTCCTTGTTTTAAAAAATAACTCAGATATTTTATGTGTTTTGTTGACTTGAAGAACAATTGTTACAAATAAAATTATCATGAATCCCCTAGGCTTTTTAGAGTCTATGGGTGTAGCTCAAAGTAGAACATATTCCTGGCATATGCAAGGATATGTGTGAGTGTGTGTGTGTGTGTGTGTGTGTGTGTGATGTGTGTCTGTGTGTGTGTGTGTGTGTGTAGAAATCCAAAGTATCACCAAAACCTGAAGGTGTCAGTGTTCCTCATGGTGGCACCACACTCCTTCAAGGTTGAATCACCTACCTCTCTGAAGGAACATCCCTTCAAGAGTATATAGAAACTCAGTTCTCTCTCTTCCCCCATCTCTCGCTCTCTTTCCATCTCCATCTTCCTCTATTCCTTTCTTTCTTTCTTCCTCTCCCCTCCTCTCTCTCTCTTTTTTTCCCACTCTCTCTACTGCTGCTACTGCTCAACTGCCTTGAAAGAAATGAAACTCAACACAATGGGTCCAAGAGAATAGTGGCTGAATAAAATCACTGAGACATTGAGGCAAAATAAGTGCTGCCCTTTTAAAACAATATTTACCTCCATTTTTTGCTATAATAATAGAAAACTAGTATGTTTCTCTCTATATAAGAAAAAGTGAACATGGGGGATACACAATTTTGAAATGTAAACATAGTAAATATCTTTTCCTATGCATTTTTTTTAAAGTGAACATAATTCTGGAAGTTTTGTTCTCTGCCCTTGCATGTAAGAAATCGATCTTACAAGAAATTATAATCAAGTTAAGAAGCAGACAAAAAGAGAAAGGGACAACAGATGGCGTCATATTCCTGCTTTTGCCTGAGCCACCCTTACCTGGAGCCAAGTAAACATTGACTTGAGTTGCCTCAAAGTTTCCACACATGGCTCAAAGTCAACAGCAAATATGCTGGTCTATTTCATTGTGATCTTTGAAAATACTTTCATTGGGAGAGGGGGGTTGTTTCTTTGTAAATTTACTTTGAGTTCTAAGGCAAAAAGTAATGTTTGTCATTTCTAAACTGATAATAGAAAGGGACATAATGATTTATAATCTTTTGGTGGCCCAGACTTGCAGGCTCACAACAGCTCCTGGCACTGGAATCACTGAGTCTTCTCTATACGCCAACACAACCAAATATGATTTGAGAAGTGCCTACCTTATGCATGTAATTTCAAAGCCGTGTCTCTGTTTGTATGCTGCTGTTTGGGATTTTTTGGCATACACTCTTAATATCACGCAGAATCTAACTCATGTTTAGGGTTGTGGCTTCAATCTGTATCTATCCTGTCAGTACAAACCCTTCTTTTCCATATGACCCTCCAGGGTGATGAAAACTTGGTTCTTAAACAAGCCAAACCGGTCAGGCAGGGATGATAGTTACTGGCATCAGGAGCATGTGAGATAGACCTGTGTTCGCTTCCACGAGTCCTGAAGAGAACGGAGGTCATGTGCAATTTCAGGGAGAAATTCAGGTAAGAGATTCAAATGAAACGCTTCCTGTCTTAAACACACAGGAAGATAAAGTGCTGCAAGTACAGTATTGTTTCAAAGTTGAGTTGTGTTGTGCAATGTTTCTGCCATATTTTGCAATAGAGATCTGGCATGTAATCCTCCATTATCTGAACATTGATCCTTCCCCTCTCTCTTGCCCTTCCCCTGTACTGTCCTCCTCTCTTGCTCTCCTGCTCCCATTCTGTCTCTTCTTCTTGCTCCTTCTCTCAGGCTGGTACACCACCCTCAATTCCATTGATAGTATTTGTACTGTCTTGTAAATGCTCTTAATTCTACATTCCTGACCGTAGTGAGCTACATTCAGCCCTATCTGCTGGTAGATTTTCTTTCAAAATCATGTTTTCCAGTCTTGTGTATCCCCAATAATACTGCAAAGGGAAATTATTGTTAAGTAGAAGGGGTGTCCTTCTAACCTGTGGGTTCCAAACTGGCAGAAGGTCCTGGGGAGAGGAGTAGTTTCTGTGTGTCACTAAAGCTGGGATCTTGCTGTATCTTGTCTGCCTACTTCTTCACTGAAAATCCACTGAGAACCAATATGGGCTAATGTGCATCCCAGTTACTCCCCTAACCATCTGTCTTGACAGACAATAACTTTTCTGATGCATGGGATTGAAAAGAGAAATAAGATAGACTCTACTCCTTAAGGCTCACTCTAATATGCAGCATGTGTACCCAATTCATTTTCGAAAGAATTGTCAAATGCAAAATTGTGTCTCAGGAAGCACAGAGAAAGAGGATGGAGATGTGCCACACACAGTGGTAATGACACCAGTCAGCTCCATTTTGAGTCAAGCCTTTTCTATTTCAACTCAACATCTCATTCCATGGCTTCTTCTTGTCCTCTATTGTGTCTATCGGCATTTGGGCCAGCTAAGAAGCAAGTCTGTGAAATGAGAATAATGTAACTGAACAGGAGGAGGAAGGGGAGGGAGAGAGAGAGAGAGAGAGAGAGAGAGAGAGAGAGAGAGAGAGAGAGAGAGAGAGAGAGAGAGAAAGAGATTTTTATTTGGTGATATAGGCAAGTATTCCCCAATGTGCAGGCTCTTGTGTTGCTATTGTGAGACCTCAGATTATGATTTCAAAACGTGCATTATAACTGATATCAGTTGCCACGAGAGAGTCTTCCCTAGCAAGCAAAAATTAATATAATTCTCATAATGTTTAGAAAAGATGACAAAACAGTCATTTCCTGTCTAAAAAATTATTAAGTTTGTTTCTAAATTATTACTATTCTTTCAAATTTATGACCTGATGAAACAGCATAAAGTTAGTCATGACAAAATGAATCGTAATACTTACTTATATTTTCAAACTATGTTCTTAGCAATAATTCTTTTATGAAAAAACACATGCATTTTAGGTCATTTTCTTTTCATTTCTTGTTCTGCTAAATATTTGGGTTCTGTATTGCATATTTTGAAGATAATTTTCAGCTCCAGATTAAGAATAGATTTGTTGTGTATCCTGAACTTACCCAAACAAAACTGTTTTTTTCATGGAAATTTTATTTCTAATTTTTTTAAACCTTGCTGTGATTTCCTTCCTTTGACCCCTTGTGAATTATGGAGGAATCTTTTTGAAGTTTAAGAACATATGATTCTTATTTTTTTACTATACCATATTTAGGGAGAATAACCCACATACTTACTTTTAATTATATTAATAGTACGCAAATGTGCAGTTAAATTCTATAATTAATACTTGTCCTTGGAAAGAAAATTACTATTTGTTGCAATATCCACATGTGGCAACTACACTAACTTGAACTGAATTTGTTGAATTTTCAGTGTAGCTAATGACATTTTGTCATTTATCAATAATTGTGAGATTTAGATTTAAGAGTTCCACTAAGAAAGGTAGATTTGTTATTTTCTTTTGGTACAGCAAAGCATTGCCATGTATGTTCTAACAATGTTTCCAAGGCACACACCTCAAATGCCAGCATGGTACACAGTATCCCCTCTGCATTTTAGACACTATTGCTGTAGCCCTGTTTTCTCTGTTTTTCATGTAACTGTAATAGTTAACTGTTTTTTTTTACTAATTACCTAGAATATCTTTCCTTCTGTGTTTTGAATTTTAGGTTATCTTTATGCTTTTCTTTCTGGTGTATTCATAATAAAGTTTCCACTTGCCTTTGTTAATTGTTCCTTTTTACAAACACAGCTTAACAATTTGTAGATTTTATGTTATACGCAGTTAATTTACTTTTACCTAGTTGTGGTACGTATAGTTTTATTTCTCTCTATAAAACTAATAAAAATAAAATTATTAGTTCTATATTATATTTTAATATAATATATGTTATATATTTTAATAATATTCATTCTACTTCAATTAAGATATGACAAGGCACTTGAGATCAGTACACCCCTTTTCTGTATACACACTCACATTAGATAATTCTTCCAGTTTGATTGCTGTGCTTTATTGTTGTTTGTTTATCTTCTCTGAGGACTAGTAGGAAAGACATTCCCTATCCTAGGAACATCTGAACTTGAACATGTGTTCTACAGAAGCCTAAAACTATGGCTCTACTTCTTTCTGAGTGATAAAAAAAAATTGTGAAGATTAGATATCCCAGACCTAACTCACATAGATCTCACCAGTGATCTAATTTCCAAATCTCAGTTCAACCTGAGAACCACCTTCCTTAGAGTCTACACAATGTCAGTCTATACTCATGGGAGGGAAATATTGTTGTAAATATCAGTTTAGCTGTCTTGTTGTTGTGTGCAAACATGAGGGCTTCCTGTATTCCTCTGTATCTACGTATGTGCCTAGTTAGTACTCTACAAGATTCTCTCAAGAATTTAAAAGAAAAACTTGCCTTGATTTATAATGACAAATTCATCTGGGGTTGAAACTCCTCCTCAGTTATAAACTGGCTGTTTCCTTCTTGACTACAGGCTGTAACTTACTTTGCAGGAACACACAGAGATAGTACATGTTATCAGTAGTATTTTAGACTTTGTCTCAAATTTACATTGCTGCTAAACAAGAACATGGAAAAGTCTTAGGTGTAAGACATAGCCACCCTGAATCCTACTTTATAGCTCATTATGTTTCCTTAGTTCAAGTCTCTCGACTGATTAAAAAAAATGTGCTCTTTTTCTATCTCATATTTAGTATTCTGAATCATTTGCCTAACATATTTACCATTTTTGGGAATTTGAGCCATGATACAAGAAAAACCTTAGGTAGACATTCAATGTTGTGTGACCTTTCCTGAGGAGACAAGATATGTCTATTTTCTCCAGATAGGACACTAAGGGCAAATCTACCATGAATAAGGTCTATGACTCAACTACTTCTAATTCACTGCTGGCATGAAGGACACGATTGAGAAGCCTTGATTGATTCAGATTTCTGTTCTTGAGCCGCAGCTGTAATGAGCTGTTTCCTGTTGTTGCTAAAAAGTAAGAAAATTATTATAATCCCTTTGTGTCACCTTTAAATAATACATGTTATTTCCCTCAATTGCTGTTTCCATAATTTTTGACAATTATAAATATGAATCCCTTTATATTAATAAATGATAGAATAGCAGCAGCAATATTTCCCTTTCTGGTTATAAAATGGAAACTTTTGTGTGAAGCTCAATTTTGCTTTAAATAATCTCAGATCTTTCTCCTCGTTTATTAATAGTGAGCATGTGTGTATGTGCGTGTTGTATGAATGAGAGAGAACATGCATATGTTGCATTCATGTGTGTGTGTGTGTGTGTGTGTGTGTGTGTGTGCCTGTGTAGTCTAGAGCCTGATGACAGTTGTCTTCCTCTACCATTTCTCTATTTATGTGTTGAGGCTGGGCCTCTCACTGTCCATGGAGTTCACTACTTTCCCTGGATCACCCAGCCTGTGAGCCCCAGCTGTCTACCCGGCTCTGCCTCCCCAGCACTGATGGTGCATGCCCTTGGGTCTGGCCTTTGCATGAATGCTAGGGATCTAAGCTTAGGTCCTCATGCATTTACCCAAGGAGCCATCTTCCCCTCCCATAAAATGGTTTCTAAAGTTATGTCCTTAAAATATTTGGAATACTATTTTAAACTAAGATAATAGCAACTGATTTTGAAATAACTTTTCCTGATATACATTTCTCGTTAGAAAACTACAAAGATTGCTGAGTACTCATTTACATAAAATAAAAAAATCTGTCATGTATGGTAGGCAAACCTGAAGGCTTGTTATAAAACATGTTTACTTGCAGAATAGTGAAACTTTTTCCTTACAATAAAGCAATAAAATTGAGCACAGTGACTTTTCTTTCCTCATATCTTTCTACACTGAAGTGATTCAAATGTTTTTTTTTTAATTTTATGAAGGTGTATTACTATATTTGTGTGTGGATCTGATATGCATATTTAGAAATATATGCAGCATATGTGTGTGTGTGGACCTGATGTATATATTTAGAACTATCTTTTTATCTGCACTAGTACCCATCTCTAGTTTTTTCCTCTTTATGTTTTGGAGTATTTTTTGAAGAAATGATTGGTCTCTTCTATACATTAACATTTTAGCAATATATCTTATCCATTCCCATCACATCTTCCTTAGCTGCTGTGATAATCTTTTAAATTTTTATGATAAAACTTATATCCATGCTTTATAAATTATTAATTTAATTAATATTTTAAGTCAAAGATTATATTTTCAGTTTTGATTATGTTATCTCCTCATGCTCAGTATTTGATATCATCTCTTATTAATTTCCTTTATAACTTAATTTTTCATTTCAATGCTATTTTGTATTTTATTTTACATGTTGATCAAAAATTTATTGTTTCTTAATTTTTGAAGTATATATATAGCTAATGTTCAATGCTATTTACTTAAGCACTTATTTTAGATCTAATATGTTCTTTCTCTTTCTGTATGTATGCACGCTTGTGTATTTGTATTCATTTGTGTACCTGTGTGTGTATACCTACTTGTACATATGTATGTGCCTGTGTGTATGAGTGTCTGTGTGTCTGTATCTCTGTATTTTGAGACATAGTCTATGAAAGTCTGTTTTAGAGAACACTGTAGACAAGTCTGTCTTCAAAATTACAGTGTTTATTTTATCTGCATTCCAAGCATTAGGACCATATGATGAGCAGTGAAGCCCAGGCAACAATATATTCTTAACATTCACTTTATTTCTTGATGAATATTTGTTTATCTAGGAAAACAATTTTATCTAATTACTCATCCACCGTGAATGAGCACTTTTTCCATCAATTCCCATATTATTTGTAGCTTATTGGTTTTCTCATTTTTTGCCTAGCTTCTGTTAAACAGGGTCTCCAAGATTTTAAGTGTGAAATACAGGAGATGAGACTATCCTTCATCTCTTTTCTTGTCCTTAGCTGTAACTTAATTTCTGAGTTCTGGACTTTTTTTAATTGATTTCCTTGTCTTGCTAATTAGTTCAAGTAGACAAGCTTGCTGTAGGTAAGTAAAAAAGATACAGTTTTCTTTTGCCCAGGATGGCCTCTTCCACACTCTCTCTTCATTTACCTCCCCTAAACTTATCTCCCTTCTCAGAAGGGGCAAACTAAACGCTGGGCAATCACTGACATTTGTATTAATGCAAATTTTAGTCATAGAAAGCAAACAAGAAAGGGTTGGGGGCTGCCGCTGAAGTAGACTGTAGTCAGCAGGGAAAATGGTAGAAAGAACTGACCAGCGCTTACCCACCCAGTGAGGTGGGCACAGAGAATAAACCATCTGCCTACCATTGTTTCAGGCCCATGGTTTCTTCAGATGATAAAGTAAGTGCCAGTCACTGGCATGTAAGTGTGTGTGTGTGTGTGTGTGTGTGTGTGTGTGATGTACTTGTGTGGGTGTGTGTATGGTGTGTGTGTGTGTGTGTGTTTGTGTGGTATATGTATGTGTAGGGTATCTGTGGTATCTGTATGTGGTGTGTGTCGTGTGTGTATATGTGTATGCATATGTATATGTATATGTAGACTATGGGTGTGGTGTGTGTGACATGTGCTTGTGTGGGTATGTGTATGGTGTGTGTGTGTGCTTGTGTGTGGTATGTGTAGGGTATCTGTGGTATCTGTATGTGGTGTGTGTTGTGTGGGTGATGTGTGTGTGTATCATGTGTATGTGATGTGATATATGTTTCTTCCATTTCTGTCTGATCCGATTTACTTAATATATGGCATAAAGTGGATCGACAAAATGCTAGTCAGACTTTGCAGCTGGTGATGCTAAACTATAAATGGATTCTGGCTTCTTCATTAAAAGATTTTTGATGAATTAAGTCACATTAATAGACATATGACATTCTGAGGAAATAATGTCACATCTAAAGATAATGATAGGGAACGAGGCCTTCCATGTTTTAAGCTGTCCCCTTGTATTCTTTCATTTAACTATTAATCTAATTTATTGAGAGGACATGTTATACTCTACAAAGGAATTCTCAGTAGTATAAAGAATTTTATGTTGTTAAAATAAAATTCTTACTAAAAATAGTAAATGACAAATATCTTCACATTATTGCTGATTTTTTGCTATATTTTTTTCTGAGATTTCTCTAAGACCTTTGACTCTGGCACTAAATTTGTTTTTCCCTCTTTGTGATATAAAAGAAGGATTATATAGGTATGTTAGCATTTTGAACACTTAACTGACCTGTGAATTTAAGACTATTTGGGGAAGAAGTTGTGAGTTGAGACAACCTTCTTTCCCTCCCCTGCATTTATGTACTCAGAAACAAAACATTCTGTATCCATAAGTTCTGCACAGCCACACAATGCTTCCCATACCATCTACAAGGAAGACAGTACCACTCTGTGAAACTTAATTTATGGGATAAAGCTGATCATCACTTTGATTCCAGACCCATATTCGAGTTCCCCAAAGAATAAAAATAACACTGAATTATTTCCTCTTCACTTCCACCCTTGGCAAATATTTACAACAGTGACGAGAACCTCCATAAGCACGGAAAATTTTCTATAATATATTAATATTTAACAGTGATACTACAGCCACATGGAGACAAAGATGAATATAGCATATGCATGCACATACGTGAACATGTATGTACACACAGAGACATACATCCTTTGTATTTTACTGAAAGAATATAAAATCAGGAAACTAGTAAAAAAAAGGCAAAGCAAAAACATTTATATTTAGATACTACAGTAGATCAGCAACTATAATATTACAGTAACCTGTTGTCACATACTGGCAAGTTACACTGTAAAGAACTAATTGTCCATAATGAAAGGCAATAATGAATCTTGATGTAGTCCCATGTTGGCGTGACATCTGTCAGGGTCCAGCCTCGAAGGGGTGCGCACATTCCAGGGTAGAGGCATGTGGATTCCACCTTTGGTCAAGGTAGAGCAGACCCACTCTGTGGTCTCCCACAGAATCTGAGTCATAGACATTATTTTAGAGCACATTGTGCACCGGTGAGTGAAGGTGAAGTTGAGTTTCCTGACCCGTTGCTTTCATTTCTGGTAATTCCTATTACCTTAGAGTGGACATTGAGGAAATATTATTTATGTGTGAGAACTGTACACAGACATGATTAGGCTCAAGAGCTATTGTTTTCCTCTAATAAAATATTTAAAGACTTCATTTATGATTCATTTCAACAAAATTATCAAAGGGATTAAAGTAAGAGCTAGGCAAGAAGATTCAGATGCAGTTTGTCATCTCATGGGAGACTGAGACAAGAGCATCAGCAAGTTCAGGGTTAACATGTGAGATAGCCTACACTGTGAATTCAAGGTCATCCTGGACCGCAAAGGAAGAAAAGTCAAAAAAAAAAAAAAGAAAGAAAGAAAGAAAAAGAAATCGAACGGCTTCAGTAAAACGTAATCAATGTAATACTTTTGGACCAGGATTCTGCAAAATGCTTACAGAATTATTTGTGGTTTTTCCTATCACTGTCAGCCCAAAATGCCAAAGGACAATCTCCTTTTGGAAATTTATCATGAAAAGGCACACTTTTTTAAAGGAGGGATCACATTTTTAAAACATGCATTTGAACTCATGAGATTTTTTTAAAAACTAGGAACAATCAAATTTTTATCACTAAAAAAAATGGAAATATTTTCATACTAGCTGGGCAGTGGTGGTGCATACCTTTACAGCACTAGGGAGGCAGAGGCAGGTGGATCTCTGAGTTCAAGGCCAGCTCAGTCTACAGAGAGAGTTCCAAGACAGCCAGGGCTACACACACACACACACACACACACACACACACACACACACACACACAAACTCCTCTCAGAGGAAGGAAAATTACATACAATTTTCAATATAATTTAAAGAGATACCCTGAATAAACTAGCAAATGCTTCCTGCTCAGCATCTCCTGAAAGCATGGGGAGTGAAGGATCTCAAATGCAGAAGGGCATCAGAGGACAACATTCGCTGAGATTTAATCTACACGAGATACGTTGGCTGCTTTATTTCATGCATACCATATTCCTCTCCTAAAAAGAAACTGAGTCCTTCTTCCAGTCTCTGCTCACTTGCAAACACCCAAGACCTTGTGTTCAAAGCAAGGAATAGGAAACAGCCTCCACATTCCTCTAGCCTAGTGTTATCTTCTTGTACGTTCGTTTTAGTTTCAATGCGGCATAACAGTCCTCTTCCCAGGGTACTGTGATGAGTTGATGCAGACTACCTTAGGTCTTTTATACCTGCGGTAACCAGGGAATCTTGTCTTTCCTTCCACACCCATCAAAGACATTTCTGTTTAGTTACCTGTGGTTCAGCATCTTTATTGTCCATTCTGACTTTGGCCTGGTTAGGTAGCCCATACTTGTAGTTTCAGCATTTGGAAAACTGACACAATAGGATTACTATGAGTTCAAGGCCAGCCTGGGATACAGATTAAGAAGAGAGAGATCAAGATCAAGACCAAGAGCATGAGAGAGAGAGAGAGAGAGAGGGAGAGGGAGAGAGAGAGAGAGAGAGAGAGAGAGAGAGAGAGAGAGAGAGAAGTAAAGACATGTGAGGTCTTTAAAATTCTAGGGGTTGTACATAATTGCTTATGTTTGTTATCAATTCATGGATTTAAACATATTTAACATGCTTAATTAATTTTCTGTCATTACATTTGTGATTCATTGAGAATCTTTTCCAGTTAAAAGACACGCTTAAAACCTTTGCTTTCATGACCCACAAGCAATATGGGATATCTCAACTTATCTCACCAATTAGTCACCCTGATATCAGTTAGTCTCCCAAGCAACATTGATTTGTCTTTGTAAAATAATATTTTAATTACATTTATTTAGTGTGTGTATATGTGTATGGTTTGTGTGTGTGTGTATAAACTTATAAATGTGTATATTATGTTACAATGAATATGTAGAAGTCATGGGACAACTTGTGGGAGTCTGTTCTCTATTTCTACTCTGTAAATCCTAGGCTTTGAATGCAGGTCCTCAGGCCTAGCAGAAGCACAGAGAAATTTCACAGACCCCCAACACTGCTTTCTAGTTTGTGCCTTAAGACAGATCATTACTATAGTCAAGATTAGTGTTTTCTGATTGTCTTAGGCAAACCCTGTGTGAGGGTCATTTAACCCCTAATGCGTTTGTGACCTATAGGTTGAAAACTGTTGACCTAGCTCTGAAGCATCAGCTGCAGTACCGGCATGTGTCCTATCCATAGTAGAATTTATGTATTATTTGAAAGAAAAATACAGTGACTAATAATAGGAAAGCAGCGATGGAAATGATGGACATCGCTTTAACTTCATAAACTCATCCTGATAATTTCAGAAAGTCTACATTTCCCCCACTAAATTGTTAAAGCAGGCAGCTGTATTGGACCATTTTTAAAATATCTGTGTATCCATACCTAAAAACACACGGACATATTCAATGCTTGTGCCTGGCACTTGGATACGCTTTGCATCTGATAAATCCTCAGAAGACTGCATCTATTAAAAATAATTCCCTGTTGTGAGGTATTTTGTGGGCATAAAATTTATATGATTGTGCTGTTAAAAGTAGACTATCCAGGAAGTACTTAAGATTAATTATGGTTATTATCTAAATCCCTGGTAGTTTTATATGAAGGGACACACAACATCACACACACACACATGCACATAACCTTTTCTTAGCTATTTTGTTCTAGGGATTTTCCCTGTGGGAAGTCCATCACCAGACACAGGCCTTATACCTCACATTTCCGAAGACACGAGATAATATAAGCCCCTATTTCTGTAGCCTCACAATCTGCGCTACCGTTATTACCAACAGCAGATGTGCTCACCAACTCCCTGCTGTAGTTACATTGATATATCGCTGTCGCCTTGATTGTCTGGAAGCCAGACCTTGGGAGTAGCATGTCTGCCATATCCAGAGCAATATGAAGGGCTCCAATTATCATTTTTAGTTCTTGGTCAGCTTCCTTCTCTTAACTACATTGTGTCTCGAATCTCCACTTCCTTGCACAGTTTGTTCTTGTCGATGTCTGACAACACAACCATTCCTAGGGTGTTTTTAAACCGTGTTGGTGTTTTTTACTTCATGACTCAGCACTTAGGTCTGCTTGTAGAAGTTTCTCCGGACATGTTCACCTTTTTTCATTTGTTTCTGCTTTCTCATTCTGAGCTTTACACCTCCTCCATCTTTTCCTTTTCCTCTTCTTGTGTGTCCTGTAGTTTTCCTCATGGCCCTGCAAAATTAACACCCTCTTGTTGTAAGCAGCCGCTTGTCTGTTCCTGAATGCTCAGCCCTGAAATAACCACACAGAAACTGTAAATCACTGCTTGGTCTATTAGCTCTAGCTTCTTATTGGCTAGTTCTTACATCTTAGTTTAACCCATTTCTATTAATCTGTGTATCACCATGTGGCTGTGGCTTACCAGCAAGGTTCTGTCTGGTGTCTGTCTCCTGGAGGGGCGCCATGACTTCTCCTGACTCTGTCTCCTTTCTCCCAGCATTCAGTTTAGGTTTCTCTGCCTACCTCTATTCTGCCCTGCACAGGGCAGTTTCTTTATTAACCAATGATAATAACAGCTACATCACCTACTTCTCAAAAAACAGCCTAGAAAGTTCATTTTTTTCATTCCATTAAACTGAGAATTCTATAATCCTGAAGCTCTACAGACTGAAGTCTTTTATGACTAATCCGATTGCTTCCATGAATGGTTTTAATGTAAAATATATCTCTGAACATCAAGTAAATTGTTGGACATAATCCTTTAGCTCCCTCATCTATTACAAGGCCATTTGATAACAAAAGTATGTGTGTAGGGGAAGAGGTTTTCTTCAAATTGAAACAGTTGCTTCAACTGATTCATGCTCTTTTTGTCCTGAGACTTTCTATAGCAGGATTGTCCAGCACTGATTGGCTAGATATAAGCAGCTGTAACATGTACCCCTCACCAGTGATATCAGGAGGCAACTGTACTTCCTGACTCTTAGCTGGCATGAAATAGGCAACCCTCAAGATTGTCTCCCAAAGCTTATACAGCTGAAGGCTGTCTTTATATGCCTGTTCAATGGCAAGACATATTTAAGGAAAAAAATTAATTACTGTCCCAACAGTTTGTGCAAGAAAGTCATTGAAACCAGATCCTATAACATGGGCTAAATTATCTCTGAGGTGTTAAAGCTGATCAACAATATCACACCTAAAATGTGAGCCTCAAATACTCTCTTATAGTTCACTCTTTCAAGAAAAATTGGCTTCCCAGTATTTTCTGTACCCACCACCAAGGAACTACTGTCTCTACTGTCTGTTAGTATAATTCTACCATACTTAGTTTAATTATAAATTTGAGTCTTTGTGTTCTTGGAAAGCAAGAGCTTTATTTTACATTTTCTGTCTTTGTATTTCTAGTGCTTGACCTAAAATATTTGAAAAATTATCTTGGATAAATAATGTACATGCTGGGAAGTACATATGTGTTATGGAGGATCATTTTAACTAGGGAAAGATATGTTATGTTTGTTTATACTGCAGAACATTACTAACTGTGTAAATGTGTTTTACTTTTGTGTATTCTGCATTTCTTTAATGATGTAAGGATATGTATTTAATTATGTAAAGATGTGCTGTATTTGTTTCCCTGCCTGCCTAAGGTACCTGATTGGTCTAATAAAGACCTAAATGTCCAATAACTAGGCAGGAGAAAGAATAGGCAGGGCTGGTGGGCAGAAAGAATAAATAGAGAGGAGAAATCTAGGCTGGAGAGGAAAGGGAAGAATGAAAGAACAAGGAGAAGAGAAAAAGGAACACACCCAGGGCAAGAAGCCAGGCAGATGCCAGCCACCAGACAGACAGACATAGCTAGGCAGGAGAAAGTATAGGCAGGGCTGGTGGGCAGAGAAAATAAATTGGGAGGAGAAATCTAGGCTGGAGAGCAAAGGGAAGAACAAAAGAAGAAGGAGAAGAGAACAAGGAACACACTCAGGGCAAGAAGCCAGGCAGATGCCAGCCACCAGCCAGACAGACACAGAGAAGTAGTAGAAGTAAGATATAAAGAAGAGAGGTAATAGGCCATGAGGCAAAAGGTAAACAAAGAGTTATAGTTATAAGTTAAAATCACAAGCCAGAAATGTGCCTAAGCTATGCCAATCATTTGAAACTAAAAATAAGTCTCTGTGTCATGATTTGGGAGCTGGTTGGCAACCCAAAAGAAAAAGCCTGGTACACATGTGTGAAGATATAAATTGCTTTGGGTCAAGTCATTATCTTTCCAAAAGAGTGAGAGCTGTCAATCATCAGATATGAGAAGCTTTAGGGAGTCAAAAGGGAAGTGAGATTTTTGTAGGACCAACCATGATCAAGGAAATGTATGATTTGTGAAAATAACAGCAGAAACTGTTATTAATCTGATTACCTTTGCCTTCACTTAGGTGAAAATAGTAGGAGAGTTTGCGATTTTTACTATATTACTCAGTTTCTAATTAGAAGTTAAAAGTAGAATGCTATAAAGAACACACATGCTGTACAAATATTAAGAACACTGTAAACATATACTATATTACAAAGATAGATGACATACACCAGATTGCATTGAAGATGAGAGCTCTGTAAGGTTAAAGTCTGAAGATTTTGTTTGCATCCACTGTTACCTGCATAAGCTTAGTGTGGCAGATAAAGGGCTCCAGGGCTGCAAACCAAACCTCCATCTCAAAGTCTTCTCAGAAACCACCTTAGCTGTGATGGTTACATATTTCCCTGCACCGTTCTGAAAGTGCAGATGGATTAGCTTAGGTACCTTTGCTGTGCTCCGTGCTCATATAATCTTTATCTGCTTTATCTTCTACGTATGTGTAATCTAAAAAACAGATCTGTTTTCTATGTATAGAGTTTGTATGAGCCCAAGATCATCTTTACCTAACCCATTACTTAGACTTTGCATATCTTCTAAGTGTTGCCCTTTTAAGTAACAAGAACACACAGAAGATTTGGAGACAAGAACTGAATCTTTAGAAAGGTCCTTTTTTATCATTTATGTTCATAGTCTAAGCACTGGAGCTGTTTAGCTAATGTTGTCACCTTTGTGTATATGGAGGATAGAGATGGCAGTCAGGGCTGCTCTTGCCTTAAGAGAGCTTATTTTGACTTTGATTTCTCTTTGAGCCCAGGTAATTAGCCCTCTGAAAGTCTGACCTCTGGCAATATGAGATGAACAGTTATACAGAGTTACCATTGCCTCAGTTTTACTCATAGAATCAGGAGGAATGGGTCATCCGTTAGGGAACACCTGTGGGTCGGGCTGGCGAAGTCAAAGGTTCAGCTGCTTGAAAATTCTGACTTTATGACAGAGAAATGAAAAATATGCACTATATTGAAATGAAACACAGTTGTCACTAAAATGAAAAAGTAAGTTTTTAAAATGTCAGTTCTTGAAAGGAGGATATGTATCTATGTAACTCAAATTTTAGAGAAATTTAAATAATATTTTATACTTATTGGCATTTTATTATTTTTTCTTACTTGTATGAGGATTTCCTGCTTGTAGATCTGTGTATAATGTGAATCCAAGTGCCTGTGGAGACCAGAAAAAGGCATCAGAAACCCTGGAACTGAAATTGTAGACAGTTGTGAGCTGTTAGGGGGTTTTGGGAACTGAAGCTTGATCTTCTACAAGAATTGCCAGTACTCTCAACTGCTGAGACATTTCTTCAACCCTACACAAACTTTTAAACATTTCTGTGTACTATTGTACTCAGTGTGCCTTGTAAAAATCTCTTGAAAAATCTTCCCAAATCTATCAATTCAATCACTTGTGAGTGTGTAGAGTATTATCAATATAAATTATTAATTAAATGATTTTTTAAAAAAATTTAAAACAAATAATATGAGAGCAATTTTCTATTTTATAAAAGATTGATAGAGTATCGAGTTGGTCTTAGCTCACAGTTCAAAGCACAGTTCAGCATGATGAGTAAGACAAGGCGACAGACCCTTTTAAAGCACAGTTCAGCATGATGAGTAAGACAAGGCGACAGACCCTTAAAGCCACATGTCATGAGCATCCACAAGAAGAAATAGAGAAGGGTAAGTGGGTGTTGCTGGTTGACTACCTCCCTCCAGTTATATAGTCCGATAATCCATTTATGGAATGGCCCCACTCTAGGTGTGGGGGGTGTCCCATCAGTTAGCACATCCAAGGTAATCTCTCAGCTGAGAAGACCTAGATGCCAGCTCTCAAAATTATACCATATTTACCTGATAAAAAGGAATGAATCCCAAGCTCCTTTCATTTTCCTTCTTGTATATCTTGATTCTGTATTTTTTTTCTAAATTCACCAAATCAGTACACTAACCAATACAAATTAGCATAGCTTTCTGTAAAGAAACATGCTCGGTACTGAGTGATAAATGAGAAAAGTAAAAGAGCTGGTGGTAGTGCTGAAAAGGGAAGTGTTAAATACCATTAAAAGTGTGATACAGCCGGGCGGTGGTGGCGCACGCCTTTAATCCCAGCACTCGGGAGGCAGAGGCAGGCGGATCTCTGTGAGTTCGAGACCAGCCTGGTCTACAAGAGCTAGTTCCAGGACAGGCTCCAAAACCACAGAGAAACCCTGTCTCGAAAAACCAAAAAAAAAAAAAAAAGTGTGATACATAACAGAAGAGAAGAAAAATGTAGAAGACACATTGTAACCTAATCCAGTCTGGATTTTTTTTCCCTTTGGAAGAAATAATATAAACATGGTGCCTCATGCCTATAATCTTGGATGATTAAAGAATACCTTTGTGAATTGGATAGCTGTGTGGATTAAAGAGTCAGATGACAAATACATACATACACACACACACACACACACACACACACTTCAGTTCAACTAAGCCTTGATTAATAACTATAGTGAGAAAGACCAGTCCAGTCAGGAAGGTGACTAACCCAGAGAAATACCATCAGGAGCAATAAAAACCAATCCATCCCAGGGTTCTGGAGGCTGCCATGTGTACTGCATAAGATGGCAATTGATGACATAATGTGAGCAGAGAATGAGTGCAGAGCCAGGTCATGTAGGGACTTAAAATAATGTGGAAAAATCACTGAAAAATCTGTAACCATGGAAATATGCAGTCAGTGTCTGAAATAAAACGTTATGATGTGAAAGAAAATGAGGACCAAAATGGGTTGCAGAAAATACAGAAGCAGTTTGAGAGTTATATATTTCAGGTGGGAGCTGGTGATTTTGAATTAGCAGTGGGGAGGGGTATACAGGAGATGATGTATACCAGTGGATTTTGACTTAGAAGTGAGGAGTGGTATACAATAGACAGTGGACTCAAGATGTGCTCCTTTGAGAAACTAACTGGTGGATCTCTGGATATCGAATATAGGAGAATAAAGGAGAGAGGAGATTCAACCATCAAACTTCGGTGTCTGGTTTAAAGACTGGGTGGGGGATGGGGACATTTTTGCGCCATAGAGAACAATGGAATGTGAATTGAATCTTAGGTAATTGAAATTTACTAAGCAACTAAATTAATTCATTTTATAATGAAAATGTAGCCGAAGACCAAACTAGCACACTGGTAAAAGTCATCACTGCCATCTTAACTAAACATTGCTATACCTGAAAGATTTGCGTTGGACGGGTTCTAATGGATTTTAAGTTTTACCAAGTTAGGAAGTTAAAAAGTGATTCTACCTAGTAGTCTATTTAGGCATAACAGGTGAACATGAGTAACAACAGGCCCAAAACAGACAAATTAATTATCCTGACTTTTTAATACTACCAAGTAGTATGAGTATTTTTAGACTTTATGTGAATGATACCATAGTAAAGATAGATTGAATGGAAACACTAAACAGGTTAAATAGTCCTTCGTGAAGTCACGGGACATGGATGATAATTGAAACCACAGAATAGGGCTGCCGGGATATCTCAGTGACTTAGAGTCTTTGTTGCCCTTTCCAAAGCTCAGGTTTAGTCCCTAGGGCCAGGTGGCTCAAGAGTGCCTGCACCTTCAGATGTAGGGGATATGATGTTCTCTTCTGACCTCTACAGATACCCTCACAAATACCCATGCACAGACACGCATATACAAAGCTAAATGTGAAATAAATGTCTAGAAGATAAACAGAATGAAAGAACCTACAGTGAAACAGTAACTCAGGAGAAAATAAACTATGAAAAGGATCAAGGAGAAAATAATGAACAGACAAAGGAATATTTGAGAAATAACAAATAGGAGAAATTTAGAGTGTGGTTCTCTGTAGCAAGCCAAGATATCAGCAAGGCACTGCAAAGGAAGGATGGAAAGTGCATACCAAATGCTGCACAGAACCAGAGCTTTCTCAAAAGAGCAAAATCTCTTAAGTTTAATGGCACGAAACTCATTAATGAGTTTAATGGAAGTAGTTCTAGATAAGTGAACCAAAGAATTTGCAATTACTTAAATTAAAGGAGTTTTGGAGAGGAAAGTCTCTAGCTACCTATTGTAAGATGATTGGTAACCCGGTATCAGAGTGGGAGGGAATTAAGACTGCTCAGAGGAATGGGATAATGGTTAATAATGAAAAGACAGTTTAGTTACCACTAGGCATTAACATGCTAGCATTCACATGGAAATCTGAATGGCTAAGGAATCACTGGTCTCAAAAAAGCAGCTAAGTTCAGGGGGAAGGTGGGTTTTGTATGGACTAAAGAAGCATGTGGGAGGAGGAATGGCTAAAGGGTGAGAATCACTGGCTGTGCCTTTGCAGAAGACTGTGATGGAGGAAGGTCATTGGTTAAATAAAGAAACTGCCTTGGCCCTGATAGGTTAAAATTTAGATAGGCAGAGTAAACAGAACAGAATGCTGGGAGGAAGAGGAAGTGAGCTCAGATGCCATGCAGCTCTCTCCAGGGCAGAGGCCACCAGGTCAGACATGCTGAATCTTTCCTGGTAAGCGCACCTCGTGGTGCTACATAGATTATTAGAAATGGGTTAAGAGGCTGAAACTAATGGGCCAGGCAGTGTTTAAAAGAATACAATTTGTGTGTTGTTATTTCAGGTAAAGCTAGCCAGGCGAGTGGGAGCTGGGTGGCAAAAAGCAGCCTTCAGCTCCCACTACAACTGTGGTTTAGTTCTCAGTTCCCACATGGTTGCTCACAACTATCTGTAACTCAAGTTTGGGGGATCCTGTTGCCCTCTTCTTAGATCCTCAGTACCAGGTCCTCAAGTGGTGCACATACATGCAAAGTAATGTTTAAAGAGAAGCACACCAGTATTAAGGTAGACTTGGTTTTCTCTCAAACAAATATTATGAGTCAAGCCAAAGTCAATAATCTTCTTCAGATTCCCCATGCATTGGTCCTCATGGACCACGTTAGTACTCGAGAAAGTCTCTTGCCAGACAAATGAACAATCCGAGCATTTGTGTATTTATTCAACGTGTTTCTTTCCTGTGACTTTGTAACTAAAGACAGTTTTGTTTCCTTTTTATCTAGGAAGTTTTGTAACTTCCTTTATAATATCAAGGAGATATTTGGGATCAAGAAAATCCTCTCAGTTGCACAAAATCAAAAATGGCATATAGTTGGCCAAGAGACCCAAATGACCTTGACCCACAGGAAGATGGATATGATCACCAACACTTTCGCCATGCAAACCGGTGCCTTTCTTCCCACCAGGTCAAACTGGGCTTTGATGAGCTAGTGGAAGAGATCAATAATGAAAACCCACTGTGTGAGAGTGACAAAGAAGGAAGCCCCCCTTTTATGCTAGGTGCACCAAACTTGGCTTCAAAATGGCAATCCATCCACGGAGCACACCCAAGACACTTGAATGAATTCACTTCTCAGAACCCTGACTTCTCCCACTTTCAGTATGGAAAAACATCAGCCATTGGTTTTAATCCCACTGTATTACCTACTCATCAGATCACAGATGAAGGAGACTCCTGGAGAAATCCCACAGAAACATATCACAGTGCTAAGGATCCCAGGTTTAATACTCTAACTCAATCATCTACCGGCCTGGATAATCATAATTTACAAAGACAAGCAGGAAATGAACATCATAACTGCCATAGGGAACTTGAAAGCAGCGTCCTCCCTCATTTTTCACCATACTCAATGGACTCCATACTCAATAGAGACAACAAAGGAAGTGGAGATGTGAGCCTCGTGGAACCTTCTCTGATGTCCCCTAATGACCCCCTTCTACCCGGGGCATGGGAGAGCACACTGCCGGAAAATGTGGAGGTATGTGCAATACACATGAACATGGAAACAATCGCTCAGGAAAGGATTGGATTAATTGATAATAAAGTTAAATAATCTCAAGTAGGAAAATCTGTTAGTATTATTTAGAACATTTTATTTATTTCAAAAATTCCATGTTTTTAAATTAAAAATTATTGTAATAAAAAGTACGCTTAACTTTCATTTTTCAAGTTCCCACTTCAACAAACTTATTAATATGTTATATTAGTACAGCCTATGATAGTATGTTATATTAGCATATGCTAGTACTTTTTAGCAGAGGGACTAGATAGATGGCTCAGTGGTTAAGAACACTGACTGCTCTTCTAGAGGTCCTGAGTTCAATTTGCATAACTGGTTGCTGTAACCATCAATAATAGACTCTGATGCCCTCTTCAGGCATGCAGGTGTATATGCAGACAGAGCACTGATGTGTATTTAATAAATAAATAATCTGTAAATGATAAATTTTAATGGATAAAAAAATAGTTTGAAGTTTAGCTGATGACATTTACCTATTCTTCCTATTTTATGAAAGTACACATACATTTCATCGCATTTATCATTTGAGTCTCACTATGCTGATTTAAAATCTTATTATCTTTAACTGCAGAGGGAAATGTTCTTATACACAAAAGCCCCTATATTATTTGATTGGCAGGAAAGTTGCTTAGGAACCAGACAAAAGTAGGAAATGAAGTCATTACTGTGCAATTGATGCTAATCCTTTCTTTGATTACTTTATGGTCACTACAATAACCATAGAGTTCTTGCATCGTGTTTAAAGACTTCTCTGCTTATATTATTTAGACAACAATAAATCCAAAAGTAGACCACAAGAAAGAAGAAAGAAGAGGGTAGAGAGATGGCACATAAACTTGAGGACTTGAGATCCCCA
Organism: Microtus obscurus; assembly: GCA_963919715.1. Lineage (NCBI taxonomy): Eukaryota > Metazoa > Chordata > Mammalia > Rodentia > Cricetidae > Microtus > Microtus obscurus. The sequence continues at coordinate 2,478,852 of CAWTZC010000453.1, read as the reverse complement.
GCAACCACATAAAAAGCTAGGCATGGTGGCATGAGTCTACAATCCCTGTACTGCAGAGGCAGACAAAGGCAAATCTCTAGATTTCTAGTCATCCAGTCAAGCCAGATACATGACTTACAGGTTCAGTGAGTGACCATCAATAAAGGAGGTGAAGAACTGATAGAGGAAATCACCTAACATCTGTCTCTGTCCTACACACACACACACACACACACACACACACACACTAATACACAAAAACACACACTCACACACATGATCATACACAAAACACACTCATACACAAAAACATACATCCATGCACACTCATACCTACATATATATATACACACTCATACATACACATACACACACACTTATACATGCAAACATACATACATACACATGCAGACATACATATACACCCACAGGGACACAGAAGAAGGAAGTGGGGGAGAAACCTCTGCAGTTACAATATATAGGAGGAACCAAAAAGTTTTATTAAGTAATACCTTGGATAATACTTTGATATGTTGAAGAGAAAGAATTTAGGGTAATAAAAATAGATTTCTTGAATTTGGACATGTGACTCAAACTGACCTGCTGATAAACAAATGGCAACAAGGTAAAACAATAGATATGAATGAAAGAATACCTAACTCTGCAAGAAGGTCATTGCATAAGAAATGCCATCTTAAATTATCTGAATGAAACCTGAGTATATCTTAAGAATATCTAATTCTTATCATGACAGTACAGTAATCAGTATATTTTGTAGAAGGAGACTGCTCTTTCATTTCCCAGCTTCCCAGACCTGAAAAATCACACAGAAACTGTATTAATTACAACTGTTCAGACTATTAGCACAGGCTTTTTATTAACTCATACATCTTAAATTAACCCATTTCTAGTAATCTGTGTATCACCACAAGGCTGTGGCTTACCCAGTAAGGTTCTGGTATCTGTCTCTTTTGGCAGCTACATGGTATCTCCCTGACACTGCCTACTCTCTATGTCTCTGTTCAGATTTCCCAATGATTTCTCTGCTAAACCATTGTCCAAAAAAGCTTTATCCATCAATCAATAAAAGCACCAGATATATAGAAGAATAGCCCACATCAAAATTTCCCTACTGTTAGAAATATTGTGAACATTAGACAAAGGTATAAAAGCTGCTGAATTTGGGCTTTGGACAACAGTCAGGACAGTACACAGAGTCCCTATGAGCTGCCAGTAGCTGAGTCTGTGCCTGAAGGGTAGCTCCTTGCAGCTGTACAGTCTGGTGGAGTTGGAGAGCAAAGCTGGGCAGTCAGCTGCAGGTTTCAGAAGCAGCTTGGATTTGTTGGATGTTGTGTTTTCAAAGAGGAAGCTATGCAGTGGGTGGGTTCAGAAGTCTCTGGGGATTTATTATGTCTTGGATAAGTGTGGGGTTGTTATTTGGAAGACTTGAGATAATATTGAGAAAATTTCTCAAGTTAGTTGAAAATAACTAATTATAGAGTCAAGGAAGCAATAAATTGCAAATAAATGCAAAATCATCCAAATATAGGCAAATGACATACAAATATTTAAAGTCAAAATGAGAGAAGAGTTTTACAAGGAGTTGGAAAGAGATTTCAGGGAGTGTGGCAACCATCTGATGGAGTAAAACTTCTCATCAGAGGGGTGGGAGTCAGAGACAGTGGAACTAGAGACAAAGGGAACCAGAGAATAGAACCAGAGGCAGTGGGATTCAGAGGCCATGTGAGTCAGAGTCACTGGACAGAGGCAGTGGGAGCCAGTTACTGTGAGTCAGAGACTGGGAGTCAGAGTTAGTGTGAGCCAGAGTCACAGGACAGAGGCAGTGGGAGTTGGAGACAGTGGGAGTCAGAGACAAGTGGAGTCAGAGATATTGGTAGCCAAGACAGTGGGATAATTTACTAATGAAATTATATTGAGGGCTGGAGAGATGGCTCAGCAGTTAAGAGCATTGCCTGCTCTTCCAAAGGTCCTGAGTTCAATTCCCAGCAACCACATGGTGGCTCACAACCATCTGAAATGAGATCTGGTGCCCTCTTCTGGCATGCAGGCAGACACACAAACAAAATATTGTATACATAATAAATAAATATTTTAAAAAAGAAATTATATTGAATCAAGAGATAAATAGAAAATTAAATAAAACTGAATAAGAGAAAAAGAAAAGGTAAAATTAAAAACACACATTAAAACATGTAAACATGATGACCTGAAATAAAATCATTTTCATAAGTATATTAAATACACATACACTGAAAAGTCCAAACAATAAACAGAAAATAATATACTAAATTTAAAGAACATAAAGGCATAATTGCTGTTAGAAAAATATTACCTTGACATATATATTAAAAAGGAAAATATCCAAGGGTTTAACTCTCAGCCTGAAAAAGATGATTGTTGTGTTTCTAATACCAGAAAATATGATTTAAGACAGTATTGCTAGAGTTAAAAGAAATCATGTTGTAGTGGCAAAAGAGTCTGTCAGAAGGAGATAATAAATTTAATGTGTTCACAGTTGATAATAGAGCTTCCAAATATATAAGGCAAAGTAATTTAAAAGCAGACACATATGCACCCTCTAACTGAAAGTTTAATTCATATATAATGAACATATTAAACATATGGCAACAAAGGCACTAAGACACAGAATGATGATTTCTTCATAGTTTCAAAAAGCTATCAACAATTCAAATGACTACCAGGAGGAAAGGGACCAAAGGAATGATGGGAGAGTTACACAATAGAATGCCAATGCCCAGTAGTTTAAACAGTGGACTACTGGTAGATGACAACGGGAAGATGTTTACGAAAGATACATCAGTTAGTAGCAGAAGCCAAAAAAAAAAAAATTGTAAGTAATTTAGAAATCTAAATGTTGGTAATTACAAATGGGTGGGTAGCATAATCGAACAGAGATATGGGGAAACTTTTAAGAAGACAATATTGTCCCCTCTCCCTCTTCCCCTTCTTTCTCTGCCTCTCTCTCTTCCCCCTTCTCCCCTTCCCCTTTCTCTTTCCCCTCGATAGCCTATTAAATAAATGCTATACCCACCAAAAAGAAGACAACATTGCTCAACATTTCCTTAGTTATTGATAATACTAATGCATGCATTCTTGAAAACTAAAATTGTATACCTAAGTTCTATATAATTTCTATATGTAAATATTTCTTCAATAGAATCCAAAAGGTAAAATTAAATCTAAACTGATTTTTAGAAGATAAAAAAATTACATAACATGTTGATATTGTCTCTGTATTGAGCTGTATTAATTTAACAATTTTTTACTTCCAGACAGTTGGTTGTCCCATTCAAATAGTTGAAGTACCTCAAGGGAGTAGCAAGAGCCTGGCCTCATTTTGTGACAAAGTAAGAAAGTGAGTATTGCTCTTTTAACAAGCTTTGAAGTTTTTGTGTCTAAATAAATGTCTCTAATTTTCAGTCCACTCAGTAATTAGTTCTGCATGCAAAATCCCTGCAGCTTGCTAATACAATAAAACAATTTTTCACAAACTATCATTGATCGTCTTGATGACTGGCTTTTCTTTTTCCACTCAAACAAGTGTACTTCCCCCATTGAAATTTTAATTGAAAGATAACTTTCTCTATCAGAACTCCTTCTGTTCATTGGTAGTTTGATTTGCAGGGTATTTAAGGCTCATGTCATATTCATGACATAAATATTTGGGGCATTTGAGCTCAGGCCTAAATTGTCACAGGTTCACCTCCCACCAGGGACATTCTGTTCATGTGAGTGCCTTCCAGCAGTTGAGTCTTCTCTCAAGAAAAATGCCATGATGATGAACCAGCACATACATATTTCTCCACTGAAAATATCATTGCTCTCTAGAGAATTCCAGCAATGTCCTTGATCTCCTTGCCAATGTAAACATTAATATTATGATATAAAGGTGATTGCTTTTTTTCATGTTGTTACCACTTATCTAGTGGGAATTTTTCTGTGCCTCTGTAAATTTAATACATTTTCTTTAGTCCTCTTGATTTTTATTTACTTGAAAATTTGTCTTAAATAAAAGAAATACATATTTCTTTAAAGGTTTGGCTTCCTACTAAGTGATAAAAGTAGATTAAAGATTTGAACCACTAACCAATTTAAAGGATATTTCTGTTCCTAAAATTTCTTCATTTATTTATATAAGTTGATATTTTAAAATAAAAAATTAAAATAATATTAGAGATAGCTAAAATCAAAACCAAACAAAATATATCACTAACAACGACATTGGAAGACATGCTCACACACACACAAACAAACACACACATGCATGCAAATATATATATATTATGCAAATATAAAAACATATATGCAAAACTGTATAAATGTTCAATTTTTCATTAATCTTTTGCTAATTTATGAAGTATAAATCTAAAGGATTCATTAGATTCTTAAATTGGAATCATTAAAGACAATAATACTGACACTTTCATTACTAAAAACAAAGCTCAGCAGGTAAGAGCATTTGCTATTCTTTCAGAGGGCCCAAGTATGACTTCTAGCACCCACATCTGGTGGTTCACAACCACCTGTTGTTCCTGCTCCAGGGAATCTGGTGCACTCTTATGTACCCATTTGTACCTGGACATACCCAATGTTAGTATTCGGTCATCCGTATTGGCCTATCCTTGGGGTCCTGACAGCATCCACTAAGAGCACCCCCTGTGCAATCTGCTACCTTCTCTTTCAAAAGGTTGGCCTTGCCCACTTTCTCTCTCTCTCTCTCTCTCTCTCTCTCTCTCTCTCTCTCTCTCTCTCTCCTCCTCCTCCTCCTCTCCTCCTCCTCCTCCTCCTCCTCCTCCTCCTCCTCCTCCTCCTCCTCCTCCTCCTCTCTTTCTCTTCCATCACTCTTGTTTCCAGGGTCAGGTCTCTGGCTCCCTCTCTTACCCCCCTCTCTGCCCCTTCTCTGCCCCTTCCCCCTCCTCTTCCAATAAACCTCCTATGTTAGCCTTGCTGCATGGCATGACTTCTTCCCACAATTTTTAAATAAATTACAACGCCCACGTATAGAGATGTGCATATACACATAATTTAAAATTTTTAATAAAAACATGTCTTCAAACCTGTAATTTGGTAATTCCTACCTACATAGTGTGAGCAACAACTATCTTAATGTGCCACTGAAGGGAACATTTATAAACTCCAACAATGCTTTCATTTTCTAGCATGCGGTTATTCTTAGATGATAAAATGTGGATGCTACAGTGACAGGGACGTGTCTTGGTGATTTTGTCAGTGACTTGTGCTGTGTGTTCCAAACTCTTAAAAAGCACTTTTCCCCATTGTTTTCTTTTTAAGTAATCATGAGTACTAAAGCAACCAACCACATGGTAAGGTTGGTGTAGTGAAGAGATATGAATGATTGCATCTGTAGCTTAAGTGTCTGTGCATAATGATTTCCAATCTAAGCACAGTATTTCCTTAATAAGATCTGTTAGAATTCACTCAGTGCTTTGAATTCTCAATTCAAAACTAAACAAGGAAAGAAGAAAATCAATTTGAAATATGAAGACCAAGTTTCACAAGACATTCTCCCAACCCACAATGAAATAGATCTGAATATCTTATTGTATTTATCTTTCTAATAAGTAAATAAAGTTACTTAAACATTATTAGCATTCATTTATGCACCTGTTGAAGATATTCTTAATTTCTTGATTGGATCGTTTTGACATAATTTTTCAAATCTCATTTAAAAAGAAATACCACATGATTATGAAACATAGTATAATTCCTTAATGCACAAAAGAAGTCCCAGTTCACACTGAATGCCCTGCAAAGGTTAGGGAAGAATCAATCATGAGTTTGTACTTTAAATTTAACTGCTCCCAATGGAAGAACCTGAAATTGTTAATGCACTGAACAGTATCTTGTTATATAAGTGCTAATATCTGAAGCAGAGAGGGGACAGGAAGCATCACTGTGCTATACACCTCAAGGCCCGCCCCACACTGACACACTTCTTACAGCTGGAATCAACATCTTAAAAGTTCTTCTACTTCTATAAAGTGCAATACAATCTGGGGACCAAGTGTTCAAATACATGGGCATGTGAGACCATGGAAAATATTTTACATGAGCCAAGGGTGAAAGATTCGAAGATTAATATAAAATCATATTTTTCCATTTAAGAAGTGTTTGGATGTCAGGAAAACCAACACAAATAAATACCAGCAAGATTTTGTTTCACCAGGGGAAGTATTTTGTATTTGTTGGCATCTTTGTAGTGTGTTCTACATATGGCATTAAACATGGGCCCACAGGGACCCATCATGGCAATACAGATTGATCATTATGATACTTTACATGGCTTCAGAGTCTGTAAATCCTTTATACCTTTCCTGTTTAACCCTCACACAAAGCCTTTGAAGTAGGTGGTAACAGCTCCTTTTGTGTGTACAAAGAGGCAAGTCAAACAGTGTGTCTCTGACTCCAAGATTCTAAAGCAGTAGCATGAGAATTCAAACTCAGACTGTTCCAAGCATTAACTTTTTAGCAATTCTTTGACTCCAATGTTTGCTAATTTTTCAATATGCACTCATATCTCGATTGTTTTTGTAAATTCCACAGCTTTAAAGATTTTAGAGAAACAGGGACATTATAGATTAGACAACAACAAAAGAATCAAGATCCAAAGTGTACTTCAAGCTTTAGAGAACTAGGCATGTGCATGATCTGAGGGAGGAGCCACGGCATCAGGACCAAAGTCAGAAGTAAGTCACCCTGCACTGGATGGATCCTCCCGTCTCCTGTTAGAAAGCATATTCTTAATCATTTTAATTGAAACAGTCCCAAGAAGCCTAGGGATGCCTCTGTCCTTGTTCTTGCTTGTAATTTCTACCAAGCCAGCTTGAGTACATGTACCATGCCACAGAGCGAAGGTGGCTGCTTCTTGGTTTTCAGGGTTACAGATCCTGCTGCAGTTCCTTTTAATTGGGTGATAGTTTTCAAAAAATAATAAAATGATGCAGATCATGTCCTAAGCCATTTTTTTCTTTGTGTATAATTTTCAGAATAAGAGAATCATATAGTGCAAGTGACATTAATTCCAATTCTGGAAAGATCTGGGCAATCACTACGGTTTACCCATCCCAACTCTTCGAGGGCACCAAGTTTAGAGTAAATGTTTCTATTAACGCGGCACAGACGCTTCATCTTCTGCCACAAGGTAAGAATACTCGCAAGCAGACACACAAATCTCAGTATCAGTAGACGCCCTGAAGTCACTAAAGGAACCACCATTTGGTACTGTCTTACCCTGAAGGGAAGTAACAGGAAATCAGCCATGAGCTATTCATTGAAGACGTCTGACTTGTGAACAGGGAGTCTCTTTACATAGCTCTCTAGAAATCTTTGTGTCCTTGCAATTTATAATAGCAGGTGGAGCAAATTTTTGGCACGATTAAAATAGATGGAATTCCTAAAGCTTTCAAGATGAAGATGATATATAAGTGAAAATGTCATTTCCTACCCAGCAGGAACAAGCACTTTGTTCAGGTGGGTGAATAAATTGTGAGAAAGGAAGTGAGATGCCGACTCCCCCTACCGTGAGAAATGTAAGAGCTCTGTGCCCCATACGCTACCCCAGTTGTCAATACCTTTGACTAAGAAGGAGCCCCTGGCTATGGTTCCAAGAAGTTTATATTATATCATTTTTACTAGGCATTTTCTTTTCTATTACATGACGATTTCTTTAAAGTTATATAGAATGCTGGGTTTTTTGGGTTTTTTTTTTTTGGTTTTGGTTTCGTTTTTTTGTTTTTGCTTTTTGTTGTTTGGTCTTTTATTTAGCAGAGCAATGGATGCTTACTAAACATCCAGCTGTGACTACATGGGTTATTACTCAACAATAGGCAAACATTTTCAGATACACAGTGGACTAGGAAGTGTTTTCACTGTTTAATGTTTGTACTGTCTTCCTCCTCGCTCTAGCTGAGGCTTGAGTAAGCACAGAGGATACAGACAGAGACCTGGTGTGTTGCTATACCAGTTAAGAATCTGGCTTTAAGCCAACTCATGCTGACTGAAGCAGAAGAGAAAACATTTTTAAACAATATAAGCGTTTCTTTTTTTTTAATTTTTTTTATTGGAACAAAAAGAAATTTCTGCCTCCTCCCCGCCTCCCATTTCCCTCCCACTCCTCCCTCTCCTCCTGCCCTCCCCCACTCCTCCCCCTCCCTCTCCAGCCTGAAGAGCAGTCAGGGTTCCCTGCCCTGTGGAAAGTCCAAAGTCCTCCCCCCTCAATCCTGGTCTAGGAAGGTGAACATCCAAACTGGGTAGGCTCCCACAAAGCCAGAACATGAAGCAGGATCAAAACCCGGTGCCATGGTCCTTGGCTTCTCAGCAGCCCTCATTGACCGCCAAATTTAGAGATTCCGGTTTTATCCCATGCTTTTTCAGTCACAGTTCAGCTGGCCTTGGTGAGCTCCCAAAGAATCAGCCCCACTGTCTCCACGGGTGGGCGCACCCCTTGTGGTCCTGACTTCTTTGCTCATATTCTCTCTCCTTCTGCTCCTCATTGGGACATTGGGAGCTCAGTCCAGTGCTCCAGGGTGGGTCTCTGTCTCTATCTCCATCCATCGCCAGATGAAGTTTCTATGGTGATATGCAAGATATTCATCAGTACGGCTATAGGGTAGGGTCATTTCAGGTTCCCTATCCTCAGCTGCCCCAGGAACTAAATAAAGGTCAGTGAGTCTATAATATGATATCCTAAAGCGTTTCTTATAAAGTTTAAGAGTAGGAATGTGTCAAAGACTTAGGGGTTAATTTGAAGCACAAACGCCAAAACTCAGAATTCCCTTAAAGCCCCAAGCTGGTCTCTCTGTGTCACTGTTTCCCACAGCTTGATCTCTGCTGATTCACTCATTGCCTGGTTTCTCCAAAACAAGAAAAAAGGCCAAGCATTCAAGCATACACACTGTTTGTCCAATGACCTACAGTCAGTCCATCTCTCTTTTACATCGAGCTCCCAATATTCAAAAGCAGGATTGTGTTTCTCCAACCAATGGTGCTGCATTTTGATCTAATTAATACAGATTCTGAGTCCAGTTGCTTAAGTTGCTGGAGAATTAAGGGTTAAACAATGAGAGGAGCTGCATGAAGTGAGAGATGGCATGAAATGAAAAGAATGATTCTATCAAGGGCTACAAAAAATACAGGTATAAATCTACTTAAAGGCAGCCCTGGTATGTGTTTATTGACAATATGTGAATGAGGAATGTCTCTTGATGATAAAGGCTTAAGGATAAAGATAGTGGCTTCAGGTGCAGCCATACTAAATATGAGACATTCAACAGGCCACAAGCAACAGATGACAGGAGACATCACTTCGCAGGACCTCAGTAGATTGTTTTCCGAAGCTCTACACTCTGGGTAACTAATTGCTTGGAACTGAAGGAATTCAGAAGTTCTTTGGGACCAGTCCTCTTTGGAACTTTCTCTTCTTGTAGTCTTCCTACAGACCTGACAAGATAAGCTAGGTTTTCTCACCCCACAGCTAGGCAAAACACTTACAAATATTGTACTAACTATCCATTACCTTTCCATGTGTAAGCTTCCCGTGATGAAACTTTAAGGCCTATCTTGACTCATAGTAAATCTTAGACTCTTCTGCTCCAATAAAACTAATGTAGGGGAGAAAGAAGGTAGATAGTGGGCTGTGAAGTCTTATATAAGCATTAAGAGAATATTTGTAAATAAGTAATAATCTGTATACGCTTCATGTAGCTCAGCACCTGCAGCCCTGACACCAGGAAAGTCAAACTGAGGTGTCTTTGGAGATTCTTTCTGTTGTTTACCAGAGTCCTTTGCGAAGAATTTTGTCAGCGGCCTCGTTTTGGGCTAACTTTAATCCATACCATCCTTTCAATATTCCCATGCCATAATATTATTAAGTACCCTCTGCTAGGACAATGTGTGGCCATCTGCCCTTCCCTCGTGAACTCTATAATTATTTTCTATAACACTTTCTTTAATGACACCTTGATCTACCATAAAAATCTAAATTTTAAATGTAGCATGTCTTGGTTTTATGGCAATAACACTAATTGTATGACTCCATTAATCCATTTTAGTCAAAGTTGTTTTTTCCCAACAAGAAGAAGAGGAAAAAGAAAAGGAAAAGATGACAAGGAGGAGGAGAAAGAAGAAGAAGAAGAAGAAGAAGAAGAAGAAGAAGAAGAAGAAGAAGAAGAAGAAGAAGAAGAAGAAGAAGAAGAAGAAGAAGAAGAGGAAGAAGAGGAGAGGAAAGAGGAGGAGGAGAAGGGGAGGGAAGGGGGAGGGAGGAGGGGCAGGAGCGGAGGAGGAGGACGAGGAGGAGAGAAAGAGGATGAGGATGATGAGGAGGAGGAGAGGATGAGGAGGGAGAGGAGGAAAAGGAGGAGGGAGAGGAAGAAGAGGAAGAAAAAGAGGAATAAGAAGAAGAGCAGAAGGAGGTGGTGGAGGAGGGGGGAGGAGGAGGAGGAGGAGGAGGAGGGGGGAAGAGGAAGAGGAAGAGGAAGAAGAAGAAGAAGAAGAAGAAGAAGAAGAAGAAGAAGAAGAAGAAGAAGAAGAAGAAATACAATTATAAAATAAACCACAGTTAAGTAAACAGAATTTCAGACAAAATTCCACTGGAAAATGTGGTTGGACATTTAAAATTGTCTACTAAAAATTCTTACTGGCTGAGTATTTGCAAGAGTCAGCACGGCCTGCTTTGGGTGATTGCCTCACACTGAAAGTTCATTGACTCACACTAAAAATGCGGAGCATGAAACATTTAAAATATATTGACCACATTGATCTATTTTGTTTACATCAACCAAATGTCAGATTCACAAAGGAAAGAGACTATGCCATTACAAACTTTTTGATAAGGAAGCAGAGCCCCATTAGTTGAAGAACATATTTATGTAAATCTACTAAAAATAAAGTCTATATTATATCCATGATTTAGCATAAAACAAAGAACCACATTTTTATGGTAGTAAAATTATCTTAATATCAAGTCAATAGCATATTATTTTTTAAAAATATTTATGTTTATTTTACTTTTATGTTTATATGTGGGCAAAAGTGTATGTACCTGAAACATGTATGTACAGTGCTGGCTGAGGCTAGAAGGGGTCACCATCTCCCCTAGAACTGAAGTTACATGTATTTGTGATGCACCAGATGTGGGGGATGAGAACCAAACTTAGGTTCAGGCTAAGGCAGAAAGTTCTCCTTATCGCTGAGTCACCATTCCTGCCCCAAACCTATCTCTTTCTTTAAGTTTCTTTTATTTTTTATTATGTATATGGATGTTTTGCCTGCATGTTTGTCTATTACTATGCATGCATCTGTGGCCATGGAGAGAAAACACAAAGACGAATTTCCTAGAATAGGAGTTATAGACAATTGGGAACTGCTGTGTAGGTGCTGAGAATTGAACTTGTGTCCTCTGGAAGAGCAGCTGGTGCTCTTAACTGCAGAACCAGCTGTCTAGCCTCCTAAGAATATCTTTTGTGCAGAGCCATAATGGATCAAACCATTATGTGTGAGAAGCACAATAACTAGCGTTGACATTTTCCATTGAGACAGAACTGAACTTAAAAATGATTGCAAGCACCCTTTATCTAAAATAACCATGAACCTAATAAATAGACAAATAAATGTGTTGTACTTTAATCCCTCTTGGTGGGTACAATGCTTCATAATGAGATTATCAGGTCTTGTGCTCAAAAGTGTCACAGTCAATGTTTCAGAAGCTCTACTCACTTTCATTCTTCACTTTTTTCCAGCTAATTATCTTGTCAAAGACCTAATTGCTGAAATTCTGCTTTTATGTGCAAATGAGGAGCTTTTCCCCAACGAGTATCTTCTAAGAGTATGTGGCTCTGAAGAATTTTTACAGATGTAAGTATCTTATTAAAGTCAATTTTGGTTGCTATAATTTGTCAGTTTTAAGCAGCAAGGTTTTGTTTCGTTGTGTTTTAAAAAGACATCTTAGAAACAGTATGTCTGTTGAGGATATGTTAATGGAATACCCTAGGCTTAGGTATCTGAGCTTGGTCTCTAAATGACAGTGCTGTTGTGTGACATTTTGAAGCCTTTGGGATGCAGTGCCTAGTCACTAGAGGGTTGGCATATGAGGGTTACACCCACTTGCAGTCTCTATCTACCTCTGCATCCTGATCCATTAGGACATTAGAATCCACAGCCACAAGCTCCCATCTAAGCAAATGGAGCACCCTTGCCATGTTAGCATCCCTAACATGATGGGTGGCACCCCCTAAAACCTTTCCCCTTAAGCCACTTCTGCATTTGCCCAAAGTCACAGGAAAGTAATTAGTATAGAAACCATGCTGGGGAAAGAACTGAGAGTCTCGCACTTGCAGCCCCATAACATGAAGTTATGACTTACAAAGTAAATTTATCCTTTGTGGGAAGATTTGGAAATTTTGTGTATCATATAGGTGATCTTCCTTTTAATATTATTTTATATTATCATTTGTATTTATTTATAGATATAATGATTTATGTGTTATTGTTTTATGTGTATGAGTGTTTCACCTACATGTATGTCTGACTGTGTACCATGTGCATGTAATGCCTGTGGAGGCATGAAGGCCATCAGATCTCCTGGAATTGGAGTTACTGACAATTGTGAACTGAGATGAGGATGCTGGCATTGAACCCAGGTCCTCTGGAAGAACGGCAAGAACTTTTAGCTGCTAAGCAATCTCTCTATACCAAAAAAGAAGTTTTATAAGAACTGTGACTTGGGGTGACAAACTGATTCAGTTATTCTAGGATGAGGATCTCCAGTGAAGGAGACTTTCAGCTTTAAAACTCAGACGCTATTTGGTACTCTACCTGTAACAATGCTATTTGGAAAGATTACAGTTTGGAGTATAAATTAGTTCTTTGGTAATAAATAATGATTTTAAAATATAGGAGTGTTAAAATTAATAATAATAATTTTTATAAAACAGTAAGTTGTTAGTTTATATTTATTTTATTTTTATGAATTGTATTATAAAATTTGCAAATCAAAGCACACTGATATCAACCAGATAAAAAGTCTATGCATCTCACTGAACTTCTAGATAGTTGAACGGCCATTTAAAAGCTGTGGGCTGGGTTTAGATTTTACACATTCAATTATCAAACTTATTTTTATGCATTTATCCACCACACACAGATGAAAGAGAGAGAGATGCAATGTAGACTTAAAACTATATAAATAATTAGCTTTATATCCTCTTTCCATCTTTGCATTCAGTTCTTCCTTTCCCCTGCTATGAACTCCTGTGAACTACTCCCCAGTCAGAATGGCTATTATCAAGAAATCCAACAACAACTGTGGGAAGAGACATAGAAAGAAAGGAACCCTTATTCACTGTTGTGCAAGTTAATACAATCAGTGTAGAAGTCACTGTGAAGACTTTGCACAAATTTAAAATGATAATGACCACATGGTTCAGTTGTTTCACTCCTGGGAATATAACCAGAGAACTCCATAGCCTACTGTAGAGATATTTCACCTCCATATTTATTGCTACTTTATTCATGACAGATATTAATTTAAGTCAACCAAATTGTACATCAGCAGATTAATGATAATTTGATACACACACACACACACACACACACACACACACACATAAATCCTATTCAATTCCAAATAAAAAGGTAATCACAAAATTTGCAGGAAAATGAATGGACCTAGGAGGTATACTATTAATAGTGGTCAAATGTCCTAGAAAGAAAAATACAGCAATTGCCTCCTCATCTGCAGATTCTAGCCAATAACATATGTACATGTGAAAACAAATGTTCTTGCAGGAACAGTATACAGAGAAAAAAACAGTAAGTTTTAAACACTTTTAAAATAATTTAGACAATTCACTAAAACAACCTGAAGCCTACTATGAATTTAAACTTTAAATATTTATTTAGTTTTTTAAAAAAAAACATTTTCAGTTATCACAACAAGCCACTTGCTTGTCGTTCCTTAGGGACCAGCCTTGAAAACACAAGGCAGCTTTAAGAAAAGATAAATACTTCTCTATACTAGAGCATAAAGGCTCAAATGTTTTGCAGTCATGTTTTTCCTTTGTGTTTTGCATGATTATGAATTTTACGAACATCCCATGAGACTAAAAAGCATTCTGTTTGAGAGTTCCATTTGGTCATTGTTCTAGCACAAATGCACTAGAAAATACATTGGAGATGAGTCACACCCATTCCAGTAATTCGTGGTACCAGATTAACTGGGAGTTACTTCTGGAACTTCTTATTTGAATTTTTGTGTTATGAGTTATAACAATAATTGTCATATTGTAATCATGATTGCTTTGCTACACAACACAAATAAGCATTATTTATCTGTTTGAGACACACTCAACAACTAGGCTGGTGCTTTCCCTCAGCCTATGATTGGAATTTATATTCAATTCAACCTCATAAAATGTTATAGTTCATTTGATTTCATCATGACCCCTATCAAAAAAAATGTCTTCTGAATACAAAAACCTCTAAACTCATGCCTGGTCTTCAATGCTAAAAATTGAGATCAAAGAATGTGAAAGAACTTCAAATATCTGCACCAAATTTTAGCAGCAGGAAATATAACACAGGAAACTGTATCACCAAAGAGGTAGGACTTCGAGAATGTGTGATGTAGAATGATTTTAAGGGTACATTCTTTTTTAAAAACTGCTTCCAATAATTAAAGCAACCATAAATACCTGAGTTGTTGTCTCATTGAAGTGTTACTCAGAATATCTTACATGCTTTCATGTTAATATGATTTTTGTTATGCACAGCAAAATGGGTTTTTAATATTTTTATAGTCATCTAATTGTCTTAAAATTTCAGTTGATCAGGCTAGACTAGTGAGGAAGTTACAGAGTATTTGCATGACTTAATTACATTTATTAACTCCCTAAAAATAATCAAGGGACTAAAATACTCAAAGTAGTATGTGTATGTGCATATATACTATTATTTGAGTTACAGCTTGCCAATATTTATATAATTATGTTTAACATTCAGATAGTATTACCCATTCTTTAGAATATCCAAGGAAATATAGATATGTAGTTTAAATTTCATTTTTTAGTTAAATTACTATATCATTTTTCTAAAGAGTATCTTTTTAGAATGTAAAAATCTGCTCATGATGTTCCCTGGGGAGTTGGAGAAATGGCCCATGGATGAAGTGCTTGTAGAAGCATAGGGACCAGAGTTTATACCCCTGGCACCAGAGCTCATACCCTTAGCACCCAAGTTCTTTATGGGGATGTGATCCTGTTGTCCCAGTGCATTCTGACCAGCATGTCTAGCTGAAATGATGAGTTTCCAGTTCAGTGAGAGGCTCTGTCTCAAAAGTGCTGAAGAGAGTGATTGAAGATTAACCTCTGGCTCACACATACCTGCACTGTTAGCCATACCTGCATACACACTTGCACATAGAGTTCACATGAAAAGAAATGTTTTCTACAGAAGGAGCACATGTAATATGCAGTAAGTTAATTATGAAATAAGAAATACTTTAGACCTTCATACTGACACTCTTATTTGTCTGGATTATTCTATTTGATAAAATTGCAATGGTAACAATAACATCTGTCAGTAAGTCCTAATGGATTGCTTTGTGTTGTTTAGACATCTCAGTCTTGGAACATATTTAGGAGATAGTTATTATAGTGCCCTACTTTATACATGGAAACATTCAATCTTTCTTCCAGGTCATACAGAGCTAAAATAAACAGTAAATTCAAACTGATATTTGCTTGAACTACTCTGACTTTCCACTGTAAAACACTTGATTGGAATTCAGGAAAGAAACAGTAATAGTCTTTTGTGCTGTGGTCATCAGAAAAATACACACAATTTTGCAGGGGTTGGGAAGAGTAGAGACAGAGGGTCAGAGTCACCCGTTCCCACAGTACTAAAAGTGACATTTACAAATGTTTGATCAGTGAATTAAAATACACAGATGGCTTCAGAACAATCCTTGGCATCTTCCTGGCCCTAGTATGAGTGTTATTATAAGACTGGAAATCAACAGACTGCAGGTTGGGGGAAGCAGGTGAACAGCAAGAACTGAAAGCAGTGCACAGAAAAGTCAATGACCAACTTCTACTGAAGAATGAACACGCAGGCAGGCACTCAGTGATCGATAGTCTCAACAGCCTCAAAATATGTAAAATGCACTAATAATTTGTTCTTACAAATAACCACCAACCGACGAAAACAGGCTCAAGAAAGTGAGTCGCAATTCAAATGGACAAGGATACTAAAAAAGTTTAAAATAAGAAACACACATTTACACAACCAATTATTATTTTTTAATGAAATATGTTAAAATACTGAGGAAGTTCAGTAAAATAATTGGTATCATTCACAAAGTTGTTAAGATGTGAACGGATGCAGCAGGAGCTGAAAGAAGTATGGTCCAAAATTAAAATTCATCTAAGGACTTTATAACGTTTTTAATCTGTTAAGCAATTTGCTTCTACAACTTGTCTTTTTAAAGACCTTGTCTCATGTCTATTAAGCCAGCCTTGAACTTGCTGTGTTGTCCCATTAGCTTTTGATCTTCCTGCCTCTCCCTCTGAAATGCTGGGTGTGCAGACATGTGCCAATCCCCTGCACTCAGGTTACAAGGGGTCAATAAGACCAGGGAGGGCTTTGTGCACATCAGGTAAACACCTACAGACTGAGCTACATCCTCAAGCCTTTGCTTTTATAAATATTACTAAAAAAATTCATAGATGCACAAAAATCTTTGGCTATAATGATATTTGGTATATCTTATTATCCCATGAGGGGAAAATGTAAAATAGCTAGATTGCCATATTACTTAAAATAAATGCAACACATCTCTTGAGACATAATTTAATAAAAAATATGGCATTCATTAGTGATTTTAAGATAGTAATATAAATGATATAAACTCCTGTGTTGTAAATTATAAAAGCAAAAATGCCTTGATGTACATTTTCTTTAACTGTAAAGTATGGAATCTGTATTAGACTAGTTATACTGAAAAAAAACTATTAAACATATAATTATTCATTTTTCTTTATAAACTTTTTATAGGATGTTTAACATTTTTTTCTGGAATTTAAGGAAATAAAAGTGTAAAAAAATTCTTCTATGACAATATAGCTGAAAGTAGTACACTTTAAATCGCTGGATCCCAGCACAGTGGTAGTTGTCTGTCAGCTAAGCATTCGAGAATCTGATCTTGATTGTGAGTTCTAGGCAAGGCTGAGATTCACAGCAAGACTGTCATAAACAAACAAAACCCCTAAATTAGTTAGGAGGTTGAGAGTAAGAGAGGCAGCTCTGTAGAAGATATGAGTTTGGTGCCCAGCACCCACACTGTTTGCCTCAAAACTACTACTAGGTCCAGCTCTGGGGATCCAGTGCCCTCTTCTGGCCTCCATAGGCATCTGTCCTCATGTTTACATGCCCACACAGATAGACACAGACACACATAATTCAGAATAAAATGAAAATGAATAAAAGGAATTAAATGTGGTCCACCAAGTACCAAAATCGTGAAAGACCAGTGAAAGGCAGACACAAAACATTGATCAGACTTCAAAGTAAGTTCAGTAACACAACTCTCAGGGAAACAGACATTTAGGAGAAGTAGTGCTATTAATCAAATTGGAGAGAATTTCAGAACTGAAGGGCATGTAATATGTAGTGATAATAAATCTGATTGTAGGAAAACTGGAAGTGTAACATGAAGGGACCTGCTTGTTGGGGTTTATGTCCTGCCCAGTTCCCCACAGCCGGCAAGCCCCAAAGAAAAATCACACAGAGGACCCCATAAGATTATAAACTGATTGGCCTATTAGCTCAGGCTTCTTATTAGCTCTTGTAGCTTATATTAACCCATTATTCTTATCTATGTTAGCCACATGGCTCAGTACCTTTCTCAGAGGGGCAGCTCACATGTTGCTTCTTTGGTTGTCTAGGCTGGAATGGGAGGAATGGGCTTCCTCCTTCCTAGAATTCTCCTGTTCTCATCGCCCTACCTTTACTTCCTGTCTGGTTGACATGCCTATACTTCCTGCCTGGCCAATCAGCATTTATTCAAAATAAACAGATTGACAGAATACAGACAATTCTCCCGCACCAAGGAAAACTGGAAGAAACTGTGGAAGTAGTTTAGTTCATTTGTTCTAATAAAAGTACATATATCTTCCATGCAGAATATGCTGGGTGTTTATTTTAAAAACCTTCTTTTTTTCATTTTACATATCAACCCCAGTTCCTCTTCCTTCTCCTTCTCTTGCTCCCCTTCCCCAACTCATCTTCCATCTACTCCTGAGAGGAGGTAAGGCCTCCTTTAGGGAATCAACAAAGTCTGGCATACTACATTGAAGCAGGATCAAACCCTTCCCCTCGTATTTGGCTGAGCAAGGTATCCCATCTTAGGGAATGGGCTCTAAAAAGCCAGTTCATGCACCAGGATAAAGAAGTACTGGTCCCACTGCTGTTCTGAAAACGTAAACATTATGGAGTGGCTAAATCAAGCTGGCACCCGCATTATTTCACGTACTTAAGATCTGCTCTCCTATGGGAAACACTAGTTTTAAAGAACTGAATCATTAGGGAAAGTGGAAAAGAAAGACCTTAAGGACATATATATCCAAATAGTAGCAGGAAGAAGAGGTCAGAAAACTGAAGGAAACCTGATAAAATCCACAGGATAGCTAAGAAAACACGAGGAAAGAGAACACTCTGAATATCATGTGATATACCACCAAATGCTGAAAACAAAGATTGTGTGAGTGAAACAGCAATAATTTGGCAACTTAGAAGTCATTTATTGACATAAATAAGATGAATATCAGTGCAATTGGAGCCGCAAGGTTTCAGTTCATTAAGGACATAAGGTAAAGAGACTGGGACTATGGCTCAGGGGCTAAGAGCACCAGATGCCTTTGCAGAGGACCCAGGTTCAGTTCACAGCACTAGCATGGCAACTTACATCTGTCTCTAACTCTAGTGCCCAGGGAACCAAGCACACTTTCTGGCCTCTTTGGGCAACGCGCAGGCGTGCGTGCGCGCACACAAACACACACACACACACACAATGCACATAAATATAAGTAGGAAAATATTCATATACATTTAAAAATTACTAATTATGGAGTGGAAATAAGTATGCAAAACACCATCTCAGAAATAAAGTTGGGGCAAAAAGGCCAGACAATATGGTGGCTTAGATGCAAAGGATAATCTAGAGATTTGCAAGTGCATACAGGAGGCATCTAAGACATGTTCATGAGTTGACATGAAAGGACTAAGGGAACAGAGAACCAAAGGCACAAATAGACTACTGTGAACTGAACTCAAGGGCAGGAGGAGGATGGTGAGATGGGATACAGGAGATGGAAGAGGAAGCTGCAGAATTCTGAAGAGGAATTATCCTTCTTGCTGTGAAAGACTGAAAGTTCCAGCAAGTGTAAACAAAAATACATGTTCATTAATAGCCACAAAGATGACTATGTCATGGAGAAACAAAAGCTCCTCCCAACTCGGGAAAGCTTAAGAAAAAGAGACCAAAATAGGAAAAACAGTAAAGATACTAAATTCCCCTCACGTGGCTAGAAGTTTCATATTGTGTTTCTGTATTTTAACTGTCATTCTAAATTTCTGCTTACATCCATTTTTTTTTAATTTCCAGGGTAAGTAAATAAATATCATCAAAACAAACCTTTTACATAATGGGAAACACTATCATTCCTTTCTGTTGACACAGCAAACTATCCTCTGCTGATGTCAAATCTCTTAATCCCTTGAAAATGAGATTTTATATAATATGCTGTATTATAAATAGAAAATAAATTCAAGGTCTATAACAGAAACTTCTTCAGGTTTATTACAATCCCATACAAACTTTACATAAAATATTTAGTAATGTGAAACATGGAAGCATGGAACCAGCCAAATAACAATAGAATGAAGAAGAAGTACAACTGAGAGGCAGAAATCACTTGGATCATTCATAAAACATTAAATTCTTCACCACCTTTCTGCTCGTTTCGCCTCCAGTACAATACCATGGAGAGGGGTCTCCTGGGTAACCCACTTCACACTTCCTCCAGCGGGCTGACACCATCTGACTCTCCAGTTGCACCCTGCAGTCAGAAACAGGAGTTTCTCTCACGCTTGAGCACAGGAGGGGTATAGAGACCTGGAGCTTGATGAGCTATTCCCTACTTAACTGCGTTTGTCTTCCTTCTGGGGTGATAACCATTGCACCTTCATTTCAGCTTGACACTTCTCACACATGCTATTCACAACTAAGAAGAATGACACTAATGCATTCTGGAGGCCCAGCATCTACAAGGAATACAAGTTTTTTTTTTTTTTTTGCATGAATCTATGTTTTTTCTCTCAAAGACTTTGTGGTCTTACTTTCTAATCACTTTATAAATAATTCTCCTCAGTCGCTACTGTGTGAAACAATAAAATTGGCTCTGTATAAGAGCTTTTGCTGAATAAATCATGACTTCTCACTCAATAGGAAACCACTGGTAACTCACATGAAGAAATTGAATGTTCTTTTTTTTAATTCCATGGTCAAATTTGCCTTAATTTAAACAAAACAACCCAAACTTTGTTTATTGTTTAATTTACTTTACTGTTGTCAAGGATTGGTATAGCCCATAAGATTACATTTAAAAAAAATATATAAGGAAAGAAAATGAAATCCTATAGTAACTGGAAGTCATTTTGAAAAGGGCATATGTCTTTAAATTTGAATTAAAATGGCGGCATCTATGTCTTCATTCACCATCAGCGTGATTAGGTTGAAGAGATTTTCCACCAGAGAGTCCCCTTTCTCTCTCTTTACAGAAGATGCTATATTCCTTTTGTTTCCAGTTTTTAATTATGTGAATGTCTGTGTGTCTCTGTGTGAATATGTGCACGTGCATGCAGGTGCCCTTAAAGGCCAAACGAGATCATCTGATACTCTGGAACTTGAGTTATGGAGGATTGTGAAGACCCATATGGGTGCTAGTCAGTGAACCTGGGTCTTCTTCAAGAGTAGCCAGTGTTATTATCTGCTGAGCCTTCTCTCCAGTGCCGTAGTCCTTTTCTAACAATAAGACAATCCTATTTAAAAATTAAATCTCATCATACTTGTTGAGATCTGGGGAAGTGGAGACTGAAGGACCAGGAGTTCAAGTTTATCCTCAGCTGCATAATAAATCTAAGGTCAGCTTGGGCTACAGGAGACCCTGTGTCTACATAAAGCATAAATCACCTTACTTAGAATTTAAAATCATCAGGCTGGAGAGATGGCTCAGTGGTTAAGAGCACTGACTGCTCTTCCGGAGGTCCTGAGTTCAATTCCCAGCGACCACATGGTGGCTCACAGCCATCTGTAATGAGACCTGGCGCCCCCTTCTGGCATGCGGGCACACATGGAAGGAATGTCCTGTACACATAATAAATAAATAAATCTTTAAAAAACATTAAAAAAAAAGAATTTAAAATCATCTTGAAGATTTTCCCTTTATAAATACTTGCAGTTCATCTCCATAATTCATATAAGTTTGACCATTAAACACTTGATTTCAAAGTGTAGTTGCCTTCTATTCAAAGTAAAATTTAAACCTGTACTCACAAGTGAGGGAAAGATTAAGTCACACACAGTTTAGGATAATACTGCAGAGTAATGGGCAGTACACACTGGGTTTTAGCCATTCTGGATGTGTATCTTCTTCTCAACAAAATTAGGGATAGCATTTAGCAAAGAAATGATCATTTTTTTTTTTACCACATTTAAAGACTCTGCTATACATATTGAACTTTCATTGAGCACCCAGGGTTTCATTTATCAGAACCCAGGGCTGTCACAGAGTAGAAAGGAGCAGGTCACCACTGAGCCCTCTCATGCAGCTGAGAGCATGTTGTGTCTGGCACAGTAGAAGACTTTGTGTTACTTTCATTTTGTTCATTCCCAGAACATTTTCTGGAGTTTTAAATTAATTGTAGCATCTATTCACAATTAGTTGACAAAAAAAATAGCAAACAACAGACTTACATTTGATTCTTAGTCAACCACTCAAATTTGAACAATGCAGGTTGCTTGGAGTTCTTAATATTTGCTACATATAAGGACCATGACATACTCCAGATCAGGAATTTTGAAACAAATAAAATGGGAGAAGCATTATTCACCAACAGATTTGATGAAGGAAGCTATAAACCCTATGCAGAGCATTAGCAAAAAGACATAGGAAATCAATTCTAAGTAGAGATACACTAATTATATCTAGACATACAAGAGCAAGTATGTAGGTACCAAGTTACTTTTTTTTTTACTTCAAATAACTATTTACCAAAGCTAATAATTATTAATCTTGTTCAGTTAGTTTTGATGAAATAGTCTGGTTCTCTGATTTTCTTAAACAGTTTGATAGAGAAAGTTGCTGTACCATAGTAACAGAACCTTGGTAAAGGACGAATTACTATTTTAATCTTTATTCTTGAATGTTTAAAATTAGTAAGGTCTACAGAATGTTTCTCCAGAGATTGGTTGAAGAAATAACAAAACCTTGCGATGCAATCAAATCTCTCTGCCTGATCTTCTCAGGTAGTAACTGCAATATTTTGTGTGCTGCAAACCCCCAAAGAGCTTAGGGGAACTTGGTATATAATTTTGTAGAGGACACAAATGATTAACATTAACTACATGTTTATTGACTGGGTACCATAAGTAACTCTATCTGCATAAGATTGTTTTGCTTAATTGCTTAACATAATTGTTCTGGCTGAATATAAAAATCGTAGGTGTTGTGAATGAGTTGTGATAAAATATTTCTCCTAGATAAAAAAGTTTTAATTGTATTTAGTTAATTTTATTTTAAACTAGATATAGTTTTGTACTCTTCATGTATTCACATGAAGAATATGAAGGATAGTTGCTTTCTTATAGATGAAAGTAATCAGAAAAACAGGGCACATGAGTAGATGAGCTGAAATCCATTTGGTTCACTTCCCTACTGAGTAAAGGCTCTTAGTATCAACTTATGCCCCCATGGAAGTAAGGTTGTTCAGATTCTTGACTTCCCTTTGCTAACTAACTCATGCTTGCCAGCCCAGAGTTTGGAATTTAACCTGTTACTGTCTCTTTAAGAAGTCCAGCTTTTGCTATTCATGCTCCCCCAAAAGAGAAATGGCAGTAACTGAGCAGCCCTGGTTAAGAGAAACACCCACTGTGTCGCCGATTTTATCTGTTCTCTTTCAGCCATGAGAAAATACCTGAAACAAGGGGCAAATTATGGAAATAGGGTTTACTTCAACTTCTAGTTCAATCGGATGTAGTCTTCTGTGGAGGAGAATATGATCATGAGGTCATATCTGCAGTCAGGAAGCAGAAGGTGATGAATGCTGGTGCTCAGGCAGCTCTCGCCTTTTTATGCAGTCCAAGACACCAGCCCAGGCAATGGTGACAGCCGTCCACATTTAGAAAGGGTTTCTCACCTCAGTTAACTTGTGTTAGAAAACTCTGTCATGCCAAAAAACTTGTCTCTGTGGTGATTCTAGATCCAATCAAAATGACAATCAATATTAGCAATTACATTAATATTTTAACATTTGCTATATTCACCTTATATAAATGGCCTGCTTAGAGGAAGGGTTAAAAGTTCAGCTGAATTGCTGAATCTTCCTCAAGAAATATTTCCAAAAGATGCCCGTGGCCCTGGCTCTCAATGTTCACACAACCAAAGGGTAATAGATTTTCCTGTATTATATTAACATTTCACAGTACACTTGTAGATGCTTCTTTTGCATAGATGCTGAAGACGGACCCCAGATTGCTAAGTGATCATTTTCCAGTTGGTTGCATCCCAGTCCAGAAGTACTTTTTAAATGAGAGAATAACCATTTAGCTAGTGTGGCTTAAGAAATCTATGACTATTGCGTCGTTGCTGCAGGAGGACGCCAGTGAGTTAGAGAGCATTTGGCCTACTAAGAGAGACTGTATTAGTTAATTATCTGCTGCTGTGACAAATCATCCTGGCAAAGCAGCTGAAGAAAGGATGGATTCATTTTGATTGATGGCACCAGAAAAAGAGAGTATGTCGTGGAAAGGAAGTCATGGCAACAGTGAGAAACGGTCAGAGAAAGCATAGTGGTCGGAAGAGGAAGTTCACATATCTGCCCACACACAAAGCAGAGAAAGACGGGGGGGGGGGGGTGGAGTGGGAAGGGGACAATCTATAAAGCCTCAAAACCTTCCAATGATAAACGTCCTTCAGCAAGGATCCACTTTCTAAAGCTACCAAAACCTTCCCAGACTGGACACTAGCCAAGGACCAAGTGCTCAAGTCATCAAGCTTATGGGACATTGTTGTAGAACATTATTTTAATGTGTGTTGCTTTTTTTTATGCTGCATTTGTTTAACCCTGTGAAGCTGTGACTTTTTGCCTCTCTAAAACACCTGACGGTCTAATAAAGAGCTAAATGGCCAATAGCGAAACAGGACCAAGTATAGGTAGGGCTGGCATGCAGAGAGTATAAATAGAAGAAGAAATCTGGAAGAGGAAAGAAACAAGAACAAGAGGACACAAGGGGTCAGTCACACAGCCAGCCATAGAGTAAGTGAGAAAGTAAGATATATAGAAGAAAAAGAAAAAGCCAGAGGCAAAAGGCAGTTGTGATAATTTAAGTTTTGAAAAGCTGGCTAGAAACACACCAAGCTAAGGTTGGCATTTATAAGTAATAATAGGTCTCTTCATATGTGATTTATTTGGGTGCTGTGTGGCAGGCCCCCAAAGCAGAAAAAAAAATCCCTAATGAGTAAAGAGTAAAAAAGAAACAACAACAGGACATTTCTCATTCAAACTATGACACATACTTTGTCTCAAAATAACAGAGAAAATAATGCTTTGAACCTTACTATCCTATTAATCTGTGGTATATATTTATTACAAATATAGCACCAGTGTGAATGTAAAGTGTACCCACTGTTATGAAAATCAGCATCTACACCTGTACATTATTATAATCCTTTTCCCGCATAAGACATGTATGAATATTTGCATATCATTTTGATATTATGCTTATTATTCATTATTTACATAAATAGAGTGCCATAATTTTACTTTCAAATAGCATGAGCTATTTGTGAGTAGGAAATAGGAGTAATTATGTACACACATTTAACCTTTCATCTTAAGCAGCTTCTCTGTGCATAGCTGTACCTAGGATGTTAAGTAGCATGCAACTGGAGTCAAGGAGTCATTGGGAGAATAAATAACAGATTTAAATTTATACATTAATAACATGAGAAATAAAAGAAGCAAAAACTTGTATCTGTCTCCTAGAGATTCAGTTAATTGAAAAGGTAAAGTTTTACACATGATGATTAAAACATATGCCAAAGAGTCATATGATGTGGGAGTGACTTCTTATTAATAAAGAAACTGCCTAAGCCCATTGATAGGCCAACCCTTAGGTGGGTGGAGTAAACAGAACAGGATGCTGGGAAAGAGAAGATGAGTGAGGAGTCACCATGAGGTTCCCACTCCAGGCAGAGGCAGGCTAGAATCTCCCCGGTAAGCACACCTTGGGGTGCTACACAGATTATCAGAAATGGGTTAGGTTGATATGTAAGAGCTAGCCAACAAGAGGCTGAAACTATTGGGCCAGGCAGTATTTAAAAGAATACAGTTTCCGTGTAATTATTTCGGGGAATAAACTAAGCCATGCGGGCGGCCGGTTGCGGGAACACAGCCTGGCCGCTCCTTATTACAACAGTCATATTTAAAATCTAGATATCCAAGCTGACATTGTGGTTTCTGTGTTCACACTCTATGAGTTATATGATATTATTAACTTGGCCAGTTCCTTTGATGCTCAGACCCATCCCTACAATGCCCACTTCTGTTGCCAAACTATGCTGCTCTCTTTCTCTTGAAACATTAACATCCTTCTCCTCTCGAGTTGTGGAATCCTCAAACAGAGATTGATTCTCTCTCTTCTCGTTATGCACTGCTCTCTACATAGCACTGATTTACTTATCTGTTCTTTAATGCCTTCTACAGCCTTCTCTCTCTTTTTCTCTAACACAAAAGTAACAGGTGGCCTAGTTTTTCTCAAGTCACAAAAATTGTAAAAATATATTCATATGTTTAAAATATGTATTGTATCATTTATTTGTGTGTATGATTCTGTGTGCATGTATGTCCTACTGCATATTGATTGGTTGGTGATGATGGGGATCAGAGGGAGGGGTCGATTCCCTGGAGCTGCAGCTACAGGCTTCTGTGAGCAGCCTAGTGTGAGTGCTGAGAACCAAACTCAGGTCCTTCAGAATGATAGCAAGTGGTATTAGTTTCTATGCCATATTTCTAGCTCTCATGTTGTTGTTGTTTTTTGAAAAAATAGATACAAGTACTATGTCAACAAGTAAACAGTAGTATTTAGATATTTTGTATTGTTTCCTATGATGAACCTTCACAGCAGTTTTGTGTTTTTTACACTTATAGGACATGGTAATCAGTCTTAGCATATAACTGGCAGTGAGTGTTCAACTGTTACCACTATAGTAAACAGCTCAACCCTAGGTTGAGCTATATAAGTAATATATAAAGTAATATAGCAGTTACATACAAGAATGACAACCTTAAATTCTCAATTAAAAATTAAAGAGGCCCTGGAGAGATGGCTCAGTATTTAAGAGCACTGGTTGCTCTTCCGAAAGACCCAGGTTCAATTGCTAGCACCCAAATGGTGGCTAACAACCGTTTGTAACTCCAGTCCCAGGGTTTTGATACCCTCTTCTGTCTTCCATAGGCACCCAGCTACAGACATAGGTAAAACATCCATAATCTTTTCTAAAGTTATAGGTAATTTAGAACATTTTAACAGTGTGATATACTTGTCTGACATGATTAGGAACAAATATTCCCAGATATTCAATAAACTCTTAGTGTTTAAGGCCCCAAATGGCTACATAAATTTTCATTTTGGTAATCTTCATGTGAAGCATGATTAATAAAACCTCATAGACAATTATTGGGGTTCAACCTGAAGACCAGAAAAGCAAAGCAGTTAGTCACTGGTTCTTACCTCAACCTTAGTCTTAAATGGCGATCTTGTCTCCAGGAAACCTCAGAACGAGACTGAGACTGAGAGCTGTCTCCTCTTGTTTGATAATCCTCTTTAATTCTGGGATTAAGTGCGTACACAATAATCACCCGGTTTCTATAGCAAACTAGTACGGCTATTGGGATTAAAAGTGTATGTCATTGCTGCCTGGTCTGTAAGGCCAGTGCATCTTTTCTGATCTTCAGGCAAGCTTTATTTTTTAAAATGCAAAAATGCCACTACATTCATGCATTTCACAAAGATCTTTTGAGCAGAATACTTTAGCGCAATGCATCTTTTTAATAACAGTCAGAGATACTGGAATTTGCAGCTGTATTGAAGAATGTTAGAACCCGAGATTAAAATGGAAAAAGAAAAGAAAAAGAGCAAAAAAAAAAAAAGAAAAGAAAAGAAAAAGAACTCCTATACTAACTAATAGCCTTCCTTTGAAAATGTCATCTATATTTACATCTAATTAAGATGGCACATCTATCTCTTCCTTATCATCAGCACTGATTAGGGATGGCGCTTTCCTCTAGAGAGTACACTCTTTCCTGGCCTCTCCAGTGTGCATCATCTTTTCTCTCTTTTCTTAGGTTTTCCTTCTTTTTCTCTAGAATAACAAGAGCCAATAAAAGGTCACATTACTTAATATGAACTTATATATATATATATTTTAATATGACCTTAAATATATTTAATATGTTTCTTACAAATCACAATAGCAATGTGGAAAACACTTTAGTGTTGTATGCAATTCACATGTGGAAAGTATTATTTCAAAATGTTGTCAGAATTGCTAGTGATACAGAAGTCCTTCGTTTCACAGAAAAATCAATTCTTGTTTGATATGGCATGCTTTAAATTGAAAATTAATTTTGCCCGTAATGTAAATTGCATTTGGGAAAATAATTTACGGGGGGAAAAGTGCTTGGAAATAGAAAGAAACAAAGTCAATACATACACCTGAAACACAAAATGACTTTTTTATATTTAATTTTATATTTAATTGTTTTGGTGTGTAATCTGTATTATACTATATAATTATATGATTAGTTGTTATATATTTAATGTATTATTTTAGTATTACATATTATAATTATATAAGTATAAAAATATGAAATAAATTAGACAAAATTGTCTTGTAAATCATTTGATCAATTCTAAGGAAGACAGTATTTAATTCCACATAGTTTAAGTTTAATTGCCATAACTAATGTAATAGAGCTGGTAAATGTGTCTTGAAAGTCCACGCTGTTTCTGGAATATCACTCTGCTGACTTCATAAAATGGTCCCCATACAGACATTGTAGCAACAACTAGACCAACCCAAAACATGTTGAGGTAACTTTATGAAACCAATTCTGAACGCATATAGATTATCTTGTACTGTAATTTAATATGCCCATTCCACAAGTAGTCATTTTCTTCTTAACGCGTTAAAAATTTCCATACGTTGTCATATACAGCTAGATATGCAGATCTTCTTTCAGTATTCATTCACACAGTAAACAAATGGGTATATGTAATGTATGAATATTCATATGAACATATGTATGGATGAACACAATGCATGCATGTGCTCACAATTTACCATTACCAAATTTTACTAGACTAAGTTTTAAGAAAAAAGCAATGATGAAGTCATAAAGGAAGCATGACAACACATTTTGGAGAATTTGTGAAGATATAATTGTGTCATCCTTTTTCTTCTTCTTCTTCAGGGATCATTGTTTAGGGAGCCACAAAGTATTTCAGAAAAGTAAATCTGTTTTTCAACTTCATCTTCAGAAAAACAGAGACATCCCAGGAAAGTTCTGTCGGAAGGTAAGATTTTCTAAATGTGGGTGTCAATTTGGCACATTGACACATTTAAGGAGCGTAGCTCTATCTCGATGGCTTCCTGCCAATTTGGAATTACTTAGCTTAATGAACAGGTGTTTATTTCACTATAGTTATTAAAACATGATAAAATATTTTCATGAAATTCCTTAACAATCCAGACTGAAACAATAATAATGAATTTGTAACTTCAACCTTTGGGGGATGAACTGGAAATTTGTCTCAATATACCCCCAAATTCATAAGCTGGAGACTGAACCTCCAAGGGTTAGGATTTAAAAGACAACATCAAATGGTGCACGCCTAAGTTTAGAAGAGATGAGATTCGAGTTCTTATTAAATCAATGCCCACGTAAGAGGTTGGATCCCCTCCATTGGAATAGAGCCTGGAAGCAGCTGGCTACAATTTAGGCAGATGCCTCCCCTTGAACTTAAAACCCCTTGAACTCTATAACTATAAAAAATCTGTTGTTTTAACACACTCAGTCTATGGTCCTAATGGTATTATTTAGCTATGGCATCCCGGATGACTAGTCATTCGGCCTGACAGCAGGCCAATTGATTTCCTAAGAGAACAGTTAGTGAGAGACCCACTGAGGTCACCATATGCATGCTTCCACATAATCACTTAGGAACAATGGAAAACACAAATATAAACAAGAGCCCCACTGATGGCAGAAAACAGCGCAGTTCTTGTCCTGTGTGAAGACTATTTATGTCCTGTCAATGTAGCTTACGTCCAACCAGATTAATATTCATAACTGCATATAATAATCTAGCAAGGGAGAGATGAGGGTACTTTATGATACAATTTCATGTGGTTAGATGTGAATTCTATTCTCCTCTATGATGTCTTGAGATACTCCCGGCCCAAATTGCACAGTGTGCATGAACTTTGCTGTCTTGTCAGGTTTCATCCACAGAATCTTTCCAATTACCTGCTTTAAGCAGAAATCCCAACGTCCTGTCATTTCCATCAGATAACAGATTTCTAGTGTGTGACTTTTTTCTATATGGTATGAGCTGTTTCATCATAAAAATAAATGTCAGAAATCACATCTATTTGCAATATATCTATGTG
This sequence comes from Microtus obscurus, assembly GCA_963919715.1. Lineage (NCBI taxonomy): Eukaryota > Metazoa > Chordata > Mammalia > Rodentia > Cricetidae > Microtus > Microtus obscurus. Next base: position 2,448,808 of record CAWTZC010000453.1, on the reverse strand, counting down.
GAATATAACATAATGAGGCCAAAAGAGAGTTGTTTAGAAATTTCTCTTGGATCTGGCTTCTGACAATTCCAGGACTGTACATCTGAAATCTAGGTAAAGTAATATCACAAAATCCAACTGATACCTCAACGTTAATAAGCTTTTGTTTCTTCAAATTACCTTCAACGTTGCAAAAAAAATTGAAATTGTGATATTTTATTGCCACACAGGGAGGAAGAAGAAACGTGTGGCTCTAATTTACTTGTTGATAAAATAAATTTTTGACTCATGTAGTAGTCCACAAATCACTAGTTCTTCAGTCTCATATAAATTAAAGTACTTAGGAGTTGGAGAGTTGGCTCAGTGGCTAAAAATTCTTGGTGGTTTTGCAGAAGACCCAAGTTCAACTCCTAGAACCCAGATGCAGCGGCTGACTACCCCATAACTCCTGCTCCAGGAGACACAGTGCCCCCTTCTGGCTCCCACAAGCATATGCACTCACATGCACATATACATAATCACACATGCATAAACTGAATTAAGAACTAAAAATCATTAAAGACCTAAAACACACAATTCTAACACATTGATATAATCATGTTTTATATGAGACATTTATCTAAAAAATTTCATATTCATAATTCTGTTGAAACAAATACAGAAACAGCATCCCACTGTAATTATCTCAGGTTTCAGAAATAGAACCGGCGATCTTAGATTTGAGCCATGCCACGAATCTTCAGAGCTTGGATGCTATCCTATCAACTTACATAAGAGAAAGACATTGATTCATACACTACACTGTGTTTAGATTTGAGATAAATGATATCTGAACAAAATTTTCATTTTATGTGTGCAGTTGTCAAACTACAGTCACTTGAGAAAAGGGATCCTCAAAGGAAGAATCATCCTCTCAAGTTGTCCTGTGAGCACATCTGGGGCTCATTTTCTAAATGATGGTTGACAGCCGAGGTCCTAGCTTACTGTGGTTGCTGTCAGGCCTCACAGTGAATCTGGAGTTATAAAGTAGCTGAGTTATAAAGACTCAGCAAGCCATGGGAAGAGAGCCAATAAGCAGAGTTCTTTCATGGCTTGCTGCAGGTCCCCTGCCTTGGCTTCTGTCCATGACTGACTGTAAAATGTAAGATAAGACAAACCATTCCCTGATGGAGGAAGGTCATTGGTTAATTATAATAAAGAAACTGCTTGGCCCTCATAGGTTAAAACATAGGTGGGAGGAGTAAACAGAACAGAATGCTGGGAGGAAGAGGAAGTGAGCTCAGACGCTATGCTTCCCCTCTCTGGGCCAGACGCAATGAAGCAAGCCTCCAGGTCAGACATGCTGAATTTTTCCCTGTAAGTGCACCTAGTGGTGCTACACAGAATATTAGAAATGGGTTAGATCAATATGTAAGAGCTAGCCAATAAGAGGCTGGAACTAATGGGCCAAGCAGTGTTTAAAAGAATACAGTTTGTGTGTTGTTTTTTCGGGTAAAGCTAGCCGGTGGTGGGAGCTGGGTGATGGAATGCAACCCGCAGCTCCCTACAACAATTCCCCCATAAGCTGGTTTTGGACAGCATTTCGTCACAGTGATGTAGAAGGTAAGTAGGACAATGTGTATTTTCATTTACTTTATTTTGTCTTCTTGCAGCTATATCCACCCTGTCCAAAGCCTGGGACACCATCGAGATTTAAAAATGAACCCCATTCTGTATGTATTAGGTTGTAGGCACTAACCTGTGCAAAAGAGCTTAGCAAGGCATATCCTTCATTGTAATGGCAAGTGCTGACCACACGAGGGCAACAAATTCAACCGTCTCTCTTTCTCATCACCCCACCCCTGGTAATTTCCTGTGTTTTAATCAATTTTGTATAGATAAACTTTAGTTTCAAAAGGAAAAACAATATCAGTGTCACAGTTTTTTGCCATAGCCACCCTGGTGACTCTAATGTAACGTCCTACCTCTTAGCATTTCCTTGCTGTTTCTAACAGCACTCTCCCAAACTCCTGCTGTATAATCCTGAACTTGCTCTTTCCACGTCACCTTGCTTCTATTCAGCCTATCCACAGAACTAGACAACGTAAAAATGAATTCGCCTTTGACGTACAGAAATATCTAGGACTCCCTTCTAATATTTTCTGTCAGGAACACAGGCTGTTTTAAAAATAGAGTGCATGAGCTCAGAGCACTTACAACCCAGGTTATAAGAATGCTCCAACAATGAAACGTGTCGCCCCCGTGTGGTCAACAGTGCCATTGCGCTGAAGATAGGACACTAAACCCTTGTACACAGAGTTTGCATGATGCACACCTGCTTGTGTATGTGTGTTCAGGTATGTGAGTCTGTGCATAGAGGCCATAAGACTGATGTTTTAACGTAGACACTCTTGTCAATTTGAAGAAAAATAAATTGCCAATTAATAACTTCTAGGACTTATATTACTGATAGCTGTAATGTATTTGTCATCATTATTGTCTCTAATATACTTCAGAAATAGGACACAGTAAAGAAAAAAATGGAATCATAGGTGTCTTCTATCAGGTGTCACACTGCCATGGCTTGGTGTGCACACAGAAGAAGAAAAGATGAAGATGACGATGAAAGATGAGATGAAGAGACGGAGGCTCAAGAGGAGAGTAGAAAGGGAAGGAGAGGGAGATGGGGAAAAAGAAGAGAAAAGTAGAAAAATTGGTGTCAAAAGCCAGCCTCCTTATTAGGAGAAATTGCTGTTTGACCTGGGTGGTACCCAGATGTTTTCCCAGCATCCTGAGGGTTTATCCTCATCCAAAGCTCAGCTTACTGTTTCACTTGGAAAGAGAGCTCACACAGTTGAGGAAAGTAGTGGAAGTTATTTAAAACCAACCTTAAAAATGACAAATAGAGGTTATCAAAGAGGAGAGTGAAATGACAGCAGGAAGCTATTTTTATCTGCTCCTCATTCCTATTCACTCCATAAATATTAATATAGTTTTCTGTCTACAGAGTGAAGATGACCACAGTCTATTTCATCTGAATCAGCTCCTAGAATTTACACATATTTGGAAAATATCCAGGTAAAATGTTCTATCTCTCACCAAATTCTCAAATGTCAGATCCAATATCTTTTCAGTTGGTTGTCACTTTTGCACTTGACTAGGTATCTCCCTTTGGCAAACCCCACTAATAATTATCTAGTCTTCACAGATGTACTCGAGGAATGATAGGACTCTCATTTTGAAATATCTTTGCTGTTGGTTATTACACTCCAAAGATTTCTTTTTCTTATTCATTTTGTGAATTTGGGTATTCGTGGAACTCAGCTCATTGTAAAACTCAATTTCCACACCTTGAAAGTTACCATCAGCTGCTTAAAATTCCTTTGGACTTCCCTGATATAATTGGTATGTCATGAATAGAGGAGTGTGAATTCAAACTGGAAAACTCAACTGACAGGAAACGGGCACCTTATAATTGATCCTCACACCTAAAAGTATGCCTATGTTCCTTAGAATAGATGCATCAGAAAGTAAAAACAGAAGATTCTAGGGTGTACTTTCTCTGGAATTAAATAACTATTCTGAGCAGAACCAGGAAGAAGCTGGGATGTAGGAGGTATAACTCGTGTGTGTGTGTGTGTGTGTGTGTGTGTGTGTGTGTAGGGGGGAGGACATAAGTCTGAAGCAAAGCCTTCTGTAAAGATAGTCAGATTGGCTTGTGCTGTCTTGATGACACTTAGCCATTTTCTGAAGCTAGTATTTATTTTGCATGCATTTTCTTACCTAAATCTCCTCACAGTGCTGTGGTGACCCATCTTATTTGCTTCAGAATCAAGGAAATGGAGGCTCTAAGAGGTCATATAAATCTCCAGGCTCCTAAGTCACTATTAGAGTGAGTGCTGAACTCAGGTGCAGTAGAATCTCCAAGGGCTGCATCTTTGCATTAAATCATTGCGTCCTTATATTGACTTTCCCCCAGAACCACTCCCAAAACATCCAGGCTCATTCTGTACCATCATGAAGTGGTTAGGGCAGGAAAGAAGTTCCAACAACATCTAATTCAATTTTTTTTTTTTCTGCGCAAGAACCACATACGGGTTACTGGCAATATTAACTAAGGCAGCAGCTTCATTTTTACGAACTAAATCTATCCATGGATTGTATAGAAACAAACACCAAAGAGGCAAATTGGAAGTAAGGTAGAAAGATAGCTAACTAACTAACAAGTTATTATACAAATGGCAAAATGGGAAATTCCTGGGAAAGGAAGTGTTAATTCCAACTAGTTTGTTTGAAGATTGGGACTTGGGCCTGGTTCTTGGGACACAGGATGAAGAAGCAAGGCTGTGAGAAAATGATCCCAAAGCTGATACCCTCCTGTTCTTGTCTCACACTTGCCCTTACCCATCCTGTGGTCTTGACTGCAGTGCATAGATGTCCAAAGGGTTAAATCAGAGTAAAAATAATCCTATTCTAATAGCCTAGGTTCAGATTAAACTCCTCAACCTTTAGCTTTATTCTGAGAGTGTTAGACAACAATCTGAGTAGGCTGGAGGAGATACCACAACCCGGTATGTCTCCTCCTTTGTTATAGGAACCTAAACAGTGAAGTTAAAAACAAAAAACACCAACAAAACCAAACTATCACATAGATACATAGCTACAGACATGAGCAGAACTGGGTCGAGTCTTCAATGAATGCTTCTATTTCATTCCAATCCATCTTTCCCCATTGTAACCTGGTGGGGGTTCCTACCTTGTCTCGTGATAGCCACTGCATAAACAACACAGGGCCAACCCATGGATGACTAGAATAAAGACAGGATTTCCTTTGAGTCCTCTACCTTTTATGATTCATCTATTTCTTACAAGTTGAGGAAATTGTTGACTAACAATATTTCCAGTTAGTTTTTTCTCTAAGATATATGCACGTATTTATAAACAAAGTGGAAGAATAGGTGTGCCCCTGGAGGTGCTTTTAGTATTGGGAGCATATTTATGTAAAAACACACTACTCTTTTCTTACCAGTCCACTGGCTTGTATAGACTTTATGTGCTTTGTCTTATAAATGACAGCTAAAGTGATAATGTGTGAGAAGGAAGCTACTCTAAAATATATTAATGGGTTTTCCATGTAGGTTTTTGTCTTTATAACTCATTATTCAATTCCATTCAGGAATACTCAGAACAAATAAGGAGATAAAGTTAATAATGTTTTAGAAAGTGCTCTGAACAGCAAAGCTGGCAAGAACCCCTGCTCAAATCACATACATCCCACCTAAGCATAGATAAGGCTGGAGCAGGAAGAGAGCTTGGAAAAGAAATATGCAATAATCTGTTGCCTAGGACAAGCCCATCCATCATAAATACCTGTCCAGTGATTTTTAAGCCTACGTATTTAGTATTTCCCAGTACTAAAATTTACCTTTATCTGCTTATGAATTGCATTTGAATTATGTAGAGCAAACTGTTTCTCTTCTGGTCTTACATCAACACAGAAGTTCCTGTGACCCTAAATGATGTGAACAATTCACCCTACTAACAAAAAAGAGTTCAGTTTTGTAGTAGACATCGTCTGTTTGTCCTCCGACTCAGTGTTGACAAGATCTATGTGGAGGCGGTGCCACAAGGAAAACACTTGGAGGGCTCAGAACCTACCGGAGACTCCCCAGCTACCATCAGATGCTAATTATCACTGATATTTGTGATCAACCAACTCTAAACTAAGGCCTTGTAATCCGCCTCTGAGGCTCATCATGGCATGAGGGACTCAAGAGTGCATGTTGATACTCATAAAACTTACAGTAGTCAGGAGTGAGCTGATTCAAAAGAACAAGAAAAGAAGCAGAGACCCCAGCTCTCTGTAGGCACATCCCTCTCCCAGAAGTCTTGTGTGGTCAGCTATTTGCAAACATTGAATCTTCGGACTTCCAAGGACCTTTGTTATATACATGTGATCGATCGTGTTACTGACTGTATTAGCTGTTGTGTTAGCTACTGTGATAAAATACCATGACATAGACAACTTAAGAAAGGGCAGGTTCTCCCGTAGTGGCCAAAATTTGAGGCTAAAATAATTATGGCAGAGATGTTAAGGTGACAGGAGACTGATGTAGCTGAATATATGCCTCTGTGGTCAGGAAGAAGAGAAAGGTGAATACTGGTCTAGGACCCAAGGCTAAGAAACGATGATGCCACCATTTTCGGGGTAGATCAGATCATTCCACTTTGATTAATATAATCAAGATAAGGCCTCACAGTCAAGGCCAGAGGCAGAGGCTAATCTGATATTAATAATTCCTCAGGGGCGTGTCTCAAGGTGAATTTCCTAGTTGATTCCAGAACCTGTCAAGTTAACTATTAACAAGATCACATAGGCCTTTAGTAACTAGTCTTCAACTGCCAGAGGTTGAGGAAAGACATACTAATCTTGCCAGATGTTTTTCCACAACCAGCTCCTACATCTCAGAGACTAGCATCTTGGGATATCATGAAAGAGTTTATTTCAGCTCAGGTTAAGGTTACAGCCCATCATTATGGAGTCACAGCTGTGGGAGCTTGAGCAAAGGATCACATTGTCTGCACAGTAAAAGCAGAGAGGAAGGATGTAGGTGCTAACGCTCAGCATCTTAGATGGTCCAGAATCCCTCTTCTCACAGAATGGACACACCCACAGTTAGTCATTCTATCTATCTCAGTTAAACCTAAATCAAAATATGCCCAGGAGACTTCTTATTCCCAAAGTGTGTTTATATCCTGTTGAATTGAAAATTAACACCAACAATAACACAATCTCACCTCAGGAAGTATGAGCTGTGCACCTTGTGGGAATGATGGGCTTGTGAAAAATGCTTGCAATTTTAAATATGATTTAAAGGATAATAGATTAAGTGTGATAGAATTGGGGGAGCTCATACAAGAACTCTCTGAATTAGTTCTGAAAATCTATGAAAATAAATTGTGAGGTAAGATTTTGAGTAATATCAAATAATATTTATGTTCTGCCTAATAGAGAATCTTGGAAAAATTAGAACTCATGATAAATGTCTGTACTAAAGATGTGACATTAAATTTCCATACAAATTTAATTAAATTTTTGTTTTTATCTTTGTAGACAATGCCTTTCCACGGTAGTAAAGAAATATAGCTTCCATGTCAAAGAGCTGCTGAAAAACCAGGTATTG